>CP099847.1:10083175-10819876 GCA_030062745.1 Capitulum mitella | reverse complement strand
TTTGACATAGTATTTTTTGAATTGCAGGACTCAGGGCTATCGATTGATGGTAGACCAGTTCAGATCCAAAGGTTACATCTTGAGATAAGAGGGGGTGCCCTTTTTGACACCCCCATGAGGTCTTGGGTACAGAAACACACCAGGCGGTGCCGAGTTAATGATGCCTTGGTATAATAAGATCCTATCTTGCTTTTAACCACAGAAGAAAGGACTCTTGCGGTCAATTTATCTGTCTGAGACGAAGATGAAACTTAACCCTATTCCCGGAGGGCTAGACGGTATGGCCGATTCCCGGCAGGGGGGGGGCGGATTCGGCCCCCCCCCCTGAGATCTCGAGAACTACTTATCCGATTTTATCGCAACAAACGGCAATCGATTTGCCGTGACGTGAACTACATTTTTATAAAACGAAATTTTCAAAATTTTTAAATTTGTGGATACAGGGGGGCAAAAATGTCAAAATGGGGGGTACTTTTGGACTTCTTATAACTCCGTTGTTTATGGACCGATTTCGATGAAACTGGCATGAATCGAGAGATTATGGATAGGGCTTTTACCATGGGTATGCAAATTTGAAATTTTGAGAAAATTCATGGGCGTTCACAGGGTTTCAAAAATAGGGAGATTAGTTTTCTAATAACGGAATGAACAAAAAAGGCCAAAACACTTTTTTAGCTTCTGCTAGTCATGTTATGCTAAAGAAGTACAAATCGCATTACAATGTTTGTATAATGTTAGCATAGGCGGTGCCAGGGACATAAAAAAGGGGGAACTGTCATGGTCACACGTTCTTCAGATCAACTTGTGACCTTTGACCTTAAATGACCTCCAGTGACCTTGGGGTCACCTGGAATGATGTCGTGTGCATTCAATATTATCTGTAAACGTTTTTAATCGATTGAATTCACTCTATTCCAAAAAATTCATTTTTTGGCTTTTGCGATATAGGGTACGCGCACTGACATTTTAGATCATAGCTCCGTGACCCGACCTGATATCAAGCTGAAACTTGGTACACAAGTAGAGGGCATCTTTCTACGTCATATATATTCCGGGTTTGGCATTTGAGAAAACGGCGCCGAAATGATTGCGAAAAAACAAATTTTAGCTTTTGACCTTGACCTGACCTTGTAAAGTGACCTCAGATAAACAAAATCACATATGCACATTGCCCAACTATTTAGCTATACATTCATATAAAGTTTTAAGTTCTATCTTAAAAACTCTGTTTTTGGCAGACATTTTCCTTTTACCCTCAACATGGCTAAAAATGTCCTGAGGTGCCTCCCAAAAACGTTGCCTGGCTCCGCCCCTGAGCAAAACAGAATTTCGAAATTTTGTCACGGCGCGTAGAAGGAATAGCTAGGAAAAGTCACCAAGTTTCGGGAGGCTGCGTTAAAAAGCCTGGAATTGGCAAGCAAAAAACCTGAGGGGGGCGGATTCCGCCCCCCCTGCCGGGAATAGGGTTAAGGCAAAATTTCGCCGTTTTTTACGAACAGTATTTGCATTGTTCCTAATGTACCCGAACTTATTTCGGAGGAAGGACGATGCAAATGCGTTTGCAACGCAGGCAAGTTTGTTATCCAGCACGTCGAGGCCGAACGAGGTCAAACTAGGTCAAAGTCTTTATGACTACAAAACAGTGTGCGCTCCTGGTTTTCGTCGTATCATTTGCTGCATTGCTCTTGTTCAGGTACGGAACGGCATCATATCCGATAAAATCGATTCACGTGGTGTTTTCTGCATTTCAGGATATGTTCCGAGAAATTTTCCACGCCAGTCACGAGGTGCCGTGCGGCGCGTGGCCCCGATCTAAAATCCTGATATTTAGCCGAACGTTATTTTCCGGGTGAAAGGGGCTCCTATTTTTGCGGCCAAAAACTACGGCCTAAAGTAGGTGAAATTCCGTAGAAAGAGCGTACTGGTATTGTTCTTATGACTGCCTTTGATGTGTTGATCAGCACTGTCGGCGCCCGAACACGCAACAAGCGACAGAAAATATTACTATATTCATGACGTGCTTTTTCGAGCGTGACAGTAAATATTCCGAATGGCCAAGGGATAAAACACCCGATGCATATAACACAATGGCAGTGGGGCAACTGATATACCTTGTTTTTTCAGACAAACTACTGCTTGCCTTCGATTAGCATAACCCAACCGTTAGTGGGCGGACGACAGGGTCCGTGTGAGACATATGGCATTGAATTGCGTGTTACGCCACCTACAGCTTAACCACATATGGTAAAACATAAAAGTGGCTTTCCAGCATGGCTGCTCTGCGACAGGGGGCGTCCGGGAGGTTCGCCATCTGTCAATGGCACAATGGAACTCCTCGTAGCTCGCTGGTGGCGACAGGTGCCTCGGATCCCAAAGGTATCTAATTTACCCGTCCATTGAGCCCCTCCGAGCGTTCACAATTGGAACTAAATGCGAACGGCGAGCCGCCATTGTCGCCGGACAATTGAGTTCACCGACTGTTTCATTATGTAGCCGGCTAAAGCGGACGAGGCCCGGCGAGCCCTTTGTCGGCGGGCTTGGCCTGCGATCAGGGAGCGCGCGGCGGCGGCGCGACGGCGACGATGCAGTGGCGGGCAACCGGACCCGTGTTTCGGGTCATCAGGCATATTAAACCGAGGGGTCGGCCGCCACTCGGTTCGCGGCCGTAATGACACGTTTCTTCAACAGCGCCACCATCAACCAAGCCGATTGTTGAAATGTGTAATTACCTCGTCGTATGATGAAACCCTGAAGTGCCTGCTGAACGACGAGCACTTAGCTGATTATTCATCAACATGCTGAATAAATGAAATTCGCAAATGCATGTGGAGCGGGAGTGCCGCGAAGACGTGGGCTGGAGCAGAGTCCATTCATTTGAACGGTGCAAATGGTTTGTGGCCCAAATTAGTCTCAAGCTCAAATTGTAGGTGGGCGCAGCATGGGATGAGACGATCGTGAAGGACCGTGGAGGATCGTACCGCTGAAGAAAATCCCAAAGTGACATAAGTTAATGAACGGCTACCGTTTCGAAGAAATGCCACTTTTGCGACTGATGCCATCGGAAGGACAAAGACAGGACAAGACAAGGCGCATCACAAATGAAACGTTACGAATGGTTTGGCTGAAAAAACGCCAAGTGGGATATATACGCGACACATCATGATACACCGTAAGACGAAGACAGTAGGTACGTCGGAATCTGAGTGTTCCCAAGCCTATAAAGACATATAAGCGGGAAAGGGGAAACCGTGAAGAATAATTTTAAAAGCATGACGTTTTCTTCTTGTTGTTACATATCGTGGCCATCGGTGATTAAACCATTTAGTTTCACCTAAAGATTAGGGGATTTATGCTATTTAACCGTATTTCCAAGTGTTGCATTTCGTTTGAAACAGACACAAGGGGAACGATTCGATATACCTCCTGAGATCTGTTGGTGTACTGAACCGATTTCAGCGAAGCAGGGATTAAACGAAGGCTTGATGTTTAAATAGCTTTTAATTGGTGCAAAAGTAACTAAAAGGATCAGTGGTGATTTTAGGAGGCAGTGGTGTTTTTAGGACAGTAGCAAAAGAGGGACTTAACGAACAATTTTCGTGTTCGTGCATGCGGTGCTCCAAGTGAAGTTTGACTTACATTAACTGTTAAGCACTTAGTTAGCCTAGAACCATGTTTGAAAGGCATTTTAGCATTAGTGGCAGATTCGGGGTACTTTTGGGGGGGACGGGGGCGTTGTCTGCAGTGGGCTACGTAGAAAATCTATCAAATTGCAATTCGATAGCGTGTATAATTTCGGTTTGGCGCAAGAAAACCTCGGCACTAAATTGTGCTCAGCATGAAAATAGGATTTAAGCGTTTGAAGCCAAAACGAAGTTCCATTTCCAGAAGCATCAGCATTCAACAGCTGAAACGTTATGCCTGCATGTTACGCTAAGTTATGAACTGCCAAAGAAAGCCTAGCCATTTTCTGGCAATCTTTGACCCCACTGACATCAATGGAGTTCCGACACAAGTGTATCAGATGCGAACGTCTTCAAAAGTCATAAAAACTGAGAGTGGCTCTGCAAGTTCAGACACTTCTTGTAGTTGGGTCAACTTGCCTATTGGGACAACAGTCGTTCTGAATTTGTTTCTTTCCATGCAGCCAGATAAGCCCTATGGTAGTTTTTTTTTTAACTATGGAAGGAAGAAGGGCAGACACCCTTGCACCCCCACTTTTATTGTTACTGTAAACCTCCAGTCAGTTCACTGGACGTTAAGTAACCCAGCACGTCGTGATGTAAAAGTCGTAGATGTCTTGATGAATGCAGATGATATGATATGTAGAGTTATTTCTGGCATCATCGGTGTTCTTCAAATTCCACCGTAAAGCTTCATCAACGGTTAAGAGAAAACAGGAGTCACGCCATCATTTCCGCCCACATCTCTTTCCTGCGCCAATTGCCGCTCGGCTTGTTGGTTTAAGTTTCCAGTCTTCCAGTCTCAGGCGCAGCCGCCTGTTGGCCTCGCCACAGACTGGGCCGGTTTCAAAAGCCACCCGTCTGGGTCTTCTGGATACCAGTCATCTCGGCAGAAAAGTGGGCCATTATGGCCGGAGAGCCACGTGCTGGGCTGGGACGCCAGCGGGCCGCAACCTCCAATGAGGGATTTAGTTCGCTCTCGCCTGGTTAAGTTTTAAAATCCGGTTGCCTTGATTGGATATCCCCGCATTAAATCACCGTTCCTTCAAACATAAGTGGATCCTGTGACAGAGCAGTGTGTTTCGGGGGCTCTGTCGCGGAAATATTTTAAGATAACGACTCCTCTTTTTGATAACTGGTAGAATGGCAAAGGCTTATCAGTACCGCTCGGTATTCGCGAATGATCCTCCTGGCCGGCGAGGTTAACGTCTTTGTCCAAGTCGAGGAAGGAAGACGTTCAAGTAGTTCAAGACATCGTCACGAGTGCACTCTTTCACGCCTGACTTCCTCGGCACCCCGATCGGCAGCTCTTGCTTGATGAGGCATAAGCCGGAGATTTTCCTGGGTTCAGAAGCAATCACGTCGCAAGCTCATTTGCGGCGACTGTGGCGCGAGGGGGACGGTACACGTCACTCTGTCTGCTGTCGCCATGAGCCACTCAGACGCGGTCACCTGCCCGGACGACTTCCAGTTGCCTGCAGCCAACTGTCGCGAACTGGTGAGGGAGGAGCTGTCATGACCTTATCCTGATCTGACCTCTGATCTGGTCTCTGAGCTACCTCTGACCTTACCTCTAATCTAAAGTCTGACCTACCTTTGATTTGAAATCCGATCTGAATTCCCACCTACCTCTGATCTGACTTCCCACCTACCTTTGATCTGCCTTGTGACCTCACAGATCTGGCCCCTCACCCCAATATATACGTGTTATCTAATATTACATAATACATCTAATATCATCCGTGATCTGACCTCTGTGCTGCCCTCTGATCTGACGTGGCCTGATGTCTACTTGAACTCTGTCTTGACCTTCGACCTGATCACGGCTTGCCATGAGACCATTGAGACTGCTCGAGATACAGCTCCAAAATAAAGTGGATATCCTGGAACACAGCGGAAAGTACGTGTTCACCTACACTAGAGGACTCCAAGTACACATCATGCACCTGCTATTTGAGACAATGGGCGACAAAGAAGTGTAACGGGAGCGTTCAGAGGTGCACGCCTCGGACTGGATGAATACCAGGGCGGGTGCAGAAGGCACACGAACGGGTCTTCATCCTGCGACCTCGCTTGTGAGTTGAAGCATACTTGACGCAGTGCCGTGTGGATTCGGCTTCCGGCTTCGACGTCATCATGCTCCGCCCGATTTTACATGTACTTGTGACTCGCTTTGTTCGGCGCCGCGCTGGCGTTACACCCAATCTGAAGCCAATCTCTCCTCCGTTCCGCGGGAAAACGTCCAAGAGCGTCTGTGACGTGAAACAGAGGACTCCCGGGCCCTGAAATTTCAAATTGTACCATGTTCGCCCTGAAGATGCAGAGCCTGAGGCTGGGTTATGTCGCCGGCAGCTCGCGGCAGACCGGCCGTGACCAGACGTCATCCGTGCCACCGCCGCTCGACGTACCGACGTCATCGCCGCCACCGCCGCTCGACGTCTCGACGTCATCGCCGCCGCCGCCGCCCGACGTCCTGACGTCATCGCCGCCGCCGCTGCCCGACGTCCTGACGTCATCGCCGCCCGACGTCCCGACGTCATCGCCACCATCGCCTCCTGACATCCTGACGTCGTCGCCTCCTCCGCCGCCCGACATCCAGACGTCATCGACGCCGCCGCCGCCTGACGTCCGGACGTTCGACTGCGCTGACCGCCACTTCCTGCTTAACGGCCGGCTGCCGTCCGGCCGGCCAGGCGCGGCCAGAGCTGAGTCTGATCTTCATTTGGTCCCGGCTCAGCCCTGGTGCGGTCCCGGCAGGCCCTGGTCCGTCTTGGTCTGGCGCTAGTGTGGCCGTGTTCCAAATGTGGCCCAGCCCGGGTCCAGTTCTGTGCAGGGCCGGGCCCAGTGCCAGTCCGGTTCTGATCCAGTCCCGGTCCTACGCGGTCCGATTTGGTCCTGGCGTAGTCTGGTCCTTACGCGGTCCTGGTGGGGCCGGTTCTGGTCCGGCCTCGGTGCGGTCCCGGCCATTGTTTCTTCCGGGTCCGGCTCTGGTCCTGGTCCTGTCCTGTTCCGGTCCGATCTCGTTTGCGGTCGGCCTCGCTCTGATCAGGCCATGTCGTCTCCGTCCCGCGGCCCCGTCTCTTAGCTGGCAGCACCATTTGTATGGGCGCCACTGGGCGGGAGTGACCGACTACCGCGCCGTCGCCGTCCGTCGTCCGCCGCCGGCTGGCCGCCACAGGCGGAGCCGGAGCCGGAGCCGGAGCCGGAGTCGCAATCGGGGCCGGAACCGGGGCCGGAGTCGGGGCCTGAGTCGGAGCCGGGGCCGGAGTCGGGATCTGAGTCGTAGTCTGACCCGGAGCCGGAGCTGGAATCGTAGCCGGCGCCGGAGCCCGGGCCAAAATGACAACCCGGGCCGGAGTCGGTGCGCCCAGCTTCTGCCAGCTCCGTTACGGACCGTCGTCCACATGCCGGCCGGTCTCGCTAACTGGGCAAGACTGATGGCATCGCACGCTCAAAGAAATTTCTCTTAACGTCAGCCGTCGGAACACGCGGGGAGACAGGAGCGGTGGCTTCTCACCGTCCGCGCAGAGCACCAGCTCCGGGCTCGCCGTCCCGGCAGGCGCGGCGCTCTCTCGGCACCAATGAGCCCACTCGTGTGTTGCGGCGCGTCTCCGCGCTGCGATGGGCAGACCGACGGCGGGGTCGACGGGTCACGCTGAGCGGCGGCCGTGGGTGGTCACGTTCCTCCGACTGCCGCGGCGGCCCGGCCAGCAGCGCTCTCGGAGCCTCATGTCTGAGGATGTCTGTACGATTTGTTGACGCGTTATGCTGTTACTGGTATTGCACTGTTGAGTGTTATGAGTATAGTGTAGAGTTGATAATTCGAGTTCGGCTGATTGAAAGATTTTGCTACGTGTTCCGATTCAGTGAACATTCGAATCCGTATTCAAAGATGCGCATATTCGGTTGGCTACGTATTCCTCATTTGCTGAATATTCCGATGTCCAACAAACCTTGGTAAATTGTATTGAATTTCGCAACGGGTCTAACGATCCCCGTGAATGACAGCCTGATGCAACTCGGTATAATTTTGATTGGAGCATTGCCTAGTGTTCGCGTGGCTTGTGCGGGTCGAAATGACTGAGAACGATGCGTGACAATAACACGGAGACGTCTCCCTTCTGTGTGTGGCGCTAACCTGCACCTCAAGTCCCCTACGGCGATGCGTAGTCCCGCAAGCAATATGACTCTTGTCCAGTGTCTGGTCACGACTGGCAGATACGCCGAATGACGTTTGTTTCTTGCCCGATGTGACTGGCAGACACGCCGTGTGATGTTTCACGAATGATGATGTTTCATGAATCAACAAATTTGTTGATGTTTTTTCTGCGCCCGGCCACGACCGGCAGACGCGCCGAATCAGTCGATGAAGGAGGTTTGACGACACCAAACGGCAAACGTCGATCTGTTAACTGTTTACGTCGTCTCTTTCCCTGTTGTTTACTGAGGTGTTTCGAGGAAAATCGGCGCTGTAAGTACATCGTTTTACATCACTACAGCAGTGAGCTTTTGCGCCACATGCTGGTTATTTTCCATGCGCCAAAACATCTTCCTGCAGAAGCAAGTATGCAGCGGAAATGCCATGGCCCATGGGTACAGTGGCGGAGGTCATTCCCCTCAATCTCAGGGATGCGGTGAACTTTTCCCAGGTGGTCGTCGACGTCGACACGACATTCCCGCGGAGGCCAAAAGCCTTAACTTTAGGACTTGTCCCGTCAGCTTTGTCCCGTCGAGGACAGCCCATTGCCGGGCTTCGGGCTGGCCACCAACCGGTGATTTTCGTTTATTCGCCCGATTATTCTGTCACATGGTCGCCGCAATCACAGGGTGGATCCCGCCTTTCGCACAGTAGTATGGCTGCCATCAGAGCGGTTTCGGCCGTGTCGCGCCCCTCCCATAGCCATTGTGGCGGCGGCGGTGCGGCCGGTGGCGCCAATTCGGTGACTTATTCATGCAACTGTGAATCAGCATCACTCTAATGTACTGTGCCGGCGGTAGATTTTGGAATTATACAAGACCAACTTGGATACTATGCTAACTTTGATAACATATTCAAATAGCTGGGGTATAGATGACATAAAACAAACGTGGCGAGAAAGTTGGTGATAGCCATCAGATGTACGACGGGTTAGTCAACTCCAGTCAGTGATCTCGTGACTTATATATGTTTTAAAATAGAAGTTACCTAGCTTGAACAGGGGATGTATTTCATCTACAATCTGTAGGTTTCTGCCAGCCAAGCCACATCATGAGAGACTGCGGAACAAAATCGGTCGACTGCTAAAGCATGAGCTCTTAAGGTTAATGTGGAAAAGTTGCGTTACGTCTGCATAATAGAATTATTTATTTAAATACATGTTTACTGACTGCTCTTCAGGATTTTCGTTTTCCTGGAAGGGAATTGCTTCAGGAATTGTCTCATATGATTTGCATTTTGGTCTACTGAGATAACTAAAAATTTTGCATAAATACATCTATACTTTTTTAACAATTTCATGAAGTGAAAGAGACACTAAGCATTGTGTATTTGTCGGACATTTCTCTGGGTAACAGGGTTGCTGACCAAGGACACGTAATTCAAGAGATATATGTGCATTACATTTAGGCAAAGAAGCAAAGATTCAAAACTCCCGTTTTTGTCTGCTGGATGACTGGATTTGCTCGATGCGATCGCTCACACGTCTGAAATACCCATCCCTATTCCCATTTCCTCTCCAAATGTCCGAATATACCATCCCGAAAAATGAAATTAAAATGCACCCGAATGTCCGACTCTGATGTTAAATGAAAATAACTCCCCTTCAAGTTGCTTCTATGGATGGATGTGCAATTAATACGGCACGATGAATTTAAAAAAACACGTGGATTACTGACAATAATACATACACGTTTTATCTGACGTACAAATGCTCGACTGCATGTGTACTGTGTGTTTTACACGGTAAGTAGGTGTTCCATCTATGAGGACTATGATGGAAAATACTAAATGGCTTCCGCTTTCCGATCAGCGCTCGTCGGTTAAATATTTTATTCCAAAAAGAAAAAAAAGAAAAAAAATTGTAATAAAAAAAAAAAAAAAAAATAAAACTGGCAACACATGAGGCACTAAGGACAATGTTGTTTCAAAGCAATTTATTTGGTTGCTCTTGACATATAATGGGAGAAACTGATCATAACTGTAAACAAAAAACTAAGTCCAAGTACAGCACTCCAAGCACCATTATGTTTTAAGATTTAGTATGCGGCTGCGCTTTCTCAAGAATGTCGTTTTTCATAGCCAACGGGCATACCATATTTTGTGCAGAAATTGCTGGTACAGTTTGCGTCCGCAGGACTAGCTTTGCGGTGTGCCAACCAAGTAAGAAAAATGCGAGGACGACGGTGGCCGGTGGTCGTTACCGTCCGGCGGATACTGAATGGTGGGAACCGAATGCGAGGTTGAGGTCCTGACCTTTGCTGCTAGTTAATCCACGACGTTTAGTAAGCAAGATTGATCTGGAGGACGAAGACATTCTCCACGTGTAGCGGTGAACAGCATTCAGTTGAATTTTGTCTTGCTCAAGCCCTTCCTCCACTCGTCGGATCGACGTCGACGTTCCGAACGACCCAGACGAGGCTGCAACAACAACGCAGCTGGCGTGCGGCGACAGTTCCACACGCCGCTGCACACCGGCCCGGTACATCCGGCAGCGTCGTGACGCTGGGCTCCGCACATGGGACGGGGACCGGTCATGCAGGCGTCCATCTTTGACGCGCCGTTCTGACACACCGCAGGCCGACCGAATCCGGGCGCTGTCGATATGTTGATCCGTTGTTTACCGAGTCCGGGTGCTGCCGGCCTGACAGCTGAGTACCGTGCCGCTGGCCCGGCCAGCACGGCGTTTCCCGCTCATCAGACGAGGACGTGGTGTCCGGACGCTCCACTGACCACGGCGCAAACAGCCGGCCGTCCGGGCTTACCGACAGCCCGGGACTCGACTGACAGAACGCGACCTCCGACCGAGACGAGATCCGCCCCTCGTGAAGTCCGCTCCTGACGAGATCCGGCCCTGATGAGGTGCCTGAGTGCTCCTGAGGGTATTCGCCCGCAGGATACGCACTTCTGCAGGAGAATCCGCCCGTAGAATATCCACCGCCTAAGGACCTCCACGCCCCATCGCCAAACCGCCAAATCGCCCACTGCCTGGAGTCCCTCCGTATCGATGAGGACCTCCGTCGGTAGGGTTTTCCCGCCTTCTCCAGCTGACAAAAGTTTCCTCACACGGCGGCCAGACGCCGGATGTTCCATCCGTTCCCAGGTGCACCTGGCGCCGCGGCCGCTCCAGACGTGATCCGACCGACTCACGGCGCGTCACGGCCGTCAAACCTGTCGGCGGCTCATTCGAGCGAGGCCGAGCCGGGGCGACGAAGGCAACGCCCGAAACGGCGCGGGAACGGCGGAAGGGACTGCTCCTTCGAACGGTGGAGGGATCTGTGGGATGAGGGACGGCTGCCTCGGACTGTGGAAGGATCTGCGGGAGGAGGGGCGGCTGCCTCGGATTGGAGGGAACGCTGTCAAGAAAGCCTGGAAAGCTGTGGAAACGTACGCAGCAGTCACTTTTCGGGACGCACACGTCTTTCTGTCTAATAAAACTACTAGCATTAGATGAGATAACGACTTGGTCTTGTAAGATCAAGACCATCATCATGAGGTCCAAGCTCACATGAACAGAAACACCTGGTGAGCCGAGATTATTCAGACATCGCATAAACACAGTCTCATGACACATCATTTCGGAGCGACACGCTATGCAGGGTTTTGACATGTCCACCCAGGCAAATGTAGACGCTCGAGATGACGTACTTTTTCCAGTTCAGATCGTGTTTTCATACCGTCATCGTTTCTTCAGAGCACCTGCAAGTTTGCAGTAAACGAATGATTTCACGCATCGTGGCCATCACCCTGCTTTATGCGTTACACTGCAGGCTGCACGTCCGTGGCGTTCCCTTGGTTCCGCAGCTAACCTCCCGCTGCTTCACTTGTGTCTCCTTGACACGCTAACTTTGTTGGCCTCTGTTAGACAAATAGCCTCTCACCTCTTCACTAAAGAGCGGTTTCAAGCTGAGCTTTGAAAAAGAAGGGCTGGGCTCGCGGGTCGAAATGATAAATACATGCTAGAAATATTTGAGTAGCACAAGACAAATCTATGAATGATGATGCTATTAAAGGATACCATTTGATTTCCTGTTACGGAGCCCACACTAAGCGTCCGTTTTTTCTTTTACCGAATAAGCCATCTGGAAGCCCCGCGTGGATGCGTCCTTGATAAAGGTTGCGCTGCTTAGCTTTGTAACGCTTTGATACTGAATAAAAGGCGGGGAAAGACGCTAGAGTGTTTCTGACGACTGGCGGAGGGATGATGAAATCCGCCTCGGTACCGACAACTGTCGAGATACGATGTCCCGAAAAGGGAAACTGGAGCTGGTTGATCTGTCGTCCATTCCGCTGCTGATGGCAGCGGCGGACACCAATCAGCACAGAAATAAAACAAGTGATCAAATGTCGGGAGAGCGAGGCGGCCAACGTGCGTTAGGCACGAAGATGCCGGCAAACTTTTGTCGAATATATTCATCGACGGTATCCAGGTAGGTCTTCAAAGACCTTGGGATTCTGGACCCTTTTACGAGGTGTGTCGTCTTTAAAAAGTCCGGGGTCCACCCCTGAAACTTGTCGCTGGCTTTAATGCATCATTGCATCTCAAGTGTGCTGCAGCACCTCGCATACTTTCCTCGTAAGACACAATTTCAGCAAAGTCGCTTAGTCGGAGTGTTGCGGCAGAATGGCATGTTCAGACGCAACCTTGACCCCAAAACTCGTCCAGTTCAGACTCCGCGATCGTCCGCTGGACCGCCTCGTCCAGACACACGCGGAGTCGGTGCACGCGGACCCCCCCACACCCAGGTCGGTCTCTCCCCCCCCCCCGGACGCGTCTGACCGAGTCGGCGCGTCTCCCGGCGGACTAACGACTGGGCCGGAGCCCTCGGAGGAGAGTGGCCGGCCGTCGCGGCCGGCGCGCCGCGCGGCTATCTGTGGCCGAGGCGAGGATCGATCAGACCGGCCCCAGTGTCGGCTGCAGGCCTCCGCAGGCAGGCCGGACCCGCCTGAGCCCGGCCCGGACTGTCGACCCCCGGCCCGCCCCCGCCACCGCCCCGTTCCCGCCGCCGCCGCCCCGCACCAGCCCGCGGCAACAGTGACCTGTAAAAATAGGCGCCGCCGCTAACCAAGCGATTTATGGGAGTGTTTACTCGGCCTGGTATTTAAAAGGGGCCCGTAAATTTGGCTTATGACTGCGCGGGCGGCAAATATTCTCGGAGCTTAAGAGCTTTTGCCGTCAGCTTCAACGATCTTCCGCTGAAAGCTTAAGGCGCTCCTCATGGCCGGCTTTTCCGACTGGCAGTATATGGTCAGGTCGGCCGTATCCACTTCACTTGCCTTAGTATCCAACGTGGAAGGCAACGCTGCTGCCCCGTCAGACCCGTACCTGTTCTTATGTTCTTCCCGTACCAACTGTTCACCATGGGGCGCAGCACCGGAATGGCAGGCAGCTGCGGTCTGCCGAGGGCCCATATCGCTTGCGATTGCCGTCTCGTCGCTTCGGGGCGGCCGTCCATCAGTGCGAGGGTGGCACGTTTCCCGGGGGCGGGAAGAGAGAGCGGGTGGGCTGTGCAACCAGGCTCGACTTCCACGCTCAAATCCGAGTCGTGCCTACCGTGTGGCCGCATAGAGCGCTGTTGTGCCTGCCCCCGACCGTATACAGGACTGCCTTCGGTCCGGACCGCCGCACCAGCACGACTGACGCGCGCCGTCCAACCCGACGAGGTAATGCACGGAGCCGACGGTGTACCGTCGCGCGTCAGTCCATGGGCTCTGAATGGGCCGAGCCAGAAAAACGTTGCCACGGTCAGATCTAATGCACCTGTAACGACGAACTGCTCCCAGTTAGCGGGACGATAAGGCGCAGTGCGTTGGCCTAGATGGGTTCTTCAGCACAGGACGTTAACATAACCAAGGTATAGTGCACATTGTTCGTACGAACTGCTCAGGAACGGATCCCAATTAATGGCCATTTCTATTTTTTCAGACATGTTTTGAAGTACCGCCTAAATGCGGTTTAATTGCGTCGAGGTATCGTTCGATTTGTCCTAGTTTCTCACTACATCAGAGAACCAGTTCAACATTCAGTATTTTTCTCAAACAAAACAAACAACGAAGCAGGACGAGCCATTGGCCTCACGAGTCTGCGAAATTGGCAGCCCCGTGCAACGTTGTCAGGCTCTGCTTGCGCTTGTGCCGAGCAATGTGGAGAGACAAATGAACTACTTCAGACGTGTCTAGAAGAATATATAATACAAAATATAACATACGAAAAATGGTAGCTAGAAGAAACATGTTTCGATCCAAAAAGACGTATGCAATCCACCATAAATGTCAGAAAAGGCGGCATGGCACCTTGGAGATTGAGGTTAAAAGATATGTAATAAGTTTTCTCACATGCCGGAGGGGAAATTTTAGCTATGTTTATATATGTCTCATGCATGCATAAGCGCGATCGGAGGGTGGAAACGTTAGTCTAGTCCCTGCCTTTATTTCGGGACCACCGTGAATCTCCATCACATGAATGTCTGACGAGGACGCATGACTGGTGACGGAAAGACTCTGCCATCGCAATGACTGGAGAAATACACAGTAACGTAGTCAATGTTGTTTCTGGGACGGAGGAGATCAAGATGCCGAAGATGTCTAGGAAAACGCACAATGTGTGACATCCAAGCAAAACAGGGAAGCCAAAATAATGGTAGCATTGGTGCCAACGGGTTCGGCTTCTTAATATGGCACAACGCCACCTTCTTTGGCTAAGCTACTGGGAATATCTCCACATTCCGACAGTTTCTGCCACGGCTGTATTGCCGCCGTAAACAAACAGCCCAGCCAACATGTCTGCGATAGACGACTTAGCAGACATGCACACCGCACCGGACGTCCGTGGTGGTGCAAACGGAGGGCGTCTGATGCCTGCCCAGTCGGCAGATGTTGCACGCAAGTGCCACTCAACTTCGGTATCCATCGCAGTCCGGAGGCGGCGGCGGCGGCGGCGGCGGCGGCCGTTCGGGCGGTAACGGCGCCGACCGCATCCGCCACGCACCGGCGGCGAACGAGAGCGGCGCCGCGTCGGAGACGACGCGCAACGAGAGTCGGCCGGCGCCGCCGCGGCCGCCGCCGATGCACTCAATTCCGCCTGATAGCGTGTAGCCGGCCTCCGCGATGGCGGCGCTCCAAATTCATCTGGTATTTCGACCGACGGCGCACGCCAAGTTCGGTTTCAATTTCCGCCGTGGGTCTCCTCGAGCGGCCCGGAACACTCCGTGCTGAAGCGTGCTCCCGGATAGCACGAACATGCCGGCGACGGGCACGCTCGGCCCCACCGCCGGCCGGCTGGCCTCGCCTGAGCTGACGGCGCCGCAGCTGCCCCAGCCGGCGCCGGAGGAGCTTCATGACGTCCCTCGTGCAATCTGGGTGTTGAGATCTGATCTCGGGATCGGTGAATGAAATGGCTCGAAATGTCAGAGGTTCCGCATCGCAGAATGATGAATAATGTTCGTTGCCATGCCGCCTCGGCTGATATTGCGCCGGAGTCAGACAGTGTCACCGCTGAATTCTCAGGAACCAGACGCGAATGGCGGATCATTATTTACACATGATTTGGCAGATGATGGTATGCTTACTGCGCCGCGTCCCCCTTGGTGCACATGTTGAAGACGAATGTTATCATCACATCTCTCTCTCTCTCTGTCTCTCCCTTTCTCGTTTGTATAACATTGGTAGCGGATTAGTGCTCATAGTTCAGCTTTGATCATCAAACTTTCTAGGTGGCAAAGGAGAAAAATGTCGAGTTATGCATCGCCTATTGTGCTGGTACCTGAAACCGGCTGTGCCTATTATTTCGGTATTTTCTGCGCCGTATAACGCAAGATTTATGTTGGTCCTTCGTGCTGCGTTGGCAGTTGAGTAGGAGGAACATTGTCACTTTAATGTGGCCCTCTGTTGCCTTCAAATTAACCCGTCCCCGAGCGGAGGGCGGTTGGCCGTCCCCGCTTAGGTTTTTCCAAGATTACGAGAAAACGAACGAACGCAGCGCCATGAAACTTTGTATATCTTTTACTTGATCACTTTTACACCTTTTGTCAAAGCTTTGACCTCAGTTCTAGTTAGGTGCCTCACCTAGGTCAGGTCAAGTGGACCCATGTCCAAAAAAAGTTATGCGCCGGTAACTTATTCGGAAAACATGATATCACAATAAAAATTTCAGAGATTACAGATCTTGATGGATGGAACAAATCAGCTATCTAAAATTTTTCGGATGTCATTGACCGCAGGTCAACCCGATTCTCAAGACATGTCGTCGTTCTCTTGGAATTTCACGGATTTTTTTGCAACATTTTAATGTGGAAGACGCACACATACATTTATCGTCAATGGACAAAATATCAATGATTCGAGCCATTGACCTGATGTCAGGTCACGAATAAGTGCAATGAGCCAAAATGCACCGACGTCAAAAATGGCAATGAATTACTCAGAACGGGTAGAAAAAAAGACGAAGAACTGACTCGCACAGTTGGTAGTAATGCCAAGAAGTTCAAAAAGTCTCACAAAATTGCGTGTTTTGGAAATAAACAGACTCTCGCGAATAAAGCTTCGCCAATTGTGCATATTCATGACTAGTCAATATTTTCCAAATTTAAGCATGAGAAGCCATCACGAGAACCACTAGGTTTAAGAAACATTACATGGAAAGGCCTAAGTCGCGAAAATAAAGAAACGATGAAGCCAGTTTAAGTTAATTTCGTACTGCGTTCGGCTACGGCTCCCGCTGGTAGTTGACGCGAAATTTGCCATGTCTTTCACTCAACGTTTCCAAGTATATGTTCAACAAATCAGAGAAGTTTGGCGTGCATCAGCATCTGCGGATTTCTACCTGTTCATTGGTGTCTTTACTTCGATTTCATTAATCACAGCCCTTGAGATCCAGGCTGCTTCTCGGGTTCATGCATACGGCTGTGAGAAAAAAATATACAGAGCGCAAATGGCTTACATATTATCCAAAACTAAAAACGAGACCAGTTTCGAGCTCCACTTGTCACGAGCTTTCCAACGGCGTGCTTATTTTTTTATCGTGCAACCAACCGTTCATGAGTTAGAGGGAGGGCAGTCAAACGCCCCACCCCCCCTCGTCGAGCATGGTGGATGCCGACTGCCAGTCAGGCGCGAGTTAACGCTATTCCCGGCAGGGGGGGGGGCTGAATCGGCCCCCCTCATATTTTTTGCTTGCCAATTCCAGGGTTTTTAACGCAGCTTCACGAAATTTGGTGGATTTTCCTAGCTACTCTTTCTACGTACTGTGATAGAATTTTGAAATTCTGTTTTGATCAGGAACGGAGTCAGGCGACGTTTTTTGGGAGGCACCTCAGGCCAATTTTGGCTCTTTTGTGGATAAAAGGGCCAAAAATAGCGTTTTTAAGATAAAACTTAAAACTTTACATGGATGTATAACTAAGTAGTTGGGCAACGTGCAAATACAATTTTGTTTATCTTAGGTCACTTTACAAGGTCAGGTCAACGCCAATCACCAAAATTTGGTTTTAGAGAATAACTTCGGCGGTATTTTTTGAAATGCCAAACCTGAAATATATATGACGAAGAATGGTGCCCTCAACTTGTGCGCCAAGTTTCAGTTTGATATCAGGTGGGTCACGGGGCCATGACCTAAAATATCAGTGCGCGTGCCTTATATCACAATAGCCATAAAATGGAATTTTTGAAACAGAGTGAATTTAAATTATTGAAAACGTTTACAGACAATATTAAATGCACACGAGATCATTCCAAGTGACTCCAAGGTCACTGGAGGTCATTTAAGGCCAAATGTCGCAAGTTGACCTGACGAGCATATGAGAATGACTGTTCCCCCTTTTTCATGTCCCTGGCACCGCCTATGCTAACATTATGCAAACATTGCTGTACAATTTGTACTTGTTGAGCATAACATGACTAGCAGAAGCCAAAAAAGTGTTTTTACCTTTTTTCTTCATTCAGTTTTTGGAAAACTAATCCTCCTATTTTCAAAACCCTGTGAACGCCTATGAATTTTCTCAAAATTTCAAATGTGTGCATCAATGGTAAAAGTCCTATTCATAATCTCTCGATTCATGTCAATTTCATTGAAATCGGTCCATAAGCAACAGAGTTATAAGATGTCCAAAAGCCCACCCATTTCGATATTTTTTACCGCCCCGCCCCCGCCCTGTATCCACCCCTTCAAAAATTTTGAAAGTTTCCTTTTTTAAATGTAATTCACATCATGGCAAATCGATTGCCGTTTGTTGCGATAAAATCGGATGTGTAGTCCTCGAGATCTCGGGCGAGGGATCTCGAGGAGAGAGAATCCGCCCCCCCCCCCCGCCGGGAATCGGCCATACCGTCTAGCCCTCCGGGAACAGGGTTAATAGTAATTGATGCGTGAGAAAGCTTGCGCAAATGTTGTTGCAACCATGATAATGGCCTTACTTAATGGTTGTGACAGTTTTTCAACCGTAAGTGGAGCTTTGCCATTTTTCTTTTTGCCTCTGTTTCGTGTTGTGAAATATATATATATATATATATATATATATATATGAATATATATATATTCATCATGTGTATATATGCGTATAAACGTTATGTATATATACACGTATATACGTCATGTATATATAAACATATATACATGGCGAATTATGCGTTACGCCATACTGAAACTGGTTTTGCTCCCGATCATACATGACAATTATGTTTTTACAGTATGTATACACATATAGATACTGTAAAGTCGTAATTGCCACATATGGTCGAGAGCAAAGTCAGTTTCATATTGCTCAAATAACTGAATAAAGGTATGCGTTGTCAGCTCGGGTGTTCCAAAATCATACCGTAATCGCAAAGTTCAAAGATATACTCAGAGGTAAATCCCAAGATAAACCCCTTAGAAGCTTATAATTCTCTAAGAAAACATAAGAAAACGTATTTCGGTTTGTTTTTCCGTCGTTCACAAATATTTCATCTATGATCCCAATATATCATCACGATGTTTTCCCCTGATCGCTGCTCACTTGCACGGGGAATTTACGTTGGGCGTGTACGAGTACGGATGTCGGGTGCGGAAGGGTGCGTTTCAAATGTTCGAAGTTTCAGGCGTAAACATTACATGCCAGTATGCCAGTTTTCATCATGCTGTTGTAAGAGTAGTTCATTTTAACCTTGGTTCTGAGTTCAGATAGCCAAGTGTGGTCTATAGTCTTCGAAGCCAATCTGTAATATACATGATATCTTAAAACCCTATGGAGGTATAACAGACATGTTAGATGTAGTGTTGCCAAGTGGTGCTTGAGATACATGCCATGCGGCCGGTGTGCACAATGTTGTGCGTGTCTGCTACACTCAGTTTAGCTTTAAATCGCTTGACATCAAAAGTCAAAGGTCACGACACTCTACCGTCAATCGACCCCTGCCATCCAAATCTGACATACCCGTTCCTCACATTTCCACGGCATGTCTGTCGGGTGCTCTTATGCCTTTGAGCCTGTTGAGACAATCTTAGTCGAGCAACGGGGCCTTTGGACGGTCAACCGAGGTCACTGACCACGATTAATCTTGGATAACGTTGGCCTCTGACCATTCATAGCCTTTTAGGGTCTTGATTCCGAATTTCAAATATATTTTTCATGCATCGAAGTTTGCACGCATCGTAGATTCCATGTCAGTTACGGGGCATTCTTTTTGTCAGGGCGTCACCCCATGAATGTTGGAATGGCTGTAAATGAAATGACAACATCATAGTCAAAAAGGGGAACAGTACCAAAACGTTTGGGAACCACTAGCAATCATCAGTCAAAGGCAATTCGCATTTTAAGAAATGGTGTCAATGAGAAAAAAAAACTATTTGTGCTTACTATAATGCGATTGTTCTGAAACTTAACTTGGTCATCAAGTTAAGTGACAGACAGAAGACAAACAAGAACAAAAACAGCAACAGAAAACAACATACAAGAAAAACAGTCAACAACAGACAGAAGTGTTGACTGAGATGTGTGCAAAGAATTTCAAAATTAACTTTTATCCAGGACATGTAATAAACATAAATGACTGGATGCGTGAAAAATGGATGTGAAATTCGAAATCAGTGCCCAAAAAGTCTATAAGTGATCTGAGGTCAAAGCATGCAGTCCAATATCAACCGGTCAGCGACCTCGGTTGATCTTTGAAAGACACCGATGCACGACTGGGATTATCTCGGTTGGCTTTATGACCTAATAACACCCGATGGACTACTCACTTTCGTAGGAACGTGAAGAACGGGTATGCCAGGTTTGGTTGGCAGGGTCTGTTCGTGGTGGGGTTTCATGACCTTGGACTTTTCCAGCCAAGCCAATTAAGACTACGGTTAAATGTAAAAGTCCCGCAGGACACTGTGCACACCAAATTGTAAAATAATCTGACGAGCGAAAGGCATAGAATCAATCAATATTCTTCAGATAGCTTCAGTGCATATTTCTGAAGTGCCATTTGGCAGTACTTAAATTCAGATACCTGAAAACGTTTCAAATTGCCCAATTTTTAAGTCGCTTATTGTAGGTATTTAAGACATGTTGAGCTACATTTTCGCAAAGATTACAGAGGAAAAACGTGGTTAAAATCGAAGATATTACATGCCACCTAGTCAGGTCAGAACTCATCCAAAGTTCACTAAAAAATGAACTTACTTATGGGAGCTAAAACAAATATCTTTCAAATGGCGCTAACCACACCTTTCTGTGATAATCTTTCACCCAATTACAGGTCTTTGAACCACGCGATGTCTGTAAAAATCGGTGACCTTTCATAACCTGTAACTTTGATCTCAGCGGCCACCCAAGTTTGAAAGTTTACGGCTGGCAATTTTTTGGTAGGCAATGTAAGCGAACCAAATTCCACCAAAATCAAAAGGGGTCGGGTCAGTGGTGTGATCTGACGTGGAATGACCCATATACAACTTGCGGCCGTCGGCGTTCGAAGCAATTCATTTGCATTTACTGGCAAAACCTTTTCACTGATTCTGGTGAACATCCGAAACATAAAGCTCGCGTTATTTTCTCTTTCATTGGATTTATGCATAGCTCACCAAGGAATGCAACAACAAGCCTTTCACGATTTGACCTTGTTAACCCTTGTCAGTATTCATTATTTGGCCACCTTTGGCAATTTGAGCGGTAAGATCTCCTGTTGTTTGAAAAGCTGATGTATTGCAGGGACGAAACGACATCAGCACGTAGCTTGGCCTTTCAGCGACACGATGAGACCCCCTTTAGCCCTTTTAATTCAAATTGTGAACTTAGAGACAGCCATAAATGACGTCATAACAATGGATCCTAGTTTTGTTTGGATCCTAAAGAACGTAACCTATAGGGCGTTTTTAAGCTCACAAAACGATTTTTAACGAAGTCGAATGATTTTTGCCCTACTTTTTTTTTCAGCAAACCAGCGTTACGGAGTACATTGTGACCCATCTGAGGTTGGGAAAAGTTGGCAGTGGCCTTAGCTAATAATTTTGATCTACTATGACTCTGACCACAGTAAAAAATACCGTACAGAGATCACTGACTGTTTGCTGGTTAAACTCATGTTAGTACGATTTAATAAGACTGGATATGATAAAATGCCTACAACGTTCCCTTGTTGTCCAATAAAGTCGATGACGTAAAGTGATTTCTTGACGACAATGCCACTGAGAAAAGGGCCAGAGGTCATTGGCCTCTCAAGGTACTCACCCCAAATTCTCAGACATTGTAAAACAATGCGACGCCTAGCTATGCAAATATTCATAGCAATCAAAGCAGGCGTTCGGGGGCAACTTGCAAAAGCATCAAGAAGGTTGCTTCCCCTGTACTGCTGGGGTTGACCTTCGCCATGCTGAGGGGTCATGAGAACTCTCCTCCCGGTTTTCTGAGACTAGCCAAAAAACGGAAGGAGCAGATAAAAGGAACTCAAAGTGTCATTTTATACGTCATGTTTCCGTTTCGCGTCAATTTTTAACCCTATTCCCGGCAGGGGGGGCTGAGTCCGCCCCCCTTGGGTTTTTTGCTTGCCAATTCCAGGCTTTTTAACACAGCTTTACGAAACTTAGTGACTTTTCCTAGATATTCTTTCTACGTGCTGTGACAAAATTTCACAATTCTACTTTGCTCAGGAGCGGAGCCAGGCAACGTTTTTTGGAGGCACCTCATGCCATTTTTGTCCATGTTGAGAGTAAAAAAAAATGTTTGCCAAAAACAGAGTTTTTAAGATAAAACTTAAAACTTTATATGGATGTGTAGCTAAATAGTTGGGCAATGTGCACACAAAATTTTGTTTATCTGAGGTCATTTTGCAAGGTCAGGTCAAGGTCAAAATTCAAAATTTGTTTTTTTGCAATAATTTCCGTGCCAATTTTTCAAATGTCAAACCCGAAATATATATTACGTAGAAGGGTGCCCTCTACCTGTGTACCAAGTTTCAGCGTGATATCAGATCGGGTCACGGAGCTATGACCTAAAATGTCAGTGCGCGTACCCTATATCGCAATAGCCATAAAATGAAATTCTTGGAATAGAGTGAATTCTGCTGACTGAAAACGTTGACACATAATATGAAATGCACACGAGATCATTTCAGGTGACCCCAAGGTCACCGGAGGTCATTTAAGGTCAAAGGTCACAAGTTGATCTAAAGAACGTGTGCCCATTACAGTTCCCCCTTTTTATGTCCCTGGCACCGCCTATGCTAACATTATGCAAACATTGTGATGTGATTTGTACTTTTTTAGCATAGCATGACTAGTAGAAGTCAAAAAATTGTTTTTACCTTTTTTGTTCATTCAATTGTTGGAAAACTAAGTCCTCCTATTTTTGAAACCCTGTGAACGCCCAAGAATTTTCTCAAAATTTCAGTTTCGCGGACCCATGGTAAAAGCCCTATCCATAATCTCTCGATTCATGCCAGTTTCATTGAAATTGGTCTATAAACAACGGAGTTATAAGAAGTCCAAAAGTGCCCCCCCATTTTGACATTTTTGCCCCCTGTATCCACAAATTTCGAAATTTTGGAAATTTCTTTTTATAAAAATGTAGTTCACGTCACGGCAAATCGATTGCCGTTTGTTGCGATGAAATTGAACGAGTAGTTCTGGAGATCCCAGGGGGGCCGAATCGGCCCCCCCCTTGCCGGGAATCGACCATACCGTCTAGCCCTCCGGGAATAGGGTTAAGCTCAGGGACCTCAGTTCATTGACCTAGAATAGGTTAAGTAAGACCATGCGCCAAAAAATGAAACTGGCATAACATCTTGTGGAATGCATCCATCGACATGAAACCTGACATACTGACAGAGCATGACATCAGGTCATTGGCCTTAGAGCTTTCGGCCTTTCTGTTGAGATTGTAGGGCCCGTTCGGCGGTTTTGGAGCTCTGATATACACCTTGATGTTTCTCACGTCATTTGTGCGTAACTGCCCTCCTTGACTCGTGACCTGGGGTCAGGCCACGTCTCACACTGAACTTTCAGACCCACAGCCGAGTACAGTTCATTGGTTTACAATCTTGGAATGTTTATTGGTAGTCATATGTGGTTCGGAAGCACTAGTATATGATAAGAACCCATTTGCCAAAGGCCAAGAAGAACCCATTTTCCAAAACCATTTGACCCAAGGTGACCTGATTTGGACATCTAAAATATTACATTTGTTTTCGAAGCAATTACCCTTTGCGTGCCCAAAAATGAATTCTATATATATAACATATAATTCTAATTCGCATCGCCGTTGGCACGGTTTGATCATCCTGAATCAGGTGCCACACGTGACTGGGCGCCTCTGGACGGTGAAATCAAACGGTATCGGCCAGGACTGCGAAGCTCCTTAGGCCCCCTGCGCGTGGAGCACCACTATTCATGGATGAAGCTGCCTTCAGCAGGAGCCCTGGTGGCTCATCTTCCACGGCCGCTTTAAAAATGACGGTAATAAGCGCTGACTGGGCGTTAGCGTTCGGCCGGGCTCGGATTTCCTGGTAGTCTGCCGGCTCCTGGCTGACATCGTCGGAACGCTCAGTCGACCGTCTGGCAGCGCCAGAGGCACCAGCAGCCCTCTCTTACGACCTCAGGGTACCGCAGACGTGGTGGCCAGCGGCACGGCCATATCAGCGCTCGGCTTCCCTGATGTAGATGTCTGTTGTGAGGGCCCGGCCAGCACACTGGGCTGGAGGCCGATTGACCGCACAGTCGTCGGCCAAGGGTCTGCTGCGCAGCTCAGAATTCGAATTCGGATGATTCGAATATTCGGCCGAACATTCAGATTTGGCGAATAACTAAGTTCTGATTTTAAGATTCGGTGAGTATTCAGTTGGGCACTTTGCACCCGAATATTCACCGAAAAATCGAATGTCAACCGAGCATGCGAGTGTTCTCTTGCATTTCGCCGTGGAATCCGTAGACATATCTGACCCAAAGATACATCAGCAAAAGACACTAACCGTGGCAGTGACTGAATTTTTTGGCGTCTCTACATCAGTATGATTGAGAGAAATACGCGGCAGTGCCATCGAGATTGTTCCACCCCTCCCCACCGTGGCGTTGATCTGCATACCAAGCGCAGATTACTCATGGGGCTACCCGTTCCCAAGTTGAAACGGGTAGCCCCAAGAGTAATCTGACTCTTCTTCTGTGTCTGTGTCTGTGACTCTTCTTCTGTGGCCACGACTGGCAGGAACGCAGGATCGAATTAGTCATTACGTGAAGTTAAACGTTGAATTAGCCTGTTTTCCATTTTTACGTGTTTACTTTTATTCGTGTTTACTGAGAAGAATATAGGAAAATGGCTGACCTCTCAATGCATTAGTTAGCATATACGTGCAACTGCGTTTGCACCCATACTGATTCCTCATGCTAAAAATATTTCGGATACACCGCGCACGCGAGAATGTCCTGTGGTAACGAAATAATGTGTCTGAGGCTGGGAGGGAAGATACCACCCTAGCCTTGTTAGCACGTCCTTTTGGCGCTAATGGCAATTGTCCCAGAGCTTGATTTGAGGAAGGGCAGCTCCATTTTGGACGGCATTTGGGTTAATAACTGCGTATGCCAGCGGTTTGCTATGTTGCTGTCGAATCAAAGGCTGAGTGTAATTTGGTCACTCTCCTAATATTGGCCATGAAGATAGTGCCGTGCAGCAAAAGGGAGAATTTTATTGCTTTCAATACGGCTTCTTTCCCATACTCCACTGATCTCGTTTGATTCCTTATTTTCACTCTAATCACTCCGAAATGCAAAGCCCCCTTTTTGCTTTGAAATCCGAAATGTCAAATGCACCCCTCCAAATATTCCAATCAAAAAATCTATCAGAATTCCCAGCTAAAGTAACCCGCCTTGAAAAGATGGACGCTGTTGATAGACTACACCAGAGCGTTTCATGCAACACAAAAAGGACATGGTACACATCTTACGGACTACAGTGCGCTCATCACTCGGTTAATATCGCCTACAATGGTTATGTCCAATCCAGATCTCTATCCACTCAAGGGTGGTCTCCAGCCGAGATGTCCTGGGCCGTCTGTGGACCCAGGGGCCTGGGAACTCCTCTTCAGTTGGGGTACTGAGAGACGTTTTGAGCCAATTCTTTCCAGTCAACGCTCATAGAGTTAATGCTAAATTTCAAAAAAGTTGGGGGGGGGGGGCTGAAGCCCCCGGCCCCATGGCTCCCGCGCCTATGTGTGGATCTGTCTCGAGCGGTCCTCAGGCCATCTGACGACCTGTCTCGAACCGTCTCAGAGTGTCTGAGGACCTGTCTTGAGCGGTCTCAGGCCGTCTGAGGACGCGTCTTGACCAGTCTCAGGCCGTCTTCAGACGTACCTCGAGCCGTCTCAGGTCATCTGAGGAGCTGTCTCGAGCCGTCTCAGTCTGTCGGAGAACCTCTCTAGAGTCGGCCGCTGCCCGTCTGGCACTGGCCGGGGGTGCCTCGTTTGACCCCTGTGGCGCGGCGGGGTCGGAAATCCCGGATGAGCCCCATCTTGAGACTCGTTGCTTCCAGGGGAGCCATCCGGATGCACGTGGCCCACGCGGCTGGCCGCCGCCTTCGGCCGCGGCTTGGAGGGATACTGGCCCGGTCCAGAGTGAATAATAGATGGCCGCCGCCGCCGCATCTGTCCGCGGGCCGTTCTATCGCGTTTTTGAACGTGACCCGCGTCGCGATCGCGACCGCCTTCGTCCGGTGTGATTTCCGCGCAGACCCGGTGCCGTGCAGGACATGAAATAATGATGACGTCATCCGGCCCTGGCCAATCTGAAGAGAGGATTTCGACGATGGACTCATGTGTCGAAGGATCCTCGCGGATTGGATCTTGCTCCCATGGCTTTGCAACTTGCTAGCGTCAATGCTGTTTTCATGGGCCGCCGTGGCCGAGTCTTAGCCAACAGATAACCCTGTGGTGTTGTCAGCGTACGCAAATGACCAATCTAGTAGTTCCTAGAACATAAAATGACAGTTTCTTTCGTCAAATGTGCCGGATCCGGCAGTAAAACCAGTCTCATTTTGTACATCCCATACTCATCGAGAAATATTTGTTTCTGATGTTACCCTATTTGCATTCGCCTGCAGGCCACTACATTGAGATGTGCACTCGAGATGACTGTGACCTTGGTTTCGAGCTGTTGCTTCCTGTGTATGGTCGATGAATCACAGCAGACATATGTGTCCGTCCTTGTGGGAGTTCTGTGCGGGCACCGGGAAGCACTTTTGGGGTGTCTGGAAACATTTTTCAGATGTTTGCGACTGATTTCAGCTGAAACAAGAAAGTTTAGCGATAGGGAGGAATAGTTCGTTCAAGGCGAAACAAATGTACGTTTTCCATAATGTTCCATTGCATGGCCAGCATTCATAAAACACGAACGTTTCGTTCCGTACATCAAACGTTTTTTTCAGGCGGATCCGCTTTCAGTTACGAACTGGAAAGTTTAGCGTCGAAGGGCTGCATTCGCCTTATGTGATCTGCGGTCTGTCATATGCTGGCCTTGCGAATGCTTATCCTGCGAAGAAGCTCGAGCCCGGAAGACGCCGCCACGATTACGAGGCTTCAGGGCGACAGAAGAGTCCCGACAAACTCAGACAAGTTCGGAACGCAGCCGCTGCTGCTGCTGGCGGGTCAGGCGACGGGTCTATGGAGGACGAGGAGCGCGCTTTCAATCGACCGACCAGTCGTCGACTAGGCGAGATGGCGTTGTAAATGGTAGTCATGAGGTTGTGAAAGAAATGGACCTGCAGTTTTTTGACCACGTGCGTTTTTGTTCCACGCCACGTTTACAGCGAGGAAACAAAGTAGGACCTCATAAGTTATATGCGATATGAACAGGTTGTCGATTGTGAAGAGAGCGATGAAATAAACCTGTTATCGCATAACCTTGTCCAAGTCATCACTTTTCGGCGACCTAAGTCATTTCGAATGGAACCATGTGAATAAAATGGGTTATCGCCGCGAAACGGATCTTCGTTATTTAGATACGCCGAGCAGAGGCGGTTCCATAAGGTGCACACATAACTAGTCCAGTGTTTTAACATGCCATGTTTTGGGGTGTTCTAGCTTCTTTGAAAGGCAAAAAAGGCGTACAATTTTGGTGGTTCGGTGGTGTTTTTTGACATGCGTCGAACTGACCTTTTTGTTATCAGCAGTTGTCGCGGCATAGCGATTTGTTTCGGGCTTATGATTGCGTAGAACCAAGATGAGTCGAATCCACGATCGTGGCTGCCCACGGGATTTTCAGTGCACCTTTGTGATGAATAAGTCAGATAGAAGCGCGCACACAATTTACAAACCAGTGTTTTCCAGGTTTGAAGTTCTCAGCATTAATTTACTGACATTTCTGACAATGCAATCGGCAGATCTGTGTCATTTTCAGTTGTATGCGTCACGAAAAACCTTCGTCTGCGTATTAACCGCCCGAGAGACTTTTTATGCAAGTAAAACTAATGTCTTTATCAACCAGCGATATATCCATCCAGCCTTTGACCTTTTGAATTCGGAAAACGCTAAGACGGCCAGCTCCTGACAGTCGTCTCGCAGACCGTTGGACTGCGTCACATTTGCAGAATTACATCAGAACCCTGTATCCTAATCATTCTGACGCATAGGGAGCCTCGACAGCCAAGTGCCTTTTCGCAACACGTGGCGATACCAAAAAAACAATGTCAAAAAATAGCTGGCTTTCTGTGCGCTGAGGATTCCACGACTGAGTCGACTAAGCTTGGTTTCGTTGGGTGCGTAAATTTCCGCTTCAGTAGGTTGGCGCGGCGGCCGCCGGCTCGCCGGCTACGTCTGGTGTCGTACCGGGACGGATGTGGTCCCGTGGCGGCGCCGGCGGACAGCACGGCCGCCGCGCCTGCTTCATCTCACACTGTCGCCGTGCTGACGCATTGGTGCGGGTAAAACACCCGCACCGTCCGCAGACGCGCGGACGACCGAGGCCGGCAGAGGTCACCGCTGAACGGAACTGGGACGGAGCCGGGACAGAGCCGGGACATCTGGGGCGGAGCTTGGACAGAGCTGGGTATCTGGGACGGGGCCGGAGCAGAGCTGGGACACGGCCGGGACAGAGCTGGTGCAGAGCTGGGACGGAGCTGGGACATCTGGGACGAAGCTGGGACAGAGCTGGGACATCTGGAACGGGACTGGAACAGAGCTGGGACAGAGCCGGGACAGAGCCGGGACAGAGCTGGGACGGAAACGGAGCAGAGCTGGGACGGAGACGGGACAGAGCTGATACAGAGATGGGACAGAGCTAGGACAGGGCTGGGACATAGCCGGGACAGAGTTGGGACGGAGCTGGGACAAAACCGGACTTCTTTAATGGCGCCGGAACAGAGCCGGGACAGAGCTGGGAGACAGCTAGGGTAGAGACCAGACCTTTAGTAGAGCGGACCGCGACTGGATAAATTCCGGAACATCATCAGACAAACGCGGAGGCCGAGTTTGGAATGAATATTAGATTCTGCTTCCGAATACCTGAACTTGAAATCGCAATAGGAGATGTTATTACCAGGCTTAACTTGCTCTGCTCTCCTCAGTCTGGTCGAGTCGTCCTACGAGCAGTGTGCCTGTATGAGAGAGAGGGAGGGGGAGAGAAAGAAAGAAAGAGAGAGAGAGGGGGAAGAGGGGAGAGGGAGAGAGGGAGAGATCGGGACACGATTGACGGTACGGCCGCACCGCCCACGAGCCCAGAACTGCGGGGGAAATCAAGCTCCCATTCGGAAGAGGTCCATCTCCTAAATGATTCGATGGCGAGACAGATAGCCGGCTTCGCTTCATTCGGTTCCGCCGGCGTCTTCGGCAGCGGCCTGGGAAACAGTCATCTGTTTGGGCGCGTCGCCTCCTCGCCCGTGCCTGGCCGATGGCCGGCCTTGAAGGCGACACAAAGGCGCCGCCTCAGACGCCGTTATCGACCTGCAGCCATCGCCGCTCACACCGCCGAGAAGTTCCCGTCGGCAGAGCGGCAGGCCGTCGGACTGCTCACCGTACTCGCGGTACCGCGATTCCCGAGGAAGGAGAGACTTGCCGAGGTGGAAGAACCCGCTGGCGGCCGAGGAAGACTCCCGGGCAAGAAAGTACAGGGACGCCCCTGGCAATGGGGCAAGTCGTGTCAGCCAGGAAGACTTCACCTTGTCTGGAAACTTCAGCCTCGCCCCAGGCGTCGCGAAAAGTCATGTGTTGACTGGATCGCTTCGGGGGACAGGGAAACCTGTGCCTGTCGAGCAGGCACTAGATGCCCGAGGTATCGTTCGAAGAAACTCGATATCAGCGTTGCTCAGACTGTCAGACTCCGAATGGGTCAGACTGTAAAGAACGGATAAGTTGCCCATCTCAGTCGCCAGAATGAGAAGAGTAACTACCACGTGGTTTCGTTGGCCACGCAACCGCCGTTTTTTGTGTGTGTGTTTGCCAGAAAATGAGAAAAACCTGGGCAATTTCATTACTTCGGGTGAACTTTTTTCATGGTATTTCGTATTAAAACACTGGAGCACGGGTGTGGTTTCCTATCTCTTTGTGGGTGCCCCGGCACCCACAGAGCGGAAATGGGCACCCACAATGCGACTGGGGCGCCCACAACTTAAAGTATGCTTCATTATTCAAATACAGTTGTATTCTCACGTCCATGACGTTAACCACCTAAAATCAGCTTTGTCAGTAATAACTGGAATCTGTTTACTTCATTGCCTCCCACCAATTGCTTTTCTCTAGCACCTTCCAAATAAAATTGTGTCAAGCTGGTTCCTGGAGCAAGGTCCTCCATTAAGAGGAGTTTATGTACTCAAATTGTGACCTCATCTGTACACGTGCGATTGAAGAGGCATGTTTTTGAATTGAAGCGTAGGTATCATTCATGTTTGCCAACTCCCTCTCGTTAGCCCATATTTTACTTGGATGATTACGTTGACTGCCAGCCCGAGTTTGATCTATTTGCCGCAGTTCCTTGTCACCGTAAAGATCACCATAAATAATAAAGATCATAAAGATAAGGATATAAGTATCACGCAAAGATAAACCAAGATAGCGTCAGGCACGTAGCCAGGAATTTCTTCGGGGGGGGGAGCAAATGCCAGATGTTGTCATGCCACTGGCGTATGACAAAATTCGTAGTAAAAAAGCAAAAATTTGACGCAGTTAACTTCATATTCAACGCACAGAAAAACATATAATGTTTGTTTTGTAGCATATATATCATCATTATCCCGTATTCACGCGAAATCGCTAAATATCTAGTGTAGACTGCTTTGCTAAAGGGGAAGGAGGCATGGCCCCATGCCCCCCACCCCTTGGCTACGTGCCTCGTTAGCGCATCGTTAGCCTCAGCGATGTCGAAGCTGACAGCGGCCTGCGAACACCAAAATTATGAAGGCGACCATCATGAATTCAGGCAAGTACCGCTGCAGCGCCACGAATTTCTCTCAGGTATGCATTACATGAATAGGTCTAAACATGCCGGTGTTGTACGTCAAAACGATCGTCGCTGCCGTTTATAACTTCGTTTGGTAAAGCAAGGCTGTAAGTTGGGTAAGCATCAGGTGCGTCCAAGGTCAACCCACGTATTTTCTGTTCGCTGATTGGTTCCTTCCTCTAATACTGTGTTATTATGTTTCGCGTACCGATAACACTGCCAATGAAAACAATAACTAAAATGCGAGAAATATTGGTCTAAGATGACTAAAATGCACTTTTTTCACATGAAAATACATGATCAGTCTTAAATATTCCCCGGAGTGTATTTTGGGGGTACCGGAATAACCAGATATATTCCCGTTAAGGATGTCGCCGCCATAAAGCCATCCATGATTTACGTAACATATCTTTCTGCAATTTTCCTCCCGTAATGCCTTTCTAATTAATTTATTTCAATTTAATACCTTTTTATTTTAATTCCTAATTAAATTAATTTTAATTTAACACCTTTTTAATTCATTTCTCTGAACTTTAGGTATAAACGCCTGTTACGGTCTCCCCCCTCCGAAACGGAATGTATGGATGTTCCCATAACCTTTTGGGCACCCACAATCGTTTTCCAAAAACTCACCCGTGCACTGGATATTTCATTCGGCCACTGCAGGAAGCATAGTTCACTATTCTACTTACTGACTTACAGGTTTACCTCAACTGACTGTCCTGAGTGTCAAATCAGAAGTCGCAACAGAAAATGGAAGTGGTCCCGGGTACAGAGAACAACGCGACCCGAAGCAGCTGCTCGCGCGCTGCTTAAAACCAGACATTGCTGAAGCCGAGCCCCTGTGTGATGCTGTCCCGCAGGGCAGGCGGCGCCCCTGGGCACACTGGGGTCAGAGGGGAGCCGTACCGACACCGGCCCCGAGCACCGGTCCAGGCGACGGTGTCGAGCCGACCGAGCCGCGCTGACCGAGTCGGAGACCCGGACGCTTGTTCATTGAAGTAACTGAGCTGGTGGCTTGGCTTTTGTCCGTCTCGATGCAACGTTCATGGGTGAAAGCCGTCGAAAACTTTGGCTGGAACGACTTGCGGCCTCACGTCCGAGCAACCCGACGAACTTGCCAGCATGAGCAAAGGAAATAGGGCTGAGACATTCAATAAATTACTTAACGGGTTGGGGACAAAATTGACAGTCTTGTCAGTGGCCAATAGATACGTACTTCGCCTTAAAAAGCATCGCAGAGGAGGGGTAAACGTTTATGAAAAATGTTTATGGTGTGGAAGATCTCATTGGGAAATTTCCAGAAAGACGGCAACTCATGAAACGTCTCTAGGGAATGTTCTTATGCTTGCCAGTAATTTTACGTGTTGTAGCATCCTCGTCAGTTTCCCGTCAAATCAGTTAGTCTTTGTTGGGACAGTTGGTTGACAAGATGACCCATTGCAAGCAATAACCCGGTCTCAAACTTTGTCTGGTCACCCATTCAGAAATGCATAAGTAAACGACCTTGTGGGATGAGGGACATACAAGCAAATGGCCTGTATGACTCATGGCCCCCTGGCATTGGGGCCCTCCCTCGGATGTGGTTGGTTGGAAATTGGGGCTTAGGGGCGCACCGACTGCAGGGTCATTCGGCGCCCATTCCTCGGATGTGGACGAGGTGAATGTTTCATTCAGTCATTTTGTCGCGGCCCACCTTGGGCCGTTCGAAATCGCGACTGAAACCGCTGTCCGGCAGTTGGCCTCCCAGCACATAATCACTCACTCGCCGCTGCAACTGACAGCACGCACCACGTGCCTAGTCACCCCGTGACAAGTGGTCACGCGTCACCGACGCTCGGACTGCCCGGCCGTCACGCGTCACGGCGCTGCGTCACGACGGCGGGGCAGTCGCCGCCAGCCGGCGTTCCTGTTCACCTACTTCACACGCCGATCTGTCGAGGTCGAGTGTACGAGGGGGGGTTCAGGGCGTGAAGACGTGCGTTGAACCAAAGGAAATTCCGAGAGAAGACACCATCGAATTTGGCTTTTTTGCGCATGTAGTGCTGCATTCATTGAACGGTGATGTTTCGGTTTCGTGCATTTCCTCGCCACATCACTGTATGCAGATCTGCAAGATCCATTACCAGGTGCTTCCCGTCCCGACCGCCTAGCATCGGTGGCATCGGACCGACGGCACAGCCAAATGCGTCGTTGAGGCAAAACGCCTTGGTTGGCAGTGGAAGTGCATGGATAGATCTGAATAGACACAATTTCCTGGTACTTTTATTTTCATATGTCGATTCATATTCATACTTCACCGAGTCGGATATTCTTTCACCATTGAGTGATGACATAAAATCATTAAACAATCGTCCAGCCTGTCTTTAATAACATTGAGGGCAGTGAGCCTTATCGTATTTATACTTATTATGGTCGCTCAAATTAATTAATTTATATTTATGAATGTCTGACTACATCATGTAAATAACACACTCTTATGGCACCAATTGTCCCGCTCAGCGAGATATGAAGCCTGAACATCTTGCAAAATTTTGCAGCGTTTCTTTTGCACTTTAGATTTCTCTCCATCCTGTCCAGATTGCAAGACGTTCAGGACACGTTTGCTCGAAGACAAAACAACGAACAAGTGTATCAGACCTCTAAACATCAAAAGGCATCAAGGTAAAGGCGTTGAAGATGGAAGACTGTGAAACCAGCGAATGCAAGTGGGTGCACACCCAAACTTGAAGTAGGTGGTGCCCAGTAATGGCATTCGTTAACCGGCAGATGGCATCAATCCAAGTTTCGACATCATCGCAGCGAAGAAGCCAGTAAGAGAACGGGCTCGCATTTTCTCTGTGCAGTGGTGCTTTCTCTGGTCCGGCCTGTATGGTTTACGAACGATCGGGCTGGATCGTCTATCACTAAAACGTGCCAACATGGCCGTATAAATCGCAGACGACGTCTTCCTCGGCTGCCAGATCGATACGCAAAAGTGCCTGCAATTCTCTAAATTGTTAGTTATTAGCCAATTCCGGACCGTTGTAGGACTTCTGCCGTTAATCATCCCCAATTATTGACTCTAATCTCATTTCTCCTATGATAAATGATCGCAGGAGGGCTGCTGCATTTATAGATGCTTGTTTGCCACAGTTCTGGCGCGAGGCAGGATGGAAAGTCAACAAAAGAGTACTAAATCGACTCCATCAGTACGAAAACAGCGCGCGTCTCTGCAAATGTCCTGAGGCCCGTCATCACGACATCCTCTCCATGGACTTTGCATTTAGGTTTAAATTACTCTCTAGCCCTTTTCACAACGTTTATTTTCCTCGGCTGGTAGTCAGTTGCTGCAGACTATACTACAAAAGGTAACTGCGGTAGTTTTTCGGTTGTTGAAAGAAAATGAAACCACAGAAGTGTTTTTAGACAGACACGTTTGACTTTTGCTTGTACTGCTGCGGGTCCGAATCTCGTTAAGCACGCACTTATTACTTACCGCACATTTTTTGTCAATTCCCATTCCAGTTTCAATCCCATCGTGCCGCATGGACGTTTGGATTGGGCAGACCCTTCCGGGCCTGCCTGACAGCTATTTCTGCGTGTGAAAATTGCTCCGGTCCATTAACGTCAGTTAACCGCATTTATAATTTCATTCAGTTTTAGCGCAGCCAACCTTTAAAATGAAACTGGCTAAGAAAAGACCATATAATAAGGCAAACTAAAGAAGGCCCTTTGCGAATTTTAGAGACAGCAACAAAGGAGCAAAGAACTCTTTCAGTGGTTCCTGTTACAGCATTTTCACACATTTTGACAACGAAATTCGTCAAGATCTTTCAAGCTGAAGCCAAAACAACGTCATAACGGCGGGGTACTGGTACGTCTCTATGTGCGTTGCTCTGCCATGAGAGACTATTCTATAAAATCCTGACCTCGTATTGGTAGGTCATCACGAACCAAATGCTCATTTTTGGGAAGCTGCGCACGAAACATCAGTTCACTTAGAACAGCAAATTGAAGGTTGATGGTTGGTTGAAGAGACATTTTTCAGACCACGCAATTTAGGTATACCTAAATCTGACCAAATACTGACATCCATGTGCATAAAACGCCTGAAGTATCTTAGTTGTCTGTGATGGGGTGTAAGTAAAACATGGCGTCATCTTACCTCGTTCTGATGATCATTTACTTCATTTTCGTTTGGGAAGAGGGAACCTGAAAAGACCCCTTAGGTTTTCTGCCCACCATTCCCAGGTTTTTTAAAGCAGGTTCACAACTTGCCCTCTCTTCCTACCTGCCCTTCCTACGTAAAGTAGCGAATTTTTATAACTTTATTTCGCTCAGGTGTGGAGTCAGGCCACGTTTTTGGGAGGCACCTTAAAGCATTTTTGGCACTGTTGAAGGTAAAAGGTTGCCAAAAATAGTTTTCAAGATAGAGGTTAACCTTGACATGAAGATATAGACTAATAACTGGGAAAATGCGAAACTGTTTTCAGTTCCACTTTATGCAAGTATTTTTCACCCTTATTTTTTAAATCCAAATTTCGGAATATTAACGACAAAAGAGGGCCCTTTACTTGCGTTCAACGTTTCAGGTCGGGTCACGGAGCTATGACCTAAAACGTCCGTGAGCATACCCTATATCACGACGGTCATGCATCGACAGTGTAGATCAAGTGAACTCAATGCAATCCCATGTGACTTTGAGGTCATTTGAGGTCATTAACCCGTCCCCGACTGGCGGGCAGTTACTGGCTCCCCTGAGGTTTTTCTGGGATTGCAAGAGAACCAAAAAACACAGAGTCACGAAACTTCGTGTACCTTTTGCTTCATCAATTTTACATTTTGTGTCAAAATTTTTACCTCAGGTCAGGTCAGGTGCCTGACCTAGGTCAGGTCAAACAGACCTATGTCAAAAAAAGTTTAGCGTTCTCTAACTTTTTCGCAAAAGAAGATATCTCAAAAATACGTTCAGGGATTAGTGATCGTGATAGATGCAACAAATCTGCTATCTCAGATTTTTCGGAGTTTTCCGGGTCATTGACCTAAGGTCAAGCTCATTTTTAAGACATATCGTCGTTTTTTCGGAAATTCACGGAATATTTCGTAACATTTTTAGTGTGGAGTGAAGCAGACATCTAGTTGCCGTCATTGGGCAAAGTATCAATGACTTCCAGAAGTTGACCTGAGGTCAGGTCACGAATAACTGAAGTGAGCCAAAATGTACCACCGTCAAAATCGACGATGAATTACTCAGAATGGGTAGAAAATGGCAAAACTAGTTCGCACAGACGTAAGTAATACCAGGAACCTCAAAAAGTATGAAAAAAATTCCATATTTTGGAAACAAACAGGCTCTCGGGAATAAAGCTTCACCAATTGTGTAGATTGGTAACTAATTAATTTTTCTAAAATTTAATCATGAAAAACCATCACAAGAATCAAATAAAATCAATAAAATGTACATAGATAGTCTTTTTCCGCGAAAATAAAGTAAAGCTAAAAATAGTTCCCATCAATTTGGTACCGCATACGGCAGCGTCGCACACCGACAGCTGGCGGGAGAATTGCCGTGTCTTTAACTCAACGTTTCGACGTATATATTGAACAAATGTGGGGAAATTAGACGTGTATCGGCATTTGCGAACCTTTACTTGTGCGCTGGTGCTTTTACCTATGCGTTATTAGTCACAGCCCTTGAGATTCAGGCCATTTCTCGGTCTCATGCAATCGGCTATGAGAAAACATATATAGGGCGCATATTGCTTACATATTATCTAAAAGTAAAAAATGAGACCAGTTTCGAGCTCTACTCGCCACAAGCTTTCCAACAGTATGCTTATTTTTATCGTGCGACCAGACGTTCGTGAGTTAGATGTTCGCTGTCGTTCGATGTTCGCTGATGTTCGAAACAGACCGACGGTCGTGCGCGGGTTAACCGTCATCCAGGAAAGAGGGAGGCTTTTAACCTCCCGTCGCCTTTTTACTATAACAGTAAAAGCATTGGGGCTAGGACGCTTAAATTTTAGGCATATGAGTTTTCATTCATCGCGCGTTGGGAAAAAAGTTTGTTGAGCCCAGGTCAAGTCACGAAATATGACGCCATTCTCAAGGGTCTGCAGACTAGTTTTGCGCAAAGGCAGTAGTATTTCCATGATAGCCCTGTCTTCTCGGCACATTTGATGTCTCCTTGCGTTGAACAAATAACATCACAATCACACAAGGTAGCATGATCTAAAATGGCCAGGTCAGAGCAGTGACCTCATGGTTTGGTCGACCTCGGCTGAACTTTTTCTTTTTATGAGCCTACTGAAATGCTTACGGAAACAAATCACACTAAAGAGGCAAATGGGGTCAAGCTAAAGCCAGCCTAAATGGGTCAAACTTTGGATCAAACTAAATGGACCACATCTATGGAATCCGCCAAATACAAGGCAGGCCAACCGAGGTCACTAAACTTGGAAGACTTTGGATGAGTTTCTGCCTCGGATGAAATGAACTGAATAAGCCAAAACGGTGCAAAATTGATGTCAAATTCGAAATCATCGTCCAAAATATCCTTAATTTGACCCGCGACTAATAAAGTCATCCGAGATCAACCGACCTCTGGCCTCGAGTAACCTCGTATGACGTTTTTGACCCCGAATCCACACTAAGATATTTCTGAGCGCTGATTTTAAATTTGGCATGCGTTATGCTCAATTCTGACTTATCCAGCTTCATTTCGTGGCAGCCAGAAGGCCTTGGATTCCACACCGTCCCAACCGGTCACGAGATTTGACCTGAGCTGACCTATTCCATTGGCCAGAAATAACGATAAAGTGTACCAGTAGGTATGCAAGGCTTCAAGGAATCCTATGCTTCTTTCCCCGTGTCTTTAACTGCGCAGCTTTGTGTCCTGTAGCCTTTGAAATAAATACGTTCGGCCATTTTCGCCAGTTTCGGGCCATTGACCCGACCTGAGAGGCCACCGGTTGACCTGAAATCTAGAAAAAATCTTCCTTTTTTAACCCTGCGAGCACCCATGAATTTTACCCAAATTCCAAACGTATGGACAAATGGAAAAGGTCCCATCGACTACCTCTCGATTCATGCTAATTATATGAAATATTTTTTAATTAACGAATTACATTTAAGAAAAATACCCTCCCATCAAAATTTTTCACCCTATATCCACCCCTTTCAAGATTTTCAAAACTGGGTTTTATAAAAATGCACTTTACGTAATGGCGAATCGAGTGTCGTTTGTTGCGATGAGATCGGACGGGTGGTTCCTGAGATCTCAGACGAAGTCGAATACGCCACCCTCCCTTCCCATACGGGAATGCACCTGGCGCTATGGGAATGGGTTTAACAAATATGATTACTTTGGACTTGACCCCAAACTGTTACGTCATTATCGCTTCACATTTGATGATTTTTATATCTAACGGTCTTACGTCACATGTCTGTTGACTGGCACTTTCAACATTTAGACTCGTGTGATGTAAGACAATCACGCGGCCAATGACTGGTCCAGTCGACGGTTTACGTCCCCGCGAAGGACTTATTTATTATATTCATTACTGTACTGTATTATATACTGTATTTAGTTATACCCTACTGATTACCATTACGCCATCTTGCATCGTCTTGCCTCAGTCACTTTCGTTTTTATGGCGTGTATCAAGCGAGTCGATCCATTGCTCACTTACTCTCCCGCTTGGTGGCCGGAGACCTTTCTGTGACATCCGTGAAAGCGGGTGTGACTGTAAGGTGCTTACATGTGGAATGTAAGTGCTGGATATGGAATCTTTCTTTGAAGAATGAAAGAAACTTCGGAAATGCTGATGCGAAGAAAATTCCCACTAGTATGGCTTTCATTTAGGCAGAAGGCTCCGCTACATTAATAGCAATGATGTCATGTCAATGATGTCATATGCACATTCAGTGCCGTCAGTTTGCCTAAACATATAGTGTTAATTTTGACGTTCATATAGTCGTCATCTCAGATAATAAACGGTCGGTGCTGCAGTTCACAGGAGTGTGACATCACTTGCTTGCAAAATTTTGTCAGCCCTCCTCAGGCTAGTGGTTGATGCCACCGCCATGTCTTTTTGGATATTACCAGCAAACTCAGTTCAGATACGGCAGTTTTCATATCTGATGCTACATCGGCTCCACGTCTTCATAAAACAAAACAGAAGATCCTAGATAATGTGATATTACCGAGTCATGGCGTCAGTCCAAAGAGTATGTTTGTTGCGTTTCGATACCGCGTGCTTCGTTGATTTTGGCGTCTTCCACATAACCTTGGCGATTTTTTTTGTATAGAGCCCTCTGGACATGGAGTCTAAACGATGCAGTTGTTCTTGGTATGTACCCCTTCGTTGCGAGAAATGCTACTGGCCCTGGTTCGCATCAAATTGCATCGGAAAGGTTGCCAGACAGTTTTTCCAATGAAGGTAACCAGACACTTTGTATTGCTGAAGGTCATTATACAACGTTACCGCTAATATCATTTCCGATAACTAACTTAACCCTTTCCAGGCAAAAATATTTTGGATCAATTGGACGGAATATTCAGTAACGTTATAATGATAATTGAGGAACGATATATGAATGATACATGGTTTCTCGAAGAGCACCCAGAAAATGTTGCCTGCCGATGGCGTTGCTGTTCTCCGATGGGATGACCAAGGAGAGTACTGTTTGCCCACAGCGAAGCTGAGAGCAACAGCGCTCCTCGAGATCAGCTCAGAGGCAAACAGTGACGTCATCGACGGGTAACATTTTGCCACTGTTGCGTAGAAAACATGCATAATTCATTTTGCTCCCTTGACTTGGTCGCCGCATTCCCTTCTACGGACAGAAACTTGGCCGAAACTTGGTCGGGGGACAAACCTTTCATTTGCAAATACTAAAATGACGGTAGTCCTGGATCCCTTCAGTGTTTACTCAGTCCGATCGGAATGTCGGGGGTTTAAAAACTGGTAGATTTCATCATCATCGAAATCTGAAATCTTGGCACTTGGACGTGAAAACGGCATGATTGATGGTTACATTCATGAGCACAAGATGCCGACTAACATGTAAAACGCACAAGACTTACTAACGGCGGCGTCTCAACTACAAGCACGTTAACTTGCTTGAAATTAATTTAGGTCTAGTGCATTGCCATGGCAGTAGTTACTTGAAAACCCATGACAGCAGGCTGCAGTCACTTGAAATTTCAAATCTGATACGTGATGGACGGTCAAAAACTCATGATCATACAGGCGACAGCGATATAATGTTAAGCGCTCTTTGGCATGGCGACTAACCAAAGGAGTGCTATATCATTGTAATGTTATTCAGTGATGTCATTCACTAGTACATAATTGTATAGTTTAAGTAATAAGTATACAGGTATATGAAGTATATAAGTAACCTAATTAATGCAATATTAATCAATGTAAATAATGAATAACCATGAACTCTAAGAGTTGCTTCATTTGTCTTCGAATTAACGGGTTACAGTGGCACTTACACAGGTGAAACTAGACATTCGTATCAAACAGGAGCATGTTTTTCATCATTTCATCAAACTATGAAAAAAACAAACATTTCATCAAACATCAAACTATCAAACTATTTCATCATTTTCATCAAACTATGAGCTTGTTTTTTTTGTCATTATGTCGCCATTAGGTTGGGCTGACGGGTTGGGTTGACAACCAGCCACTTCATTTGCAAGCAGTGGAAAATTATCATGTCCGATAAGGGTCAATCTTGGCCAGGAGCATTCTGCCGCAGAACGCGTGGTGTGCCGCTTACTGCGCAGCCCCCTCCGTCGCCGTTTATGTAAACGTTGACCGCGCCAAAGCAGCATATCGCCCTTGATGAAATTCGCCTCTGGCTACAAGCGCCTGCACGGGACAGTGAGGCCGTTCATGAACTTTGTGGTCGGGCGAGAGGAAGACTCACCCAATAAAGCGATGGCCGGCGGCTCCGTCAACAGGATGGCGGCGTTAATTCGTCCGCCAATAGCCAATATGGAGCTGCAGACGCGGCCACTGGCCATTTGCCCGCAGGCGAAGACGTAGTCAGGCTAGGGCTCTTGCTTTATCGCATCAGTCTTTGATTGCTTGGAGGCGTTGAGATGCCTGTATTTTTGTGTCCGTAGTGCAACCCCATTAATTCAGCAGTTTAAAATTTTGCCTTTTAACTCGTTAAAGGAGAGGGCATGAAACCGTCCCTGGCTATTGCAAACATTTCCTACATTTGACACCTGCTAGAGCTTTTAAATGATTTGCGGTTCCATTTAATCGATATTGCAGTAGCGCGCACAATTCCATGGGTGATTTTTCCTGCTGTTTTAACGCTGCACCTGTCACGAACATGATTTTTTTGCACCAGTAACCCTCCGAATACGGCGCTGAAAATTTTAGGTTTCGGCAACCTTCGCTCAACGGATTAAAATGCTATTTTCAGAGCGTCCGAACTTGTTGGGATTCCAAGCTAAGAGTTTGCATTTGTGCCGTCGCATGTTGAGCTCCACTGGCATTCTCAATGACAATGATACGCACCAGGAGATAATAAATGGAACTCACCAGAAATAATGCACTGCATGCGTTCGGACGCGTTTTAGACGCTCCCATGACCGCAGACTTCAGACTTCAGACGTATATTGAAGCCATCCGCAATAGGCTCGTGACTATTACGGCCTCTCGTCAAAAACAATAATAGCTACGGGTCAGTGGTCATCAGTACATGCAGTCACTGCCAAGCATACAATATACACTATCACTGTCATTTGAACGGCTTAAAAAAAGTACACAAGACGCGACAAAACAACATATTGATGGACGGCGCATCATCCCTCATCTCTGCTCATGTGGCGTCTCAGGTGGCTACCAAACAGGGAGGTGGGGAGCTGCGGCAGATCGGGTAGCAACTAGTTGAGCTGCCGCGCCCACGGCTGTAAAAACGTCTCCGACCCATCTCCGTGTGAGATCTTGGTACACACAAGTTGCCGTCCTGCCTGATGTGTCGGTCGCGATTCTCCGCAACACATGAAAACTCGGTGGCCAGTGTTTCGGACTCACCGATGCTGCACACCTTGTGCGCCAGGCACAGTGTATGGCATGAGGCCAGTTTCTCCACGCTGAGCCAGGCCATTGTCCTTAACGGATCCGCTATATGGTCAAATTTCCTTTGGCCAAAAATGACTTTCGTTGCAAAGTTAATGATTTTCTGGAGGCGATACAGGTTTTTTGAGTACCATTGCCATTTACCGAGGTACAATATCGGATCTGCGAGGAAACCAGAGCATTAGCCAGAGCGAAGATAACGGTCGGCGGCTGGCAACATGATTTCAGTTTCGGCCTTCTTCTGAGTTGTCTTGACATTCCAGGTGTTTTCCCTTTTTCACGTTAATGCCATCTTTCGCCGTCTCCAGCAACCCTAACGAGCGTGTTTCAAGCCTTGTAACGGGCCAGAAACGGCCCGCATTTCTGACCTTCGGATGGGTTTTTCCATGGTGACAGTTTATTCCAACAACGCTGGATGGGTAGGAATGACGCATGATGATGCCTCTCGGACGCGTTTTAGGCGTCCCGTTAACCCAATGTTGGGTTGTTTTTATATCGCAGGTGTTCCATTTCTTATGGTGATATCAGTTTTTTTTTATTTTCACTGCCACCAAGAATATACTGAAAATGTGCACTGTGTAGTTGCGAATGCAAACTCAATGAGAGGAAGACTGTGAGCTTAGAAGCACTTTCGTTTTAATACTGGGAGAATTTGACCCTTTATCGTTTGGACTTTCTCTAAAGTAAATACCTTGTTAGCTCAGAGGTTCCCTATATATCACCTCTCGGGTCAATAAAAAACAGCAATCGATTTGCCTCTCGGACAAATCGATTGCTTTTTTCTATCGGTGATGTGAAAATGTCTTACAAAGACTGTATTGTGCTTGAAGCAAACCAACACTTATTCTTAAATATATGACAACGCTAGGTAAGGCCAAATGGTATCTTAGATCAAATTTCGGAAGACTTTTGAGTGTTTGGTAGGCCGATAGCAAATCGCCACAAGGCATGATGTTAGTTATGTTTCAGACTGACGTTAATTGATGTTATTGTACCTCTCCATGGCCGTAGAGACCAAACAGAAAGTCTCTACCATTTACATTTTTTCTATCATGCTTAAAAAGGTTCAGATTCCCTTAAATGTCAAAGCAGACGACTGGCTTCACTTGACCTTTGAAAGATCAGGACAACTTTAAGAATACATTTAGGTGGCTGGGAGGCATGCGTTGACCTCTCGTCAAGCAAGCAATGGCAAGGGCAACTTCGAACAAGTACTTTGTTCGAAAAACTGCAAAATCACGGAACATGTCTTTGAAAAATAGTTCCATATTTCCGTGGCTTGCCGTAACCCAAGACTGGAGCATGTCTCAACATCTGCGTAATGGAGCACGTATAACTCAGCTGCAGAAATTGCATACAACTGGATCTATTCCATTACAGAACTGCAGAGTATCTGGACCGCATCTGACTACCTTATAGGACGGGGGGTTACAATGCACTAACAGGACTTTCATCCCGACTCCACAGTTATCGTATATCGCGATTTTTACTCTTGCTGCAAAGATGAAAATTTGAGAAGTAATTTTTTCTCTGGTTTCACTTGACATGACATGACCTATCAGGTTTTATTTTTTATAGCAAAAGCGGCATTTTCCGACTTATCATAACACTGAAATCGGTCTGAAATGCTGTGTGTTTTTTAGTTTGTTTAAGCTCCACATTTCTCAGCTTGAAGACGAGCCATATCTGGTCCTATATGAGGTAGTATTCAACCAGTGAACCGTTGTGGAAGCGGTTATTGCGACACATGGTCTCCAGTGTCGCTAAACCATCATCTGTCTATAGCGGTGTTTTTCCTAGCACAACTGTCCCTTTATAACTTTCATTTAACACCCCATTGCCCGAAATTAACTCACTTAAATTGAAACATCAAACGTGTTAGCGCTCCCAAAACCAGCCAGCTGGACGTCTACACGTGGCTGGCCCTCAAAGCGGTGTGCCAGCGCGGTCCCTGCCGTCGACATCTGTCGTCGACCCCCTCCCCCTGCCGGCGGCGAGCGTCGTCGGTGCTTGGCAAATTAAGGGGTGGAATTTATTAGGGAACGCTGTAGTGGCGCCGGCACGAAATTCTCCCACAAGCGCGCCTGACAGCTCTCCGCCTTCGGCAATATAGCGGTGAAGTTTACGCGACGCAACGGTGCGTCCTTGCCAGAGCGGATATTGCACGGAACTCTCTCTAGGTGCTTGCATGCATTGCAGATGAATGCCACCGAACCCATGGGAGACTGTCGTCATGTCGAGGGCATTTGCCGACATGTTGCAATAAGTGAGGGTTGCATTTGATGAAGCAAGCTACTGCATCGAGACAGCATTTAGCACGTCTCCATTCCACTGCTTTTCAGTTTACTTTAGTTTCATTCGTTCCAACTCCAGGTGTTCACTCATAGGCATACAGGCTATGTCAAAATTTCAACGCAGACGTCGTCGCTTTCATCGATTGAACAAAAACAACATGCGCTAGTTCACGTGAAGAAAATACCAACAGACCTCTGGCACTGGCATGTTTTCGGGGCAGGCAGGCAAGGCAGAAGACAGGGTAGCCCCTTTGGTATGTAGAACTCGATATGCACCAACGTCTGCAGGCTGTCTGTTCCGGATACCGTCGGAAGCAAGGTGACTTCCTGTCTTTTTTGAGCATGTGACAGCCAGACCAGTGCGCCGTGGGTGCGCAGGAGGAATGCCATTAGGAGTATGTCTGATCGTGATGCGCTGCGCAGCTTATGTCACTTTCAGTTCATTTGACCATCTCTTACAGAATAGAATTTTTTCTGACCACGAACAAAAAACCAAGGGCTCTCAAACCAAAAACCAAGGCCTTTCAAACAAATACGTTTTACCATTTTCACCAGTTTCGGGTCATTGACTTGACCTGGGAGACCATCGGTTGACCCAAAATCTAAAAAAAAACTTTTTTAAACCCTGCGAGCCAATGAATCTTATCAAAGGTCCAAGGGCTCTTCGTGGTGTCACCCGGCTCCGCATCACAAAACAATGTGGATATGGTTTATTTCCTCCAAGCTGGACTGCCGTTGCGGTCATTGCAAGAGATAGGCTAAGAAAGGGACGCGGACGACGCATCGCTAAGCACATATCTCCCGAGTTGTGTGCGCTATCAAAAATTGAGCACAATATCCCATTTCCAACGAACTGCGAAACCGGAAACAACTCGATATGGTTTAACGGCTAGTGGGAGCCGCGTGACATTTGACACTCACTTTGGTATTTTCGTTACCGTGGTGAGCGCACGATAGGCACTCGACATCGGGAATAAAGTAGTTAATGGGTGCATTACGTCAATTTGGTCCTGCCAATTGCATTCTCATGCCGCACAGCAAACGCCACGGGAAAAACGTCAGTCATAGGCGGGGGCAGCGGTGGCCTGTGTAATTGATCATTGGAAACCTGTGTGCCTTAATGCATTTGCGAAACTCCCTCGCCATCAATCTTTATTGGTGAAGGGGAGGGTGTAAGAGAGAGAACCAATTGGGTTGTTTTTCCCTGCGTAAATTATTCGGAATAAACGCTGATACCTTCTTAGGCATACGTATTGCCAAGATTCTTTTGGCGTATACAGTGCTATAGAATCCCTGTCTTGGTTATATTACCTGGTACATGCAGGTGTAACCACAGGTAACTGGTAAATGTTCCGCTCTATCGCAATGATGAGGTAAACGGCGACAAGAAACGATCTGGGAGGGTTACATTGGCATGTTAAAAGGAATGATACATATTAGGTCTCTAGGGTAAGCGAAGGGAGAGGAGATTCAGGTTAGCCACGCATGGCTAAAAATGTGTATACAGATCTGGTTTGTGCAAGCATCATTGATCGAGCTGGAGAGTATTGCCGACTTGCCAATGGCCAGCCAGTCCATCCAAACAACGTAAGACCTGATGCTTTTCAAAAGTCTGGCAGTCATTTGACCTGGACCTGAAAGGCAAAAACCATGCGGCACGCAGTCCACATACCGAAAAATCAACGCGTTCCTGCGGCTTATAATTCCTGTGACAAGTAAACCCTATGAGATCAGACATTCTGCATTTTTCCTATAGCAGGAACATGGTTTTTCACGAGCAGTGCAAGTCTAGTACAGAACTGACATCCTTTATCACAATCAATATGCACAGTGACTCATAAGATAGCTACGATGGAGCTATCTAATTAGTAATTAGATCTTGTATTTAGACTATCTTGTAATTAGACGAAGACAAATAGCTTTAGCTAATAACTACCAGATCATTTACTACGATTTAGTTGTTTCGGATTATGCGTCAGTATTTTGCTTTAATGTCAGAAAAATCCAAGGGCTTTTATAACAATCCTAGGGTTTCTTGTGTTTTTTTGGGCTTTTTTGCCATCAAACTGATGAACTCACTTATACTTCGAAGCAACTTAATCATGAAAAACCGAGAAAAAATGGCATTACGGACTCTTATCAACACCTTCTATCTGAGGCAACGTGGCTTTTAGTACTGTAAGTCACATGGACATAGAGAAGATGATGAGCGAACGCAGAATGTTTATCCGATAGAATAGAAAATAAATGCGATTTGTTAAATGACACCATCACGGGTTATATCGCTAGTCTTTCATCTCATATGTCTACGGGACAAAAGAGACATCCATCGCTGGTTGGTCCCATGGAAAGGTCGTCTCACATCATCCAAAGCGAAAACAAAACAAAATCATTAAAAAACCGGGACATCGAGAACATTGACTGGATACCCACCTGAAAGCAACCAGGGCCGGGTCTCGAATAAGGCTTTACGTTATTTCTCCGGCCCAAAGCCGCGTGTTCTTGCATGACGGACACAGTCAACATTGAAATGATTAAGGTAAACGAAAAAGACGACACAAACAAGCTTTAGTCGCCTTTCAGAAGTTTCGCACAGGAAGTCAGGAATGCGTGGCAGGTTTGTGCGTTTATCTGCGTATAAGCCAGGACGCACGGCCTCCTGGGCACCGTCTTGTCGAGCCATGTGTCTCGTCAGGCGTCAGGCCTGACGTCTCTCATGTCAAGCTCGGAGAGCCGGGAGTGCAGGTGCAGGATATATGAAGTTGATGTGCATCGGTGTACGTACGTTTTACGTCTGGTATGACCAGGCCCATTTTGGGCCAGTCTCTTTTCGCGCAACACTACATGGCTAATGGCAAGAGTATTTGAAACTGGTAAGGCTGCTGCCAGTTCGGCAGGGCCGCCGCCTTACTTGCACTACTGAGCATATACGCATGATGATGTACGATATTCGTTTCGTGCGCAAATTGATTTGCTTAAGTTGAGACTACCATTTCCTTTCACGGCTGTGTTTTTAGTCTGTTATGTCTGCTATTTCATGTCTGCACTCCAAAGCCTGTGATTTGTTTGATTTCGTATTTTCTCCTCTGACATGGCTGTGCTGGTTATTCGGCGTTGTGGATATAGTCCATTCGCAGACTATTTTCTGTCTGGCAGCATGATCACAAGTGATGATGAAAGGCATTCGTACGTATGCATTTTAAAACTAATGTTTCTTGGACAAAGTGTCCTACCATTAATGACTGTAATGTTTGTTTTACCTGTTGCAATATTTGTTCTCCGTTAACAATGCATCTTACTTAATTGCATTTCAGTCCGACAGTGACGCTGCACTCACAACCTGCAATGTTCTTCTCGTGACGCATTTAATAGTTCTTCGTGGCTGTTTTGCTATGGATATTTCACATTCGAAAGCTATTTCTACACTTCCAGCTTGCAGAGATGAAAGTGGCAATCTATACATATCCTAGCATCGCAAAGTTCAAAGGAGCTCGCAAGCCAAGCCAGCAGACCCCGAAAATAGACCTGCAGGCCACACAGTACACACATGGAACCGCAGACAACGGGGTTCCAGGCTCAGAGAGCCTAAAACGGCCGCTCTAGCAGATCCACGGCGGCGGCGTGGTTCAGCGCTCTCGCAGCCGGCAGATGGCGGACTGCAATGCCATCGGACACCAGCGTCAGTTTTAAAACCACGCTGCTCGCGACAAAACAGATTTGGAGAAAATTCACTGAGAGAATTCCACCCGCCCGCATTCCGCTCGCCACTCCCTACCAATGGCACCCCGCGCAAGCAGGGACATTGTACCAGTCGCACGTCCTCCGTCCAACGTCAGCTCCCCACTCACTCAGTAATAACTTCGTTTAAATTCGACCCGGACGCGGTGCTAACTGCGCCCGGGGGACGCGCCAGCGAGCAGCGACCGCGGGCGGAGGGCGGAGGGCGCGGCGGCGCCGGCGACGCGACGCCGACGCGCCACTCGCCGCCGCGCCGCCGCCGTTTGTGCGGCGGCGGCGGCGGCGCGTAATGGCGCAGCCCGCGGCCGACGCCGTGGCGAATCGACTCGAGTACCGCCGACGGGGAGGGGCCTCGGAACACTTACCGTACGCGCCGGCCGGCGGGGAGCCTGTTTTTGCCTGGCGGTGCTGCCGTCGCAGCCGATACGGCTGCCAGCCTCAAGAGGAACGCATCAACAGCGCTGATCGCACCCAGCCTGCCGGCACCAACACAATGCAGCGTGAAATTGACCACTTACCGTCTACTGAACAGAACGTGCGGACATGGCCGTCTTCTTCCCAGTGCGTTATAATCCGTCGTCAACGTCAACCGATATTCCACAATGATATTGCTACTGCCATGTGTTCTTGTCGCCTGCTTCATAGCTTGTTAAATTTTCCGATCATTACCGTGCAACTAGCTTTTCGTAGAGCATGATTTGGTCCTAGACACCATTTTTTTCTTATCATTTAACGATCTGACTTCAACAGTTCATTCTTAGGAGATGGGAGACTAGGACGTTACGTTGGTCTAACCAAACCGAACATCTGATTAGCCGGCGTCCGAAACTTTTCAGTTTTGCGCTGCATTTTATCATGAACAAAACGCATGTTTCTTTGTCCAGAAATACCCATCCTGTTATCAGGAAGAGATGAACATGAAGATTCAAAGAATCCCACCTTTTTCCAGTTGATCCCGATAAAAATCGCGTGTTTCCCATTCTTGGTGTAGTCTGTTTTGAGTTCGTTATGCAAAGGTATCTGAGCCAGGACATTCAAGCGTTCTCATGAAAGCAAACGATGCATATGATTTTACATTCGAGATGCCTGCATCCTACGTGTAGAACAACCGTTTCTTGTCCATTTTCAGCGCGATAATTTAATGCCAACATCTTCAGAGGCATGTCTGGGTAACATATCCGTGTTGAAACCATTTCAGATTCATCGCCGGATGCATTCATGTTCCAGCGTCTAATTTGCATACGCGCGCGCCAGCGAGCTGCTTGTGCCAACGGCGGTCGATGGTGTGGATCCACGGGGGAGCAGGCGCGTGGCCAACCTATTGTGTGCTTATTACTGGCCATGACAGGCTGCGGACGCTGTGCAGTGATGGGCATTCATCGCTGGCGTATGCGTTTGAGATGTGACTGATAAGCACGTGCCTCAGCGACACTCATGCGGCATTTTGGCCATCTCCATGACAAAGGCTTGAAATATGAACCAGCGACAAGCCGGCATCTCATCGAGACAATGCTGCACGGCTCCCCAGACAGTCCCTCACCAGGACCTCATCAAGCATCCCGTCACAGCCCACAAGAGACTCCTTTTCAGGCTGCTCTTAACTTAACTTTCTTTCAACTTTAAAAGCGGGCTTTCGGACTTTCGGCTTTCGGCTTCCGGACGAGAATGTTGGTTCGCTTCGTCGGGAGCGGCTGAGTGGAGTAGCCGGCCGGGTCCAGCGTGACGCCTTCACCGCCCAGCTGCTCTCGGCTCCGGGCCGGGGCTCGGCGTCCGTCAGCGTCACGGCCGTCCGGCTGGCCGTCAGTGTCGGCAGGCGAGCCGCAGTCCCTCACGGCCCAATGCACACGGTCTCGCTGCTGTCGCGAAGTCGCGCGCCGCCGGCGAAGCGCACCGCAGTGGTCCTGCAAAGCTGGAGCACAGAGGAGGGCTTACTACGCAACAGAGGTGGTCCTTCAAAGACCCGCAGAGCTTGGTGGTATCGTTCTGAGACCACCCCAAGCGACCTCTTACAGCTGCACCACGCAACGCTGCGGTTGACGAGTTTGACGGCACACCATCGTCTCCGACTCACATTGATATTCGGCTATCTCGCTTCACCGATCCCGTCTCGACGAATCGCAGCCCAGTGTTTCCGTGCGCACGCACCGGCAGAGTACTCGGCACATTCAAATAACCCGCCATTGATTGGGGGAGGGGCATTTCGCGCCCCTCCCTCCAATCAATGATCCGATTGAGAAATGTGCCGCGTGGAGCCCCGGCGTATTTCTTAGACATCTCCAAAACGAAAAATGCAGCGTCCTGAAACGTTCAGCACCTTTTCTCACTTCAGTTGCACATATACTGACCGAAACCTCTAAACGAGGCCATTTTAGGTTACGTCCTGATGACGTCATAAAGACATGTTTTGCGTCTTGCATAAAGACATGTTCGAATACTTTCATAAAGACATGCTTGCTATTCGACGTCCAACTTCACGTCAAATCGCACGTCACGTCCATCTTTTCGGTCCAGCTTTGTCTGCTGCGTCCCCGGTCACGCTGCTCGTACCGGTTCAGCTTCGTCTGCTTGTGCTTAGTCCTGCGCGGTCCAGGTTTGTGTGCTTTGTGCCCGGTCATTCCGCTCGGTCAAAAGCCATCTTCGTCGAAACGGCTGCTTTGTATTTTCAAGTAACGGCGCTTCTGTGTTTATTACCTTAGCTGTCAGGACGTCGAGCCAGTACAGCATCATTGAGCCTCAAAGTTGGAGTAGTCAACCGTTCACATGGCAAGTCTGCCGCAAACAGGTCGCGTATTATTAATTTGGCCGCAGTGATCTGGAATCTAAACCACTGACCATCGATTTTAGCCCATCTAGATCATCATCGCAAGGCTCAACAGTGCTATTTTTTTCTTCTCAACTCGTCCAGACTCTAGATAAAAGTGAGAAGAAAAATTTAGCATTGCTGAGCTATATGGCCAATGTTTTTTCTTTTTCGAAAGCAGACAATTGATGCAAGAAGTTCTTCCGCGATGAAACCGAGGCCCATGGGAAGTACCATATCACCTGCGGGACAAAAGTTTAATGGGTGAAAAGTTTTTGAGTCGGTTTTCACCTTAGCGAGTTTCCCTGGGATGGCACTAGATCTTGTATAAATGGCAAAACGTCGCCTTTGACTAACTTGTGTTGTGCAAAAGCAGGTCAGTTTTTGCACATTTGCGCTCCAGTGCCCAGCGGACGCCGTCGTCCCTCAAACTTCATACCTTCAAAACTTAACCGTGCGCTCAGATTTCCGCAGGAGAGAATGCATGCATGTTTTCCCTCGCAACGCATGCGGTACACGCGGTGCACCTTGCGTTTCCACAAAAATGGGCTCAAGATTCCGTCGTAACAACGAATAGTACTGAATAGCTGGAGCTACAGAATCACAGATCAGTAGCTTTGACGTATTTAGATTTAGCCCCGGGACGACAGTGGGCTCTTATCAGTGGGCAAACAGCAAGCACTTCTAGCGTTCTGCCGACTTTCGTTCATCAAAACGTTCGCGTTGCTGAATGGTTTCTATGCAAAATTTACCGAGTAAAATGTTTGTGATAAACTCGGGCAAGAAGCTGCACCTTACCTTTTCAGTGCGTTTTCAGATAAGCATTAAAACGCTTTTCATGAACATAAATTAGTTTACAAAAGGCCGAAACGTACAATTAACACGAAAAGTTTCTTTTAGTAAGTCTAGGATGCTGTTCGAGATAAAACTATTTCACGTCTTATGAGCGTAACCCGAAAAACAAAAACCTCACGATACACCGATTGCAGAGTCCGGAATGAGAAGGGCCCAAATGCTTGGTGGACCCGGATACGTAACGTGAACAGGAAGCCGGTGGTGATCCCCACCGCACGAGGCCCAGAGATCATTCGTAGATCATGGACAGAGACCGCACACGAGGAGCTTCGATTTCAAGCGGATCCGTCACATCATGAGACTTGATGCTGAACACTGCCGTTGTGTCTGCCGTCCAACTTTGGATCGTCGTGGAGATTCCAGGGCTCCGACCACGAATCTCCAGGGGCATAAGGAGCGCACTGCTAGGAGTCGCGGCCGGCAGACGTGAGCTCACAGATCCAGAGTAAGTGATTATTGTTACGTGATTCTTCAGGGAGAGTAAGCACAGGGCACCTGCATCCCTAGGATTCTCGACAGATGCGAGCCCCCGCCAGTGAGTGAAGGCGATCTTTGCGATCAGAGGATTCGGTTGTTTGAAATCCCGAGCGCAGATGCAGTTTACGAGTATTTTGGGGTGGATGGTTGTGGATGAATGGAAGCCGTTGTTCTCCAGGGCCTCCTAGAAACGACACGAAGACGACAGAACCCCTCAGACTTCGTCAGTTTTTATATTCAGAAGCGAGAAAAGCTCCACAGAGGACGGAATTGGGTACATATCAGAGATTCAATACCCCAAGAGGCCTGAGATTCTCTAAGGCCAACCGCTTTGGAAACACCGATCAGATATCTGACACTCCATTCATAACCATGAGCAACAAGCCCGTAAGCTGGATTGCTGGCTCTCAACGGGCTCAATGTGCGCGGAGATAGGGGCTCCTAAGCGGGTTTTATCCCTTTGACCCTTTGCTATAGATTCTATAATGCGTTTGCAGAGAAACCCTCAGCTGGCACACGAGAGACCCTCCCCTCCCCCCATTCCTTCCCCTTCCGGCTGACCTATCGGTGACCATGGTGGGTGGCTGCAGCACCGCAGTGTTTGTCTGTGAGCAATGTTTAGCAGCTCGCGATGACAGGGAGGGCCACGAACGCTCGAGCGGTGACCAGCCGTAAACATCGTGCACCACGGGCACCCTGCCCGCCAGAGAGCCTGCGCCAGCCGGTCAACAGCCGTTGGTCGCCGCCCCGGGGCGACGTCTCGTGAGCGGACCAGGCCCCTGCTATCGGCACGTCGTCTCCGCCGTCGGCCGGCCAGGTGAGGAGGCGAGCGTCGACCCCGACCTCGGCGCCGGGCCGCCATATTTCTCTGCGGCGTCGTCGACCCCGCTCGGGACTAATTGGATCCATTCGGCGTCGCTGGCGGCGGCCGACGGGGTCACGGCAGACGCGGCGCCGCTGAAGTATTAGTCGTGTTCTGTAAGTTTGACGAGGTAATGAAAGTTTGCGCGCGCTGCTTGGTTCCTTAGCGCTCCCCAGGCCGCTGTGGGGTTTGCGTCGGCAGAATAGCTGACCCGCCGACCTTCGACCGTTGTTTACGCCGAGAGGTAATCCGGCTGTCCTGGCTCCTGGTACTGGTTGCGCCTCAGAGCCAGTCGACTCTCATTAAGGAGCGCGGTAGCGCAATCCTTGCTCGCCGTCCCGGATGGAAACACGGCGCTGAACGACGAGCCTGATGCAGTGTCTGCAGGCAAGTTCGGGCAACCTGACGATCTGACCTTCAGCCAGCTGAGGGGGGAGTCTGGTCTTCCGGCCAAACGAGGCCTCCGAGTCCCGGCCGGCTGGCTGAAGCCCTTTACAGAGCCTCGCCGATTACCGGAGCTCTTTACTGAGCCCCGGCCGACCGGATGGAGCCCTCGACTGAGCTCCAGTCGACTGACCCGAGCCCTTTCCTGGACCCGGCCCGTCGGGCGGAGCTCTATACCGAGTCCAGCGGATAGGACGGAGCCGCCCACAGAACCGTAGCCGGCTGAGCTCGGCTGATCGACAGCTCGGCCGCTCGTGGCGATGCGCGGCCGGTCCGACGTCGCGCCGTGAGGATCTCCGGAGGCTGGGAGCCTGTCGGGGCGGACGAAGCTCCACCGCTGTCGGCCGTGAAAATCGGGATCGCACCGCACAGTTGTGCACGCTCAACTTCTGCCGGTGCTGCGGTGGCGGTGAACCGTGACTGATAAGTTCATCGAAGGCCGGGTGGCAAGGCGTGAAGTTCGCCGGAGGTCGGCAGGGTCCGTTTCCGCCAGCCTTCCGAGACCGAACGGGAAGGGGCTGAGTGCGTTGAGGCGCTGAGGCGGAGGTCGGACGAAAGGGACGGAGAACTGAAGAGAATATAGGCTGCTCACAGCAGCTCCTGACGTTTCTGAGACTCATAAATGAGCTGTGAGGAAAACAAGATTTGTTACGTAAGGAAGCAGAATATCTGAGGCGCTCGACTTCTGAAGCCCGCAGTGTTGACTAGGTCTTGGCTGCAGAAGTTTGGCGACTTTCTTGAACAGACGACTGGCATCTGCGGCCGGCAGACTGCGAGCTTCCGAAGGTGTCTCGTCCCTGAAGCCACAACACCTCAAATGTGTGCGCCTGAAAGTCTTGTAGAACTATAAACGCCCAGTTTATCTGACGTGGCAGTTCAGTGGTTTGCATGCTGTTCCATAGTGTAAACATGGACCAGAACGACTAATTTGCACGGGACTTTTCGGTTTGTATATGTCACCTGGCCTTCGTGGAAGCTGCGAGGTAATGCAAGGAGCTATCGTCCCAGAGCTGTGTAGAAATGCATAATGTGACGTCAGCACAGCAGAAGTATTCTTTTGTTTCGTTCGCGGCGTAAGAGAGCCAATGTCGAGATGTGGAGTGGCGCCGAACTGTGGTGGGTGCCTTGCTGAGCCCGCGCCGCGGCCGGGGGCGGAGAAGGAGCCCGGCACCAGTGGCTTACCTCCGGCCCTCTGTCTCCGGAGCTGCGGACAGCTGGCGGAACAGCCCGACAGCCCTGTCGGCTGCCGGGCGGCTGCTTACAGCCCGGAGCTGCCCGACAGCTCTGGCGCGCCGCCGCCGGCGGCCGTCGGCGGCCGAGGAGAGCAGGCGCCGGCCCGGCCCGACGGCGTGGATTCGTCGGCTGCTGCGTCACCATCGACGCGGGCCAGTCGACCCGCGGCGTCGAGACCGACGGCCGAGTGCCGCCGACCGCCGTGTGCGTGTGCTCGGGCCGACGAACTGCAGGCGCCGCCCGTCGACGCAGTCTGGGCTGCGGCAGCCGTCCGTGGTGCAGTCTGGACTGCAGGTGCCGCCTATGGCGCGAGGTTGACTGTTGTCTGCACCGGAGGGTGTGACGCCGGCGTGCTCTGCGAATACCGCAGCCTCACGGCGCAAGGTGAGAAGAGAGGATTGTGAGAGAAAGGGGTGCAGCGAGATGAGAGAAAGAGGCTCGTGGGGTGAGGGGAGGGAGTTCGTGGGACGGGATGAGACGGTTCACAAAGTGAAAGAAGGTGGTTCACGGGAAGGGGGAGGGGCCACAGAGTAAGGAGAGGGATTCGCAAGGTAAGGAGAGGTAGATTACAGGGCGAGGAGAAGGATTCTCAGGATGAAGGAGGGATTCGCGGGTTGAGGGGAGGTGAATCACGAAGTGAAGGGGCGTGAATTACAAGGTGAAGGAAGCTTGCGTAGATTCAGACGACCGATTCGGAGAGGGAAAATATTTCCAGACCCTAATGGATCGATGAGCTTCGTTATGAGCGACGCTGAAGGTCTTCCTTCAACCAGTATGACGCCTTGGTGAGCATGTGTTGTGTGAGACATAATAAAATAACCCTTGCATGGACGCTGCAGTATAAAAGCATATTTGTCGGTCAGTACGAGCATTCGAAGAATTGCAAGTTGAAGCGTCAAGCGCGCCCATGGCACTGTTCGCCTCATTACTTGGCGGTTCAAAAGCACCTGTTCAGAAATATGTCTAAGAGAAAAAAACATTGCTCCCAAAATAGTTGCGTCCAAGAAGGAGCTCGGAATCGTACCTCATACAGATGAAAAGGCATACAGTATGAAGGATTGAGCTATACTCCTGCGAAAAGTTCATGACTCGGTGCTCATTAGTTACGAAGTCATGCCAAGCTGTAGGAAACGTTATGGCCCGGCGGGCTGGGGCCGGCGGCTCACTTTGACCTGGTTGAATTAGACTCACTTGGTCTTCGGCCTCGCTCGTAACCGGCAGAAAAAGTCAAATTACGTGGCCTGCCTGTTCCGGCCCAGTCCATGTCGTTTGTAGAGGCCCATAACTTTACAGCCATTGGGCCCGTAATCATGAAGTTTTATTAGAAGCAGAAGTAACATCTCAGTTATTTACGTGCGTAGTATTTCCATTTGTACTGCGTCATCTCGCAAGTTCTTCCTGTCGTAAAACTACTTGGGGGTAATGTTTTAGCTCTTAGTTTAGGCTTTTTTCCACGGGTTGTTTTGAACCGCTCAGCAATGGCACGAACAATATCATGGGCTTGCGTGGCGTTTTAACTTGCAATGATTCGTGAGCAGAATACCGAAATAAACCGATAATTTTTCTTTCATTGCGATATGCATAACAACGGGTAATGACGGTTGAGAACAGGAGCGAAGCTTTAGGCTCAGCAGGCCTGCGATCCACAAGGCGTCTTATTCGTATGAGAGCAAAATTCTGTTACGACTCCCGGGAATGTCAGGGGTATTTTGTATTGTGATTTCATTGCTTTAGGATTCAAAAATGTTTAAGAACATACATTTTATTATGACGTTTAAAAGCTTGATGGTAATTTTGTCTCTGAGTCCCTTGACAAACCACTGAATGGGGGACGGGTCAAGATGTCAGGAGTGGTTGCTGACGAGGTGAAGGTCACGAAAATAGGAGAGGCAGGTGACGAGGTGAAAGAAGCTGGGTTACCAGGGGTGGTGAAGGGGATGTCAACGAGACAGAAATAAATGGCCTAAAGTGGAGTTCAGAGATAGGGGGAGGCAGGTCGCAAGGTCAGGGAAGAAACGACACGATGTGAGGAGAAGCGGCCTACGACTTGAGAAGAGGTGGATCACAGGGTGAAGCGGTATCTAAAGTGGTGGGTGGTCCACTTCATGTCTCCCTCATGAATTAATGTCGTGGTGATTTTCGCCGATATATTAGTGTTTGCTCTGAAACTGGTACGAAACACAATGTTTCCCCGAAACATTTTGGTTGGTTTCTCGGGCGCGCGCCGTCACTTGTAATGGAGAGTCTGCCGTTGCTTGTTCCTTCTCGTCATTCATCTAGGATGCCAGGGGGCACAGACGTGATGGCACGCTCTATTGTTCGGCAACACATGGATGGGAGAGAGAGAGAGAATTTCTGGGGCCCAACGCCGACGAAACGTTTTGTACCACTTCTTACAACGACGTCTGTATAATCGCGATAACAAATTGAACCAATTAGCTATGCATTTCGTGTAATGCCGATTGAATCAACGAGAGAAAGCTTTATTTGCACAGGATAATATCTGGCCCAACTCACAGCGGGATCTGCTGGCGCATTTCCTAATGATGCCGAACAGACCCAGCCTGGGGCTCTCCCGCCGTCGCCGAACTGCGTTCCGTCGCTCCCGCCTAACGAGGGCCGAGCCGGCTTAGCGGGCCAGCGGCGCCAGATGCGGCGATACGGGGCCGGCGCGCGGCGACTGCCACCGTTCGTCCGTCGGCCGGCTGGACGACCATTGTCTCCAGCCGGGTCAGCGCGAGGCGCCACCGCCGCCGGCCACCGCCATTAATGATTCTGTCCGAACGGGGCGGGCCGCGAGCGGCCGAGTCAGGTCCCGCGCGGTGGCGGCGCGTCCAGCGGAAATAAATCTTCCGGTGCCGCCGCCGCGCGCTGATCATGCCCGCCCAGCTGCGGCAATTACTCCTCTTTTTGTCTCGGCCGGGACGCATCTGCATCCAGCGGTCCGTCTGATTAGTCGGCCGCGAGCGATGGCGATTGTCCGCGACGCGGCGGGCCGGCCGTGTCGTGTCCGACGCACGGCGCTGCTGTCTGTTGCAGGGGCGCCGAGGCGAGCCGGCGGAGAGTGCGCCCTCGCGGGACGGCCGCGCGCCGTCACGCCGACATGGACATCAAACGGCGCTTCACGTCAGCCGCCGTGTTTGCCGCCGTGTGTGCTCTGAGCGTTAGAGGTGAGGAAATGATAATGTTCTGCGGCGGCCTCCGCTGTGCTGCTGGTGTTTAGAGTGGTGACAGCTACGCGTGTGGGAGGGTCTATTTGTTTTGGTGTCTGGGGCGAAATGGTCTGGTGGTGGAGTCCGCTGGTGTGCATTTTGAAAAGCTTTCATGGTCTGGCGTGGTCTCACGGTATTCACTGCGTGTCGGAAAAAAGATCCCCGAAAATCAATGTCGAAACTGATTTTTGGGTGGAAGGGCAGGGCGGGAGAAAGAGAAAGAGGGAGAGAGAGGTAGAGAGAAAGACAGGGAGCGGGGAAGAGTCAACATGAGCTATTGTGTCTTGGCATTATTCCTCAATTTTGCCTGCCATTCCTTTGTACTGCTTTGTCTTTTTATCTGCGAGTTGTTTATGGTAAGATAAAGCAAGCATTGTTTTCAACTCACGACGTTGTTCAGACTTCTTAGTCATTTGATTTCCACTAATGTTTCTCAGGTACAGTCCTTTTTGTAACTGCGTGTGCATGCGATTCATAGAATCCTCATCCTTGGTGTTTTCATTTCAAAGCAATGGCATTCTACGCACGTACTGGTCATTATTGTCTGGACTTAATTCGCCCGGATTTACAATTCCAATCGACCTTATGATTTCTGTGTGCGTGCGAGGCACTACCAGCATTACTCCCGGTGCAATATTTATAGTGGCTGAAGAGTAGAATGTCTGCGCCCCGCAGCCGAATGCTGACGTCATGTCAGTGCCACCGAATGGAAGCGGTTTCCACCACGGAACGTCATATGGCCTCCTGACGCCAGGCTCGGTACGATCAACTGCCCTCTACACCATTCTTTGCCTCTGACCTCGTCCTGAGGACCACTCCCTGTGGCTGACGTCGTCCTCTGGACCATTTCCTCCCTCTGACCTTGTCATCTGGATACGGCTCTGTGTCGGCGCTCACCCCTGGACCTCTGTCTGTCTCTGATCCGCACCCGCCGCCGCCTACTGAACGGCTCTGGGTAGCTGACACGTGTTTTGGCAATGTGGGCTGAATAACCAGCTCTGATCGGCCCTGGCTGGGCACGCCGGCGACTTTGCTGGGCAGTCAGTTCAGTCATTTGGCAAAGTTGGTAAAGCTGGCCTCATTGGATGGTGCTGCCAGCGGTTCAGTGTCCAACAACCCCGACCTTCCCGCTTTTCATGCTGCAGCAATCCGTCTATAGTGCGCCACCGCCCTGGAGTTTTTTTATCTGATCCGAATTGCTGATGGGGCGACGTTAGGGATCGCAGCCGGTGCTAAGCACAACTTATCGCATGGACTCCAACGCCTTTACCCCATAGAGCAATCCCAAGTGACGGCTGGTTTTGTGCCGAAAGTTTAACGAGTTGGAAAGCGGCCAAGCTAACTACCACACGACCACGTGGTAGCCGGGTTGACCCCATATTGGCCAGCTGCTAGCTGACCAACGGGTCACATATCGAGTGTCGAAGCCACTTGAACCTGTCTTGCCAGGACAGGGGAGTAGCGCTCTAACTAACTGAGCTACCAACCACGGTATTCCACTGTTTTTCACGGCTTCCCACCGATCTGATACCCCTTGCAGATGCGTACTGTTCACAGCTGCGCATTGCGTTCTACGTACGTCAACCAGGAAAGGTTACTGCTTCGGGCGCTGCATACTGGACAGTTCCGATAGTCATTTCGTCAGTCATCTTCCCATTGAACGAGATTGTTGCCTGCCAAAAACGCGTACAGTGAGCTTGTTCATTCGGCGGCGCGACTCATGACACTGACGAGAAAATCGTTTGATCGCGGGTAGGTTTTGACCGTTAGATGCTGCGACATTTGATGAAACTACTCTATGGACGCCGGTTTTTTCATTCGTGACGATTATTAATTGTTGTATTAACCTTAACTCTCACTCGATGGGCTGGGCTTATTCGTCCTCAACGTCATTTCTCTCGACAGCTCTGGAACGGCATGAACTGTCGCTGGAACTTCGAGAAGCGAGCTGTATTTATTTCCGCATACTTTGAGATATGTTGTGTGATTTCGCAGTGTTTCGTGCAGACTAACTCTAGTCGAGCATAGGCCAAAAAGTTGTTTCTAGCCTGATCAGAGACGTTCTTCAAAGCCTCATGGCCTCTTATGACTTTTCAAAGGTCAGTTAAGATCAATGACCTTTCGAGGGCTAGGGAGCCTTTAATCATCACACGATGGGGTTGAATGCCGCGGAAAAGTCACGTAAGATCAGGGGACATCAGTTCAAAACAAAATGGTATGCGTCCTTGACAGTTTGCAACTGATCTTCTGACCACTCGAAGGCCGATTTTAGACCTGGCCTAGGATTCTTATCTGACCCGACCGAGGGTCACTATGAGCTTGGGAAGTAAGCGTTAGTATTTTAGAAGCAGGATTAAAGCGTTGTGCGACATGCGCACCTCACCAGTAATGAAATGTGGCCCGGTCTTCAAAGAAACGAAACATTCCATTTGGATCATGCTGCCTGCCTTGCCCCAGGGTACAGCGTCATCAGTAAGGGTTATAAAAGGATGTTTTGGACATGTATTGTAGGCGAAAGAATCGAACAAGCTCTCAGATGAATACCCGAACGTTGTATTTCTTTCAGTTTTCAGAGGGGTTGGGTTTCTCGTTGGGCGCGTTATTAAAACTACTCCGTCTGACATACACCAGAGTAGGCGAGGGATCATATGGAGCATGAATCTTTTGGTGACAAAGAAAATGTGTCAGTAATCGTCGATTTTTGCGAGAAAAAAGTTTTCATTCGCTGTATGGGTTCAGTTTGTTTTTATTTTACGTCATTTTATTGCAGTAAACTAACAGAACTTTTTAGAAATGCTCTGGCCTCTGCTGCCCCTGCCTGGAGACGGGCGGGGGAGGGATGGCAAAGGTAGCCCTAACCGTCTAATTGGAAGTATCCAAAACACTAGGGATTTCCTTTTTTTATCAGCCTTAGCAAAAACAGTTGTGCTAAGTGAGAAATTTGTGCATACCAAATGGTTGAATAATTTTATTCTAGCACTTTTCCCTTCACATTCCAAGTTAGATCCATTATAAGGTAACGAAGCGATGTCGCCCAGACAGACACATCGTCTGATTTGCCACACACGGACACACAAGTGCACCGCACATCTGGGACCTGACAGCAGTCAGCCCGCAGCCAGCCGGAGCTCCGACAGGCAGTACCTCACAGTCAGCCAGGGTTCCGACAGTCAGTCGCGGGCTTCCGACAGGCAGTATCCGGCAGCCAGCCGAGCGTCCGACGGACGGTAGCCCACAGCCAGCCTTGGGTTCCGACGGACAGTGTCCGGCAGCCGGCCGGCCGGCCGGGCTGCGGCAGCTGCGGCGGCTGGTCGGCGGCCGCCGCCGGCCGCGCCGCGCAGCCCGCCACGTCGATATCCGGCCGCCGCTCTTCTCGCCGCCGGCCAGTGTCAACAGTTATCGGGCATTGTGAGCCGGCCCGGCGGCCGGCGGCCGGCATTGTTTGCGGCCAGGCCGGCTGCCGGGCCAGGTGGCCAGCCTCCTCCGGCTCCCGCGCCCTCAGCCGCCCGCTCAAGCGGACCGCACTCTCTGCTCGCGCGCTCACACGGCGACGGGTCCGGGTTAAACGGAGGGCCGCCGGCCGGTACCCTTGTGGCCGGTCACCGAACCCCGACGTCGGACGTCAACCGTCCGTGGCCGGCTGACTGGCTGCAGATGGAGACGTCTGCGGCCGGCCAGCTGTCTCAGCAGATGCTTGATGGCCTGGAATCACGTTCGCCGGCGAAAGGCTGAATTCTGAAGGCTTCGGAAAGGCCCGCGGTTTGGGTGACCTCGTCTTAATGGTGTCAGATGTCAGACAGGTTTCGCGGTTTTTTTCTTTTAGTCACTTTTGACGATAAGGCAATCGAGTGCTCTTGATGCACTACCATGGGTATATTTCCAAGAATATCGGCGTATTCGGCAGTTTCTTCCTAAGACATCGAACACTTCACGTGGATGTCAAACGAACGTCAAGTTTTTTTTGCAAGCATTTTGAATGGATGTGTGGTACTCGTTGGCTACACATTGCCTCGCTGAAGACGAAGACTGTGCTGACAATCCTCAGGTAATCATTAGTGTTAAAGCCGGCTTTAGTATGATCCCAGCTCAAGAATTAAATCCATTCAAAGCTCTTTCCCATCTACCTAGTCAAACGTTTGTGTGTGTTGAGTTGGAGTTTGATGTTGAGTTGTTCCACAAACGTTGTAGTGTGTATGTGTGTTACAAACGTGTAGTCAAACGTTTCGTGTTTGTGATCTTTGGCTTATTACGTAGCCAGATGACATTCACTGGCCATTTAGCAAACTCCGTAAAAAGCGAATGTTTCTGAAATGATAAATTCAGTGACCATGAGACTCTGGCTATTTTTACTAAGCCATCTATCAGATGATCTATCAAGCGTGACATCACATTAGTTGAGCTGTTATCAGTTGTTCCATTACGAACGATCTTATTTTAAACGGTTGCTTATTACTAGCCAGGCCGAAGGCCGAGTGAGTCTTAATTTAGCTAACAGAAAAAGATCAGACTGAACGGCCCTGCTCGGCACGGCCATAATGTTTTCTGAAGTCTACTAACTTTGTTACCACCGAGCACTGAATCATGAAATTTTGAACTGAAGTTAGCTCATTGCTTTAAATTTGATGTGTTTCCATTTGCATTGCGTTAGCCTCCAACTACTTTCATCCAGAGAGCTATTTCGGGAGTAATGTTTTCGCTCTCAGTTTTATTATTCGCTCGTTTATTTTGGTATTATTATCATTGCGCTCGTATCATTTTTCCATTCTTATTCTGCTTATTTTCCACGGGTGTTTTCAAACCGCTTAGTAATGACAGCGAACAATATCATGGGTGCGTGTAGCATGTGAGCAGCAGTTCTCACATCACGTGTAGCATGTGAGCAGCACTTCTTCGGATGAAGAATACTGAAATCAGTTAATAAATATTCATCCGAATTCAGTGTGCAATGTATAAAGTGAAAGTAATACTGCAAGCAAGGACAAAGTGGGTCCTTCTCGTGATGCAACCCAAAGGACGTCTTACTGGTTACACTCTGGTTACAGCTGCCTACTAAATCTGAACCATTTTCTGCAGTTGAGATGTTTGCTCATCATTGTGAAGACTGAGAGGGCAAACTGGGGACCGGGATTTGAAATAAATTTTATGAATAATCACGCTTCTATGGCGGAATCCGCTTCCTTGCATTCACCTCTTTAGACGAAATATTGTAAGAAATATATCTGCACTACATGTGTTCGGCGTATCGGTGTCATGTTCCAAGCACTGAACGTACATCGTTGTTTCTCTTCTGTGTACTTTACTCATGCATTTTAACGTATCACCCGCGCTTGTCAGTTGCTCCTAGCTAGGCTTTTGGACACATGACAAGATTAACATTGGTACACAGACTGGTACGTTAGTTATCACGCTTCAGGAACGTATTGGTACACAAATTCAGGACCAGAATGCCAGGTCACTAGCCGATCCAAAACAGGCATGACACGTCCTAAAGGGCCACAGCTTACTTCAGTGGCATACTTATGAACGAAGGAAAGACCAGTAGGATTCATATACGTACTTTTCACCTCTCATATGTTGTGCTTCATGAAACGGAAAAATGGATCAAAGCTCCCAAATGCTCGATCCGGAGGGCAAAACACGAACACCTGAAGGCAAACCTTACGAAAGATAATGTCAAAATGGCATGGTTACAGCGCCTGTTACTTGAGTTAGTCCGACCTCACACAAGTGACTGGCCTCATCAAAAGTCATAAGGGTTCTTTCGCAAGGCCTGAAGATCTGTGGTATATTGCGGGTGATACAGATACTTTTGCATGTCGTTTGTCTAATTTGCATTTATCTGTATAAATCAGCATTGCTTTGCAACGCAGGCTGATCAGTTTGTTAATGCGGTCTTGAAACCCTCATCAGTTCCTTCGTAGCTTGGAGGGCTCTGCCGTGACTTCATTTAACCTTGCAAGTCAATTCAATGAAAGCATCCATTTCCTCCCAAGGTTTGGCCCTTAGATTGAGAACTATCGTGGCTTTTATATATAGCTTCATTTACACCGAAAACAAAAATGATGGGCTTCCGAGACCCGGCAGCGGCGCGCGAGAGCCCATAACGCAGTTACTTGCAGTGATGCTGCTTCGCTCCGCAGCTTTGTCGGAAGCCGCTCACAACAAGCGCGGCAGGCCCGGGTCGCAGGACAGAGGGCCTGAGGGACTGAATGCGGTCGCCCGGGTCAGGGTGATGGCGCCATTAGACTGTGAAGACGGTCCGCCGCCAGCGCGTCGGCTTCCCAGCCGTTTCCGTCCGAACGAGAAGCCGTTTACCGCAACGACGCGCCTTCCATGATACGCGTCGAATTCCGGAAGGACCCGGTCGCAAAAATAAACGATTCCGGCGACAGCTCATACCGTAAAGTGTGAATTTACGGCCATGTTTACCCTGGCGGTGATTCAGGCACCCGTAACTTTTTGTTATGACCGGTGAACCGATTTCCATAGGAACTACCCGATAATAAGCACTGCGGCCGTCGTTACAGGTATATTTTGCAATCGAAATCACTCAAATGTATCCTTAATTACGTCATAATAAAATTTCCGTATGTTTTTTCAACGGCCATTTAACCCGCGTCCAACTGGCGGTCGGGCGTCGATCATGCCCGACAGGGCGGGGGGAGCGGTTGACCGGTCCCCCTCTTACTCACAAACGGCTGGTTGCACGACAAAAATAAGAACACTGCTGGAAAGCTCGTGGCAATCAGAGTTCGAAAATGGTCTTATTCTTAGTGTTGGATAATATATAAGCCAATGGACGCGCTACATAAGTTTTTTCGTAGCCGACCACGGTATGAAATTAACGCGGACTAATTTTAGCGTTTCTCTATTTTTGCGACATGGGCCTTTTCATGTGATATTTCTTTGTCTTAGTGGCTCTTGTGGTGGTTTGTCATGCTTAAATTTTGGAAAACTTCAGTAATTGTCAGTTAATACGATTGGCAGAACTTTATTCCCGAGAGTATGCTTAGTTCCAAATATGAATTTTTTTTAAACTTTTTGGACTCCTTGGTATTACTCGCAGCTGTGCAAGCCAATTCTGCCATTTTCAACTCGTTTTGAGTAATTCGTTGCCGATTTTAACGGCGGTGCGTTTTGGTTTGTAATAGTTATTCGTGGCCTGGCCTCAGGTCAATGACTGGAAGTCAATGATATTTTGTCAATTGACGGTGAATGGACGTCTGCATCACCCCACGCTAGAAACGCTGTAAAAAACGTGACATTCCGAAGAAACAACATGTTTTAAAAATGAGGTTGATCTGGAAACTGTCAATGTCAATGACCGGAAAATTTCGAAAAAATCTAAAATAGCAGATTCATTGCATCCATCAAGTTCTCTAACCCTAGTTTTTTGTGATGTCATGTTTTTCAAGAAAGTTAGAGGACGCTTATGTTTTTTGGACATAGGTCCATTTGCCCTGACCTAGGTCAGACACCTGACTTGACCTGAGGTCCAAAGTTTAACACAAGGTGTAAAAATGATCTAGCAAAGCGTACACAGTGTTTCGTAGCGCTAGGTTAGTTTGCTCTCTCGTAGTCTTGGAGAAACCTCGGCGGGGGGGGGGGGCGGTCAACCGCCCTTCCCGTCGAGGGCGGGTTAATGATTTCGAAAACATTATGAAAAATGTATTAATTATGGCAAAGTAATTGAGTTTGGTGGATAACCGGGGGCACTTTTTGGACTCTGATTTTTCCGGTACCGGGGCTTTTGCATTTTGCTGTCTTCTTACGCTCTCGTTTCTTATCCATATCTGTACATTTTTCGTTCGCCGCCTCCTTTTTCCCCTCATTTCCTTCAAATTTTCGCTACCCTCCAAAATTTTTCTCCAACCCTCTCTATTTCCTTCCTCACTGTCTCTCTTTTCATTGTCCATATCCCGGACAATGAAAAGCAGACTCGGACGCCGCAGTTCATTGCCGCACGATGACAGGAGGTCGAGCTGTGCGGGTCATCTAACTCGGAGGCGGCAGCGGGCTACGACACGCCGTCCTCGACAAGTTCGCCGCGGCGTCGCCGTCCGCGCCCGCTTCACGGAATCGCCCCGGCAAACTTTCGTCCGCGCGATCTTAAGAACCGCTTCGGCCGAGTCCATAAAGGCCCGAACAAACGTCAGAATTTCGCCGCGCTCCGGACGAACATTGAGCGCCCGCGATTGGATTAGCTGTCGCTGAATGGCGCGGGTCGCGGCGCGCTCCGCCGCTGGATGGGCGCGAGTCGGCCTGGCTTTTGTAAGGCGCAGCGCCGGCCCTGGCCTTTCTCCGGAGCGCGGCGGCCATAGATCGGGCTCGCGGCGGCAGGACGGCCGTCTCCTCGGAGCGGAGCTGCACTCTCTGTCTTCTGTTCCGAGTGAACACAGTCTGGCTTCTCTCCGCTGTCAGGCTGGGTCGAGGCGCTCCACGTTGTTGCTCGCAGCCGCATGAGTTCGCTGCTGCCCGTATTGAACGTCCTGGCTTTATCAGAGGATTGTAGGACAGCGCCTCAGTGCCGGTGTCTCGCTGTGTGCAACGTGTTCATTACAGCTCATTTCTTCGACGGTGACTTTCATTCTTAAAAGGAATGTTCAACCTGGTTTTATCATAGATAGACTCGGTTAGTCTGGCAAATTTTTTCTCTCATTACGTTTTCAGTCCTCACTTGCTTGAGAAATGTCCAGAAGCTTTACAAAATGCAACGAATCGAAAGATAGAATCTACAGTCATCTACCGACATGGCACAATAGCCCCGTTTTCTTGACGGAACTGGACTAGAATTAGATTTCTGTGCGGATCAAATCAGGATCACACCCAGCGCTTCCATGATCAGTTGCATGCAAATCAGGATTGCATGGAGGATTTGTGAATGCGGATTAGAAGGGGAAATCATCGGTGCATCGCCTTGGAAGAGACATGTGAGAGGTTTTCCTCAAAAGCAGATGAGCATTTATCTTGAACGTAAGCGTCCATGGTTACCGGATAGTTTGGTGAACGTATTTATCCTTGCTCAAATGGCACCCTGTCGCGGGCGGTCGGAACTCGGGGGGTGGACGTTTCGACGCCCCTCCTCTCTGCCTCGTGAACGGAGCGTCGGAAAAAAATGAAAGTTATATCATCAAACAGCTCGCCATCAGTGCGTTCCAAAGCACTAAAAACATTTGGAAATTTTTTGAAAAGTAATGCAGTTTTTGACCTAGTATCTGAAAATAACACCTGCTAAGAACAGCTCCAGTTCTGTCCGTATTAAGGCCTCAACAAGTCTGAGCATGACAATGGAAAGTTAACAGAATGTGCATTACGATGACATATACTTTACAACATGCGTATAATCACGCATCGCATCAGGAGGCCTAATATGTCGTTTCTCATTTGCAATATATTTGTGAAGTTTTTGAACGGCCCTGGAGAGTTGTTGTCCACGTATGATCCAAAACGGTAGAAGTAATTTGTGCCAACATTTTTTAAATGCTGGAAGACTAGAACGCTCGTGACCCGACGTGAGCTGAACCGGCCTTGCGACCTGATCAAACATCTAGGTTTGCTTCATTTCTTCTTCTGCCGAGGATCAATAACATTGCAAAAAAGGGGCAAGGAATACCTTTGGACTGGAGCTCCTTGCGACCAAAGCCGTGATCATGAGGGTGTTATATATGGTTGGTCATCTAACTTGACGTAGAATCATGACCTGATTTGAAGCACGCTTGGGTTTCATCTTTTATACCTATATCCGCCTTGTCTCATGAAATAAATCAGAGGGATAAAGCTGAACATCTTGATATTAACTCAGCTCCTGCCACGATGACCTTGCGTAACTTCAGGTGACCTAAGGCCGTTTTACAGTTTGGAAGCATCGGGGCAATTTGGGAATGCAAATTGGACCTCAATGCCTATTTTTGACCTCATGACCTGTTATGTGGGTTAACACTATTTGTCGTGTTGAGTGATTCCTTGGCCCAAGGATGTGTTTCACGCACCAGCAAGCCGAAGAAAAGGTTCAAACCGTTAGAAATGGGGAAACAGGACGGAAATCGAGCTGACCTTAAGTCACTAGCCTTGAATTTGACGGCAAATTCAAGACAGCACATTTCTTCAGAATGCCCTCAACTACTATCCTTCAAAGTTTCAGGTCGATCGATTGCACGGTGTGGTTCGTAGAAGCTTTGAAAAATGGGAGGTTTACTCTTTTTAAGTGACTTAGGTCAGTCACCGGTGGGACCGGTAGCTGTCAACTTTACGGGACATGCGCAATGGATTTTAAGAGGGTAATGAATATTCCAGTGTGCTGTGTGCGCTATTTCATACCGCGTTCATATGAAATGCGCGCTGTTTTGTCCTATCGGTAGAAGTCCGTAGAGGGAAAGCATTGAAACGTCCCCTCACAGCCTGATTCCTGGGAGGGTTAATCCGCGGCCGACTGTCGGTCGGCGCCATGCACGTCCGAGTGGGGGGCCGGCTGACCGCCCCTCCCCTTTTAACTCACGAACGGTTGGACGCACGATAAAAATGAACACCGTTGTGCCCGTTGGAAGCCTTTGGAAAGCTCTTGACAGTAGAGCTCGAAACTGGTATCATGATGAGTTTTCGATATATGTAAGCCATTTACGCCTTATTTACGTTTTTTCATAGGCGCCTGCATGAGACCGAGAAACGGCTTGGATCTCAAGAGCTGTGACTAATAAAGTCTAGATAAAGGCACCAGAGGACAGGCTAAGTCTGCAGATGCCAATACACGTCTAATTTCTCCGGTTTGTTTAATATGTACGAGGAAACGTTGAATTAAAGACACGGCAATTTTTGCACCAATGCAAGGCGAACGCCGTAGACGAACGCGGTATACAATGAACGGGTACAAATTTTAGCGCTCATTGATTTTCGCGAAATACGCCAGTGGCCAGTGGTCGGAGGTCACTGAAACTTTGCCCTTTGACGGAAACTGGATGTATGGATCTCCCCACACTCAGATTGTTATAAAAATATTCCATCGATTTTCGAAAAAATGGCATGTTGAAAAAGGGCAATTATCTTAGGTCAATGACCCGGATATTTTCGAAAAGTCCTAGATAGCAGATTTGTTGCAATTATCAAAATCTCTAACCCTTGAAAGTTTTATTGTGATATCATGTTTTGAGAAAAAGTTACAGTGCACAAAACTTGTTTGGACAAAGGTCCACTTGGCCTGACCTAGGTCAGATGCCTTACTTGACCTGAGGTCAGAAATTTGATATAAGGTGTAAACATGATCAAGCAAAAGGTACAAAAAGTTTTGTGGCGCTGCATTTGTTTGTTCTCTGGCAACCTCGACAAAATCACGGGGGAGGGCGGTCAACCGCCCCCTCCCCAGTCTGGGTTAACTATCTCCTGTCATTACTTCAACGAAAGTCTGAGTGGACCGATGACGTCTGTGCGATTGGTAAGCACTTCATGTATTCTACCATTTTGAATAAAGAGTGGGACGGACGGATCCTTGAATTAATTTTAAAGGTTACACAGCAAGCTCCCATCTCAAACCATATTTCGGAAAATGTTTTTTTGTCTACACGAGACGATGGGGCGCGGTACAAAAACACGTAACGACATCATTTACTGCAAAATCTATAGGCGTACTACATTACAAACACTCATAACAAATCGCGACAACCTTCACAAACTGCTGAAAGTCTCTAAATGACGGAGGTCAGTCCAGAGCACGGTCTAGAGGATCTAGGGAAAGATATAGCTGACGCGTAGAGAAAATGTCTGGTTGGTAGCTTAACATCGGCATCAAGTATCCGTACACGGAACAAAATTTTCACTCCAGAAAACCGAATGAACAAGAACCTACGCCGTTTTCCAGTGCATGCTTATCTCCATAGATACCTGCAAGGCGCGAACAGACGAATGCTGGAACTCGGTGGGTTTCTCATGGCGAAATCTTGGGAGTGTACGGCTAGCATTTAAAGCGCATCAAAGCACAACCAGAAAACGTGGAGCTTTTTGCGTTTGGTTAAATGTGTTGGTCAGTAGTCACTTAGAGGTGTCAGCGACACAGTGACGCCTTTGTTACTCCCTAAATTCTTTTTCGTACACGAACCGCAAACACAGCGAGTAATTAACTTTTCACTGGAGATTCCGCGGGACAAAGAATCGTGGTTTATGGCGTCGTCTTATCAGTGTTCTAAGCTACTCAATTTACCGCCAAACGCACCAAACTGCGCTTTTGTCGCTGCGTTGCGAAACGTGTCAGCGCCATTACAAAGTTGTGGTACGTTTGGATGTAGGGAACGAGGAGTGCAACAGTGGTGAATTTATACCCATGGCTGCTGTATTAATACGATGCTCCTGGAGCTGAATGGACATGCTGTGTTTTACAAGTGCTATGTCACATCAGCACTGCCATGTGGTAAGAGAAGCGTTGCATTCTAGCAGTGCCTCAAGAGGGCCTATCAGCGCTGTTTACTGGTGGTGGGCTGTACTGTTATTGATAAAATTGGTACATAACGTGCATATTATAAGGAACATTTTTGTAATCGGTTTATGATGCAAAAAGGTTGTAAGAAGATACCGCACTTATGACTGAAGCTAAAATAACGATGGCAATGCTAGATTGTTCCCGTGAAACATCACTGCCTTCTCATTCGCACGGCACACCTTTCTTAGAAGTTCTCTGAGAAGAGCTTTGAACAACTAAAGTTTGTTTTCGTAGGAAATAAGGTAGTTACAGTCCCCTCTGCAAAACATGGCAAGTTTCAGCAACTTGTCGTTGGGTCAGGGAGCCAGGTTTGGGGCAGCTTTCAAAAATTTCAGGGCGAATCTACCGATATTGGAGCAGTACAGTGCACCATAAGACAGCGCTTCTGATTGGGACCCATGTAACCGCGATAACCTCACTAAAGAAATGTGGATCAATAAACAGGCTGGTTGGTTGGTTGGCTGGTTTGGGTTCAGGCACACAACCACTTGGGCTTAGGCGTCTGTTGTCCAACCACACCACATGCCACCGATCGAGAGCCTGGCGGCGTCAGCGTTTGAACCCACAACCTTGTGATTATAAGGATAAGACTCTGTCCACTGAGCTAACGAGGGGGATGATCAAAAAGCAGGAACAGCACTGCCGCGCTGCATTTGACTCAAATGCGTCATAGATGTCTGATTTTTGCGAGCAAATATGTGGCAAAAAATGCGTTACTTTTCCGTGGATTACAAAATTGACCTAATTCTGGCGGAAAATCGCGTTTGGCTCCAAACATTTTCCCAGGTGAGGAAGCTTGCCACCCCGTTCGGAACAGAATTAAAACTGTCCCAACTATCTCATCCACCCCTGCGGCATGGTTTACAGACTGGGTTGCAATCAATGTTACATTGGTCGGTGTGCTATACGACTTAGTCTTTTTTCATTCACAAATCGTTGCCTTATTTTCGTTCATATCATTATGTTGTTTGTTTTGCTTTTTACGGCTCACGTAATTATATAACTATTTTTACGTTGGCATACGTACTTCATTATTGCGACTTTCCTTATTTCTGTTTCATTTATTTATATAAATGGTTGATGTCTATGCTTTATTGCCGATTCGTTGTGGGATAGTCCGCGAATATTAGGAGCTGAGGGAAAGCGAAGAGACGGCATGATGCAACAGGACAAAATATAAGTATGACGTAAATTAGTGTGGATTGAATTAAAGGAAATGAGTCATAGAACAAATAAATCAGCAAACAAACTAACTTAATTAAAATTCACGAAAACAGTGACTTCTAAAATAAACAAAAACACCCAAAATGACTAGTAATTACCCAAACATACATGACCAATGAAAATATAACAAGAGAAAAACAATGATACTTCTGCTGCAAAGTTTACAAATCTGGTGTTCCTTTACCTCAACTTTTCCTAGGTATGGTTCGGCCTCTGTTACATTTCATTTTGCTGCTCAGCTTTCATTCCGATGATCTGTTATCACTACTCAGAAATGTCATTTTAAATTTCAACAAATATTGTGTCATTTCCCCTTTTAATCTTTGTGCAAGAACCTTGGCCACACCCAGTGTGAATTACACAATAGTTGGCAGCTTTTTACCATGGCATGTTGCTGTTCTCCTTCAGCCAGTCCTGTGCAGAAAGAATAAAATAACCAAAAGACAGTCAACATGGTGGCAGCCAAAGGCAAGACTCACGTGCTTTTCAAGGGCACATGCCGCTCCCCTCGAAGCTGCTGAGATTTGACGTGGGCGACTATGGGCATTGGCAAGAAAGCATGGGTCCAAAGGCCATGTCTGTTACCAGATGTAAGATATCCTTGGCTTGGGCGAAAAATACACAATAGGGACAGTGCTAGATTAATCGCCCCATGAATCTTGTTAGTTCTGTTATACGCTGTGTTGTTAAAACACTGTCATGGCTGGTAAACGTTGGGGCCCGAGCTTTCTCGGGCGAAAAGGTGGCGTGACCCTGCTTGGCTGTCAGTGCAGCTGTCATTGAGTCTCAGGGAGTTCTGCAATGTCACGGTGACGGGGAGACGCTGATGCTGTGGGCGGTGTGCTGTTTCGTCTTCTGCAAGAAACACGGGCCAGCACAGGATCTGGGCATCCTTCTGGCCCGTTGGTTAGTGTTCCTGGAGGTTAGGTCCACCAAGCTTGTGGATGCCGTGATCGTGAAATTAGGTTTAGTGAGATAATGTCGTCAGTACGAGATAACGGCGGTGTTCGAGAGCAGTTTGCACAGAGGAGTAGCGGAGTCATCACGGAATAACTTGGCTTCGGAATGGAGCTGGTACAGACTTGCAACATCGTCAGTGTAGTGTCTTCACGGAATTCGACCTGAGTCCGCATGAAGTTTTCGCGGAGTCGATGCGTCAAGTTTTCAACGAATTTTGTCGTGATAATTGGGGCGTTCTAAGATTTTCAGCGCGTCTTGAACGAAAAGTGACGGTGTTTCGGAGCAGTACACAGAGCGTCGAGGAAGATGAAAACACCCTTTGCCAGTGCTCTTGTGGTGTCATGCGTCTCTAGGAAAGCGGATCAAAAGGTGCAAGAAATGAAACGCACTAAACAGGGGAGTCAAAATATTTCACTGTGTAGTCCGAATTCCCCCCCATCTCAAATCTTTTAGAAATGCAGTGCCTGCATGGCACAAGCAAATCCAGATTAGGAAGTAATCCAGATTTTCCGGTGCCACAGAAACGGAGCTATAAAGGACCTGCACAGTCCAATGGTCGCGGCCGCTCGTAAGCCGGCGCCCGCTGTGGACGGCACGCAACAGCTGTAATCAGGGCACGACAGAATAGGACACACGGAAAACTCGTGTGAATTCACTTTGAACCTCAGCAAGCGTAGAATTTTTATCATGATCCATTTATTTACAGATAGGCTTCTAAGGCTACAGCCCAAAACTTGGCTAAGTTTTGGGCTGTAGCCTTAGCCTTGGACCAAAACGACTCAAAACACGTGTTATGGTAGAACATTTTCTTTAATATTCACCCGGATCTCTCTGTCTGCTAGGAGGTATGCCTATCTGACTGACTGCTTGGCTGCGTGTCCGCTTGTATCTGTGTAGTTGTCCAACCGTTTACCTGCCTTCCAGCCAGCTCGCTTGCCTGCTTGCCTGCAATTCTCTCTTCTCTATTTCCAACCAGTCCGGTCTCTCTCTCTCTCCTCTCTCCCTCCCTCCCTCCCTCTCTCTCTCTTCCCTTCCCTTCCCTACCATCCTCCCTCTTTCTCACTCACTCAGCCCTCCGTCAGAGTATTTTATATCCTTTGCTCTTTCCCTTTATCTCTTTTCCACACACCCATTCATGCCGACTCACTTACTCTCTTTCAGTCCCCCTTGACGTTTTTAAAACCACCCTGCTGTGTTGGTGAGGTTTGAAAAATAACACTCTTGAGTCTTCATGTTAAACTCGCTTTCCTTAAAGTATGAAATAGGATCCTTGTTTTCGCCAGAAAGCAGAATTTGAGGAGCAACATCACAGTAGATAAGAACATCACGACGACATTTGGCCAGGGTGAACACTACAACACTAGAGAGTTACAGAGCAGCACTTTGATTATGACGTGATGATTGACGTGCCCAGTTCAGCGTACAGCAAAACCTTTGTGCATGTTACATGAAAAATGTTGTCCTGCGGCTATATCCTTGGAATAAGGGATAAATAGCCCTGGAGCCCAATCAACGTAGGCATGAAAGCACCATGTGAGGGGTGAAGAGGGTGGGGGTGCAAACAATCGAAATATGAGGAAGGAAGAAGAGAGAGAGGGGGGGGGAATGAACGGATGTAATTCAGATTGAGCAGTCAGAAACCAAGGTATTATTAAGTCCGACCTGTAATCGCCCTTTTCGCGATCGATTCCGCGCTGGCCGGCTGGCCGTTTTTGCGATCGATTCGCGACGGACGGTGCCGAGATCGATTCCGTGCTGGCCGATCGGCCGTTTTTGCGTGTCGATGTCGTCGATGGCCGGGCGCGCTCGGCGCCGGCGGTCGCCGTCGGCTCGCGACAGAGAGTGATGGCGGCGAATTTCGCCCGGGGCTACAGTCTGACGCGCCATCTGTTAGCGCACTCAACTCGGCTCCCACGAGCGGTCGGAACCCGGCCGGCCTGAAATCCACACACGATCGCGTGCGCTCGGACGCATTGAGTTGCAGCCCCCACGTGCGTCCGCACAGTGGCCCCGTAACACACCGTATGGACGGCTTCTCGAAATGACGACGGAATCATCCAGTGATGCTTAGATTCAACAATATCAGCGGAGGCCAGTGACTGATGACTCTTTGCAGATAGGGACAATTTGCCAGAGGCATCTTCTGGTCCGTAAAGTAAAATCGGGAGCTAAACTCCACGTCAGGGTTGGTTTACGTAGGAAGAGACTAGATATTAAAGAAGTTAGAAAAGACAAAGAACAAAAACGTTAGTTTCTGCTCCTGCTTTTTGCTTTTTAACGATGTCAGACTTTAGATTCTGCGACACAACTTTACCACGCTTGTTTTGACAACAAGAAGAGCGTGTAAAAGGATTTGCAACATTCATACGCTGTAATAAATAAAACAAACTTATAAAATTGTGAGGTTTTATTAAAGTTATGGCGACGAGAAAACCAAATCCTAACTCCCTTTACAACCAGCAAAAAGAAAGATTGCGTTCATGCTGAGGGCACCAGAATACTTGAGGAGGGTACCGAACAGTGTCCGGCTGTGTCGGTCTCTTTTGAGCCCTGCGCACGAGCGTAGGCCCCGCTGGGGATAAGATGCCGTGGACGATATTAAATCCCCGGGAATAACGGGCCGCTGTTTCGGCCAGTGGTGACGGCCGTTTCTGCCTGCCGGCGCCGAGATAACGCCTCTCCCGGGTCCGGCGACGGTCAGTGCCGCAGTGCTGTGACACGGAGCGGCGTCATGCCGGGCCGGCAACGGCGCGGCCGCGCGCCATTAGCGCCGCCCCGGCCGGCAGCGGAGCCGGCTGCTGACCAGAGCGCACTGCCCCCGGGCGATGTCCGCTTACGCTATCATAAAGCGGCAGGCCGGGCCGGGCGGACGTCTGATGACCGTCTCATGACATGTCTCGTGATGCGCGGCCGCCAACAAAGGCCTATCGCCCGGAAAAACAGCCTCTGTTGACGGCGTTTCCGCCTGCGAATGTCCGATCAGCAGGGGAAGATCCCGAGACGAACGGGCGTCGGTCACAGACTGTGTCTCCGTCTGTCGTGTGATCTGGCATTAGCGCGCGTGCTGTAACACTACGCTGCCTGTGGGGCCAAGGCTGGTTGTCAGCCATTTATTTGCAACAAAGCCGATATCTCTGTCCCGGAATACCAGAAAAATATGGGGCATCCTGCAAGCAGAAATCGTTGTTGACGCTTGACATTGTTCGCAAAGTACGCAATTCTTTGTCATTTTACGCCGACGAACAGCTTGAAAGAGAACATGAGGTAAATGCTTTATAGATATTTCCTGAATTTTGAATGCCATGTGCGGTTTGAATGCCATGTGCTTCTCGCCTATCCCTATTTTTACGCGGTAAATTTGGCTTGAAATTCACGCGGAGGACCGATTCATCACTCACCCTGACAAACTCAAGTGTAATATTTGTAAGCTTACCGCAGCAAAAAAGGCCATTAAGTCGCCGAACTAGGCAGCAAGGCACGCATGAGAAAAGGAGGTCGAATTGGCCATTACAGTAACAAAGGAGGGTTGGACTGCACAAACTGAGGGCTCACTGTTAGCGGCAACGTGGCCCGGCAGGCAGCTACACATCCCATTGATTTTTGGCCTATCCTGCAACTAAACAACAGCAGGCCACTCTCAATGGAATTGGACTGGCAGAACCAAATTGTAGCAGGGCTGATGTGTTGTGTCGCATCTTTTAACCCTATTCCCGGCAGGGGGGGCGGAATCCGCCCCCCCTCGGGTTTTTTGCTTGCCAATTCCAGGCTTTTTAACGCAACTTCACGAAACTTGGTGACTTTTCCTAGCTATTCCTTCTACGCGCCGTGAAAAAATTTCGAAATTCTATTTTGCTCAGGGGCGGAGCCAGGCAACGTTTTTGGGAGGCACCTCAGGTCATTTTTGGCCATGTTGAGGGTAAAAGGAAAATGTCTGCCAAAAACAGAGTTTTTAAGATAGAACTTAAAACTTTGTATGAATGTATAGCTAAATAGTTGGGCAATGTGCATATGTAATTTTGTTTATCTGAGGTCACTTTACAAGGTCAGGTCAAGGTCAAAAGTCAAAATTTGTTTTTTTCGCAATAATTTCGGTGCCGTTTTTTCAAATGCCAAACCGGGAATATATATGACGTAGAAAGGTGCCCTCTACTTGTGTACCAAGTTTCAGCTTGATATCAGGTTGGGTCACGGAGCTATGACCTAAAATGTCAGTGCGCGTACCCGATATCGCAAAAGCCAAAAAATGAATTTTTTGGAATAGAGTGAATTCAATCGATTAAAACGTTTACAGATAATATTGAATGCACACGAGATCATTCCAGGTGACCCCAAGGTCACTGGAGGTCATTTAAGGTCAAAGGTCACAAGTTGATCTGAAGAACGTGTAACCATGACAGTTCCCCCTTTTTATGTCCCTGGCACCGCCTATGCTAACATTATACAAACATTGTAATGCGATTTGTACTTCTTTAGCATAACATGACTAGCAGAAGCTAAAAAAGTGTTTTGGCCTCTTTTGTTCATTCTGTTATTAGAAAACTAATCCTCCTATTTTTGAAACCCTGTGAACGCCCATGAATTTTCTCAAAATTTCAAATTTGCATACCCATGGTAAAAGCCCTATCCATAATCTCTCGATTCATGCCAGTTTCATCGAGATCGGTCCATAAACAACGGAGTTATAAGAAGTCAAAAAGTACCCCCCATTTTGACATTTTTGCCCCCCTGTATCCACAAATTTCAAAATTTCGAAAATTTCTTTTTATAAAAATGTAGTTCACGTCACGGCAAATCGATTTCCCTTTGTTGCGATGAAATCGGATAAGTAGTTCTTGAGATCTCAGGGGGGGGGGCCGAATCCGCCCCCCCCCTGCCGGGAATCGGCCATACCGTCTAGCCCTCCGGGAATAGGGTTAAGGAACTGAAGTAATGGTCGCAAAAATCACCCATTGCCCGGAGCTGCACGATCGGGCGCACGGCGGACGAAGTCTGTGCAACAAGTTTTGCTTATGACGGTAGCCAATCTCAAACACCACCCTAACAAACCATTTAGATGAAATAAAAAACGTTTAAGACCGCAACCAAGCCTAAAGATAAGTGGTAACATAATTAACAGCCCCAGTCCTTGGAGATAAAGATCCCCTGAATTTAAGTGATTAAACACAGCTGATTAAACGCCTCACAGCAGTCACGACTCAACGGTTCCAAGCAGCGTCGCCACGTGAATTGCATGTTGAACAGTGTTAACGCTATCTGTCTTTCTGAAAATAAACGGGAGGTCTCCATGATACCTCCACAGGTGAAATTCTAAACGTGACAATTAAGGCTGCAACAAGCCAGAAGGGTATGGTATCTTATCAAGAAACGGAGCATGTTTGGTTGACCTGATCTGGCATTAGTCGGGGTATGGCTGTCCTGATATCGCTCATGCAGACAACATTATCCAAAAGTTTGGAGGTCCTATAGACATGTCGATTACATTGTAGGTTCTTAGTGTTTGGCGCACAGTGGGGTACATCAGATATCACTCGAAAGAACGAATAACACTCCGAAACAAAGCAAATTTATGGATGATTTTATTTCTTCTGCACAATGGTAGGTCTATTATATGGCAGACAAACGAACAGTGATTGTTCTGGATCCTTTTTCTTCATGGACTAGTAGCGAAAAACATATGCACCGATTTACCAGTCCCCTCATTCCACTTCGCGTGTTTGAATTTAAGCTGTCAGTTGTGTTAGATTTGTGCTGGGCATTTCTCACGTGAACAAACTTATTATTTTTTCAACTGTTTTCAATATTTGTTTTTAAATGATCAGTCTTGACAAAAGCTTGTAAGCTTTTGTTCATCGTAAGAAGGATCAAATATGTCTTTTGGCCATTAAACATGCAAAGCCACAGTTTGGTAAGATTTTTCGGACGAACTAATTCGTTCGAAAAATCTTTTTAACCAATTACCTTTTCTGGGTAAAAATGTCATTTGGAAATAATAGAAGCCCGTCTTACTTACCTGCGTCTGAACGGCTATTCACGGCCACGCATAAAGACAAAACTGCCTGAAAAACCTCTGCTTGGTTAGATTACCCCGACACATGCGCTAGCACCGGCATGAAACTTCAGGTACCTCACCTTCCCCTCTCGAGCCCTTCCAAGCTCTGCGCTGGATGGTGGCCCCAGTAACTTGACATGCCCTCTGGATTCCAGGCTGGCTGCTTGGACCGTGCTCCGTGGTCTCAGCAACTCAGACAGTGCTCACCGCGCACGCAGCAGCTGAGACCGTGCTCAGCGCGGGCTCAGCAGCTCAGGCCGTGCTCAGCGAGGGCTCAGCAGCTCAGGCCGCGCTCGCTACGTATTCAGCAGCCCAACGAGTGCTCTGAGTTTGAGCCAGTTCTGAGCTGCTGATGAACAGCTCAGAACAGAACAGAACAAGAACAGCAGCTGACCTGCCGTCCGTTTCATTTCAGCAGCGACAGTAGACGAAATGTCCGACTACGACTACCCGCCATACGACCAGGGCATTTCATCGCCGAGGGTCATTCCGCAGTTCACGTCAGTGTCCGGGGTGCACGTGGTGAAGGAGGGCAACACCACAGTGCTGCCGTGCGTAATCCAGGGTCTAGGTGAGCTCTTCCGGAGACCGCTGAGGGTGGCAAACAGCCGATGGGGCCATTGGAGTTTCGAACCGTCTCCCCAATGTTTCCGATCATTAAACTTTTAAACAACTAGTCGTACTTGAAGGTCAAATGGCGTGAAGTGAGCGACATCTCAATATCTCAGCAACAAATGGTTCCCCAGACTGAAGTTAATTAAGCCTTGTAAAGTCCAAATCCTGGAAACTGCAATTCAAGACAAGTGACTGTTAAGTTTGTAGTCACCCTGGCGTCCCACGCGCTGTTCATCACCGCCTTGGTTTCCTTTCCAGCTGACATTTTGTCCACATCTAGTGATGCTGTGCATATGACTTTTGCACGTGTTCAGGGACCTAAAAACTGGTCGTACACAACAATAGTACAAAACAAATGAAACCGTTTCAAAGAATAAAGGAATTATGTTACTGATTCCCATGACTTTTTTATTCTGAGCCATTCTATTCGGTATTTTATTGTCTCTCGGCTTCGCTCGTGGCCATAATCGGAGAATAAAAGTAATCCTGATGTCACTGTATGGATTGATGTGCATGTATGGAATATTAATGCGTAACGAACGTCATGTGTGCAATGTGTATTTTTTTATTTATTATTAGGAGGGTAACCGAGGTGTCCGGTATCAGCCGACTTCGTAGAGACCCGATTGTAAACGCAGCATATTTCGTGTACCGACCTGTCCTTCCATGTCTCGTCTGTTCATCTGAGACTTTTAGATGCCCATTTTAGACCGAACCAGTCATGTGAAACTTGCTCAGGTTAGGCTCCGCTTTGCCCTAGGTCACCCTCACTTAGGTTACACCCTACCAAGCTGCCCCTACCTAGCTCTACCACATGGAGGTCGTGCTGGCAGCGCTACCGAATGGCTGATCCCGGTTGAACTCGTTTGAATTCTGCTGAACAGCTGTCCGCCCAAAACTGCCCCTCGCCGACCGTGATGCATGTTTGAGACTGCTCCATACCAGATGATGATGTTACATGATGATTATGATGATGATCATGACGATGATGATTATGATGATGGTGGTGATGTCCAAGTCCATTCCGTACCCGGGTCTGCTCCGCATTCGGTCAGTGTGTCCGAGACCGCACTGGCCCCGACACGGCATCCTGCTGCTGGGACCGCGAAGGACCGCGGTGCCATCGCGGGTCATAAGGCCAGCGGAGTGGCCCGGGGCGGTGTCGGGTCGCGTGTTGGCCCGCAATGTGTCCCGCCTTCCACGGAGTGGGCTAGGCAGTGAATACTGGCCGTCGGCTCGCTGGAGGCAGTCGGCGGTGACTGGAGACACGCTGATGGGCCGCCCGAATTCGCGATGCGGGCCGGCGGTCAATGTGGTGCATTTGTCGTCAGTCATTGACCCGTTACACTTCTACCGCGGCCGTTCTATACAGAGATGACGTTCAAAAACGGAGCGAAAATGTATCGCATGCTGCGTCAGCAGCCAAAAGGAAGCGGCTCCATGCTGATGCAAATCATCCCTGGGGTAAATCGCGCGGTTTTTGAACCCATGTCGCTCAAATATTCGCCTGCCAGGAAGCCCTGGGAGCGATCGCCCATTTGCGAGACGCGCCCAAAGAAATTTCGCGATATTTTTCCGGGGCTCCACTGCACCCGTCGTAATATTCAAGTCAAACTGGCCATTTATCACCCTCGAGCCCATTCGGTCGAGATTTCCCGATAGGCACTTACATCCCTACAACGGAGGCAGCTGCATAAGAGAGAACATATCTCTCCAAAGACGTTAGGGCCCCGAGTGAGGCTCATTTCCCGAGATGCGAATGCATTAGCGCCGTATTGACCTCGTTTACTTGTTTATTGTACTAACATTTCCGATTACACATCACCAGTCACAGGAGAAGTACATTGTTAAAATTATGCCCGTATAAAATTCACACTGGCAAAGCGAAGACATAAAAGAGTTGGTCTTCCACGTAGGATGTTATGAAGTACTGAAACATCGGTTTGCCAACGTCGAGAATGTAACGATATCATGGTAGAACGTAGACTTACTTACTTAGAACGTAACCTTACGTCAGTAAATGACTAATGCCATGAAAAAAACTATAAAACATTAACCTTGTCAGTGATTCCGGCTGTATAAACTTACGCGTTCAGCTTTGCTCTTTGCGCTGCATAATTCACTGGAGATATATTTCAGACCGTGCGTGTCACTATCCCGTACTGTCGTCAATTGATGTCTACCCGTGATTTCTTTTTGTATTCTGCGTACTATGGTTTCGCTTTCCTCACAATCCGTCTATAAATATTTAAATCGGGATAGTATTTATTACAAATGGAAATCACCGGTGAACGCCCGTTACTGTCTTCCACTGTTCACATTGATGAATGCCCTGCTGGCTAAAACGCGCTCTCCGGGACGGCGGGACTAACACGCCGTTTCTGTGTTCTTAATCAACCGCCGATCCGAAACGTTAAGAACAGCGCATCGATTCACAGTAACTCGGTCAGCAGAACGCCGAGTTTCCGTCCTGCAGACCAGCGAGCACAGGAGGAAGTTATCATCGTAACGTTTCCCATTCGCTTACGGTGTGCTCAGAGCAGTCATCGGGCTGAACAGTGACACAATCTCGGCAGGCACGATGGCGGTGATGTGGAAGAGGCAAAGTCGAGTGCTGACGGTGAAGAAACAATTGGTGCGTGCGGACAGCAGGCTCCGGCTACTGGACGGCTTCAACCTGGAAATTAGCCAGGCGCGACCGGCCGACGCCGGCGTCTACACCTGCATGGTGGCACTTGACGACAGGGACCTGGAGCAGACGCAGACACTGGAGGTCCACTGTGAGTGCAGAGGCCATGGACTCTCTTCCCCGACCTTTTGGAAAGTCTTCATTGCCTTTTGAACGGCTAGACTTTTGTGGAATGCGAATCAATTCGGGAAGCGGATTTTCAAGAAGACTGACACTACACAAAGAGGCAGTCGTCGCGTTTTCATCGCAAAGTCGTCCTGTATGGCATAGTGCTCATCGGTGTGCTCTGTCATTTACATGAATCTATTTTCCTTTCCGTCAAGCAAATTGGAAAATTGCTCCGGACGATGCATGTCTTATTGATGCAACGTCCACACACTCATGTTTGCTTGAGGGTCCGTTATTAATACGTGATTGTACGCTAATTGAAGGGGAAGGGCTATGCGCTGACGGGCGATGCATCACGCCTGTCACAGATGGACCGTTCATTCAGACGGTCCCGGAGAGCGGCCCCGTCATTGTGGAGCAGGGTCAGAACGCAACGATGGAGTGTCACGCCAAGGGGAACCCCAAGCCTCGCGTCAGGTGGAGAAAAAAGGTACGTGGATATCCATCCTGGCTTATCAAACACGGTCTTAGTGATCTCAACATTTTGCCCGTTCAGGTCTGGACAGCATTGTTCGGTGGCAGGTGTTGTCAAGCATTGTTAGGTGGAGCTCGCCGCTCCAGTTACATGACCTTTCGTGTTAATGCATTTAGGTCTACAATATGTCCCCTTCACGATCGGCGATCTAGCTGACACTTCCCACGTCTAGAGGCCCTTGCAGTGGCATTGATTCTCCCAGTCAGGAGTGCGGAAGCAGGCGGGCTTTTGCGAAACCACGGCCTGGCTCCGCAACAGCCCGGGGCGGTGCTGCTGCGGCAGTTCGTGTATCGGATGCAGGCTCGAAACCGTGATCCTCGCTGTAAGACAAGATACCAGAAAATAGCGAACGACAGCTGATTCGCGCAGCCAGGCGTTTGCCAGCTTTATCACGTCTTGCTGAAGAATGGGCGAGCGGGGCCTTCCCTCGATACTGAACACCTTGTTGATGCGTTGTGCTCGAAATCGAGCAGCTCGCGCGCACGCGTTGCTCGTTCCCCGCTCGGTTAATGATCTCGTCAAACAGCGCCGCTCTTGGCTCTTTTCGCTAGTTTTCGTCCAGCCGCCTCGTTCGCGGCGCGAGGTGGGCCGATTAGGGGCGACACTCGGTATAACGTATGTACGGCCAGCGCGCCAAACGCAGGAAGATCGCGTTCGCCTAATGTCTGCTGGTCACGTGATCGGGGGCTGTCACGTGATCGCGCCACTAACTGACAACGGGGCGGAGTTGGCTGTGGATCGGTGCGCACTCGAAACGCGACCGGTCGGGCGCACAAATGCTGACGCATAGGAACAGAGATACTAAAAATATCTAAAAAAAGACAAGCCAGCAAAACATACTGAATTGTTGGCTAGCTGGAAGGTGTCCCATACGGACTAGTATGAAGCGGAAGTTCATGGAGCATTAAATCGAATCACTCGGGTATAAGTCAGCTGGTCAGAAGATACCGCAGAATGTAAGAATGTATGTCCAACCAGTTTAAGTAAGTGCGAGGCTACGTAAACGGAAAGGTCATGACCTCTGTCGTCTTCAAAATCGACCCCAATACGACCGCCTATAGCATTCCTCTGAACGTGCTAAACAGAATGTCCTTCCTTCTTACAACCTTCTTTGAAATGCATTCATCCAGGACCGAGCCGCAACCGCCGCGGTCTTCGCCCTTAGCCTCAGTTGCCCACGCCCTCAGCCTTGGTCCGCTCATACCCTCGGACCCAATCCGGCCATGGCCACCCTCCGACTGTCCACGGCGGCATCCGCAGCCATCCATAGCCGCCTTGCAGCCGCCCATAGCTTTCCCTATCGGTCCACGGCATTGGTCCTTCCGTCCACAGCCTCACCCCAAACGGCCCCTGCTGACCTCGGCAGGGGACGACGTCGCGCCGACCTCCCGTTACCGTCACTTAGCGGCGGTCGCGTTCTGAACGCCTTGCCTCGTTCAGGCGCTAACGACTGCGTTTAACGCCAGCGGCGCTGTGTAAACCCTGTGAGTGAGACCTCCTTGGGCGGCCCGATAAGCTGAACTGATCTCCATCGGGGCAAGTTACGGTGCCAGTATCGCCGCGTAGGGTCGCTGCGGCCCCAGGGAGCGCTGCAATGGCCCGCTCAACGTCCACACGTCTCCACGTCAAGGAGTAACTGGCCTCCAAGGTGTCGTAAAATCGCCCTACGCACCGTTTGGCGTTTGCCCCCGGGCGTACCTGACAACTTCCCGGCTGGAGCGCTCTTCTCTGTACTCTGCACTTCTCTGCACTCTCTCTGAAGTCTTTTTCTGTGTTCCACAATCACAGCTGTCGCGGTCTTGCATCCCTTCCTACTATCGACCTCACATAGGGAGGTCTATCGATCTCCCTATGTGAGGTCGATATCGGCTCGCTGTTACAGTTTCACATCTTCATTTCTACTTGATCTCCTCCGCTCGTCGAGTTTGGCATCGGCAAATTTGGAAGCCGACAGACTTCACTCTCCCCACGTCGAACTAAAACGCATCAATCGACTCCGCCGCTGGTCGATTTGAAATTCTAAATCTACTGGCTGCCAGAGCAGTCCGCGTCACTGCGTCCGCCGGAAAGTCTCCGCCCGCCGGACTTTCCATCTCGCCGGGTAGGACGCCGAGAGCCGGAGGCATTTATCTCAGCTCGACCGTCCCGTGGGAAAATGCCCGCCTATCGACGCGAGGAGAGCTTTGCTTAGCTGCATTTTTCAAGAGCCTTTCCCCGCAAGCTTCTGCTGCACGCCATTACTCAGCGGTGCAACTTCGCGGTCGGCGGAGATCAGGTGCTGTGCTATCTATTGCAAACGACGCAACGTTTTCCCCTTGCGACGAACATGGCGACTGTACAGTCGTCGCGACGCTGCAGTCACTGACGACTTGTCACCGACGATAGCACGAACGCGGGCGGCAACGCATTCACCGTACAGTCTGTTTGAGCGGAGAGTTACGGCAATGTTTTGGCTTACATTTTGCCCAGGCCAATAACTGCATGACACGGAACGTCTGGACTGTGCCACCAAGTGGCTGACCGTCAGTGTCCGTGACGGTCCGTGCGGCCGTCCGCCAGGTGCAGGGCGGAGGGACGGTGGTGGACCTGCAGGCCGGGGGGCATCTCTGGCTGGACGGCGTCACCCGGTCGGACGCCGGCCTGTTCGAGTGCGTGGCCGACAACGGCGTCGGCGACGTGAAGACGGAATCCATCCGTCTGGAGGTGCTCTGTAAGTCAGTCACGGTCACATCCTCACACTGTAACACATACCTCACACCGCAAACCCTACACCATACCACACATGACGTTCGCGGACGACCGGCTGCACGCGCATGCGGATAAGCTTTGCGGTGCACTGTTTGCTGTTCAGTTCGATCCTCGATTTTTGGTTGCGGACTACTTTGAGATCTTCACCCGTGGCGTTTAACAGAAACTCAAGAGGATGGGTACGGACAATGTCTTCTACAGCAGCAGCGCTAGTGATCTGTTCGTATCAAGCCTCCAGCTGACAACCCGGAGAGCAAAACCGCGACTTGCTGGGAAGGGGGGGGGGGCGCTAGATGACCCGCCCTTCTCCGCCTTAGACCTCAGCACCCAAACTGTGCGGCATTGTCATATTAGCCGTTCCCCTCGATACACCAGTTCTGCGCATTTGGGCGAGCAGCAACTGTCGTCCTACGTCACGAAGACATGACCTCGCAAGGTTGAGGATCTTTCACGACAAAGGCATTTCGGCTCTAAGACGCCCGTAATCTGCGATTGGCATGCAGAAACGACAGTCCCCGGATAGTTCAAATGTGAACTTTGCCGCGTCTTGTGACTTGACATATAATCTTGGGGACCACATATGTAACAAATGTAATATGAAACGGAATAAAACAAACGCAATAAATGTGACATATTTGGGGTCATATCCGTGGCCAGTGTCACTAAGGGCAATCTATTACTGTTCTCAATTAACCAAATCGGTCCATTGGTCGTGGAGTCACTGAGCGGTTCTCAATTAACCAAATCCCCCCCCCCCCCCCCCACGTGAAATGTGGCGACGTGCCCAGCAACTGCGTAGTCAATAGGCGGGCAGTCGTCGCCAGGGCCCGAGAGCTGCCTCCTCTGCGACGCCCGTCGCTCCCAGACGTTTTTAGCCTCTGACAGGCTTCGAAGTCGGCCGCCGGGGAGTCGGACAGCCGGTCCCCGGCCGCCCTGTAATCGCATTACCTCGGCCGTCGAAGCCGCGGACGAGGCCGCGCTCATCCGCCTCTGTTTGTCCGCCGCTCCGGCCGCAGATCGCCCCGAGGTAGAGGTGGAGAGGAGCACCGTGTACACGGGAGAGGGCTTCCAGGCCCAGCTGGTCTGCTTCGTCCACGCCGACCCGACTGCCGAGGTCAGTCTGTCGACTCAAAGGGCAGTCTGTCGGCCCAAAGGTTAGTCTGCCAAAGACCAGTCTGTCGACTCACAGGGCAGCCTGTCGGTTTACAGGATTTACCTTTCGGCTGCCCAGGTCAGTCTGGCGGCTGACAGGCAGTCCGTCGGCCCGCAGCCATCAATCTACCGGCGACCAGTCAGACAATTTTTTTGGCTCACAGTGGGATCAGTCTGCCGGCTCACAGTCAGATCAGTCTGCCGGCTCATATTCAGATCAGTCTGCCGGCCCACAGTCAGATCAGTCTGCCGGCCCACAGTCAGATCAGTCTGCCGGCCCACAGTCAGATCAGTCTGCCGGCCCACAGCCAGATCAGTCTACCGGCCCACAGTCACATCAGTCTGCCGGCCCACAGCCAGATCAGTCTACCGGCCCACAGTCAGATCAGTCTGCCGGCTCACAGTCAGATCAGTCTGCCGGCTCATATTCAGATCAGTCTGCTGGTTCACAATGAGATCAGTCTACCGGTTGACAGTGAGATCAGTCTGCCGGTTCACCGTCAGAGCGTTCCGCCGACCTACAGGGAGACTATTCCGGCGGACCACGGCCAGATCATTCTGTCCGTGTCGACAGTCTGACGAGTATTGTGCATAGTTTTCATGTGCGCTGTTTCCGTCAAGTTTATCAGGGGTTTACGACTGCATCAGGGGTTGTTTGAATAGTAAATAGTGGACATGCCACAGTCACGTGTGTTGTAGCCGATAAGGCAGGTAGAATAGGAAACCTGCTAATTTGGTGGCGGTCCTGCTAACTTTCAAAACGTTTAAAGTTAGCTTTATGTTGTTGCATGGAAAGAAATTGCCGAAAAGTACCTCCGGTCCTGCAACTTTAAAAAAAAAACTTACACCGATGTCTGTGGTTCAGGCTGGCGCTGTCTGCCTCAGGTCACGTGGACCAGGACCGGCACGCCAATCAGCCAGGATAACATCAGGCAGTCCAATGACGTCGTGATGACGTCACGCCATGTGCTCACCATCACTGACGTCTCCCTAGATGACTTCGACACGTATACGTGCAACGCTACCAATGATCTGGGGTCATCGCACGGGAAAATCGCCGTTCTAGGTACGTCACGCATATTTCAATGGCCACGGCCTGACAGCTGAATACAGACCAGAATGCTGTGGCATCACCATGTCGTTGACTCTGTCGCTGTTCCGAATAGCGCGGAATGTCAGTTGTCAGCATGAGACGGAATAAGGCACAGAGCAGAGCTGTGGCTTTGGCATGCTGCTTCGGTACCTCCACACAGTAAAACTGCCAGTTCGCTTTGTGCTAATAGGACTCTATGGTACTTAACGTCAAAAGTTGGTAAAGTGCTTCTTTGTCCATCGGAACGGCTTTTTGTCCGCTAAATCGCACAATATGAGAAGTTTTTTGTTCTACACATGTGTCGGACACTCACTTATGTTTGTGCTATGAGTAAAGTTCTTCATATTACGCAGTTTAGTCATCCTTAGTCACTTGGATATGTTGGTATTTTTACTCCCAAAATGGGTGTAATCTAAGCTGCTTCATTATTCTGGTTTCCGTTGAACTTATTGGTTCCATTCCATACCAATAAAAGTACTAGTCTGACAATTTCGAGTTGCATTAACTTTTTTTGTCCAGAATTGCAGCGCCTTAGAAGTATTACTTTTGATATGCCTAGTATTACTTATGTTTCATTGTTTTATCGATATTTTTCGTGCTTTGTTATTAACAGACTGAAAAATTAGACCATCTTTAATTGGGTCACAGAAATACTCCAAGTGCACTGACGTGAAATGAAATGTATGAATTTCATACATCAACAAAGAAATGTAGCTGCAGCAAACGACTTAATTGGAGTCTTCTTGTAGCATATTGTGTGTGGTCCTTGTTTGCGCCAGAATTGGAGAAATGAAGTACAAAATAACAGCAGTTTCTCAATCATAATCGCTTCGTCACATTATTGTCAGGCCTAAAATGTATTTTCCACATGACTGCAGGGGTGGCCGGTAAGGTCCAGATCACCAGCACGCCAATGGACGGAGACGCTGAGTCTTATGACCTGGCCTGGAAGGTGAAGAGCTTTAGTCCTGTCATCGAGTACAAGATCGCCTACCGCAAGACCAAGGTAGGTCCCTCCTCCCGCCACTGCCCGGGGCTGTCCCACACTTGTGGCATGTCCCGGCGACCAGAGAAGGTCACCAGCTTCCCTCGCCATGCGTCCAACGCTCTTCGTTTTGTTGTTTAGGACTTGGCACTCGTCCCGCATCTTCCCAGAGGGCTCTGCATTTAGCTCCCGATTTCATTGCAGAAACTCCCGATGGTCCCCTTGTTTGGTCATTTGGTCAAGAAGGACCCCACGCTTCCTGCTCCTCCTCGGGGCCCCGGCGCTTCCTTTTCAGGAAGGGCGCCACGGAAGGGACGGATGCTACACACGGAGGGAGACGGGAGAACGTATCCCTCCGTGTACGAGTCCGATATCCCTGCAGCCGTTTGCGATCCGGCTCCAGAGCAGGACGGCCTCGGGCGATGCTGGGCGAATAGCGGACGGTCTGGACGTTCCAGGCGGCTGCGAAATGATGAGGATGGCGCAGAGTCTAGACGAGGTGCGGTTTACGGAGGTGGAACCTGTAGACTTCCATGAAACAGAGAACACAAGACGACGTCCTCGCCTTTCTTGGAGCGGGAAATAACGCCTGCACGGTCATTTTAGGGAGCGAGAACACCGAACAAAGTCCCATGATATTCGAATGAATGGGGATTACTGATCAGAAGGCATTTGAAGGAGTGGAAGACACAGCACAATGTTCGACGGTCCAGGGAATGATGTATGCAAGACAGCACTCGAGGGCATTGTGAGCATTGGTAAACGCGCAATGTTCCGAGGGGTTTATGAAGCAGTGGACACCAGAAGCGAAGACAGTGAAGCTTTTGGTTTGCCATCTGAGCGTGTCTTTTGGACCAGTGTCGTCGACTTAGCGCGGGAAATAGCCAATGATAAAGTAGCGTCACCCCATCCGCCGCTAAAGTCAATGTTCGCTTTTAAAGTGATCCCCGCAGCGATAATAAATGTCCATGCCACAACAGCCTGGCATGTAGAATGGATTTCATCCGTTTCATTTCAAGCCAGAGGCAGATGGTGCCAAACATTGTGACCGGCCTGAAAAATGAGGTCATCTGTTTGGGCGTCGATGGCCCCTGGCAGGGCCTCGGGCATCGCTAAGCGGCCTGTCGTGGATTATTCCCGGCCGGCGTCGAACGTTTGGGGCCGATTCCGGGGAGCGCCGTCGGACGGTGTGACACGGCACGCGGGCTTGTTTGGACGAGTGTGCCGGTGAGCCTGGCCGGCCTGGCTCTCATCTGCCCGGTCTTAAACGAAGAGCAGAACGGGAGGGACCACTTCGTTTAACATGTTCAGCTTGGAGAGTGTAGCAGTTTTTATGATAGGTCTTATAATGGCTTGCAATTTAGTTTGCTTTTGTGCCCAAGTGATCGTCAGATAGTTCTTATCAATTCTGTTTGAAAGGAAAGGAAATGATGACACAGGAAATAAATGGTGATTGGATGCGAATATTTGGGGGGGAAGACAGACAGGAGGAAGAAGATGAAGGAAAGAGGAAATGAGACTGGAAACTCAAAGAGAAAACAGCGATGGAAAAAGAGCGATGGAAATACGGAATCCGCCTATACGACATCGAAGCCACAATTCTTACTCGGGGTATTATGGTGACAGTGCGAAATATAGGGTGGTCTCTTTAACGATTGGACTTTAGTGCGAAACTTGGAAAAACCATCGTTAAAAGTCATCTAAAGTTTTTTTTCAAACTCATGAACTATGAGTCACAAATAATTGTATTGACGCTAGGAACAGGCGTCATAAAAAAACGAGAGTATGGCACGCAAACAACATCAAATCATATGCCATTGCAAGCAGACTGTATGGCAAATACCTAACAAATCCACGGGATCCAAGAAAATTGGCAGATGTCAATAAGATTTTTTTCACTCTAAAAAAATCGGTTTGCTTAATACACATAACCATTTCCAGCAACACCAATCCGATGTGTCAGCCCAGAACGCTGTGCACTTTTTCCGATATGTTTCCAGGCAAACTCGACGAGTCAGAGTCCGGGTCGGTGGAAGGAGGTGCTGGTGCCGACCACAGGGCGGCAGGCGCAGAACGACATCTACTTCCACCAGCAGGTCACGCTGCGCGGTCTGACCCCAGCCACCGCCTACGACCTCCACATACAGGCCAAAAACAAACACGGCTGGAACAGGGTCTCCGACACGCTGCATTTCTCCACCATAGGCCGGGGTGAGCTCCTTTGTTTGCCATGGTGAGCCTTGAGACAGAGTCTGTCAAACGGAGATTGGGCAAGGTGCGTTTTATGAAATGGAAGTCGATCCCGCGCGAACCATTCAAGCATTCCCCTGGTCTGATTTGCAAAGGAGCGCGCGCCAAGTGCGAGCCAGAGGCCATGAACAGTCTATATGTAGGGGTCAGAGCACGAGTGCTTCCATGCCGCAGGGAAACTACTCGGAAGGGTTGGGATTTTCGTGCAGATCGGATATCATTGGCTCTAATGGGGTCAGAGGCAGCCAGTGCACCTCCCACGCGGCCACGTGGCGCGAGTAAGGACTCGCACGCTCACTGCGACTGCGCTTTTGTAGATTGTATAGGACAAGAAAGATCGGCGGCAGGTCGCGAGATGTAGCACCGAGTTGTGGCTGTCTGGTCATTCACTGGTCTGGACACACGAACCGTCTTTAAACCTCGGGCAAACTTTGGACGAAGACCAAACATTGGCAGTTCTGCACTCGTCGTCACCGTGTTTATAAAGCAATGGACTGATTAATTCCAGCAAGGCTGAAGATGGCGTGGATTTTTTCAGCCCTGGAATCCAGAAGCCCGCTCACCAGTGACAGCTCACCATTGGAGACTGGGAAGCAGCTCTATCCATTAATGTTTGGCGTCATCCTCATCGTCATTAGCGATTTTTTGTAATATCAGGTGAGACATCCCGGGAAAATGCCTGCCCAGCGCTGGTGGGCCATGGACATCGAGTGTTTTGGGATAGGACGTGGTGGTAGAGAATGACAACCAGCTTAGGGATCACCGTTCAGTGTCTATATTACAGATATCAGGCAGCGTGATGGCGCCTGGTCCTCTACACGGGCGTTTGCGAGCGCTTCAGCCGCATTCAGCACAAATGGGCCCTGATATTGGCCGGCTGGTTGTGATGTCCTGCAGGAGAGGCCGATGTGGCTCGGACGCCGTTACGGTTCGATGACGTCGTTTGACATCTGTCCGACTGCAATCCTTGTCTTGTCGGGACCGAAGCTCGAAAATGGTTTTGGGCTTCGCTGAATTCCAAGTAGGCTGCTGGACGGGACTCTTTATTGACCCGGCTGCCACATCCTCCGATCGTTATTCGCCATCGTTGTTTCAGTGGCGTGCTATGGTTACGAGTGCACATGAAAACGTCTACAGGGGTGAGCTGGCTGAGCGTGCTGTGAGCTGCGCGCGATTTAGATGATGAGATGTCCTTCATCGACCCGGAAACGGTGCGAAATTGGATGACTGTCATCTGCTACTCGCCGTCACGGTGCTATACTCATTGCGTCATGCTTTACCATTACGGTATGAACTGAATCGATATAGCCTGCGAATATGAAGATTCTTCATTGCTGTGCGATCCATCTTGTGCGGAAGCTTCCCTGTAAAAGAAACTTCAGAACGTGCCAAACATTGTTCATCCCCTTTTTCACGGAAAACTGGAATATATTGGCATGATTTTTAGTCGTTTAACATTCATCTCACCTGTTTCTGCAGGATCCTTTGATGCTGCGGCGAGATATCTGAAATATCAGTGTGGCGGGGATGGAAGTGAAGTGGACGAAGAATCCGTACATGACCTGCGCGCTCCCGATGATTGCTGAATCTCTTTCCCTGTTGACAGAGCGGCGTGCTATGGCAGTGCAGATGTCTGTCTCAGTGCCTTTGTGAATATCTCTAGCTCCCGTTTCCCACTCGAGCTGTCCAATAATTTTGCGTGTCAAGTCGATTCTTGGTCAAAATGCGACGTCATTAGGGTGAACACTGTTTATAAACATGATGGATAAATACTCCGTGTATTGCTTGCATTTTTCGCGTCGAAGTGCGACGTCAGTAGAATGAACGCTGTTTATAAACAAGGTGAATAAATGCTCCGTGTATTGTTGCATTTTTGCAGGGTTTTCCTTCCAATTCTCGAATTGTCTAGAAAACCCGCTCACTTCGTGCGCGGAGGGGCACCGATGCATCGCGCCACCGCTGCCAGCGACCTGGGACTGCCCGCTGAGCGCCTGCCTCCTCAGCAGAGTCCTGCGCTATGTCGGCGACACCCTGTCACTCGCCTGGGGAGGGACGCTTCAGCGGCAGACGCGGTCGAGGACGGCTCGGTCCGCCCGCCAGAGCAGGTGGATGACGGCGCCCTGACGCAGGCGAGCTGAGCCGGCGGCAGACGTCAGAACGGACAGCTCGGTCCGGACCCACGCCTCCCGAGGCCACCCACGCTTCCGCGCCGCGTTCGTCGCCATTAGCGGCGCGGCGGCGGCCGGCTCGGCGCCCGTCCTACGGCGGCATTAGCCTGATCGCGGTCCGGCCGGGCGCGCCGGTGCACGAATCGATCGGCCGCAACGTGCACGCCTCCCCCGCTCATCAGCGTTATAAACGATGCCGGCCGGGCGGGAGGCGGAGGCCCGCCGGCGAGGGCCGGCGGCCGCCGCTCCCGCTGAATTGATACAAATCAGCCGGCCGGCCCGTCCGGATATTATGTCTCGGGTGCATGGCCCGGGAAATGAGGTAGGCCGCCCCTGTGCCGAGGCATACAAACCCGAGGCGACCGTCTGGGGTCCGTGCCGGGGGGGGGGGGGCGCTGTCGCCTCGAGGGAGGGGGCGCCGACGGAAGTGGGGAGGCTCGATGTAATGGGCATCAGCGAGGGAGCGTTTTCCATGTTATTGGATCTGAACTGGTTTTAGGAAATTTTATTTACTTTGAAGAGGAAATATTAACACTGTAAAGTTAATATCTAATAAAATTAAGCAACGTTGGTAGGGCAACCACCAGGTTCGTTAGTCCAGGCCATATTGGCTCCCATTGGCCCTATTAGCTGCTAGGCACATGGTGGAGGACTTCGGCACGAACACACAGCTCCCAAACGCAAAGCAAGGAGCCGCCGAAGAAACAAGTCCATGAAATACGTGTCGCCATAGAATGCATAATTTCGGTATAAAAATAATTTTTAGAAATTAATTGAATCACGAAGCCTAGGTCGTAGTACTCGACCGACTTCGGCCCAATATTAAGTCTTTCCTCAAGACGTATCCGAAACCTGTCGAATAAAATATAAAGCAGGTGTCGTGATTTTACACCACAGTGAACGTCAAGAAAAATCGTGAGATAAAAAGACGACCATAAATAACTTATGCTTGGCTGGGTACTTGACCGTCGTAAACGTAGTAGGATCCGGAACAGTTCCCAATAGCCTTACATAAGGCTTGTGATTGCGCGGTCCTCAGCATGTACAGAGAAGAACTGCATTTCTCTGGAAAGGGATGGGGCTCTCTTTGCCAAGCGAAATCAGGGCAATTTGGTACGGTTTACTTCCATTGCATTGAACGTGCAGTAGGATTTCGCAGCGAGGAGAACATCTCCTCCTACAGCACTTAGGATGGGAAGGTCGTGGGGACTGGCAGGGTCTAGAATTTGGGGGTTCCCGGCGGTAAGTATAGGTTCTCATGTCCGCAGGAGAGATAGGTTAGTGGGTCATCCGTGACGATGCCTAAGAGCACAGACTCAGCGACCAACCCCTGGGGGCACCGTGGGATCCTGGAACCGAAATCGCAGCACTTCTCACGACCTGCCACCCACCCTCAAGGCACTGTTCAAAGCAGCCGGATAACAGAGTCCGATGCGTGACAGGCGCTGGGTTCGAGTCCCAGAAGGGCATCTGTGTTTGGCCCGAGTCAGTCGGCCGCGGGGCGGCCGTGTCGTTAAGTTGCACGGCACGATACAGGTCCTCCAGCGCCACTTGGTTCGGCGCCAGGAGAATATTAGTCCATACCTGAGAGCATCTAGGTGGCAAGGTCAGGATCCATCAACGAGCTCGGCAGACCATGGTCGCTGCTCCCCGCGCCATTCAGTACATTTAGGGCAACAGCTTCATACACTGAAACGTCTTTGAGCGAAAGAAGTTTCGGTCGACACGGCCGAGGGTCTTACCGCAATTAACCCTAACATGACATTCGGCATTTCATTCATCGGCGTCGAGCACAGCACTCTCCGTCGATGGACAAGGCCTGAAGGCGTACCATTCTTACAAGGACGCAGCCATTTTCCAAGACAGCTTTTAAACCTTACGTTGGTTGCAATGCTGCTTATGACTCGAAGATACATTACGGCATTTAATGCAAGCAAATATTTCAGCTGAGTAGCATTTGGTCCTGCACAACAGCTTTGGTTTACGTGCGAGTCTGCAGTCTGTAACTAAAAATGGAGCAAGATCAAACGCATACTTTTCAGAAGCGTCAGGTGGATCTGAAAACTTCCAAGGATGTAGCCAAGGGGGGCCATGGAGGCCATGCCCCCGAGTCAAGCGGTCTACACTAGACATATAGCGATTTGGTACGAAAATAGAACAGGGATCATACACATGTTGTTAAAGCAAACATTATATGTATTCCTGTGGGTCAAATATAAGGTTAGAAACATAAAATTACTGCTTTTTCGTGTAAATGTCGTCATATGCCAACGGCAGACAACAAAAGTTGACATTTGTCCCCCACCCTTGAGAGCAATTCTGGCTACGTGCCTCAGAACTTCTACGTGTGGATCACATATTAAGGGACAGTACTCTACTGGCTCCATTTATCGCTACCAACAATTTTCTACTTGACGATGAAGCATGGTGCTCCAGCAAGAAACATTTAGGAAGCGGAGAAAATATTTGGTGAAGAAAAGCGAATGGAATGGGTCATGGCCATGCTTGACCATTTTTTCCTCAAGTCATTGATGTCAAACGTTTATAACGTCCAAGCTCCGGGTAAACAGATGGATAGGAATGGAATGTACCCTGTCAAGCTGAAATGAAGGTCATGACCCCATTACTTTCAGTATATCCTGAAACCTAATAAGCGCGTGTTTCCCCGTACGAGACGAAAGAGTTGCTTCTCATTTCCTCCCTATTCCGTTCCGTTCCTAATCAAGATAGGGCGACAGAGCGAAAACAAGCCATCGTTTGCTCTTGGTTTCTCGATGATACCTGCTTTGGCCCCTTTATGCTAACCAGTGACCTCTTAGGTCACAGCGAAAAAGACGGTTTCATCCCTTGCCTTTTTTGCTGCCATCGTAGTAACTGCACAGTTTTTCATTGTGCATATATATATATATATATATATAAAATTGCACAATTTATGGTCGTCAACTATACTTTTATTGCGAACTGGTTTTCAGACTGACGAATCGTTGTCAGTCGTTGTTTTTCTTTAGAAGCCAAGATCATATCAATGAAAGCTCAAATATTGTTGTCAGTCTTTGGTGCGCTGCCAGTGCCGCAAATGCCGTTTGGTTATCATCGACCAGTTTTATCGCTGGGAGAAGAAAAATCAGTGCCATGACTAAAATCGACGACAAAAAATGCCTTTTAGCACGTTCAAAACAATTCTGATGTCATGTAAGGTCCGTGGCCCGACATGCCATTGGAAATGTTACTGAGCTTTCTTATCCAGTTACTGGGAGACCGACATCATATCTCGTCGACTCGCGAGAAAGAAGTCATAGTGTGGCTCAGACCTAGAAAATAAATGGCTTGCTAACCCTGAGATCATAACACAATGACATCACCTGGTAACGTCTTTTGCGAAACACATGGGAAGAATACAAGGTCAGCTTTTGCTAATTTCACGCTTTTAACCCCGGTTTTTCGCCGGCAATCTCAGAAAAAAACCCATGTGAGTGGCAACTGGCAACCACCCTTTCCCGCGCCGGGCGAGGGCAAACAAAACTCTCCTGATGCCTCATCTATGTTGCTCCTCTCCTCTGTCTGGCGCCGGAAATTAGACTTGGCAGAGACGTGAACCACAGCACGACTGAAATTATTTCGGCTCAGTATCAATCATCACCGTGTGATCTGAGCGGTCTAAGTGGGTGAAAAAAACAACATTTATTTTTAGAAACATATGCTTTACATTGATGCTCCTTCACCTTTCTCTTAGTAATCAGACACGCATAGGGTTCTCTTTCCATTCGTCCGCGAGGAAAACCAAAAACACGAGTCGGTTTCGGTGTTTTTGTCGGAGATGAGGAGAGTTTATTCCCCTACCCGGCGTCATTTACCGACCTCATCATACCTGATTTCGAGATGCCGGTCAATTTCGCCTAATCCACAGCCCATAGTCGGTGCAGAACCCCGATCTCCGTAAAGTATGAATATCCGTATCCGTGATCAAATATCATAAATATCCGTAAAGTGTGAAATTGGCCAACCTGCAGTCTATATCCAGAGGAGTCTGTTGAGGCGAGAGACTCTCTCGAGACATCGATCTCGCCCACAACCCGAGAGGCCGAGTTGGCAAATAAAGCGCGCGCCCGGCGTCAAACTTGGAGAGCGCTTTCACAGTCGACACGGCCGAAAGTTGGCGGTCGGGACAGCCGCAGCTGCGAGAGGCTCAGTGCCGACACGGAACGGCCGGACCGCGCCGGAGACGGGGCCGCAGGTGCGTCGCGTCGCCGGCCTGCTCTGCCGCCCCGCAGCTCTGTCGGGCGGCACGCCGACCGTCGTCGGCGGGAAGACGAGACCGGCGACGGCCGACGGCCTGCAGACGACTGCCCCGACGCGAGGAGGTACCACCGACGAGGCCAAAGAAGCACCCACGCACTGGAGGGAGAATCAACCATCTGCCGTGAAAGCGACTTTTGCACAAAACGCTGGCGGTATCTACCGCAGTCCATCGTAGGGTCTGACGTTGGTCTGACGACCGTTTCGCGCATTTGTAACGACGGTAGGATATGGTCCATTTATGGCTATTGGAGGATATCGTGCATTTATTGCAGGCATTGTGGGTATGCCCTTCGTCTTCTTCAGGCTATGAGACGCACCTTCAATTTCAAGGAGTAGGATGGCAATGGCCTGTGTGCGCGTCACACTATTTCATGACTTTGTTATAGCCTGTGCATCTGAATTGATTTGATGGAGTGATGGTCTTAACCAAATAACCACGGAGGTATCAAATTTGCCTCGGCATTCTCAAATTAGTGGATTATGTCTATTCGGCCGCACTTTAACAACGAACGATTCAGTTCACAGCTAAACTCAGGCCGTTTGGACGGCCGCATCGACTTCAGGCGAAACCCACCGCATGCAAATAGGGTTAATGCGTCTACTCCGGCGCCCATTCGACAACACTTACTGCATCCTGTACGACTAGACACCGCATACGAATGGCCAGATATGACTAATGACGAAATGTTTAGACACCGCGTGCCAGCGACTGGTCCGGCATAACGGCCCAGGACCGCGCAGAGGACCATTACCGGGTCGCAGCCACCACGGACCAGACGGGACGCGCCGCTGGTCTACAGCCAGTGCTCTCCACTGGTTGCACTCACTTAACCAGATGAAAGCTGCTACAGTGAGCCGGTGCACTTATTTGTAACTACATGTACAGAAACGGACCTGCACACATCGGCTACTGGCTTTCCGATTAGAGGTAGTGCGGGTGGTTGGGAGGAAGCAAACCGAACCAATCCAAGGTCTTCTGCCGCGGTCTGCATTGTTCCTCAGTGGTCTTCAGCGGTCTGTAGGGATGTGCAGTGGCCCGCAGTGGTCCGCTGTGGCCTGCAGTGGTCTGCAGTGATCCGCAGTGGTCCGCAATGGTTTGCAGTGGTATTCGGTGGTTTGCAGTGGCTTGCAATGCTCTGGAGTGATCTGAGCGGTCTTAAGTGGTCTGCAGTGGTCTGCGGTGATCCGCTGTAGTCCTCAGTGGTCTGCAGCGTTCTGTAGTGGCATGTAGTTCTGCAGCGTTCTGCGGCGATCTGCAGTGGTCTGAAGTGGTCAGCAATGATGTGGTGTCTATGACAGTCCGTCCGACACAATTTGCCGCATCTGGACAGCTCGGCTCGAGCGAGCCTAACCTATGACGGCTTGCACCGCTGGGTTGGAAACGCCGACTGGCCGGTGTCCATGTCGCAGCGTCATGTCCAGATCAGTCATGGGAACAAGGTCGGGAGAGGATGGTGAGAACTGGGACTGAGGTTCTCTGACCAGATAGAAGGCTGCCTCAAAAGCCGTCATATGTTCAACGAAATTGATTGCGAGAGCTGGAAACTCCGACTGGAGATCGGAGCGAGAATCTCCCTGTACTCAGGTATTTGGTCATTGGACCTGTGAGACTGACTGGAAAAACGGTCTAAAATCCTACTGAGGCGCCAAATAGTTGTTTTGCAGATGTCAGGCAATGCTGAAAACTCTAATGATTAACGCGTCGGCAGGGTAATGTCTATGTTAAGTGAACGGGAAAAGTCAAGTAAGGATCATATATGTGCTCTTGTGGGAGCAAATGCCAGCTTGCAGTGTTCCACGAACACTCCTGTGCAATCTATTTTTGCCATGGGCCTGTCGCATATTCCCCCAAATGCAAGGACCTTTTATTGCAAATCGTATTTCTTGATGGCATTCATAAGGCGAAATGTCGTATTGCGGTTACAGACGTAATGGCTGCTGTTATGGCAGAACGTACTTTGTGGAAATTGCTGACATTTCATAAAGAGTACGAAGTATGGCCGACTGGGAACACCAGGCATGACAGGCGTGGTTATATTTAAACGCCCTTGGGACCCTTTCGTGTCACAGACTCGAAAGCAAATGGAATACGTTCCTCAAATTGCTGACGTTTAAGAAACATTTTGATAACTATTTGATGGCTGTGTGCTATACCTTGGAGCATGGTGAGTTCTTGGATACTGTGCGGCCTAACCATGGGCGACGCCACGGTGAAGTACGTGTGGTATCAGTATCCCGAATTCGACTGTGAGGTTCTGCCTATGCCTTGTACCCCACAATAATCGTAACTCGTGAGGTAAAATATTATGGCGAAGCATACAACTAGTTCTCAGATTTTTGAGATGAGAAGAAAATTGCGAAGTATTTGTGCATATGAAAGCATTGTAAGGGCTTAATCATTTTCAAGAAACTGGCTGTTGCGAGACGATTATCAACCCGACTTTAACAGGCATCTGAAATCCAGTGCATGGGGCAACAACATTTTATGAAATAATTTTGCCGATAAAATTTAGCTTCGGATATATCGTGACCAAGTTTGCTTTCATGCATGACATCATGGAAATCTGGCTGTTGCTCGAAAGAGGCAAATTCCAGCATTTGCGAGACTGTGTAGTAGAGAGCGAAGACGGCAGTTTGTTTTGTTGTGTAAACTCAAAATTCTCTTTAGGGTGATTGCCAATTTGGTCGTTATTTTGGCAAGATAAGTCACAAGTTCTTAGTGTGAAAACCGTAATTGGTAAACGAAGTGGTTTAATCCGGAGAGAAACCCAGTTTTCGTCGTCATTTTGGCCAGATAAGCGACAAGTCTTTTATTGTGAAGATCGTAGCTGGTAAATGAAGTGGTTTAATCCAGAGAGAAAGTTTTGTTTTGTTTGAAAATCCAGTTCTGAGGGAGGGTCTTCTTTCAATGGCTTGTCGTCTGGGCTGCGCCCCTGGTAGTACCCTAGCGTCAAAAATATGCGGCACCGCCCCTGGGCAAAACGACTCTAGAAAACACAATGTGAAATCGTTGCATGAAGCCAGCTGTGCTTGGTCGTCAAAAGGTTCTCTCAGCTGTGAACACCAGTAATGGGAATACGGAACAATGGACATTTTACGTTTAACGTTGTCGTGAACCCTGACAATAAAACTGCTTCACAGATGTGGCAGTTCATAATAACGAGTACTTTGCACCAGTCATCACGTGTTTAGAGGAACCATTCAAGAAGCGAATTATCATTTGCCATGCAGATCAGACGCCACGCCACACAACAAATGCGACCGTCATTTCTCTGCGCATCTTCCATATCACCGTAGACATAAAGCCTTGATGCGACCGTGATTTGAAGAGTTTCGATTTGATTTTCTTGATTGCTTTGTTTGGGATGCTTAACTTTGCGAGCCACAAGTGCATTTTTGCCTGCCGCTCTGGATGTGCCCAACGTTGTAGGGTAACGTTTTCCTACAGCGAATAATATGAGACAATGTTACATTCAGTCTATCGCATTCATGTCAAATATAGAATAGTTTGAGCTCCATGTTTTAGGAAAAAAGTGAAAAAGAAATAAGAACCAGCTTAGCCTCGGTTTCAATGACACGCACGTCACAATGCCAGTGTGTCAGATCCCTCTGAGGGAAAGATCAAGAGGATCCCTTGGAATAGGGCTCATGATGGTGAATTGCATCATTGCAGGTATGTAAGGCTCCACACAGCATCTTGTGGTAGTCATTAATCATTACGAGCGCCCAAAAGATGCGGCTTTTGTAGAAGAATGACGCTAGTGCTCCTATCAAAGCATTCCGAGGAAAAGCCAACCACATGGAGCATTATCATCTAATAAACATCTACAGTATGTTCTCCTTTTACTTCGATGCAGTAACTGTTGTGATCATAAGAAGTTGTAATCACAGGAAATATTGGCCGTTAATAGCTGTGATATCAGATAAATTGTTGTCAAGCCTAGAAAATGGATAAAGGCTGTGACTAGCATTATTCATGTCAAGAACCCTTTGAGCATTTTATTATAAGCGCCCATGTGCTTAGGGCCTTAAAACATGCTAAGGCTTTGACCAGTGAGAAGAACAAAACGCCCGAAGTTTGAACTGCATGGTTTGTCCCTCGCTTTCCTCGTAGCTGACGTTACTGTGGGGCATGCAGTAAGCAGAATGAAACACTGCTAAGAGCCTGTTTACGTTACCCCCTTTCAGGAATGGCTCACGTGGTATTGTTTCTCGGCATTTATATCAGAATCGAGCTAGGCGGCAAGGCCGAACTTCTCAAGAACTACAACCCGGATGTGCTGTTCCACATGATGTTGAGCATTTCTGCGACCCTGATCATCTTTCATGCACCTGGCGCCAAAATTTGCTACGATTGTGGCAACTGGAAAACAAGGTACGCATATCTAGACTTTGAGAAAAAAAAGATTTTTGGTGGGTGGGTCTGATCTGTCGTCTACAAACGTGAGCCTGTCAAGGTCTGGATCGTCGGAAAGTTTGATGTATTCCATTTCATTGTCCTGTATACCGACGTTGTGCCATGAATACGGATATTTGCTTGGAGAGTTGGTATCAATAAGTGTTGCTACGTATTTTACTGAAGCTGATTCATTTGGACGCATGTGCCTCGTAACTTTAGTTTTCTACCGTGATCTCGGATCGGTAAAGAACTACTTGAGCTCACCCTTATATGGACATCACAGTCACCTTTGAATGAGCTCGTGTTGCTCGATTATTCACGTTAAAGCCCACGGGCTATTTCCAATGTCACAACCTGCACAGCACGCTTGGTTTTAGGCACTTTTTGTATTCGCTTTCTCCCAGACTTCCTTCGGGGGAACTTTTAAGTCTATTGGGTATATCATCATCGTGAAACATAAGGCTAGCTTCTGAGATGTGCGGACTATGTCTGAAACATATGAACTACTGCAGTACGGTGAATAAGAGCTCATGTTTCATATTTCACAAAACTGGGACGCTAGCGGCACATAACATAGATTATCAACAACACGACTGTTGTATTGCAAGATTGTAGTTTGACTTGATTATGCCAACTAAGTTAACCCTCGCAGTGGAAGGGGGTTTCGCACTAACGCGCACTGGAAGCGGGGTTTAAAAGTGTCCCCTCCAATCTCGGAAACGGAAAGGGCTACAGGCATGAAGGTTTATGGACAGGATGGGGCTATAACAATTGACATTGTGTGCAACTTTCATGACCCTGGGTTGATATCTTCAAGGTCAAATGAGGTCAAAAAAGTCAACCTTGGACACTTTCTCGGCCCGTACGGGCCATTCCGTACAACTTTTGGAACGAAACGGGAAAAGGATGTTCGTTTGGCCGTTGAAACACGGAATACGACAACTTCCATTCATTTGGCGTCTTGGCTGAGGATTTTGGGTTGAGATCATGTCAGGTCATTGACCTATGGCGCCATTTTTTCATCGCAAATGAAAGATCAGATTTCGAACGACACGGGACGGTTTGAGAGTAAACGAGGGCGCAACATTTTATTTGACCTTGGCCTTTAATGGCCTTGACCATCACTGACCTTAGTATATGTAAGGTTATCAGTGTGCGCACAGATGTTTTTATTAGGGCCTCTGAATGCATATTTCATACATACTGGCATGTTGCAAAGCAAATCTGGATCACGTCACAAGCTATTTGACCTTGACCTTAGATGACCTTGATCCCTACTGACCCTGGTTATGGTCTTAGTACATCCATCACTTATGCCCGAATGACATCGCCTGATTGTTCTCACACGGTAGTATCAAGTAGAACGATGGTTCTTTCACAAAGCTCTCATTTGTCAGCGACAACCGTCGCTTGCGTCATGTTTGGCTGACTTCAAATGTTTGAAACTTCAGATATTTCCGGCCGATTTCCGATTTTTTGCGTTATACGACGAGTTATTCAATTGCCATAAATGTCACACAGTAGCAGCAACCAGCTCCGATCCGTTCTCGAGATATTCAGGAAAAACAGATGGGGGACACAAAAAGACCCCTTCCAGTGCGGACGTAAACCGGAGATCTCACTTGACGTACCGGGATAAAAACGCCTAGCTTGAAGCCACGTTTTCTCAGTTTTTCACCAAACATCTCACAACAAAAGAATTAATTGTCGTTGCCACTGCAAGTCACATGGGCTGCTCATTCTTTGCGTGTGTGCATATGTCACAAGATTTGTTTTCGTTTGTGGCTGTTGTGTCTACCATGTCGACCAAGCGTACGAATCAAAAAACAAAGTTGGCCTAGTGTGTCTTTGAAACTTCAGTTGTGAAAACACAACACATATTCAAGCGATTTTCATTAAAGCGCTCAACCGGAACACGATTTTGAACAGAGTCAACACGTTTATGCAACTCGGCAGTGTTGGAAACTTGAACAAGTTGGAATGTGACCGGGATTCCACAGACGGAACAAAAAGATGGCCGGAAAGGCAGGGAGCCCCTCCAGCAGAGCCCGAAGAAGTCTTACCCAAGAGCTTGGATGCAGTAACAGCAGACTGGACTGCGGGAAACCACACTCACTTCTTCCCATTAAAGAGCACTACGTATTACAGACCTTTCCGGGCCGATAACCAGACCAGAGCCGCCTACAGCGCCTGTTTTTTTTTTTTTTTTAGAAAGTCTGAGGCTCCATTGTCTTTTCCAGATAACCTGTGGCTTTCTAATGAAACGCATTTTATATTGACGGCCGGGTAAAGAGCCATGACTGCCAGTTCTGTCTGATCTATTGAACCACAAGGAAAAGCTGTTGAGCGACCTTCCTACAGCCAGAAATGCACTGCTGCTTGGTACGCCCTGAGCGCGCTCGGCACCGTTAGCCGATTCGTTTCCGAAGACTCTGGTGACCAGTGTGCCGCCGTGAATGCTGTGAGGCACAGCCGAGTAACATCCAGGCTCTCGGACAGCCTCACACGAAGACGCGGTGTAAGCCCGCAAGACGAGTGGTTCCGGCAGGACGGCACGAGTGCTCACCAGCTGCTCTGACTCGGAGGTGGCTGCAAGAGAGGTTAGCGCGACTCATTTGTCTTAAGGCGCCTGTCTCATGACCACTTTATTCTCCGGACCTGAGCCCTCTGTGTGCTTCTCTTCATGAAGTTCCAATTGTGCCGAAGCATCCCCAGCAACATTCAGACTCAACGAGATGATCAAGTTGGCCGTCCGTGCGGTCACACGAGCAACACAGAGCGCTGCGATCCAGTTTGCCAAACGTGAGCGTCCCTTTCAGAAGCGTGCTCACCCGGGATAAATGCAGCACTGTGAAGTGAAGGAGACGGAGGGATGGCATGCATGCAGACGAAATACCATCGCTCGCGGTATATGTTAGTGAGTGTTATCAACCGTTTTTCATTCCTACAGTCTGTACGCTGGATTGGGATGTGTCCTTTTTGTGATACTCTCTGTGCCAATAACTTTTGCATCATACCTGGTCTCCCGATGTACTCTCTCTCTCTCCTCTCTCTCTCCCTCTCTCTCTCCCTCTCTGAGAGAGAGAAAGACAGAGATCTCTTTCGCTCTCTCTCAGAGAGGGAGAGAGAGAGAGTTCAATATGGGTCGGGGTAAAATGTGCCACGGAAATGGACGGCGGCAAAGTGCTAAGTAAACTTCCCGTCGGAGGCATCACGGCCGGGCACCACGCCACGACCTGAGCTGACGCGACCCCGGCCAGGGATCGGTTCCACGCCTGCTTCTTCTTCTGGCTGCTGGCCGCGCTGCTGGTCTCCCTGGTGCCCCTCTCGGCGCTGGTGCTGTGCGCCATCCACAAGGGCCTGATCGAGGCGGCGTTCGTGGCGGGGTTCAGTGAGGCCGCCGTCCGCTACAAGGTACGTGGACCAAGGGTACCGGCTGCTCCCAAGTACATGCACACAATGGCCGCTGTGAGGTACATGTGCCTAGAGCTGGAGCCGCGACAAGGTGAGTGTACGGCGGACAGCGGCCGCTGCGTGGCCGCTGTCCGCTGCCACGTACCGCGGCAGCGGCTGCTACAAGGTAAGTGTACCACGGACAGGAGTCGCCTCAAAATGCGTGAACCGCGAACAACGACTGCTACGAGGTCGTGCACCGCGAGCCGGTACAAGATACGTGCACTGCGGACAGTGGCCGCTGCTAAAAGGCACGTTTACCGCCAACTGCGGCCGCTACAAGGTACGTGTACCGCAGGCAGCGGCCGTTACAACGTACCTGCACCGCCGGCAGCGGCCACGACATGGTACATGGACCGCGGGCAGGGGTTGATACATGGCACGTGTGTTGCCGGCAGCGCCGCCACAAGGCGTTCCACGGGCCATCACTGCTACGCGGTACGTGTACCGGGCGGCAGCTCCTGAGGCAGGGCTGTGTGCGCAGAGGATGTCGGAACGGGTTTGTTAACTTCCAGTCGTAGCTGCGTGTTTACGTTTTGTTTCCCGCACCGAGCAGTTCTGAGCTAATTGTCGGGAACTTGAACTGTGGGGTGCATCGGTCTGACCTGTAATGCTCTTTGTCGTTCTTCCAGGTGCGTGCACCGCTTAAAATAAAAATACCGGTCAAAAGGCCAGAATGAATGCAACGGTCGCTACAAGGCGGCCACTGCGCAGTGTCTAGTGCTCATAGGCCCCATTAGCTGGGCAGTAATGAACATTATACCACCACCAGCCAATGACGAGGGATGACGGGCAAACCCGCTCGACGATGTTCCAGCGACTCGCTAGATGCCGCTGGCAGACCCGTTACTCTGTCGAACAGTTGGACCCAACCACGAAGACTCAGCTAGACCTTCTGCAGGTGAGCCACAAGTGCTGTGGCGCCAAGGGGTTCGACGACTGGACACGCATCAGCTGGGTCAACATCGAGGACGTGAAACCCGGCAAAGACTTCTCCAAAAGGTCTGCAGGCGGGCAGAAAAAAATGACTCGCACGAGGCGTGGGTTCATTTGCTAATTTGCGGCACGCATTCGGTTTATCTGATGTCCGGTTCTGTGCTTTAAAACATGACGAGAAACTCTGTAGCGGATTTTGTTTCGCCATTATTACTCATTCGGGTGGTTTTCAAGAAATTATGTGACTGATACTGGTTGTAAAATCTAACGCGTCCCGACGTGTTTGGTGTTTCAGCTCTTATCGGAACCCGGAGGGAGAGCTGGTGCTGCCGTGGGCGCCGTGGAGCTGCTGTAACGCCAGCATATTGATGGTCTGCGACACCATCTGGGAGTTTATCCCGCATCCCAGAACGAAGCGAAGACGAAGAAGCGCGGATGAATCGTGGATACATAATATGGTGGCGCGGCGGAGAGCAGAGCGGAACCTCACATCGGGTGTCCTTATTGCCAGTCGAACCAGCAGCCACCGCTGGTGGATCCGGAAACATTTCGAACGCAGCAGATAGATCTGAGATGGCTAAAGACAGGAGACGCCTTTTCGAGCTATTGGGCGCATTTGAGCCTACCATGCCTGGAAACCGAAACGCAGTCTTGAGCCGGATGAATTCCGTTTCAACGCCACGAAATTTCACCCGGATACGGAGAGACGCAAATCCAGGCGTGAAAACCACAAACAAAAAGAAGCTGCCGCAGGCTCCCAAGCGGCGCCGCAAAAAGCCAAAGCAGCGTAAGAAGGCAGGCCTGAAGAGCCTGGCGCGGCGACTGCCCAAGTTCAGCCTGCGCGGGGTGAACCTGCACGGCCACGGGCCGATCGGCGCCTCGCAGACGGACTCGCCGTTCGAGGCGAAGCTGGACGTCCTGCCGCCCAAGCTGGAGCTGGGGGACGCCGTGGCCAAGCTGGACGGCTGGTACCGGCCGGCGCACGTCAGCCGGCAGGCGCTGCAGGAGCGCATCTTCCACCGCGTGGGCTGCGGCGCCGCCCTCTCCAGGACGGTGTTCTGGGTCATCGGCATGGGTATGACCACCCTGCTCACCATTTGGATATTCCAGGTGGGACCTGGTATTTAGGCATCGGTCAAACACTCACGGCAGAGGAAATCCGCGCGGAAATCCGGAGTTAAATGGCTTATCACTAGGTAGACATTAAGTGGGAACAGAAAAAAATATATTCTCTGACGCATCTAAGCATTTATACACTCGTTTTTAAGCCATGGGCGTTGTACTGCAGGTAATGAAAACGGTAAATTTGTTTATTATCGAGTTTTACAGAATGACTTGACATGGTTTTTATGAGTTCGATCATCTGCGTTTATCTTGGTTCAGGTAAAAACTACGAGATAGCATTTTCCTTATGTCAAAACTGATAATTGTTCAGTGGTAATTAAAGTGGTACTAAGTAGATGTTCGTCTGTGTCAGTCCCGCCTATTGTCTTCACGTATGTTTCATGAAGCTCATTATGCTGATCATGGCAAGATGGCTGCAGACTTCGATGGATCTGGCTTACAACTGGGGAAACCCGAAGATGATGGCTCCGGGGTACATCCTGAAGAAGTGGCCGTGCTCCAGTGGACCCGCCCCTGAAATCGAGCCGCCGGTACGTTCCATCCTGGCTATCCATCACGTGACAGGCGGTACCTGGTGTGGCTAAGCTTGTCTAAGGATTTGACTATTTTTTTCTGTTAGTTACTTATGGCCAGGGGACAAGCCGAGTTCTGAATGCCTGTACTAATCACATCACAGCAAATACAAACTGATTTAACTCAAATCAAACCAACCAGAAATCGAAAATGTGACGTACCTCACTTCTTTCTGTTTGTTGTTCAGGATGCCGCATTTTATGAAGAGGAACTGGAACAATCCAGCGACGAGGAAGAGGAAGAGGAGGGTCACGCAGCGGGCAGCCGTCGGTCGCATAAATCATCATCTCCATCTTGGCTAGATGGCGAGGATGACGACTTTTCAGAAGCAGACGATAGTACAGAATACGGCGAGGACTCTTCAGGATTCGACGACTTTGCCGACACTATGGGAAGTCTAAGTGATAGAGGGGGAGGCGGAGGTGGTGGCGGTAGTAGTGGTGGGGGTGACGATGATGGCGGTGACGACGGTGGCAGCGGTGGTGGAGGAAGTGAGAACCATACTAGAAGGAATAGCAAAAGGAAGGGGAGAAAGGGTAAGAGTAAAAAGAAAAAGAAGAGCAAAAAAGGGGGCAAGAAGAAGAAGAAAGGCAAGAAAGGTAGGAAAGGAAAGAAAGGGAAAAAGGGCAAAAAGGGAAGAAAAAAGAAGGGAAGAAAGGGCTCCAAAAAGAAAACGAAAAAAGGAGGGAAAAGAAAGGGTAAAAGACGTAAGAAGAAGTAGGCAAAGCCAGCACTGTTATTTTTATTTATGCCATTGTTTCGCATGCGGACTTTTTAAACATATTCATTTGTTTATTCATGTATTCATGTTTCCTTATTGATCTGGTCGGTTACTGCAAGCGAGATAATTCGAGTGCGTTAATCCCTGTCACATGCATGTCTTTCAGAGGCAGATCCGTCACGTATTTGCAATGAAGAATTCAAGAATAGTATAACATGCTTGTCAAAAAATCTTCCCTTACTGCGGAAATGGGAGGAGCAAAGTTATTATTGCTTTGATGAGATGCGATGTAGTTCTGTGACATTGCTTAAATAGGTGCATTTACACGGGATTTTCAACAGCGTCTCTTTGACCAGCATGACTGTGACAAGGCACTAGAACATTCGTTACGATGATGCAGGCCTTTGTCTTTAACAGGCGCAATATCCCCCCCCCCCCGAAAAAATGTGTTTATGATATAACACTCTATGAGACGTCATGGCATATCTTTATACCAGCAGTAATAACAAACATAAATAACACGATTGCTTGGACATTGGCCTGAACAATCATCGCTACAGATACCGGGTACGGGAGCGTTTCATCGCACTTTCCATGTTGTGAAACATGTGCGTTATCTCCCTTATACGCATGCATTGTTTGAATAGATAATTCTCAATGTCCGATGTTTAAAGCCTTCTGACAGCGCACTGTGCTGTTCTGTTGTACTACCTGCGCTCTGTACAGACGGTTGAAGCTGGAGGAGCAGAATAATAAACATGGCCACATCAAAGCCACACTAATGGCAACATAGATGGAAGAGCAGAGGGGACTGGCTGGCAGGAAGGCATGGCCCTCGCCCCACGTTTTGGAGAATTTAACATCACCCCTATGGGGAGAAACGTCTTTACCCCCTCCCACCAAACACACACTTTTGGGATGCTCTTATGCCCCTGAACGACCACCTGCGTAAGAGCATGAAGTGAGCTCAGTATACTAAGACATTATCATCGTCCGATTACTAATCTCATTTGTTTGGTGAAGAATCTCGTAACGCTTCGTGTTTGTTCAAATAAAAGAAAAATGAAAAGATGCCAATGTCTGAAATCTCACACCTGAGTCACGTTTTACAGAGAATACTGCACATGCAGTGTCTAACTGGAATATAAAAAGCTTCAGAGTCGGTTTGCAGATTTCCCAAGAAGTAGATCAGCCAAGCTGACACACATCTCAAAGCATTTTGGGTCTAATGAAGCGGACCGCTTGAAATGTGGTCAGAATTTTTGGAACTGGTTGTGCTCGGCTCCGTCACTACGGTCATCCTGCAATGCGGGTTTATCTTCGGCAATCGTCTAGTCTAAAATCCCTCTATAGGGAGTAAGTCTTGTCTAAAATCCCTCTAGAGAGAGTCACTTCTTTTGACGAGGAAATATTGAACAGTATATTAAATGTAATACCTGTGTCATAGCATGGTGGCATCTGAATAACTTGCCGCAGAACTTCGCACTTCCAGGAAGTGTTCCGCGGCGCAGTATACCTGCTCAGGCGGATCGTCTGCGTCCAGCTTGTGCAGCATGTGTTCTGCGGTACAACCGATCACTCAGGCCGTCTGCAGGAGATGCTTTGTTTATGTGTTCAAAACTTTGGCGTTAAGGACCTCAGATTATTACTGAAACGAAAAAGTAAACGAATGTAATATAGCACATGAGAAGAAGATAAGGACAAAATGGAAAATTATCGAAAATAGGTCCGTCCGATGTAAGATCAAGCAACGGAATCAAGGAGGAAAAACATGGTTTCATATTATGAAACCCTGTAAAAATCACGTTTAGAAACTGTAAATGGGCTCACACACTATGCAAAACAGACCATTACACCATTCAGTTAGCATCCAGCAGGGTCCAAAACATGAACTGATCACGTCTTAGTTTTGATGCGCAGCATCGGTATTGGTGGCCCCTAGTACCACTCCAAATTTTCATGATTCTATTTTGCCTGGAGGTGGAACCAGGCCACGTATTTGGTGAACCATCTTAGGCCATTTTTGGCATGGTTAAAGTAAAAGGAAAATGTCCGCCAGAAAATAGTTTTTATAGGATGTAAATTATGGCTTTCCATGACTGTAAAGGCAAGTGACTGAGTAAACGTACAAAAATATTTTTGGCTACCGCACGAGGCTACCGCACAAGGTCAGGTAAGGGCCATGTTTCTGGTTGATGCCAGGTCGGTTCATGGAGCTAGACCTTAAATGTTCGCGCGTGTGCTCTCTACCACAACGACGATAAACAAGACATTTCAAATATAATCATCTAAATCATTGTGAGCGTTTTAAAAACCTATAAAGTGAATTCAAGATCATTCCATGTGGCTCTGTGGTCATTTCGGGTGCCGTCATTTAAGGCCAAAATTTGTAGGTTGGCCTGATGAACATGCGACCTTGACAGTTCCCTTTTTCATGTCACCGGTGCAGCCTATACCAACATTATAGAAATATTATAATAACATTTGCGCTTTTTAGGTGTTACAGTACTAAAAGAAGCTAAAAAAAATATTTCGGGCTTTAAGGTTAGTCGTTCTCCAAAAATATATTCATCCCATTTCCTGTGCCCTGTGCACGCTTATAAATTTTCTCAAAATTTCAAAGTTATCGATCAAAGGCGAAATTCCTATTGATTAGGTCTCTATTCATGCAGGTTGTATCAGAATCGGCCAACAAACATTGGAGTTATAACAAGTCAAAACAACCTCTCTTTCTAAGTTTTTCCTACCGTATCAACCCCTCTCGAGATTTTCGGAGCTTTTTTATGAAACAAAATGAAACTTACGTTTTGTGGCAATTCGACTGGCATTTCTTGCGATGAGATCGGACGCGTAGCTCTCGATATCTCATGGGAGGGAAGCGAACAAGCCCGCCACCCCATACGGGAATGCGCCCTGGCCTTTCAGGGAAGGGAATAGGGTTAAATAGTATCGGCTACGGAACAAATTCAGCTTTGTGGGCCATTGGAGGCAAGTACACTTAACATGAAAGCCTGTTACATAATGAACTATGGATAAGGGAGCCCAATTACCGCGAAACGATCGGATAAGTTTGCCGCACCTTGATTCATTCAGTCATCTATAAGGAAAGGAAATCCACCCCACCACTGTGCCGTGGAAAAAGTAGGGAATGGAGTCATATTGCGTCATATAAGTCAAATAAGTCAAAGCGCCCTAACGGCGACACAAATTTGCAAATGTTATTTAAGAAGTAGCCCTAAAATTACTCTTTTCTGGTTCCTTGATGTCTATGCACGCACAATGCTGCTCCCTATAAGTATTTTACCAAATTCTGCACGCTTGTGAGGCATGATAGGCCACTTCTTGCAATTCCGACATTTTGCACGATTGGATACCTTACATACCGTTTCCTGATTTATTTCTGTGAATGTTTTGTTACGTCAACGCTTAAGGTTTGTGTTACATCCGTCGACTGCAGCTTTTCTGGAGTCGTGTGAATTCGCAAACGCGCCCACACCAAAGCCGTCCATGGGCGCATTTGGACACATTGGCATCTTTTTGTGTGCTATTTGGAGTGTGTATGTATAAATGGCGAAGGGAAGGGAAGAGGATTGATTCGGGCTGGATTCGGACTGGAGCTGGATTAAGAATATGTGTTCGAAGGAGCTCGCTGTCTGCGTGAAGAAAAACTGCACTGGCGTAAATCCCCTTCTCTTTTCCTCCTGGGAACCAAAGACATTATCGTCTTTTAACTTCGTTCGATGGTAGTGCACGTTCTCCCCAAGTCATTCGTGTCACAGAACTAGTTATTGGCAGAAAAGAATAAGTAACCGACTCTAGTCGACAGGAAAATCTTCTATGCACAATAAATAATGAAGAGCACTTGCAGCTGGCACACGCAGCGTACTGGCTAAATGAAACTCAATCCATTCGTTTTCCAAATAGTTTAGCTATCTTTTAACAAAAAAAAAACAGCTTAACCCTATTCCCGGCAGGGGGGGGCGGAATCCGCCCCCCCTCGGATTTTTTGCTTGCCAATTCCATGCTTTTTAACACAGCTTCACGAAACTTGGTGACTATTCCTAGCTATTTTTTCTACGTGCTGTGACAAAATTTCACAATTCTATTTTGCTCAGGGGCGGAGCCAGGCAACGTTTTTGGGAGGCACCTCAGGCCATTTTTGGCCATGTTGAGGGTAAAAGGAAAATGTCTGCCAAAAACAGAGTTTTTAAGATAGAACTTAAAACTTTATATGGATGTATAGCTAAATAGTTGGGCAATGTGCAGATGTAATTTTGTTTACCTGAGATTATTTTACAAGGTCAGGTCAAGGTCAAAAGTCAAAATTTGTTTTTTTCGCAATAATTTCGGTGCCGTTTTTTTAAATGCCAAACCCGGAATATATATGACGTAGAAGGACGCTTTCTACTTCTGTACCAAGTTTCAGCTTGATATCAGGTCAGGTCACGGAGTTATGACCTAAAATATCAGTGCGCGTACCCTATATCGCAATAGCCGTAAAATGAAATTTTTGAAATAGAGTGATTTCAAATGATTGAAAACGTTTAAAGATAATATTAAATGCACACGAGATCATTCAAAGTGATCCCAAGGTCACTGGAGGTCATTTAAGGTCAAAGGTCACAAGTTGATCTGAGAAACGTGTGACCATGACAGTTCCCCCTTTTTCATGTCCCTGGCACCGCCTATGCTAACATTATACAAACATTGTAATGCGATTTGTACTTATTTAGTATAACATGACTATCAGAAGCCAAAAATGGGTGTTTGCCTCTTTTGTTCATTCAGTTGTTAGAAAACTAATTCTCCTATTTTTGAAACCCTGTGAACGCCCATGAATTTTCTCAAAAGTTCAGATTTGCGGACCCATGGTAAAAGCCCTATTCATATTCTATCGATTCATGCCAGTTTCATCGAAATCGGTCGAAAAATAACGGAGTTATAAGAAGTCCAAAAGTACCCCCCATTTTGACATTTTTGCCCCCCTGTATCCACAAATTTCGAAATTTTGAAAATTTATTTTTATCAAAATGTAGTTCACGTCACGGCAAATCGATTGCCGTTTGTTGCGATGAAATCGGACAAGTAGTTCTCGAGATCTCAGGGGGGCCGAATCCGCCGCCCCCTCCCGGGAATCGGCCATACCCTCCACCCCCCCGAAAAAAGAGATAAAAAAAAAATAAAAAATAAAAAAAAAGGTAAAAAAAAACCCACCACCCCCAAAGGGGGGGGCCCAAAAAAACCAACCCACCCCGTTTTCTCAAAAAAAAATAAAAAAAAAAAACAAACCAAAAAAAAAAACAATAAAAAAAAAACAAAAAACAAAAAAAAAATAAAAAAAAAAAAAAAAGGGTGTGCCTCAGAACTCCGACGTTCATAACTTCGACCGCCAAAACTCCGACGTTCATTGCTTCGACTGGCATACCTCCGACGCTCAGTGCTTCTACGCTCATAGCTTCGACTGTCATACTTTCGACGCTTAGAACTTCGACGCTCATAGCTTCGACTGCCATACCTCCGACGTTTATAACTTCGACCGCTATAGCTCCGACGTTCACAACTTCGACTGCCAAAACTCCGACCGCCAGAACTCCGACTGCCAGAACTTCGACACGGGTGTCCGATTTCTGGGGCTGTGAAGTCTCTGTTGGCTCAATGGCTCCAAATGGAGAACCTGTATTTTCGGCATCCGTCACCAGATGTCACCATGGCTGAGTTTTCTCCAGCCGTCCGCTGCCGTCCCATCTGCAGCTGGACCGTCCAACCCCCTGACCGCCGGCCCGGAGCGGCCGCGCTCTCTCCCCACCAAGGCGGTCGCCCAGAAACGTCGGCGCCCCTCCCCTCTGCCGGCCGCGGCGCGGGCCGGCCCGGAGCCGGCTTGGCCCGACTGCCGGACGACGTACCCTCCGCCCCAGCACCGCCCGGCCGCGCGCGTGCATAACAGTACTGTGCTCCGGTACAAGCACGCTCTTGTCAGACGGATAACAAGTGGCACATGTTGTTGGCGCGGTCGGGAAGGGGAAGGAAAGGTGGGGGAGGGGGGGGGGTGGCAGAGCCGCTGTCCGTCCCTGGTCCCACACCCTAGTCGTTTCGGCTTTGGTGATGGATCGCGGAAGCATCAAGGGAGCAGTTTCATGCGGGATCGGCGGGTAACGGGCTGGTAACAACAACAATAACGGAAACAATTATATTTGCAATCTTACATATGTATAAATATATATCAACATATAGGTATGCAATGCATATAAGCAATATACATGTATATATATTGCTTATGTATGCAGTAGTTTCTCATTTATGCAAGCTTTATGAAATGCAAGAACATACGTATATTCAACGATTTTTTTGCACTTTTGTTTTATATTCCGGATGAGGCCTTTCTTTGGTTTCGCTGGTTGGTTTCGTTTCGTTAGTTTCCTTGATGTTATATATACATATTATATATATATATATATATATATATATATATATATATATATAACATTTTTGTCGAATTTGGAGTTTAAGGGCGAGGCGACGTCATATTTGGTTTCATACCACAATCATTTAAGGATGGATGAGTCGGTTAAAGGCAAACTGCCCCGGTGACATAAATGAAATACGATGCCCATGGCCAATCTATTAAAACATGCTTTGGTTGACATGCATGTTTTCCGATGCTGTCATACCAAGCGGAAGCCATCATGCTGTTGTTTCCCACATAAGCTAACATGCGGCGACGTTCCAGAGAAAATCGGTGTCAAGCACGCCAGAACCTTTGGCGGGATTCCTGAATCGGAACCATATACCCATATTTATCGTTGGTATGGAGGCAGGGTCAACACCAAAGCGGCAAAGTAGTGAGCTATCTGACAGGCTTTGCTTAGTTTGTGCTCTGATCCAACACATTACGTTGTCGCCTTCTCGGGGTCAAATTTGTTTGAAAAATCGAAACATATCGTGGAGGCAGCATTTTGGCACGCGCCGCATAGCAAGCAGTGGAAGCCCCGAAGGCTTGCTAACGCCATTGCGGCGCCTGCCGTTCAGCCGCGCCACGCGGCATGAATGGCTGCAATGGAAACCGCCAACAGTGAGCACGGTGCCCCAGAAATACGAACAGAAATGGTTACGTGTCCTTGTAACGTAAGAAAGGGACCGCGTCTGACCAGCAGTGTTCCCAAATACTCGTTTCACCTCATTATTGAGCATCCCTCCCTCAACAAATGTCCTCATCAACAACCCTTATCAGCAATATCCCTCAGTCGCACTTGACCTATCCAAAAATGATCGTGAACATATATATGGCCGTAAGCATCAAACGTACACAAGATGTGTTACGGAGTGGGATCTGTCCTTAGCCGAGGGCATCATTTAGTCGACGGTGACATGGTGACCGTTTTGAAAGACGGATGATGAAATGATCAGATCACACAGCGAGCCAGCCCAATGGGATTTTCCACGCCTCCCCCCCCCCCGCTGCCCGCCCCTCTACGCAGACGACGTACAAATTACCTTCCTGTTAGTAATCGGAGCCGCCAGGACCGCGTGTCCTTGAGCCCCGCAGTCCCCGCGCTCATGAACCCCGTCCTTCAGCTAACGGGCGGGCGCGGCGACATGCAGTATGATAGTGGCACTTGTTCCACGACGAGTGAGGGCAGGCACGTAGCCAGGATTTTTCTTGGAGGGGAACCGGGGGAATGCCTAATTCTGTAATATGCCAATGACATAGGACGAAATTTATAGGAATAGCACCAATTTTATGCAATTGATTTACTATTTAACTCACAGGAAAACACCATGTTCATTTTTTAAACATATATATGATCACTATTACGCGTTTTTGCGAAAACGCTACATATCTAGTGAAGGCCGCTTGGTTCGGGAGGCAGCCATGGCCCCATGCCCCCCCCCCCCTCGCGCTACGTTCCTGAGTGAATGTGCAGACACAGCCAGAGATCGAACACAGTCTTAAAGACGGCGACAATGTGGATTTTTGACTTATTCCTTGCTTCTTTGTTTGAATGCCAACAGGTCAGATTGATTCGAAGCACAGGACCATACATAGCACGATAATTCAACCGACGATCACGTGGTGCACAGTACATTCATGGGCTGGTTCATACAGAGCTTTATTTTCCGTCAAAAGAGAAAAAAAATAGTTCGTACCCATGCTACTAAGGCCCCTCAAATGAAAAAGCATACAACTGGCGTGCGAAGTGCTTTTGTGTTCAGCTTGTTGTCTGTTCGATGTACCAAAGCATCAAGGAATGATAGTTGACCGTTTATTAGAGCTTCATGGTGAACTGGATGTTTTTGCAGACACGACTCAGATGCTAGTGGAAGTGGCTCAGTGTCCTCCACCATGGGACTGTATTACAGAACTGTCGTTCACACGTATCTCCACCAGATAGTGGGCTTGAGATGGGCTGTGTTAAGGATGGTTTCTTCGGGATGTGTCTTATAGGCGTGTCAAGGATGACATATAGCCTAGCTGCCAGGCTCCACTGCGCGGTTTTCCAATTTTCCGCTTCGATTTTGCGATTTTTCATCTCAGTTTTGCGATTTTCCGTCACCAGAAAATGCCAGGTCCATAGCGATACACGGGGCGGGTTCCACTACGCAACACCGAGTTTGAAAAACGCAAATTCAGGACGAGAAATCGTAAAAACGAATTGAAAAAGCGGAAATTCGAGACGATAAAACGAAATATCGAAAAAACGGGGAATCACAACAATGTTCAAATGTTTAAACTTCACTGCGGTTTTTCATCACAATCGTGTCGATCGTTCAATCATTTATCGCTCTGAAGATACCTTCACTTTGAGTTGATTTTGAGGACAGGAGCGCGGGTGCCAAGTTTAGCCGGCCTTGGCGTTAAGCATTTAGGATTTGTAGGCTGGCTTGTTCTGCGGAGACGAAGGGAGAAGGTGGACAAGTCCCTGGAGAGGAGGGAGCCATTGGAATGTAGGAAAGTCAAGGTAAGCTCGAGAGACATGTTGATTATAGCATTGATGGTAGCCATTTGTGTGTATTTACTATTCAGGGACCTTGGCACCTCTCATATGCATGCGTGCTTACCTAGCATGGAAACATTTACATGAAGGACAGACAACACTTGCAGGAAGTTACGCACATTGGCGGATCCAAAGGAGGGGAGCAAGGCCACCAAGATGGGTAAAGGAAAGCTGGTCTTAAAACAGACTGGGAGGTGAAATGGAGCAAAATCCAACAAGTTTCTGAAAACCAGTATAACATAAACCAACATTTTGGGTTCACCCCTGAGTCAGTAGGTCATTTTCCTGAATGGATAATGGAAAAGCACATGTTACACCAATTATGTTAATGGAAAATCACCACATGAATAATTCTGTTGTCACTAGATTACCCACCTCATGTCTATCATGGATATTGCAATTTCTCTTGCTGCACATCAAACCTGCGGCATGCATGTCAGTGAGATGTAGGTATGGGGTGCCCTCAAACCTGTTCAAGATCGGGCCGTTTCAGCGTTGGGAAAACCGTCGTTTTGTGGTGTCAAGGGGCACCAATAAATTTATATTTCAAGACCAATTTTGTACTCCATAATGATCACTGCCTCCCCCCCCCACCAAAACACATGGGTATTCCTACTCAACCAGAGTTTGAAGTAACCCAGCCCCTTCCCCCCAGCTGATGGTCTGCTATTCATACCCGGCCGCTGAAGTACATTCCGAAAACACACGGCCAGCCACCTTCCCCCCGGTCAACAACTATGCTGACCTACCATATAGACTTAGGCAACTGGTTCCGTCCCCCCTCCCTCTGGATCCGGCAATGTGCGTAACTTCCTGCAAGTGTTGTCAGTCCTTCATGTAAATGTTTCCATGCTAGGTAAGCACGCATGCAAATGAGAGGTGCCAAGGTCCCTGAATAGTGAATGAGCACATGTAGCTACCATCATTGTTTTGATCAACATGTCTCTCGAGCTTACCATGACTTTCCTCCATTCCAATGGCTCCCTCCTCTCCAGGGACTTGTCCACCTTCTCCCTTCGTCTCCGCAGAACAAGCCAGCCTACAAATCCTAAATGCTGAACGCCAAGGCCGGCTAAACTTGGCACCCGCGCTCCTGTCCTCAAAATCAACTCAACGTGAAGGTATCTTCTGAGTGATAAATCACAAAGCGATCGACGCGATTGTCGTGGAAAACCGCAATAAAGTTTAAATATGTAAGCATTGTTGCAATTTCTCATTTTTCGATTCTTCATTTTTTTGTCTCGAGTTTCTGCTTTTTCAATTCGTTTTTACGATTTCTCGTCCTGAATTTGCGTTTTTCAAACTCGGTGCTGCGTAGTAGAGCCGGCCCAGTGTATTCCTATGGACCTGACATTTTACGGTGACGGAAAAGCACCAAACTGAGATGAAAAATCGCAAAGTCGAAGCGGAAAATTGGCAAACCGCGCAGTGGGGCCAGGCAATAATACTCCTAGTCTGTTTTTGACAACTTTTGCCTCCAGTCTTCTGTTGGCTGACCTGACAGACAAAGTTTTGCGAGCCACAGGAACAGCTCTCGAAAACAGGGTCAAAAAGGATCCCTGGAACCACATGAGGAGCTGCGTAAATTCGGCGAGATGCGTTTCGTACTTTAAACAACATACTTTTGAAAATTAGGAGAGTTAATGAAGAATGAATATCAGCAGAAGTTACGGAAATATAAACATGTGACGATACAGAGTAGGCATATCCAACGAATAACGACGAAGCCGCTCACCACTGAACGCACTGAAAGTCATTCAACAATGAACATCTCGCGGCGCGCTGTCGGCCCCACACGACCGTCGCAGGGATTACAGCGGTGACCGATCGTATGATTTTCGTCCTCTTCGATAACTCGAAAACTTCCAAAAATACTGCAATAAAACGTTTAGTATTTCCTTATTGCCAAATAAACATCGCAGATGAAACATCCCGGACGTAAAGAGTTTTGAGGCATGCATGGGTCAACGATGTAAGAAATATTTTAATATTCCCAACTTGCTTACAACGCTCAGGCACGATGGCAAAGACGTGGTCGTAAAAGACGCAATTGTAAAGGTGTGATGACAAAACCATTACCAAAGACCACAAAGGCCAGACTGCTTTGAAACCGATACCATTGGAAACTTGGCAGGTTAAGGAACTAGGAGGATTTAAGGTTTAGTTTCAGGAATGTCTGGAAACTAGGAAATGCAGCATTTTTAATCTAGGGGGGCCTCACGAAAAAAGCAAATGGACAACGCTGTTTACAATGACTTTTGATATTCAGTTAAGTTTCTGCGAATATGTACAGCTTACCAATGAACCAGCTTAACCGTAATTCCATGCAGTTGGACTGATTTCGCTTACAGTTCATGCAGTTTTCATTGAGATCTGTCTATGCGCAGGACCAACTTTGACGACCCAAAGCTGAAACTAAAGCTTGTGATCTCAACAAAGGGAAAAATAACAGAATCTGACACAGTGGCCAGAGGTATAAGGAGCCAGACAACAGAGTTCCGTGTGTGGCAGGGCTGGGTTTGATTCGTGGCAGGAATGGGTACCTATACTTGGTCCGAGACCGAAAGGACCAGGCAGCCACGGGGCGTATTGTTGTTAAGTTGTACAGCACGTTTAAGAACCATCATGATAATAAATAAAAACAGAAACATAACAAAGGATTCATTATCAACGACAGTGATCTTCACCATTTCTCGTTGTTCAAATTGGCTTTGATCAGCCAGCCCAGGCAAGCCTGAACGCAAAATCACGTCTCCCGGACTGCTGCTGGAGACGGGTCAGTTCATCCTCGTGGGAATCGACCTTCGCGCAACGGCTCGCCAGCCCGTCGCCGGAAACGGACGGAGAGGGACAAAATAAACAGCGATAAATTACAGCCATTTATCTCACTCTAGTGCAGCGTGGTACGTTTCTAACGAGGACCGAAAACGACGACTACTGAGCACGTGATGCTTCCGCCCTGCCGGCGATCACGATGGTGACTAAACCAACGCGTTCAGAACGGTCGGTACTTCGGGCCATTATGATTTAGATCCTTTTCGGAATGTGTGATACCCTACGTGGTCGCCAAAGCACTCTCTTCGTAAAACTACTCGTGCAATGCGTTGTTTAGTAGCGGTATGAATGCACAGTTTGATCATGGGTACACTGTAAACACATTTCAGCAATGCCTTTTTTATCCTTCACAACTCTTTAATGCGAATACAAGTAGCTGTATTGTTAGGAGCACTGGGATTAGTTAGTGCAGGATTCACACATGTGTTATACGACAAAGCCCTCGTTTCTTCTTGCAATTTTGCGGTGCCAAAAACATGGTAACTATTTGAATTAGTTGTCGTTTTCATTAACTGACATGGTGTCTTGTTAATTTTCGTTGGAGGATTATGTGCTTCTTGTGCAACGTACTGGACTTTGCTACGGGAGATTTGTCTTTGTACTTACAATGATGGACCTGTGAACATACGTATGTGGTTTGCTTCAGGAACAGAGTTTGTTTGTTTCAGGCATATGTTCGTGCGCGAAAGCCACGCGACCTTCATTTTCCTTTTGTGCGAATTTTTCAGTACGTGAGGTGAAAGGTAGGTGGTTACGTCGTATAGGTGTTTTCATCTGTGAGTATTACTTTAGGGTCTTGAAAATTGAGGCACTTGGCTACCGTGTATCATGAATTGTGCCATGCTACGAAGCATGGATGTATTTACTATGTCATTTGGCTATTTCAGTACCACAATTCGTGAATAGCTTTTCGGACCCGTAATACTGTTTTATTTTGCATTGGAATAGGTTTGCGCCAGGATATCTGAAGAAGCATTTTAATTAAGTTGTTGCTGTTCTTACGGATAGTTTTTGATGTTTCTGAAGTAAATTACTACGCACTGATTAAATGCCAAACATAACAAGCATTCCAGCTTCTCGCACAGTACGGACTTCGTTTATGATACAAGCGGCGTGGCTGTCACGCCCAGAGACGTTTTGCGCCTATTGGCCGTAAATTGGTTGCGTCAGGGAACTGAAATTTACTGTATCTGACTTAACCTTCTTTACACGCATTCCGCAACATTTTTTTAAAGGTCATGTCAATTTACTGACTTCTGACATCATTATGAAGGGCGTCCAAGCCCCTTCTCTAGATCTAAGCTACATTTTGTACTGTTCTTTGATAATCGTACGAGGTGTTAAGTAGGTTTTTGATGTGTGAATCAATGTTTATACGAGTGAATGTGTAATTCGGCTTATGGATGGTAATCGACCTCTTGGAATTCAAATCTGAGGTCAATGACATAATTTTACCTTGAATTGGCTTTGAGCAGTAAAACGGTAAAATGAACGAGCGCAAAAATGGCGTTGATAATCACGTTCGCAATACAGGAGAACGCCTTGCAAGTATCACAATGAGATGGATGGCTTTCCAGCGCGGTCACGCGACTACATGTAATACCCTTCTAGTGTTTACCCATCACTTCGTGGGGCTACAACCATTAGTTGTGTTATGAAGCCCTTTGTGACCGTAATTCTAGATGTAAATGTAGATTTACAACCTTTCTTGTATCAGTCTTGGACCAATTTTGCAGTTTTACCTTCTTAAGTTGGTATGTAATTTCTTGTGATTGTGCAAAGTAAATCTTACTCGTTTTTGACAGTTTTTGTGAAACCTACAAGGGTTTGTTGAAATCTGTCAAAAGTGTACATTATGGGAATAACACATGACCTGACATTGCAGTAAAGCGTGTGCAATGTACTGACTGGTATAGGAATCGATGTAGAAGGGAAATAAGAAGAAAACGGACTAGTAATAGGAATGCCATTCCAACGTGATTCGTTGCATCAAAACATTGCAAAAAGAAATAGCTCTTACCCTAACTCTTGATGGACGGGACGGATTTTCACTCGCGCCGATGACGAGGGGAGGTAGGCTTCCCCACTCGTTATTTGGCCTATAACTGAACTAGCACCATAGGTTAAAGCTAAATCGATAGCTGTGTGCCCAAAGAATTCAGCGGCACTCCATTCGACCCCGTGAGGTCAACCAGTAGCCTTCTAGGCCAGGTCAATCTTTGTGCTTGGGTGTAGCGGCTCGGATTCGGATTGGATCATCTTTGGGAAACAATGAATAGCAAACATAACGAGGATCAAGCAGAGCTGAAGAGTAGGGAACGCCGGTGAGCGGGCGAAGGAAATGGTATATTTTGTAGCCCAAGGGGCAGCACAAACTGCACACAATGCGGACGCATAATTTTGAATTGTTTGCACGCACAGGCCCGTTTCCTGGGGCAAAATTATTCCATATTTGGGTTCATTTGGGCGGCGGGGTCAGGGTACAACAAGCTCTGCTTAGTATTGGCTCTGATCCCAGCATCGTCCATTTCATTAAGGTTCCGATCAAAGTTATAAGAAAACTTAATAAATATAACATTAAAAAACAGATCGGCTAAAAACGGGTTGCAAGAAGAAACGCTCTACATAGTTGCCGTAGCACCCAGGCGCGGATCCCGGGGAAGGGGGCGATGGGGGCGTTCGCTCACCCCGGGCCTGAGAAGGGGTCGCTCTCGGATTCAAAAGGGGCCCCGGAGGTGCTCCGCACAAACTTCACAGGACCTTTATGGAAATGTGACAGGTTCTTGCTGCAGTCAGGGGTCCTCTGGGAGGGTTAGATAACTCCTGATCGCACAGACGGGTCTCTGAAGCTTCCAAAGGGCCTGTGAGACCACGACAGGGCCCAAATACGGCAGAGTGCCCTGAAACCGTCAGAAGGGTCACGGGGCCCCTGAGACAGCCTAGATGAGGGCTGAGTCCCTAGGACGGCATAGAGACCCCCTCAAATGTTACAGAGCCCCCGAATGGGTCTCACAGAACTGTGTGAAAAGTTGAAGGTTCCTGATGCAGTCAGAGGACCTCCGGGAGGGTTAATGAGACCCTAAAATGGCAACCTGGCCCCTTAGATAGACAGAAGGACCCCTGAAATTCTGGAAGAGGCCCTGGGACCACATGGGGGGGTCCCAACACGGCAAAGTTTATTTCTTATATCTAACGGTCCATGAGACTGCTAAGAGCCAGATAGGCCCCTGAGATGGCAAAAACTTAAGAGAATGCCTACCACGACATAAAGAGACCCTGACCAGCCAGAGGTGCCCCCTGAACAGGGATTCATCAGTGACCTTCTCAACCCCGAGACGGGCCGGTCTTTTTGAAAACCTAAGGGATTCTTGATGCAGCCAGGGGGTCTCGGGAAGGTCAGGTAGGTCCTGAGACGGTAAGATGGACCCTTGCACGACAGATGGCCCCTGAGACCGCCAAAAAGGTCAGACGTCCCCTGCACGGCGTAAACGATAAGAGGGCCTCTAAGACGGTATGGAGGCCCTGGACGAGCAGAGGGCCCCCGAGTGCGTTAGGCGGAAAAGGTCCCCCTGAGACTGCCAGTGAGACCCCTAAAGCGCCAACCCCTGATGTGGCTAGTGGTCCTAAAACTGCCATATATACCTCATGTCAGGAGCGCAGCCAGGATTTTCATGAAGAATGGTCCGCAGCTCAGCGTGACCTGAAATCCTACGAAAACCGCCGCTAGGAAGACGAAACGCAATGGTTTTCACAAAAATGCGGGCCAAAGGGGGGCCCGGGCCCCCGGGCCCCTCCTTTGGCTGCGCCGGTGCCTCATGTAACAGAGGAATACCCCTGATACAGCCATGGGGACCACTGGAGACCTTCAGAGGGCCCATGACACTGCACAGGGGCCCTGAAATTGCCAAAAAGTCTTTGTAACTATCAGAAGGCCCCTGAGACGGCAAAAATGTTTCCGAGAGACGACAAGAGGGCTTCTGGAACAGCAAGAGGTCCACTTAGAGTGCTAGAGAGGGGTCTTTAAGACTGTTTAGTAGCCACCTCTAGCAATAGGGGTCCCTGAGACGACAAGAGGGGTCCCTGAAACTACTAAACCTAGAGACGTACAGACGGCTCCTGATACGGCCAAAGGACCTAGAGGATTGCCAGAGGTGCCTTTGCCATGGAAGAGAGAAGCTTGTAGAAGGCCCTTGTTACTGCGTGAGGGGCTCCGTCGACGGCAGAAGTTCCTCTGGGACCACAGGAGGGAACCTGAGATAGCCTGAGTTTCCCTGAAAATGCCAGATGGGTCAATGAAACTCTCCCAGGCGCCTGAAATTGCCAAAGGAGCGTCTGGGACATTCCCAGGGCCACGTGAAACTGTAATAGATATAGACAGATATAATAATGTGATGCGTTTGAATTTCTCCGGCTACTCTTCATGGGAAAAATGCAAAATTATATAAAAAATTTCCCCATGGACCCGAGCAGATAGACTTTTTTTCATCTCTGAACATTTTGGGTAATCATCCGCATGTAATGACTCGGCATTTCGGCATTGGTTAGAGGTCCTTGGGAAGAGAGAGAGAGAGAGAGAGAGAGAGAGAGAGAGAGAGAGAGAGAGAGAGAGAGAGAGAAGCGGCCCAGTGATAGTACGTTTGAATGAATCCTTGATTGTTTTACGGATTTTCGAGGCGGCCCCCTCCCCCATCTTGAAATCGTTCCCGTGCCCTGGGCCTGCATGTGCACCGAATCCTCGTTCGCTTGTGTGATGTGGCTATTTCTTTGGTTTTGGCAAACTGCTTTGGCATTGTCATATTTTGTCGGTATAGTGTAGTTTGTTGAGCTGCGAACACCCTCATTGTGATCAGCATAGGTTTCTATGTTGGAATAATGATGAATAATGGCCACGTAAGGTGAAATGGCTAGTTCGGCCTATCGAAGATGACTTCGAGGCCGGATCTTGCGCGTTGACGGTCACGATTGAGATGTGCTGTCTTGGTGTGTCACGAATATGAAGGCTGCGTGTAAGCGGTGATTCACGACGACCAGCAGCTCTGTGTTATCGAAATTTGTAAGCATTTCATCTCCCGAAATGCCCATAAGCGTAATGTGAAATTGTGCAATAACCGCGGACCTTGTCGAACGGCCCTGGTCACGACATGTGTATGCAGATCTTTTATGTGTGTGTATGTGTACATCTTAATAAATTTCGATATTAGGTATCCGTATCAGTTGTTATTATAATTCAAGCATCTAAACAGTGCACAAATGGTTGCATTCCGTAAAAGCATACCTCGTGTTCTTTGCTTCATGTAACAACTGACGATCATTTCATTCAAAACACAGCACCACCAATGTTAAGACATTACTTGTATGATATGTGCAAAAGAGTAACATGCAGACGGTTGCCCAAACGCATATTGATGAGATTAATGAAAAAGATCATGAGCGTACGAGCGGGAAAAAACAGGGTGGCAGGCACTTCCCTGCGCCGTACGTCGTACAACTACCGCAGACAGATCATGATAAAGAAACGAGAGATCACTGTCACCCACTCTTTAAGGGCACAGACGACACTGCGTCAATCCCTGTCACCAAGCCCAACGACGTTAACACAGATATTACAACGGATAATGTAACTTCCGAGGTAGATGCAGATGTAGGTGGCGCCAGCCACCAACGCGAGGGCTTGGAAACGTGGCGCCACCTATACTAGTCCAGATAAAGGCATAACACTTTCACTTGTCGAAGCTATGAGCGTCGAAGTTCTGAGTGTCGGAGATATGGCAGTCGAAGTTATGAACGTCGGAGTTCTGAGCGTCGGAGGTATGCCAGTCGAAGTTATGAGCGTCGGAGTTCTAAGCGTCGGAGGTATGGCGGTCGAAGGTATAGCAGTCGAAGCTATGAACGTCGAAGTTCTGAGCGTCGGAGGTATGACAGTCGAAGCTATGAGCGTCGGAGTTCTGGCGGTCGAAGTTGTGAACGTCGGAGTTCTGAGCTAACCCCTTTTTATGCTATGTCAGGTCATGGAGATATGGTGTCATAAGTGAACTCTAGCATGCATGCTTTACCCGCTTTGGGTTGTAGCACGAAAATGTCTCGTTTTCTAATATTCGCGAATGTAATGCATGAATTATCTGTATATACGTAGGAAACCGTCCCCAAAAGGCTATACAACCGTGACACGTCAATATTAAAGGCCGTACTAGGTCACATGCACGATAGCAATTGGACTGGTTTACATTGTGGGAAAGAAAAGTCGTTGCCGCTGACCCTCCCCATCGTTCAAGCCACACAAACAAATCTTTGCGCAAATCTTATGCACCTCCTAGCAAGGTTCATCAACGGCAATGTGAGGTCATGCCAGGTTACGTCATAGGTAAATGTCAAAACGACATGAAATGCACCTTTGTCTGTGGAAGGCCGTTCAGTAACAGCAGAGAACATGTACTGTTCTTAGTCAGAAAAAGAAAAATGACCATTTGTCCCGACCTGGCTTGACCTTGACACGATAACGAGCAGAGAGAGCAGACTGAATTATTACAAGATGCCATTTCAGTTCTTTTCTTGACGCAGTTAAGAATCCCTGTGAGTGATCATCGCTCTTTGTCAGAAAGGGTAATGCAGCCTTGTCTGATCCGACCTGGCCGGACTTGGCCTGATAAAAAGTAGGTCATACAAAACTGGCGATCAGAAGGTTTCACTTCGTCCTTTTTATCACGGGGATCAAAACGGCTGCGAGAATGCATCGATCTTTGGAATGTAAAGTGATACCAATGTCTCACGTGGCTTAGGCTGACCTTAACGCGAGATTTTTAACATTTTGGCGTGCTTCTGATGCAGAATATCGCGACCTACCGTTTGATATCCATCTAAAGACTCTTAGACCAATATTGTCGATGATATGATGTACGAATCAGTGTCAGTTTTTCAACACCGTTTTAAGCATTTTTCGTGACCTGTGACGTCATCAGTCGTGATCAGGGTTAACATAGTATTTTCTGAATCCCGAGACTCAGAGCTATCAACCGGTGTTAGACTGATTCAAATCCGACGGATGGATCCTGAGATAGCAAGGGTTTGCCGTTTTTGACACCCTCAGGCGGTCGCGGATACACGTCAGGCGGTGCCGGGTTAAGGTCTGGTACGAACAGACACGTGCAGAACTGTCGCATTTCTCGCGCGCACCTAACAGTTGATAAAACACGCTATTTCATACCAGTGTTGTATTTTTCCTCATGTTTTTGGGTCATTGCATTCCGCGAAAAACGTGGCAACGTTAAATCAATGTGCGAAATAATATCTGAAAATGTGATTCCATATTTGAAAAGAAACTCAACAGGTCTCACTCGTGTTGCACCCAACAAGACGTCTCACGGGCACTCATGGTGTCTGGCGCTGAATATCCATGAAAATCAAAAGACATCTATACGTCCCTTTACTTATATGTGCCCACCCCAATGGCGCGTTACTTTGGGATATCTGTTTGCAGATGCCCCTTTGCAAGAGTCTCGTGAAAACACTCCAAAATATTTTGCGGCATATATGACAAAACTATTCATTTATTACGTGCAGAACTTAATAATATTTGTTTTTATATAATCATATCAAATTATCGCAGGCTGTCGTTTCAGACATATTCTCCCTTAGCAGGACGCAATAGCGCATGATTTCGCTCCCCTGCTAAGCATGGCTGGCTGCCACCGTTACGGCCCTATTCATATGGCGAAATCTTGTGACCGTCGTCTGTCTTCCGCGAACAGTGGAGAGTTCAAGGGTTGAGCTGACTACCGCACGGTCGTATCGCGCCCTTAGGGACACGTTAAGCTCTCGCTACGAAATTAACCGTTACCTGGAATTGCGCGATTGGATGTAGGACCGAAGTCTATGCAGCGAGCTTTGCTTAGCGAGGGCTCCTTGCTAAGCTCCTCCCTGACATCACCATATTAAATCTCCCGGATCAAATTTGTGGAAAGGGAAACCGTCCTCACACCTCAAAAGCTCCTTGACGAAGACATCACCATTTAATTGAATGGCATTAAGTCGTTGGAACTTTGTCCCAGTTTACTTAATCAAAGTGGAGTTGCTACCTGGGAAGGGGCTGCAGCCCAATCATGCACACACAGGCCGCTGCAGTTGGGACAGTTGCCCAGGTGTCCGCCGTCGGTCAAAGTTACACTCCCGTTAAACGCTGCAAAAGCGCTACTTAATCTTGACGACCTCTATAAATCTCAAGCTATACTGCCACGTCCGATGGTAATTTGATGGGGCCTTCGGGCCGAATTCGTGGCGGCATGCTTAAAATCCGTCAGATGGCCCATCAATCAGTTATCGCCACCTCTCACCCAGCATTGATTAATCCTTCTTGGTGGCCCAGCTAAACGGACCGCAAGCCGGCCACCATCTTCCTGCGTTCAGCTGTGATAACGATCTGCTTATACCCTCTTAAAGCCACTGAAAAGCATATCTAGCTCGACAACGCAATGAATTTGTCTTTACATTTAAAGGTTTGCCTTCCGTCCTACGGCTGCATGATTATTAAACAAACCCACTAACTCCATGGAAGACCATATGCAACATTTGTTGGTTATGGTTAACTAACCCATGGTTAAATTAAACGATACTAAAAGTAGATGGCATATCAGTTTCGGGATACTCAATATTACCTGGTGAAAATGACTGCAAACATTGACACTTCACCCTCGTGTGTGAGCTGAGCAGAACGAGATCACGTAAGAAGACGACTCTGGTGACTGCAACCGTGGGCTCAAGAGTCCCATTTGATTTAGCAAATTTATGTTATATCATTCACATATGGGTACCAAATCAAGCTCGCATATCAGTATCTCTATCCTCGATGCTACATCTTAAAATTGTGACATACCCTGACATTGCCCGCGGGCGCAGGGCCTGGATGTTGTCTCTTTTGGAGCTTGGTTGCAGACTGTGCACTTGGAGGCCCACAATATTTGTTTGATGATGCGATTTAAACCAAATAAAGTTGCAATGTCATTCTCCCGGTATTCAATATTGTCCCTTGAAAACGATATCAGACATTAGCATTATCATCTGCCGTGGGTGGTAAATAAAACATGGTCGTTTCCGAAAGCTATGTTGGCGATCGTGTAGTCGACAATCGGCTTTTTGATTTCATTCATCCACTCCAAATGAATTGTTTTGCCAGAGTACCAACATTAAGGTATATCAGGCTGCCGATATTCTGTATCGTCCTGTGCAAACGGTGCCAGATATTTTATTTCCAGACGTCTAGCTACCATGAACGTTGAATAAAACAAGGCTCCTTCCGGCATTTTTTTTCGTGCTCGCACACGAGAGAAACCACGATTTGGTTTGACAAATCGACTCCGAGTAAATTGCCTGTCGAAGCCCACGAAACAAAGAGGGCATATAGCCGACGTTCGGCCCCCGATCTGTGATGCTGTCCTGCGAAAATGGTGGCAGACACAAAATCAGAACCTGCCGCGACATCTCAGTAGTCCGTTCCCGGCAATGGCTGGACGGTAGTGGGTGCTGTATGCGAATGTTTTGATATTCCGAGCGCCAGCCAATCACCAGCTGTTTTGTTAAGGCTTGCTCAGCTACGAAAAGGAACGAGACTTGCTACGATGGTTTTTCAGTTTTTCGAACTTCAGGATTTCATTAACGGATAGCATCATCACAGCGTTAACCCGCCACGACTGGGGGGTTGACCATCCCCCGTCTCGAGGTTTTTCCGAGATTGCAAGAGAATAAACAAATGCAATGCCACGAAACTTTTTGTGCCTTTTGCTTGATCCTTTGTGCTTGAGCATCGCCTTGTGTCGAAGTTTTGACCTGAGGTCAAGTCAGATGTCTGACCTAGGACAGGTCGAAAGAACCTATGTCCAAAAAGCTTAGTGCGCTCTGAAGTTTTTGGAAAACATGATGTCATAGCGAAACTACCAGGGACTGGAGATCTTGATAGATTCTACAAATCTGGTATCTCTGTGTTTCGGAATTTTTCGGATCATTGACCTTGGGTCATTTCCATCTTTAACACATGTCGTCGATTTTTTTTAAATTTAACGGATTTTTTATAGCATTTTTTAGCGTGGGGTGACGCAGACATTTATTTGTCATCAATGGGCAAAGTATCGAAGACAGTGGTTCTTTCCCCGTGCAACAAATGCATTATAGGTGTAATCTATCGCGCTTTCAACGGACTTAGGCATATATCTAAACCCTCTTGGTTATCAGTTCTGATTAAAGCCCGGGAATTCCATCTCGAATATGTGTTTTCGAGCTGAGGTAGCCAGGTGATCGACGTTTGAAACAAAAAGAATTGTCTAATGTTTCCATGCCTGAGAACCAAAAGCAGGACATATTTTTTATGTCTGAGATAGCTAGAACATAGATCCTTGAAACAAAGAACCGTTTTGAATTTGGGCAAGCTTTTCCGTATCTCTTGACGTTGATCCCAGTGGAAACCACAACGTGAAAACAGTGCTGTATGATAAGGGTGTGCAATGTGTCCGCATATCAGCTGGATGTTTGTAAACATCTTCATTGCAACATGTGCATCCCATGAGCAAAAAACACCACCAAAAGAAGTACATCAAACGCAGACATTTTTGGGCACGTGTGCACAGGTCTGCTGAACTCTTCAAGCGAGCATTAGACATTTTTATACCTGAGATAGCCAAAATGTAGATCCTTGAAAATGAGTCGGCTTTAAATTTGGACATGTTTTAGCGTAGAGCTTTTCCTTATCTCCTGACGTGGACCTGAGTGGAAATCATCACACGAAAGATGATACACGTCTTATAAGGACGTGTGACCTGTTCACTTTTTAGCCGCATGTTTGTAAGTTTCTTCATTGCGATATGTGCTCCCCATTAGCAAAAAACGCCACCAAAAGAAGTACGCCAGACGCAGACATCTTTAGGCACGTGTGCAAAAAATTGTTTGACCCTTCAAACAAGGCCGTGTATCTTTTACGACGCTCCAACTTTGCCACAGTTCCAGGTTTGTGCATTAAGTCTAGGCTCTGCCCAAGTTCTCGTGATAAATATGGATGAGGATTTGCATGGCTGTCGCCGCACAGGGCGCAGGCGGCTGCCGCGCGCATCAGGCAGGTCCCGCGGACGTCGACGGGCCGAGCGCAGATGTCCGCTGCGTCCCGTTGTGGGCTCTGCTGCCGTGTGCAGCCGTTTCAGCGGTCATTCTCCTTGTCTCCACGATGGAATCCCGTCCGACGTTGAGGCCGCAGTCTGTAACGGCCGGCTGTCCGGGGTCGTTCCCAGAGCACCGTGACGTCACACGTCAGGCTCCGTCATTGCCGTGACGTTATACGCGTAACGTCAGACGGCAAGTCTGCCGTCGGCGCGTCGACAGTCGACCACATCCGGGAGGTTTAGCGGTGACGCTTGGGCAGCCTCGACGGTAGAGGTCATTCAGCTCAGCATGACCCCGCCGACGCGCTCCGGAAATGACCCACCAATGTCACCAGCCACAAGACGAACAGCGCCTCTTACAGACCTCGGAAGGCCCTAAAAGTATCGTCTCAGCCCACTCACACAGTACCCGCCTCTTTCAATCGACAAAGCTCGCGAAATGAAATGTCGGTCAAAAGGTTAATATTAAAGTAATGTGGTCTTACAACTCCGGCATCAGCCAACTATATGAAAGCCGTTCGTCAACGGCCCGCAGGGCAAAAACTGTAGATCCATCGGTGGCATTACGCACGTTGAGCATTCCCGTCACTCGCTCCGACCTGGGTCCCTCTCAGCGGGGCAAGGAATGACTCGACCCAAGATCCCGTCCCCAGGAAGAAACAGTAGCTCGCTCAGAGCGAGGGTCCCTCCCGGTGCGGCGAGGAGTGATTCTCTCCGACCCAGGGTCCCCTCTCTACGCTATGATGTCGCTGGCCTTGGTCGGCGTGCCATCCCCTCGGGCGGATCATCGGATTCTGTGTCGGTCCGACTGGGAGCTCTGTCTGCCTAAAGCTCTGCCTGGACTGAGTGGAGACCATGTCTGCCGCTCTGAGCACAGCCCACAGCTCAGTGGAGACCGTGTCTGCCGCCCTGAGCACAGCTCACAGCTGAGTGGAGACCGTGTCTGCCGCCCTGAGCACAGCCCATAGCTGAGTGGAGACCGTGTCTGCCGCCCTGAACACGGCTCACAGCTGAGTGGAGACCATGTCTGCCGCCCTGAGCACAGAGCACAGAGCACAGAGCACTGCCTCCACAGCCTCCGGCCTCAGTGGAGGCGATGCCTGCCCAGGGCATGACTTCGCAGGGGGCGAGATCAGGTGATCGGGCTGCCAAGCAATTCGGCCACCCAGGTCATGATAGACCGCCGAGGTCATGTTCAGGTCAGACGAAGGCGCCAAGATCTCTTGACCCACGCAGTTCGGAGGGGTCAGACTGCGATCAGGAGCATGTGGCTGAGTCAGTCATTTCAAACATTCAGGAGAGACCTGGTTCTGGTCCGGGGGACATCATGTCATTGTGGTGATTTCTGACAGAGACCATGTACCATCAGGAAACATCAGCTGTTAGGTTACGCAGCAGTTACAAATAATATGATCTCTTCTCATGACTTGACGATAATGACGGAGACTGTGAGCGGGTGGCACTACGTTGAACACCAGGAAATCCAGTAGACGTGTTAACTAAAAAGGGTGCGGTCAGGAATTTCTAGTTCACAAAAATAGACAAGATTTTCGTTTTGCTTTCTGTGGGAAGTTGCCAGCCTCGCTCCTGCCACAGTTTCAATGTTCTTACCTGATATCAGTCAAGAAGAATGTGTATTCCTCACTCATATGGTTACATGGTGGCCATGAAAAAATTAGAAACGTTCACGTTCAGGTGCCCGCCCTTACGTCGCAGTCTTTCGTCGAAGCTCCGAATGTCCCGCGGAATCTTAATTTGCCGTGGAGGTCGGCCATCTTTTGTTCTCAAACGTGGCCTGGGGCGCATTAGTGCCAGGTGACCTGCTCAGATTTGAGTGTAGCGCGCCTCCGGCCGCTGTTCGTGCGAAAACCGGCCAGAAAGGTCACCGTTTCGCGCCGGCCCACAGAGCCTCATTAAGCTGCGGCGCTGAACAGCGGTGTAGGGGCCGAGTCGTGGTGCCTTCAGCCAGGCATAATTTCGGCTGCAGGAATTCAGCCCCGCCAGAGCACATGCCAACTACAGCGCGGGCCAGGTGTCCGGAACATTCGCCGAGCCGCGAGCCGTCAGGGCGCAAAAATCCCGTAGTCGCTCCTGAATTATCCTGCGCCCGACTGGCAGTCGGCGCCATGCACGCCCGACGAGGGCGCGATTGACGGCCTCCCCTCTAACTCACGAACAATTAGTTGAACGATAAAAATAAGCATACCGTTGAAAGTCTCGTGACAAGTAAAGCTCGAAACTAACCTCATTTTGGCTTTTGGACAATATGTAAGCCATTTCCTCCCATTTGTGCTTTCTCATAGCCGACCACATGAAACCGAGAAACGGACTGGATCTCAAGGGTTGTGGTTAATAAAGTCTAGGTAAAGGTACTAACGGATAGGTGAAAGTCCGTAGATGCCGATACAGTCCAATTTCTCTGGTTTATGTAATGCGTAGGAGGAAAACGTTGAGTTAAACACACTGCAATACTCGGGCCACTGTGCCGCGGACGCCAGTGCCAGATGCGGGATGGAATTAAGGGGAACTAATTTCAGCGTTTTCATTAATTTGGCGACATACCCTTTGCCAAGTGATGTGTCTTGATGCCTTTGGTTCTTGTGATGGTTTCCTATGCTTAGGTTTTGGAAAAACAAAGTCATTGGGTATCAGTCTACACAGTTGATGGAGCTTTATTTGTGGAAGTCAGTTTATCCCCAAAATGTGCAGATTTTTGGGCTTTTTGAGTTTATTAGTATCATTCGTAAATGTGAAGGTCAATTCTGCCATTTTCCCCCCGTTCCAAGCCATTTACTGCCGATTTTGACGGCGGTGCATTTTGGCTCGTAACAGTTATTGGTGACCTGACCCGAGGTTAATGGTTGGACGTCATTGGTACTCTGTCCAGTGACGGAAATTGGATACCTGCAGCCCCTCACTCTCAAAATGTTGCAAAAATTTAGACGATTTCCGAAAAAACGACATGTCTTGGAAATGGGCTTGACCTTAGGCCAACAACCTGGAAATTCAAAAAAATATGAGATAGCAGATTTGTTGCGTTTATCCAGGTCTCTAATCTCTGACAGTTTTACTGCGATATCTTATTTTCCGAAAAAAAAGATACAGTGGCTAAACTTTTTTGGAGACAGGTCCAATTAACCTGGTCTAGGTCAGATGCCTGACTTGACCTGAGGTCAAATTTTGACTCAAGATATAAAAAATGATCACGCAAAAAGTACACAAGATTTCGTGGCAACGTATTTGTTCGTTCTCTCGCAGTCTTGGAAAAACTTCAGGGAGCGGTCAACCGCCCCTCCCCCCAGTTGGCCCCGAGTTAAGCAAAATTTCTCTCCACCTTGATTTCCATGGTATATCTGGTCATCGGTGGTGGCGCGGGGCACTGGGCAACGCGCCCTCCGTTCCTCTTAATTAGCACAAGTAAGGATCATCCAAATGGCGTTGCGTTGTAAGAAATGACTGAAAAGACATGGGTGCTCGCTTCACCCTAGTCGGGGCACGTCCTACCATTAGTGTGTGTGGTGGTGAGTGGCACTATATCTTATGTTATCGATTCCGTGGAAAGGCATCGTTGCTGATGTAAGTGTTTGCTTCGTCCTTGGCCGTCGCAAACGTGAGGGCAGTTATCTCTGATGGTCAACAACGCGAGACGCCGCAACGTAGCTTTGTATCACGGTATCTGGATGGAGTGAGGCGGCTTTGGGATGACCAAACGGTCTAAACTGGGCGTCATCTGGGACGGGTGCATGATCCAGCCGGATGGCAATTTCGTTCGGTAGAAGCACTGTCAACAATGACCATGAAGTGAATTCATTCACTAAGAATTTGGTGTCACGAAACAAAGAAAAACACGAGGTTATTTTCGGAGGGAGACGTCACACACTTCGATCAGGCCGAGTCGCACCGCCTAAACCGCTCTGACTGTTCTGTTATTGTGGAATTACAACCCTTCTCGCAAAATGTTGCGAAGGCAATAAATGCTCGGGAGACGGTTCCGTCACCGTTCAGCGGCGGGACGCACGAGACTGGGCTCTGCGGCACCCACGACGACGTCACGCGGCCGTCGCCGCCGACGCGGGGATTTGCGTCCACGGTCCGCCGATGAGACGGCACCGCCCTGGCTGAAATCCCCGCTCCAGTCCGTCCACGCCTCACACCGCACGCCACTCAAAAGACGTTTTCTTAACGTCGGGTGTCCACGCTGGAGTAGCCACCTTCATCAGCCGTGTTGAGCTCAGTTACCGCACAAAGAAAGTGGCAAACGTCTCTCAAACGAACGTGACGTCTTTCTGAGCGGTGCTTCCAACAGTGTCGAAAGCCATCGCACTGCTGATATCTACCACACTGTTCATTTGAACCCCGTGCACATGGTTAGCTTCCTGATGACAAAGCTTCGCATCTTGAATTTTATCCGTTTCCGACGAAGTAAACCGAAGAATCGGGAAGGCTTGCGTTGCGTCTTTCTTTCCGGCTGATTGCGTTACCGCCAAAGCGATGAGTAAAAATCCTATCGGTCGTCCGATCTATACACCAATTCCTCGTCGACCTGACGCTGCTCCGTTGACAAAAAGTTTCAGTGGTCGCCAGGCAGAATTTCGACAACCTCAATCACGTGCCCAGGGGAAGAGGCCGCGTCTTGGTTCTCTCACGAGACAGCTCAGATTTGGGGATTTCCAGCCGAGCCGCAGGCCCCGTCTGGATTCCACCCCGCAGTAGCTCAGTACCAATTAAACGTGCCCAAAAGGGGAGCCCCTGTATTTTTGGTGTTACCAATGCAGCATCGATAATTCCGAAGTGTAACATGACATCCATAATGATGTGTGGAAAAAATGTATTTCAGATTGACGTTGGCAACGCCAATAAGTACCGAAAGCTTACACCGGTGCACGCTATTCTATTATAATAAATTTATTAAAACCAGAAAAAGTCAAATGCTACTCGTTGGCTTATATAGTCAGTCATATCGTTAGGCATTCTGGTTTGTATCTTGTTCACCCGGCACTGAAGGGGTATTTCGCCATTTACCATTGACGGGGCATCCCCCTCCCCCTTCCCGGCCGTCTATCTCAATAATAAATAGACCGATTCGGCTGATTTGAACGATAACTGATGGCGCCAAATCTTGCAGTCTTATGACATATACTTTTTGCTTCTGGGTCACTAATGGTGTCACAGGTCAGGTCAAAAAGAAAAAAGTGGCCATTTTCTCCTGAATGTAATTCCTGTTCTCCTGAACTCTTAAACATAACCACAAATAAAAGCAGACCGAGGTTGAAGCTTGCATGGCAAGTTTTCTCGGCAGCTTAATCTCACATTCAAGTACCACCCGACCCAAGGTTATAAAGCGTCAAGGTCACAAATTTGACCTCTGTTGAGACGTGCGATGCAATAGATGTTTCCTGGCCCGTCTGACACGGATATTCTGACAAAGGAAACTTTCAGAGTGTCTTGGACTTAAAAGGGCTTTGAAATAGCCCTAATTATCGTGCACCTGTAACATTACAACATTAGGTAATTTCAAACTCGGAGTACCACGGTAGTGACCTTCATCTGACATCTCGGGATTGCCCTACAAACCAATTTGCTCCATGTTGCACATTTCTGCGGAATGTTGCACAATATTGCAAGGCCGATATCTCCACACTGGTCATCCAGAACGTCAAACGGATGCCATCCGTTTATTCGCAAACCTGAAGTTCCATAGAACCACAGAAGTCGCAGAACGTTGGATAAAACTACCACGAAAAAATATGGCAAAGTTGCAAAAATGCCAGGTAAGTTGTATGTGCAGTTTGTTGTTAAAAACTCGATTATCTCTCTGGCCGTATCCAGAGATAAATTCATTCAGCCCTTTCTAAAACGTATTCTCACTGGACCCGAAAAGTGAAAAATACGTATTTCACCTATGATCACCTAGCATGAGGTCAAAAGACCTCCATACTGAACTCTCAGGTCATGCTGATAAACATTGCAAACCGTAGTCACCACACATTGTAAAGGCTCCAACAAAACTGCGGGGAGATAAAAATGAGCTTCGAATCGCAAAGCATGGTTGCCTTTATGACGCCACTGAGGCGTGACCGAAGATGACCTCGTTTCCACGTTTTGTCATTATGTGTACAATTGATGTACAAAAGCCTACTGGGAGTTTTGGAATGCGGCGTTCGTTCGTTTGGGAGATATCTAAGAAATGCAAAGGGAGGCGTTTACCGCCCCGACCCCGTTCAGTGACGGGCTAATGCTGAGACTCTCTGATCGTGAAGCTACAAATGCCAGTGCTCTCCACTAAGAACAGGACAGTCTGAAGCCATTTCAGCATTTGCCGAATACGTATAGTCAACACGGGCAGTGGATGGGGGTTTGGCGCTAACGCGCACTGGAAGGGGGACACTTTTGCGCACTCCTCTGATCTCGGGAAGAGCTAGGGACACGAAATTTTAATGGTATAGCAGGGTCATTGCGGGTAACATTGCTTGCAGTTTTTGTGACCCTAGGTCAATCTTTTTAAAGTTAAATAAGGTCGAAAAGGTCAACTTTGGACACTTTCTTTACCTGTACAGGCCCTTCCGTACGGCCTTTCGGATCATTCAGGAAAAGTGCGCACGTTAGAGCGTTAAAACGTGAAATACGGTAATTTCCATTCATTTGACGTCTTGAGTGAAGAGTTCGTGTCGAGTTCACGCTAGGTCATTCACCTATGATGTTGCTGTATTATTTTTGCGGATCAGATTTCGAGCAACACAGAATACTGGTGTAGCCTGAGTGCACTAAATTTTCAGTAACAATTGCCAAACCACTACATTTGGTCAATTTCAGCATTCATTGACTTCCGCAGTCAAATGAAGAGAAGCGATTTCGTTGACCTTGGATGAAGTTTTTAACCGAGTGCAAGTTCTATGTCAACTGTTTGCATTAAACCCAATTGCATTATTTGGTCGTTGTAAAACGTAATCATTGTATGTATATATATATACATATATATATATATTTACGTATATATATATATATATAAAAATATATATATATATATATAATGATTACGTTTTACAACGACCAAATGTGTGTATGTATGTATAAACGTATCAATGTGCCCAAACATGTTTTATCAGGTTCCTTGAACGCGTCTTTCATACGAAACGATATGTTGCAAAGCAAATCTGGATTAAATCACGAGCTGACTGACCTTGACCTTTGATGATCTTGACCTTTACTGACCCTGGCTTTGCTCTCGGTATCATTCTCATCTATTCCCGAATGATGTCCGCCAATAATGTTCAATCGGTGTTTGACTTCAAATGCTTCAAACTTGGGGACTTTTTTTTTTTTTTTTTTTTTTTTTTTTTTTTTTTTTTGTTCGGCCGATTTTCGATTTCTTTTCGTCAGTCGACGAGTTATTGAATTGTCATAAATATCACAAAGCAGCAGCGGCCATCTCCGATCCGTTCTCTCAGAAAAACAGGTGGAGGGACGCAAAAGTGCCTCCTTCCAGTGCGAAGGTCACAGTACTTAATGGCCATGCATATATGTTTTATGTAAATGAGATCTGGATGTGTTCCAAGCATGCAGAAGCTGTATATGTGCACAGTTGCGTATATGCACAGCTGCAGGTGTGCATGAGCGCATATGTGTGTGTTATGTAAGTGTACGTCAAATTCTAGTCATGTTCTGTCGAAAGCCCTTGTATAGCCATCCAGACTGACCCTCAGTCCGACAGATTAATTCGTATTCTGCCAAAATGCTCCCAAATCCCTGGGATGGGCTGTAAGAACACGTCCGTCTGTTGACTTGTTTGGCTGTTCTGTTCTGCTGTCTCCAGTGCTGAACTTACGCCTCATCAGCGGACCAGATCAATTCACAATCAGCCAGCATTGCCATCTGCCAAACGACAAAACTTGTTGCCGATTGCATTGGCGAGTGTCAAAGTTATCTCTGCCGCAAACTGACAATCTAGTTCAGCCGAAAAGCCAAAACAGCAGAATGAGGAACACTGCCGGTGGGATTTCACAAAAATCCAGCTGACTGCTGTCAGTTTGTTAGCCTGTTCTGACAAACACTCTGCCTTATTGCTGGCCTTCCTGTATATCAAGAAAGCAACTAGCCCAGTTCCATAAGGCTAAGATCTTCCGTGATAGCGTGATAGCGTGATGCTTCCACGCCTGGAAGCATCACGCTGAATGCTATGAAGTTCCAAATGTTTCCACTGTTCTGCGTAGTTGAAGAAATATGCGGCAAGGCCATTGATGACTGACACAACTGCATCTATTAGTTTCAAAAACAATCTTGGATTTAACGTAATTACGGTAAAACATGAGAATATTTACTACTGAAATAGATTGCCGGAGAATTTCTTGCATGTCGGAACTTGGGAAGCGTTCGAGAATGGTTTTACGATTATGCTGTACATAAACTGGAAAATAAAAATAAATCGTTAGTTGATCCAAAGATTCAGCACGTTAAATTGCAGTTCATTTGAGTGATAAATGGCAGTTGTTCAGTCAATTGAAAAAATCGCAGGTTCGCGTAAAACAGATTGTTCTCATGTTAGTAACAGGTTGACTACAAAAAAAATCCGTTGGTCTGGAAGGGTATCACTGATATTAGCACACAGCAGTAGCCGATTTTTCCTGACATCAGTCCATTCTTCGTAGAAATACACATAGGTGTCAAAAATGTAACTCATCAGAAACTGTTCTCTTATGTGACTTCTCGATTACGCACAATGCCAAAAACACAAATTCAGATCAATAAATAGTTAAAACAGAAAATGCGAATACGGAAAATACAGACTCTCCCCTAACGTCGATAAGCCATCGTCCACTCATGTTGTCGCTCCTTAACACAGTATACGGTTGAAAAGAACGCAGGGAAATTTGCTAGAGGTCGCTCTGAAACTCCGCAAATATAGGGTTTTGGTTGTTGATTAAAAAAATAAAAATGAAAATAAATAACGACGACAATGTGACCGTGTGTTAGTTCAAAATAAGAGGTAAAGCAAAGAATCTTCCCTTTTACTCAAAACTTCTGAAGTTGTTCAGCCTTTCTTTCTATAAGACGTTGAGAAAAAACACAGATGTCTTCTCGCTCTCCTCGCTCTTATTTCGTCCTTCCCTTCTGCTCCCTCCTTCCCCTCTTGCTCTTTTCATGTCCTCTCCACTCTTTCCTTTCGCTGGAATGTTCAGCTGTTGTGGCTCTTCTTTCCGGTCATAGGCTGCCATAATCCGGTGTCCGTTATAAGATAGCGCAGTGCGGAAGCCGTGAATCTCGGCGTGGCGGCAGCCCTTTTAGTCCACGCTGACAGTTATTCCTGGCTTATATGACTCATGGGATGGCTTTGTTGCCATCCATCCTTGCTTAAATTGGAACCAAGAACATTCCACAGACACATGAAAAGAATTGAAATATGCCCAGAATGAAGCACGGACGAAGTATCTCTCAGTGCACAAGCTGCCACGCGATCGTAACATGCACCTGGTGATAACCAGCCGGTCACGGCTCATCGATGCTCGAGCCAATCTCGCCGGCGATGCAGGCCTCCGTCTGCAGCTTACTACCCAATGTTGACATTACACCACCGATACTCCCCATCCCCCCCCCCCCGGCTCCCAAGGGGACGATCAGGTCAGACACCTGCCTCTCCCGTTGAGCGATGACTATGACGTTACGATGCACGAAGCAGTGGCCGATGGCATCACACACGCCCACGAGACGTTAACTTGTGCATGCAGGACTGGCAAAGTTTCATCAGAAACGAGCTGCCGCGAGCAGACTGTGACGATCATGGCGTCTGGCCGCCAGACCATCACTGAACACGTGACCGACAGATACAGCTAACGCGTTATGTCAGACAAGGTAAAGGCTGAGGTCAGACGTGGTCAGGGATGGAATGATACTGATATAGGTAATATGATACAATGCATGTGTAATGCATGGTACGGGTCGATACTGAAGTCAAAGGGTGAACTGAGTCAGACAAGATAAAAACAGAAGTCAGACAATGTCAGTAATTAACCCAGAAAAACAGACAGGTCGGGGCTGAGATCACATAAATCACTGTGCATTACGGTCAGCTGGCACCTCTGAAAACAACAACCTCAATGAGCATCTGGCAATCGAGGGCCTGCATTGTCAGCAGAATAATGACGGTTCCGTCCTGCGGATCAGCTGCGGCGCAGTTGCGACGAGGCCTGGCGCGGCGTGCGGTGCCGGCTAGCCGCCGCCAAGCTGTCACTCCGCAGTCGCCGGCGACAAGCTGTTCCATCCGGGCCGCGCCGGCGGACGGCCGTCGTCCGCGACGTGACCTCGACGCGGGGCGCGCGGCGACGGCCGTCGGACGGCGGCTGTCGCGCTCGCCGTCCGCTGGCGCCGGCAGCTCGTCGCGGCAGAAAGCCCGGGCCGTCGCTGCACGCGGCCGGGGCGGGATCGCCGGCAACGACGGCCCTGGCGCTGATCGGGTCGCTATTGGGCGACGTCACCTCCACCCGTGTGTGCGGTAAACACGCTCTGGAAGCGCGGCAAAAACTGAGCTGCCCGAGCGCGGCCGTCTCCGTCGCCGGAACTGGTCCGGCGCTTTGCTGGGAGCTGCGACCCCGGCATAGTCCAGCCGGCCGGTGGACAGCAGGGTCCAGCCGGCCATCGATGAGCAGGGCCCAGCCGGACAATAGATAACAGGGCCCAGCCGGCCAGTGGACAGCAGGGTCCAGCCGGCCCGTGGACAGCAGGGTTCAACCGGCCAGCTGTCAGCAGGGTCCAACCGGCCAGTGGACAGCAGAGTTCAGCCGGCCAGTGGACAGCAGAGTTCAGCCGGCCAGTGGAAAGCAGAGTTCAGCCGGCCAGTGGTCAGCAGGGTCCATCGGAGGCTGCGCCGTCGGCGGCGGCCGACACCGCAGGGCACGGGGATACCGCCGACGGTGGACGGCCACCTCGACGAGGCGTTCCGACCGTCGTATACCAAGGACAGATTTCGCGGCAAGGCACGCTAATATCAACGACAGATTTCACGGCAAGACACGCCACTATCAAGGACTGACATCACGCTACGAATGCGGATAACAATGGCAGACGTCACGTCGAGAAATGCACCTAATAAAGACAGGTCTCACTCCTGGGATGCGGCTAATAATGACAGACCTAACGGTTTGTGGCTTGGCAATGGTACGGCTAGGGATAAAACTGGCAATGGTAGATATCAAGGCTAGATGCCCAGCAACCAACAGCAGACCGCCCGTCTAAGAACGCGGCTCCTGCAGAGCGGTTGCAGGGATTCGCCTGCGTGCCGGTCCGTAGCGCTCGATACTGAAGCGCGCCTCAGCGACGGCGGACCCAGCGGCACAGGCCGCCGACGGCGCACGATGTTAACATTTCTCGCGCTCTCAGCGGAAGAAATTAACTGTTGCAATTGTCTACGGTGTGATGTTTCAAGTTAGATTAAAGTCGCGCACGAAATGGATGCCATTGAATTCTTCCCCAGTTGGCTTGGGATCAGATTCCACGTCGGATGCAGGACCTCATAACGCCTGGTTCCGAGGGTACCAGCTCAGATTCATGTGAGGATCCATGGTTTCAGGAGAATGGGCAGCGTGGTTTTGGTAACCAGCTTCTGCGTCATCGTTGAGCCGATTGTTACATTTAACACCGGGAAGCCTTCCTTAAGCCCTTAAAGTCTTGCCCACTTTGCAACCCAGGAGGGGAAGCTTTAATTTCACACGACAGCCACGTTGCTGTATTACCGTTATTTCGTCAACCTTTATCATAAGGACCGAGAGCAAAAGCAAATTATGTTAATGACTTCCAAAGCTGGAGCCATCGTCCAAATCCAAAAGCCACATGAATAACGTTCTGAAGTTTCAGAATAAGAAAGAAGACAGGAGAATTACGTTAAAAATTGTGCATACGAGAGAAAAATAATTTCGGAGTTATAAAATCGGTATTACAGACGGACAGGGGCGCGGGAAGCGGGAAGGAGCAGCGGCCCCAGATTTTTTTTAAATTTAATGTTGACGCTATGAGCGCTGACTAGAAACAACTGACCCAGAATGCTCCTTTGCCCTCCCCCCTCAACTGTGGAGGAGTTCCCGCACTCCTGCAGACGGACTAAGCAAACGCGGCTAGAGAACAGAGTCATACAAACGACGAAAACTGAAGTCCTGGATGCTTGCCTGCTTGCTTGCTTGATTGACTGAATGCTATTCGCAGGCAGATCTTGATTTAAGGTCGCACGATCAACAATCTTGTGACATCAGATCTGGTAAATTATACTGTATGATTCTGCAGTTATCTAAGCAGTTGCAAATTCATGACTCTAAAAATGTTCTCCTCTGTCTAAGAACATCGTTAAGGCATTATCAGCAATGTTGCTTTTAAAGTCCAAATAGTTCTATAGCCTTAGATCGCATGCAGGTCCATTGGGAATCATGTATTCTCCGCCAGGGTAATACATAAGTGGTTTGTTCGTCTTTACTGAGATTCTTGGCTATTTTGCCTCGTCCCTAATAAAACTCTTATCTTTTGCATGAGAAAGAACAACATCGAAGCGGCTGCAATGACACCATAAGTTTAAAATTCGTTTCCATGCACCTGCTCCCAACACATAGCCTCCAGGTCTTGCCTACTTAGATCGGTCGTCCGTTTCTGTTTTCTCTCGTTCCGTCCACAGTTGTCGAGAGCAGTTCTTGGAACCAGTCCGTGAAGGAAGCGCTGCAGTTTGTGGCTGCTCGACTTCGCCGCAGCGCCGCCGGCCAGCCGGGACCTCGTGACGTAACCGTCTGCCGTGACGTCACGGCCCGGTCTCCTGGGGCGGCGGCATTGTTTCTGAAGCCTATGAAGCCGGGTCGAACCAGCTTCGGCGTTCCGGCTACCGCAGAGCGGTCTGAACATCCCGGGGGGACAGGACCAGCCCAGGCGCGTACAGGACCAATCTGCGCGTTCCGGCTTGGAGAGGACCATTTGCCCCCCCCCCCCGGTCGCGACAGGACCAATCTGAGCGCACCAGGATGGGCCGAACGGAGCTCATCTCAGTGGGCGGCACCGGTGACGGATGAGAAGCAGCGGGATGCGGCGAGAGCGATGGACGCGGCGTGGCGCCGCTCCAGAGCTGCAGCAGGACGCCCACAGCAGCGTGCCAGAGCTGCAGACTATCCACGGCACCGCTCCAGAGCTGCAGACCACTCACAGCACCGCTTCAGAGCTGCGGCAGAACGCCCACAGCAGCGTGCCAGAGCTGCAGACTATCCACGGCACCGCTCCAGAGCTGTAGACCACCCACGACACCGCTCCAGAGCGGCAGACCACTCACGACACCGCTCCAGAGCTGCAGATCACCCACAGCACCGCTCCTGAGATGCAGACCACTCACAGTACCGCTCCAGAGCTGCAGACCACTCACGATACCGCTCCAGATGAGCTGTGAGTGGTACCGTGAGTGGTCTACGGCTCCAAAACTGCAGACCACTCACGGTACCTCTCCAGAGCTGCAGACCACCCACAGCACCGCTACTGAGCTGCAGACCACTCACAGTACCGCTCCAGAGCTGCAGATCGCCCACAGCACCGCTCCTGAGGTGCAGACCATTCACGGTACTGCTCCAGAGCTGCAGATCACCCACGGCGAGGCACCTCTGTCTTACGGGCGAGTCGCTTCAAGGCTACCAGGCCGACGGCCTGGTCATAGTGATGCTTAGATATTTGTGTCAAACATTGTTCTGTTTGTGTGTATCAGTGTGTGCCCGAATATGCGTGCCGAAGGTCTCCGCTTCTGCTGTCAATAAAGACCGGATACTTGGTTAAACAAAAGAGCATGTTCGGATCATTCCACAGGTCTTTCACTTAAACAGCCTTGAAACTGTCTCATATTTGTCAATTTTGCTACACTTGCGTGCCAATGTATTTATGAAAGCCGAATTTCTTTGTTTTTTTTTTTAATTCGCGGCTACTAATTCACATGAGTATTGGGAGCGGGGTATGAGGAGACGATTTTTTAAAACAAACGAAGGAAAGAAACAAAGAAAACACCGTCAACAACCACGGCCCGCTGTACCTTATAATGTGTGGCAGTGGCTATGGCGAACCTTGCGCACGTGTCACAAGCTGGAGCTCTTAATTTAAGTCATACATTAATTAAGCGGGCCGGGACTCTTAAAACCTCTGATTATTTTAAAAAAACGCCAAATTTTAAAATACATTTATCGTGATTCTTGGTAATCGAACGAAAATAAGGTGGCTGTTCAGTGAATATGCGGCAGCGCGCACCTCTTTAATGATAAAATTATTAGACCTATCAGACTTCTTTCTTTTACAAATCGTGCTTCGACACGTTTCTTTTTCATAGGTGTAACCGGCAACATAAGCATACAAGCGAGGGGCATATAAGCTTAGTTCCCTTTGAGAGCGTCTCCACGTTTGAACAACGCTCGACGAACGGATGCATGACTTAGCAGTTTGCAACACTTGGGGATTCGGTAAAGTATTTTTAAAGCCCAAAAATGGCTAGCTGTACCGCCCAAACGACACTCAGACTCCGACGGTGCACTTTTGAGTTCTTGGTAATGGTTAAGAAACTTCGTTAAGAAACATCGCATTGGCTGGAAAAACCCCGGAAATGCACATGTCCGTAACTACCACATGCGTAAATATTGCATTTATTATGGCCAGAATGAAAATTCAACAACTTAGATAACTTAGATAACTCGAGGAAAGGATTTTCTCCTTTAAAGTTGCAGTGGAGAATGGCCCTCGGGACACGACTGATGGTAATGTACCGTGCTTTGCGTGACTCTCGGATGCAGATTGTCTTTGTCTTGACTGCTGTTGCGAAAGGAATTTATTTAGAATACCAACGAATCATACTGGCATATGTATTTGCCGTTCCCTCGAACTATTCTTACGCGATCTTAACTCCGAAATAAGTCGCTTCTCCTTTGCGTTGACGCACTGGCGAGCAAATCCTGCCACGAGCGTGGTGAAGCATTGCCAAGTTTTGAGGCCACAGCTTCCATGCAAGTCTTTGGGGTTAATATTGAACTTTCTGGAAAGCGGAGGCCAGAGCACGGCCCGTTGGCTCCCCCTCCCCCCATTCCTCTTCACAGCCGGCGACGTGCGATGGATGTCGGCTTGATCCACGTCAAGCCTATTTTGATCCTGATGTCTTATCCTGATCCTGATGTCTCACAGGTATGCACTTAATAGCGTCAAGCGGAAAAGGCCTCTTTCATTTTCTTGCCCAGAAGTACGTTTTTCGTTGCTGAGGGTTTTTCCAATACTGTTGTGTATGTGACGAAATATCCTTCAGCCGCCTCATCAGACCACATCTACCCTTGCAATCAGCAGAGCACCGAGGGACCAAGTCGCAGTTTGCAACGCAGCATTCTTCAGTCGCAGCCCAGTTAGTTCGTCGGAGCATCTGCAGTCGGAAATGTTGAGATGGTTCCCCACAGCGATGGCGATGGAAACGTTGTGCCGTGCCAGAGTTGTTGGATAGATTTCTCCTGAAAGCGAAGTACCGCGTCAGCGTTTCAGATGGCTGGATCAAAAAGATGTAAGATCTGGTTATTTGGAGGACTGACAACGGGCCATGGGAGGCGTCACCTCAGCACACCGAAAAGGCCCACGAAGACACAGAGAACAGTGGCAGAGATAATAAGACAGTACCGTTGAGACGGTGAAAAGCTGAAGGCGAAATAGATTCCAGACTCACAGTAGGTTGCCCCCTTTTTCAACTTCTTCTAAAAAGATACGGGCGTGGTCCAAACTGATGCATGTTCATACGCTGAATCCAAACATGACCTACAGAATTTAATTTTCGAAAAAAATTGGCCGCCACGCTCCCAAGAAGTTTTTAACATAACGCAAAATCCGCGTGTTTGGAATCCTGGACGTCACATTATATCTGTAGGGCAGGTACATAACATTTAAGAATAAAAATCAACTCGTTGTCTTCCTTTTCAGGTGAACCATACCACGTTATCATATTTAGCAGTCGTGCAACATTGCTTAGAATCTGGTAGGTATAAACCTCCCACGGACTAGCGTCGCGCTCGCTGCGGCCGGTCGAGGCTGTCAAGACCGTCACTGTGCCAGCGTATGGTTTGTTTGTTCTTTGAATATTGGGAGATAGAGAAACACGTGAACCTGGCTTGTGCGTACCATTAAAATAATAAAATAAGGGTCTCGCCAAAGCTGTACTGGCCAACAATGTTACAGAACGATTACTGGAATGACAGTTATGATTTCTTTTCACATAGTGAGAACACCGATCTCAAACGGTAAACATCAAAAAACGCGAAATAGCGACAAACCACGGAGACAGTGCAGTTACCAGCGTACTGTCTCGGCCTCGTCGTATGAGTCACTGTAATTTGCGCTTCTTGCGCTCACGAACCACTCTTTTATTTCGAGCCACGCCATCTTAGCGGGTTGCACCGGCCACGACGGCGGCCGCCTCAGTGGTCAACTTGACCGCCCGCTCCGTTGACTGGGTGTGGGACGACACGCCAGTCCTTAACGGCGAGTGCTGGTCCAGCTACTCCAGCTGATCGCCGGTCAGCCGCTTCAAGTAGGGTAGCTCCACATCACCTGCGTGGGCGGTGCGCCGCACGTCCACCAGATCCCGGTAGCTTTATTTATTGCTGCGGTTGATTTCAGGGACCTTGAAGCACTGGACATGGCTGTTGGCTGAACGCTGCCCTCCTGACCTTATCAGGTGGACCGTCTCGGCCCTGACCTGCTGAGCGTTGTCTCCCAGCATCCCCATCACAACACTCTCCGGGTGAGCCTTCTGCGCGCTCCTCGCGGCAGTCTTGGGCGACAGTGAGTGCGGGGCCACTCAGATACATGCACCGCCGGCGCAACTGCTCACTCAGGTGGCGTGGAGCGTGCACCACGTCCCACATGTGCTTGACATGACCACCGTAGGCACATGTACGCACGTCACAAACCAAGCCAGCGTGACGAGTTTTGGGTTTGGGTCGAGATCTGGGATGTACAGTGTACATCTCAGATTAGTACATTACATCGCTGAGATGTATGAGGTCGCTGTCGCTGAGATGTGAGACGTTTAATGCACATCTCACATTTGACACAGCTCCGAAATGTACAATGTACAGCCCAGAGCTCAGAGCAGAGCAAATCTCATCAGATCTCAGATGTACAGGGTACGGTCAGCTCACACCGACACCAGACCCCCAGAGTTCCTCACGCTGGCTCGGTATGTGGCTCGGTATGCGTATCTGAGTGGTCCGGCACTCACTGTCGTCCAAGACAGCGCCGCGAGAAATGCGCAGAAGGCCCACCCGGATATTGTTGTGATGGGGATGCTGGGCGATAGCGCCCAGCAGGTCAGGGCCGAAGCCGTTGGCCTGATAAGGTCAGCAAGACAGCTCCCCGCCAGCAGCCAGATCCGATGCTTCAAGGTCCCTGAAATCAACCGCGGCAATATATAAAGCTGCCAGAATCTGGTGGATCTGCGGCGCACCGCCCCGGCAGGTGATGTGACACTGCCCTACTCGAAGCGGCTGACCAGTGATCAACTGGAGTATCTGGTTCGGCACTCTAAGGATTGTATAGTATTGCATTTTTAATAAAAGATTGTAATGTATTGTATAGTATTGTACGGCACACACACACTGGATCAGCCACTAACCTTATTCCCGGCAGGGGGGCCGAAACCGGCCCCCCCGTAGAGGCACCTCAGGCCATTTCCGGCCCTGTTTAGGGTAAAAGGAAAATGACTATCAAAAATAGCATTTTTATGATAGAACTTAAAACGTTGCATGGATGTATAGCTAAATAGCTGGGCAACATACAGATACAGTATTCTTTGTCCGAGGTCACTTTACAAGATCAGATCAAGGTCAAAGGTCAAAATTTGGTTTTATAGTAATACTGTCGGCGTTATTTTCTTCAAATACCAAACCCGGAATACAAATGACGTAGTAGGGTGCCCTCTACTTGTGTACCAAGTTTCAGCTTGATATCAGGTCGGGTCACGGAGCTATGACCTAAAATGTCAGTGTGCGTACCCTATATCCCAATAGTCGTAAAATGAAATTTTTAAAAAAGAGTGAACTCAGATGATTGAAAATGTTTTCGGATAACATTAAATGCACACAACATCATTACAGGTGACTGCAAGGTCACTGGAGTTCATTTAAGGTCAAAGGTCATAAGCTGATCTGTAGAGCATGTGACCATGACAGTTCCCCTTCTTCATGTCCCTGGCATCGCCTATGCTAACATTATACAAACATTGTAAAACGATTTGTACTTCTTCAGCATAACATGACCAGCAGAAACCAAAAAAATGTTTTTATCTTTTTTTTCATTTAGTTGTTGCAAAACTAGCCCCCTATTTTTGAAAACCTGTGAACGCCTCTGAATTTTTTCAAAAGTTCAAATATGTGCACTAATGGTAAAGGCTCCATTCATAATCTCTCGATTCTTGCCAATTTCATCGAAATCGGTTTATAAATAACGGAGTTATAAGAAGTCCAAAAACACTCTAATTTTTACATCTTTGCCCCCTTATATCCACCTCTTTCAAAATTTTGAAAAAAATTAAGTGTAGTTTACGTCATGGCGAATCGATTGCCATTTGTTGCGATGAAATCGGATGTGTAGTTCTCGAGATCTCAAGGGGGGGCCGAATCCGCCCCCCCCCCCCTGCCGGGAATCGGTCATACCGTCTAGCCCTCCGGGAACAGGGCTAAGGACTGGCGTGCCGTGCCACACCCAGTCCACGGAGCGCGCGATCAAGTTGACCACTGAGGCGGCCGCCGTCGTGGCCGGTGCAACCCGCTAAGATGGCGTGGCTCGAAATAAAAGAGCGTTTTGTGAGCGCCAGAAGCGCAAATCACAGTGACTCGTGTGACGGGACCGAGACAGCAGGCTGGTAACTGCTCTGTCTCCGTGGTGTGTCGCTGTTTCGCGTTTTCTTGACGTATACTTTTTGAAATAAGTGCTCTTGCTGTGTGAAAAGAAATGATATATGTCATTCCAGTGATCGTTTAATGGCATTGTTGGTCAGTACAGTTTTGGGGAAACTCTTATCTTGTAATTTTAATGGTAGGCGCAAACCAGGTTCACGTGTTTTTCTGCCTCCCAATATTCAAAGCACGAACTAACCATACGCTGGCACAGTACCAGTCTTGACCATCGCCTCGCGCGGACGAAGCGCGCGCGACGCTAGCGCCATCTAGGCTGTGGGAGGTCTTTACCTACCAGCTTCTAAGTAATACTGCAGGACTACTAGCGTGGTGCGGTTCAAATGAAAAGGAAGACAGGGAGTTGGTTTTTAATCTTTGATTCTATTTAACCGCTTTACAAACATTTCATGACGTTCAGGATCTCAAACATCCGAATTTTGCGCTATGTCGAAAATTTCTTGGGGGCGGGGTGGGATTTGTTTTCGAAGATTGAACTTTAAAGATCACATTTGGATTTAGGGTATAAAAATGCATCGGACTGAACCACGCCTCCATGCCTTTTCAGAAAAAGTTGAAAAAGGGGCCAACCTACCTCACAGCTGAAAGCGAGCACCATTTTCTCATTTTACGGCCTTCACCCTGAAAGCTTTAAGGTTTTGGGTTGCCTATTTCCAGTGCATTATCACCCATGATAGCTCGCAGTACAATGCTTTTCAAACCATTCTTTTTGTGTCAGACAGACTAAAACGGTGCCCCATTTTCACGGAATGTGGAAAGCGGGAATGTAACATCTGTAAAAGACGTTCGCATGGTCCAGGACGTGAACATTGGCATCCAATACAGCCTCGCCCTCCCCCTCCCCCCTCCCCCCTCCTCGCGAGAGACATCCTCGGCGGGAAAAGACCATATATATATATGTATATTTATATGCGTTATGTGTGTGTATGTATATATATTACTGTTATATATATATATTATGTGTATGTGTGTGCGCGTGCGTGCGTGCGTGCGTGGGGGAGAGGGAGCGTGTGTGTGTGCGTGTGGATTTAGCATGCCCTAATATACCATTTATTTGTGTGATAGACTGAGCTTTGAGGACACGCAAAGGTGTTTCTGTGCATTCATTTTCTTGTGGGTCCCATTAAAATACCACGTGCCTAATGCGTTCATTAGATGATCGGATACATATTTAAGTGTACCAGAACAACTGAGACATGTTTCCAGTATGAAGGTCCATAGCTTGACTGATTGTTGCCACATTCCAGTGTTTTGCTACATTGCCTGTTTAAAATCTCTCCCCCTTTCTCTCTTTCTCCCTCTCTCTCTCTCTCTCTCTCTCTCTCTCTCTGTTGCAAGTCCGAGGGCCGTTTTTCTGACATAAAAATCATGGCTACCTCCTCGAGCCGCAGCCCTGTAAGCAAATCTTCAAAAGTGACGAGGCTCGTGAACGCTGGAGCTCAATGGATCGACCACGCCGCCGCCGCTGGAGCCGAGAACGGCTGGTGTTCACCGCGGGACGCGCCGAGGAAAACCTTCTCCAACCTTTTCCTGCTGATAGGCCCATCACGGAACTTCGTTACCCAAACCGTCTCCCCGTCGAGAAGCATCAGGAAATGCAATAAAAAAAAACTGCATTTTCACGTCATCCACTGATGACGTAGTGCGAGGGTCAGCTAACATTTATTGGCCAGCCGCCCGTCATTTCGTCATGCGACAGAAAGTACACGGATGACAGAAGACATGGAAAACACAACGTTAACTGTTTTGCATCTCTGCAAATGAGAGTTTCGAGACGCCATTCTCAAGTTCTGAAAATGGCCATTTATGCAAAGAGATTTCTAAGACTTTAAGTTACAAGTTAGCTATCTCAGTTCAGCTACCCTCCTTTCTGGTGGTACCCAATGCGTTGAATCCGGTGGTTTTCTACATTCTCAAATTCTGGAAAATGCGATACACGATCGTCATATCGCACGCAAGTCATTCTTTTGAGATACTGTTCCTGAGCGTCATTACTCACAGTAGGAGGCCTAACAATCTAAGTTCAATGTCGCTGGAATGGCAAACGTTTAAAGCGTTTGCTTTTTACTGCGCATAGACATTTACGTGCGCAATAGGCACTGGCTGCATGACCTTTGACGCTTTACCGATACGTGATGTTGACGTGAATTCGAAACTTCCCCCTGCCAAGAACCGCACACGAGTACCATTACAGTGGACCCCGCTATTCGCGGGGTTATGTTCTAAACTCTTTCCCTAGCGAATCCGCGAATAGACCGAACCTAGCCCCCAAAACTACTATGTTTTTTGCTGAAATTATTCCCATTACCTACAGGCCTTCTACGAGAACAGTAAATGCATTTTAAGGCTGAGTTATGCAGTAATGCTTACAGTATTACACGTTTATACCGCACGGTAGGTACTCTTCATTCCGCGCCGTACGTATTGTTTAAAATGGCCAAAAGATGACACTTTAGAAATAACATCGAGAACAAAAAAATCGGGATGGAATCTAGAATCAAGAATCTCAAGGGAATCAACAAGAAAATATACTTGCCTTCTGCTCGACATTTAAATTAATTTTTCTACCTACTTACGGTTTAATGATTTCATCACGCGCCGCCGTGTGTTTTTCTCCAGGTGCCATTCGGTGTGCATTTCAAACTTTGAAGTGCTGTGCTTTGAAGTCTTGCAGAGACATGTAAAAGTGCAGCATGCCTGCAAGGCGTGAAATGCCCAACTTTGATCTCTTTTTAGAAGGAATGGAAGAAGAGAGAGACGACAAAACTCTGGACCAAACAGACAAGTTCACACAAGACGTGCCAATACCTACAAAACGAGGGCGTTTAATGACATCAGCAATCTGGAAGTTGTTTCAGTGTGCAGAAAGGAGGACAGGGCTGTTGACAGTATAACATACTGTCAGGATAACATATATACATATATAAATACATATATGCCCCAAGTTAATTTATATGATTCCTTGGACTTCAATATATAGCGGGTAATGAAAAGAGGGTTTACGAATTTTCAAACCTCACATGACATTCAACTGATCATTTATACGTCACTTACTAAATTTTGAACTTAGAGGGTGCACCAGTGATGAAATAGTACTTACGGTGCGGGATAAATAGTTACGGTCCTGAACGGACCCATTTTGTAAGTACTCGTTATCCCCCCCCCCCATAGGTACTGTTTTATCACTGGCCCTCGTGCAAAGTTAAAAAATTTAATAGCTGAGGTATAAATGATCAATTAAATGGCATGTGGCACTTAAAGATATTTCTACACCTCTACATTGCCCGTTTTCAATTGAAAACCAATGAAACATATATACTAAAAACCAACAAACGAGGGTTGCGCGGAACTTCGGATAGCCCGGTCCATTTAAATAAGATTGTGGATGCTTCACCAGTTCTAGATAACGCTCCATTCGATATCAACGCTCCATATGCCGGTGTACGTAAGTGATTCGCTGGGTTCGCCGTCATCTTGCCAGTCTGATGATGAATTCGCTCAGAAGAATGTTCAGTTATTTTCCTGGTATAGTCTCAACAGATCTTCCATCGTTTTCGCATGCCTAAAAAACTTCCAGCTTACTGATCTCATTAAACGTCTCCTTTTCTTGTTAATACTGACACTTGATCTCGTACAAACTTACTTATCTGGTCCAAAGCCCTCGTTCTCTTCGTCTTCTTCTATTCCGTTTATAAGCAGACCAGAGTTGGAAATATATGTTGACGCAAAACCATTTCGTTGTCGTTTATCTTCAGGTTAGTTCATATGATTTCGACTTTTCGGACAACACTGAAGGAAGGTTGATCTCGATAAAAAATCAGACCGTATATTTCGGACGACTTCGCTCGTCTTGGACATTGGTCACTGGACCAGTGCATCCGCTTTACACCAGCATTACCCCCAGTCACAGCTAAAAGATACCTGCAAATCATATTATCATTTACGCAGCGGCACGCTTGCACAATGAAAGAAATCCGCATAACTACGGCGCACAGTGCTATGGAAATTCACCGCGGCCGGCAGGACTCGAGCCCGCGCTGTCCAATTCTCAGATATATGTCTTAAGCACTGGACTGCGGCCGCCAGCGATCATATTTTGTTTGGAATGGGATCACTCAATAAACTGCGTATATTGCCAGGCTGCATGTGTCGCCAAGCCTGAATGACAAAGGGGTACATCTCAGCACGTGCGTACCGCGCACACCAGGCGCATGCCAATGGCATGCAAAACAGCCACATATATCGGCTGTCGTGTATCACGTTCTCCTGACCGCCAATTTTCAGCATCCAAGCGGTTGCAGTTTTGCGACAGTGAAGGGGATGTTAATTTTAGGCACCTCGTGCTTCACATTCATGCTGCACCCCCGTTTCTGCATCAATCAATTCTGATGCAGAATCCATCAAAACTGATTGTCCAGCTGCCCATGCGCCTCTCCAAACCATCATCGAACGAAATTGTGCCGTTTGCGTCCTGGCGATCGGCCCATTAGAAACAGAAGGTTGTAAAAGAGCCGCTCGCGCGCTGCACGTGAACCGTTGCAACCCACTCATCATATGGGGTACCGCTGGATAGTCCTAGTGCTGGTCTATCTACCCACCAAATTTCGCTTCCTAGGTCACTGCTAACGGCACTCAGAGGTTCCTGACGGGCGTGTCAAATCGAATCGCGTGCCACGTGAATCGCACGTGGGTGCCAGCCACAAAAGCACGCACCCACAAGTGTCAACAGCACCCGCCGTTTGACCTCTATCCGTGATCAGTTAAATTTTGCAGCGTCCGGCTCGCGCCACGTGGCACGTGCCACACGCCACTAATTGCTTCCAAACCTACACCATAATTTGTCCGTCGAATCGGAGCACTCGATGGTGTCATTTGTGTCGCGATTGGCTAATGCATTCGGGCGCTAGAGGCTAGGGAAGCTTGGACACACTAAAGCACAAACACCTCGCACCGAAGGTACTGTTTATCCCGCACTTAAGGCAGGCACTGTTTCGTAGGTAGGTGCTGTTTTGGGTCCACGTATCGATGTAAATTTATCATATTATACCGAACCGTGGTGTATGTTTTCAAAAGCACCACAGTCTAATGCTTAACTTGGGCTTATATCAACCCCTTTTTCCGACTCCCAAATATATGGTCTTCATATCTGTATTTTACTGACTTGTTTCCATGTCGATGTTCCAAAGATAATCAGATTATGTTGGAGATATGAGACAAAGATGCTTAAGGAGGTCTGTTTATCGGCACTGCTGGCAATATCCGTTCCTTTTTTACAGTTCAATTAACATAGAAACTTTTAAAATCGATGTCGGGGAACATTTTCGAAGAACAGCTTTTTAGGAAACGGTTTGCAGATTTGGGACCGGGAGGACCTTCGAGTCTTTAGTGCACAATTTTTTTTTCGTCCTGTAATTAAGACAGGTTTCGGAATGGTTTTTTTAGGCGTTGGTTGCGTAGCCTTAAAACATGAGATGACAGGAAACGCGCACGAAGTCCCCTTCGATTGCAAGAGTCCGTTCAAGGTGTCTACCGGAAGCTTTATCCGGTGAGGTTTTCGATGATACTGGAGTTGCTTGCCAAGTTGGAGGGAATTTGGAATGCATCAGGGCCTATTTTAGCATGTTAGCTGGAGAGGAAAACCCCCTTTAGTGACTGCCAAATCCTCCCAGTACACAGCGAAATCCCCCCACCCATCCAGTGAAAACGTTGTTTTGTCAGTAGCTCACGCTCGGCCAGGTCTTTGGTACGCTTGAGGCAAAGACTGTAAGTAGCATATATCTATGGTAAGGTAGCTATTAATAAGCAAAGAAAGATCAAAACAAAAAATGAGCGCACAGCTGTTTTTGTTTTTGAGAAAGAACGTCAGACAGGTTTCAAGTTCCGCCAAATGGGATCTGATTGGCGTAGATGAGTGCAGAGATTAGGGCGTAGACATCATCAAGAAGTGCTCCTCATGCTCGTGACGGTTCTGCTGGATTCCGTTCTGATTGACTGAGTTCCATGAACTGCTGCGATCGCAAGCGAGATAAAACAGATCGCGCAAAACTACGGCGAATCCGGGCGGCGTAACTATAGACAAAGAACCGGGAGCCGACGGCCTTTGGCCGACTTTTTCCCGCACATGCAGCCCCCAAAACGTGATTTCCTATGTCTCCAGTTCCTCGTGCGCACTGGCCGCTTTTTCTGCCGTTTGCCGCGCCGCGTATTTAAAACGCTTTGGGTATCAGAATTTTGCATTTGAATCAAGTTTTGGCGGGAAAACTGATCGGATTGATTGCAGAACCGTTCCAGGATCGTATTCCATGTTTCACTGCCAACAGAGGTCTTCTGTTTGTTGAACCAAACGTAGGCAGATTGGTCTACGCATAATTCTCGCGCCATCACCCCGGCACCGTTCGACAATCGCGCTGCACGCTTCAGTCTGGTTACTGTTAACGGTTGATCAAGCTGCTCACTGCACTGTTTTACAGTTGCGCTGCAAACTTCCATGGAGACACACGGCCGTCCGCCGGTTGGTCTGCTCGGATGTCCTCGCACTTTGAGCTCGGACGCACGCTCGCTTTGAGAACGGTGCATGACGCTGTTTATTTCAAATGTTATGTAAAAGAATGTCATGCACTTCAGTTCGGATCTTCTTCCATAGCTCCTTCCAACCAGTTCCCCTACCCAGGGGTATGAAGCAGCTGCTTCCATTCCCCTGCTCTTTTTCCGCTTTCCCAGGCCGGCGAGGTGAAAAATGGCGCAAAATTTCATTCCATCTCTGTCTTTCGGTCTATCGGAATCTCGTTTGGTGTGCATCGGCCCCTGCCTGTCTCAACCGGTCTCCGTTGGTTTATTTTGGTCTTAACCGGTCTCCACCACCGGTCTCCGTCGATTTCGGCCGGTCCGTCGATCTCTGTCATTCTCTGCCGGTCTCCTTGATGTCCCTCAATCTCGCCCACATTCACTCCGTCTTTCATTGCTCCTTCACAGTCACTGGTTTCTGTCTAGTCTCTGCCTCTTTTCCTGTCTTCGTCTCATTCCCTGCATCTGTCCCTGTCTACCAATATTTGCCCAAGTCTGTGTGACCTTGTTTTGGTCCGCTACGTTTGAATCGTTATCCGACCGGACCTATATGGCTATTATATCGACATCTTTTTGGTCCTATAACGTATTTAAAATCCCGAAATTGGAGGTCGCATCAAGGTCAAACTGAGCAGGATGGAATAGTTGCGATTTCTTATTAAGAGCAAGAAAAGCAGGTTTTCGATCAATCGATTGATCGATTTGATTAATTCGATTATAATCGGCAAAAAACTGCAAAACGCCACATGCAGACCTTTACTGTACGCTTTCATTTACAAACCACCACAACGAGACACACCAGATGGCTTACACTTACATGTTCACAGTTGACTGGGGAACAAAATGGTAGTATTTTTAACGGTGTGCTCCCAAAAAGGCGTCGCCACAATCTTCAGTCAAGCACAAATATCTCGAAATATGTCCAATTTGCGCAAAATCACGACTTACACCAGTTTATCTGATGCGTTATGTTAGTAAAATTTATGCGAATTATGATTGTTTTATCGTTTCATTGTTCCATTTATAAAGCAGAGAAGATCCATTCTTTCTATTGGTGTTAATTTTGCCAACAGTCTCACTCTCCATGCCATCGCAATCATAGTGTAAACGCAAAAAGACCCGAAAACTGAAAACGCCCCCACTTTGAGCGCATGCCGCAGCTATCCCGTTTCGCCGACGAGGTCGACCCTATGGAATGATATGCAACGGCATCTTGTGACATTGGGCCACATAGTCGCCGAGTCGTTTTAACCGAATGTTCATTTTAGCCGCACCCTATTTGGTAAAGCTTGTACAATGCCCTTTTAGTGTTTCCTTGACTAACTCACGTCATGTGCAGGTCCCCGTATGCGGTGTTTTACATGATAATGTTTTCCTCTTGGTCTGCTGCCGAACGGGCCTGGTTTCGTCTCGGTGTAACCCACGGTTGGCGAGAGTAGGCGCCGGGAAGGATGCCACGTCGTCTGTGGGCCTCGAGCTCACTTGAAAATGGGCGGAATCGCCTCCTGCATCGGTTCACGAGGCGTCGCATGCCCGCAACGGCCGCGGCACGCCTGATTCGGTGTTTGGCATCACCAGAACGGCAAAAGAGTGGGCTTTCCGTCGGTACCAATTCTGTGTCAGTCACTGATGCCTTTGCATTCGAAATTCTAGTGTAAGCCACTTTGAGCGCGCCGCGACAACCCAGACCGGTAGCTGATGTCGATTCCGTTGAAGAATTTCCTGTCAGTACCTTCTGGCTGGCCATTTTGTCCTCGGGTCCGTATCTTTAACTTTTATGTATTTTAATGTAATACAATATAATATAACATAATATAATTTAATATAATAATATAACATATCTTGCGGAGGCCATAACCCCATTTTGAAACCTCGCAAAATGGGCATTTATCGTGTTCAGAACCGGGCTCCGACAGGGTCAGACAAAAACAAGGTCGGCGAAATATCCAGATTTTGATTTTATGTTGACCATAATTCGACTGGCCGAGATCCCCCAGTGATTTGCTCCTAAAGCACACATTGGAACGCATCGCTGTTAGCAGATTTTATGTGCGAACAGTCGTTGTCCACGTGTATGCAGCATGTATGCCACTGCCTGGGTACGGACGCATATTAACATATTTTCTCACAAGTTTCGGGGAGGGAGCTGGCTTACCCAAACCCATTGCTTTGTTCTTTTGCTATATTGTGCTTTATTTTGTATTTGCTATATATTTTATATTATTATTATGTATTTTATATCATTTTATATTTCCTATATTTTGATTGGTATCATTGACTGGAAAGTCTTTGACTGACCAGTGGCGTTTTGTCTTCAATGGCTTCTTGTCGCTTAACAATCATCTTTCCATGCTGAATGGTATATTTTTTTCCGTCACAAGCACACGTGGTGACATCACAAAGCATTCATACATAAATAAGGACCAGGACATAACGCAGAGCACACAGCTATCTTCTTTCTGTGCCAAATAGCACATTTGCTTTCTCTACTTACACATACGGGAACATCACAGAACATTTGCACATACATAATGACCAGGAAATAACGCACAGCACACAATAAACGTCCTTGGCTCAAGAAAAGCCACCCATTGTTAGCAGATGACGACACGCCAAGCACGTCTTCACATCATTTCAGATCTCAGGAATCAAATTCGCGCCATAATGAACGAACGTCACCACACTCGCCTTGAGCCTACGGGGTCATCTACTGGTAGCGGGAGCCGGTAGCCGACAGTCTACTGGTACCGGGGCCGGTAGCCGACGATGACCCGCTCGTAGTTGACGCCCTGTTCGGCGCGCTCCTCCTGGTCCGAGCCGCTGTCGCTGGACTCGGCGCGAGCCTCCGTCTCGGGCTCGGTGACGGGCACCTCCGGCGTCGGGTACTCGGTCGGCACCGGCGTCGGCAGGGCGTCGCCCTCGGCGCGGAAGCCCAGCGTGTCGGCCACGTAGCGTTCACGCTCACCTCGACGCCCTCGGGGGAGACGTAGCTGTAGGAGCCGACCACGGCGCCATCAGCCATCTGCTCCTGGCGCTCGATGCTGTCGTCGGAGAGGAAGCGGAATCTGTAGCTGTCCTGGCTGATGTGTTCTTTCGACTCCTCCAGGAGGCGGGCAGTTGGCCGCGTGACGGCGCGCTCGGCCGGCGCCTCGTACGAGCGAGACGGGGCGGCGGCGCAGACGGCCACGACGGCGGCGAACACGAACTGAAAATAACGCCGGCGGGGCAGCTGTTACCGCAGCTGCATGGAGTATCAGGCAGCGGCTGTGTGGGAGTCTGTTGTTTAGATATGTGCGGCGGCTCAGGTTACTGAACCCGTACATTTAAAAAAAGGCATTTGGCATTAAAATGCAGGATTTTTGAAATCGTTCTTGTTGACTACACACAAACCGGGACGAATTTCGGGCTTTTAAACGGCGACTCAACACATCTATCCTGAAGAGCGAAGTGGAACGCACAAAAGATGATATAAACGGACGACGGAGACGCTCAGCGTACTCTGGCGAATCCCAGGAACCAAGAAAACACGCAGGTGCTCACCAGCTTCATGGTTGTTGTTTGTCGTCGGAGCAGCGCGGGATGCTCGCTGGACAGCCGGAGATGAGCTGATGCCTGTTCGGAGGGGTCGGCCGGTTTTATAGCTGGCCGTCCGGCGACGGGCCGGACAGGGCCGGCTCACAGGGCCGCCCGGTGCCGGTCGCACAGGCAGATGCTCCAGTTTCCCGGTCCTCGGCTGTTGCTCAACAGGCAGTCGGGCGCGGAGGACGAGCCGGAGTCAGGGCCGCCCTGTCCGGTGTCCCCGGCCCTGTCGCAGTGTCAGATGTCTGCCCGTCACCGCTCGAGATCTCCGGTCGTCGCGAGCTCGAAACGCGTCCGGGTGTGTGAACGCTTGATGGCGTCCGGATGGCGTCTGATCACTTGCTTGACGGCGTACGGCCACGAAATTCTCATGGGATGGCTCCTGTTGGCGATGGTGGTGGTGGTAAAGTTATCAAAGCGTGTTTTACGAAGCGCCGTTCTGATACTGCTTCATTGTTGTTATCATTCAGGTCGTTACCTATCCCCCTGTGGTGGGACGGAATGTGCTGCAGGTAATCAGACCCGAACTTCGCATCCGTAAGGTGACATTTGAACTTATTGCTATCACGTGACGCGCTTCAAGCAGATTGTCGCTGGACGGGAGACCGAACCGACCCAAGACCTGTTCCGCAGGGCTTTTGGCCTGCGTTTTACCGAATGCCTTCGTGCTTTGCGCCCTAACGAACGACCCGTTTTGTGAACTGAGTGTTCCGATGCCCATCTCAAACTTCAGTCAGCTGCCGATAAATGCAATTATCCCGCACCGTATGTACTGTTCTATCACTGGCCCGCGTACTAAGCTCAAACATTTAGGACGTGGCGTATAAATGACCACTCAAGTGTCATGTGACGTTTAAAAAAATTAAACCACTCTACATTGCCTGCTGTATGTTGAAGACCAATCGAACACATATACTGGAAACCTGGCTTCTCTTTCCGATCTAGTCTCATATACACTGCAAACCTGGCTTCTCTTTCCGATATAGTTTCAACAGCCCTTTCTTCGTTTTTGCTTGTCAAAAAGGATTTCAGCTTACTGATGTCGCTAAAAGTCTTCTTTTTTTGTTCATACTCGCACTTGGTTGTGTATAAACTTATGTTTTTGGTTCAGAGTTTCGTTTTCTTTGCTTTCTTCCATTCGGTCCATAAATAGATCATACTTAGGCATCTTACATCAGGCAGCCATGCCATATTTCTGCGTGTCTCCACAGCACTGAAGTGCTTGAAATACGCTCCTCAAAACTGAGACCTCGAGAAAGAATTACGACAGCACGTGATATAATCATCAAACTAAAACATTATCCCGTAGGTAACCGCTATTAGCCACCATTATCCCGCGCCGTAGATACTGTTTCATCATTGGTACGTGTACTGGGCTCAGAAATTTAATGAGTGAAGTATAAATGATGAGTCATTGATCACGTGCCTTTCAACAAATTTTGGTCCCTCTGCATGGCCCGTTATATATTGAAAAAACTATTATATATATACATTACATATACATTATATATATATATATATATATATATATATATATATATATATATTACAAACCTGGCTACGTTCCGATAAACTGCGATGTAATGCAAATGAGAAGCATGGGATGAAGAGCTTTTATTTCCACTGCTAAACATGTCATGCCTAAACATTCAGGAACACATGCTCTGTCACTACAGTATGCTCATTGTGCGGATCTCTTGACCATCACTTGCGTAGAAGTTGAAGGTGGAGCCACTGAATTTTCCGTTGAAAACACTGTTACCAACCGACACATACCATAAACAGGTCAGAGTCGTAGCCAGGATTTTGGCCAGGGAGGGGAAAATCGGATTAGGGGGCCCTCGTAATCAATGGGGGCATCGAATCTTATGGCCAAAGACATCCAAGGGCCTTTGTGGTTAAAATCATATCACGGCGTATAATGACAGCTGATGACGAAAAACGACTGTGAGGGGCGCCTGTCAGATCGGCAGGAGCGCCTTTACATGCAAGTACGGGCCCCTTTACATTCCAGCGGGACCCTTTACAAGCCGACAAGAAGTCTCCTTACTGGCCAGAAGGGGCGTTCTTACAGACCGAAAGGAGGTTCCTCCAGAGCTCGACAGTGGCGCTTTATGGGCCGGCAGGGCCCTCTACAGATAAGCAGTGAACCGCCTTACGAGCTAGCAAAGGGCACTAAGGTTTTTGACGCAGCTTCATGAAACTTAGCCACTTTTTCCATTTATTTTTTATCTACTACGCCAAAATCTCGTAATTTCATTTTGCTCATAGGCGGAGCCAGGTCACGTTTTTCGGGGCATCTCAGGCCATTTTGGCCCTGTTGAAGGTAAACAAATGGCTCCCAAAATACTTATTTAGATAAAACTTAAAACTTGATATGTGTGTATAGGTGACTTACTGGGAAAGCATGCAAGAATATATTGTTTAGTCTCAGGTCAATTTATTGGGACAGATCAGTCAAAATTTAACGTTGTTTTTATCATCCATTTTAGTATTAATTTTCTAAAGGCAAAATTGGAATGTATTTGACTTACAAGTACGCCCTTTAGCTGTGTGCCATGTTCCAGATTGGTATCAGGCCTGGTCGCGGAGTTACGACTTAAAATGTCTTTCGTTATATATATATATATATATATATATATATATATATATAACAGGAAACACGCATGCTACGATATAAATATTTGTCATATATATTAACCCTATTCCCGACAGGGGACTTAATCGACCCCCCTTGGGTTAGAGAGAGAAAGAGAGGGAGAGGGAGGGGACAGACAGACAGATGGAAACCCAAGGGGGGCGGATTCAGCCCCTGCCGGGAATAAGGCTTGCATATATTACAAATGTTTATGCCGTAGCATGCATGTTTCCTGTGCCGCGCAGCACATGCCTATAATCCATAGGCATATTCTCTCTCTCTCTCTCTCTCTCTCTCTCTCTCTCTCTCTCTCTCTCTCTCTCTCTCTCTCTCTCTCTCTCTCTATATATATATATATATATATATATATTTATATGTATATATATGTATATACATATGTACAGAATATACCTATGGTCTATAAACATGTGCTGTGCGGCACAGGAAGTATGCATGCAGCGATGTAGACATCTGTGATATATATATATTAACGCTCTTCCTGGCAGGGGGCTGAATTCGGCCCCCTTGGGTTTTAGCTATATTCTTTATCACAGCCCTTTGTTTTTTCATGATTTTTCTGGTGTGTCTTTCAATGCGTCGGACATTTCTCTTCACGTCGGAACGTAGTTGTGAAATAAGACGTAAGATGTTACTCATATATTAACGTTTCAGAAATATCATTTTCTGTCTTCAGAATAATCTACTTCACAGTATAGTACAGTGCTTCTTTTTCAATACATATGCGAGGAACGATCAGTATTACTGAAAGCACTTTCGAAATGGAGTCCGCAGTTGATCGTCCTACATTAAGAGGTTACTAACTTATGAAATATCTTAATTTAGCCAGCCTCCCAAAGCAACAGTATGATATAGGGTTTCATTTGTTTGTTTAAATCGGGCCTTCGAGAATGTATGAACAGCGCCCCGGTGATAAGAAGGCGCCTGTGGTCATGACATTTTTTAAATTTATTCGTGTTGTCCATCAAAACTTATCGAGTAAGTCGCCCGTCATGGTCTAACATGTGTTTGACGGGTGCCCATCTCCTAAATGCATCGTCAGTCACCTAGATAAAGTCGTCATCGTGGCATCAATGTAGTGTACGGTACAAAGCCTGCAGTCTTCTTGTGGACAGACATATTGGTACACTACATTGGTCCTTTTCAAGTCACTGGTCGGGTCCGAAAGGTTGTTCTTCATCAGAACGTTCGCCATTGTTTTTTTTCTTGTAAAAACGATTAGCTGTATTTCGGTCTCGGAACCTTTAGGCTGGATGTGGCTTTTTCTGATTTCTGGTAAAACTTCCTGGTGAGTTTTGTAACAGAACGTCATCTGGTTTTTGTAAAATAATCTAAGATTGTTTTGACGTCGTTCTGGAGTTTCATTGTTCATGAAAGCCGTCATATGCCGGTGGATTGCTTTGTCAGTCACCATGTTTGGGTAACTGTTGTTGACTAAAATCCGTCGTATTTTCTTAAGTTCTAGGTCATGATTTACCCAATCCGAGCAGATATTAAAAGCGCGCTATGTAGATCTAATTTTGTATCTGTCGGAACATTCTTTGTCGTAAGTCATGCATTGTCCTTTGTCTGCCTATTTTCGATGTATCGACGTCCGGAAGGTGCCATCTTGAGCATTGACGAAAACGTCCAGAAAGGGAATCTCGGGGTCAATGCTTAACCTGGCACCGCCTGGGGGTATCAAATAGGGCACTTTCTTTGGCTTTTCGTGAATAACTTTTAAACTGTCAGAGCCAGCCTAACCAAATCCTCAGTACCTGTTTACCAATCAGTTCTTTATATTTTAACATCAAAACCATTTTCATGCTAGGTCAGGTCATGGAGATATGACGTCGTAAGTAAATCCTTGCATGCATGTTTCTGCCTCTTTGGACGTCGACTCGGATATGCTTTGTTTGTTTGTTTTTTTATGATATTCGCGAATATAATGCGTGGATTATTTGGAGTTACACGGGACACAGTCCGGGAAGGATATACGTGTGCACGTTAACATTAGAGGTCATGCTAGGCCACATGCATGATGACAATTGGACTGATTTACGTTATGAGTGATAGAAGTGGTTACCGCCGACCTTCGCATCGTTCAAGCCACACAAGCAAATCTATTTGCGCCTTTTAGCAAGGTTCACCAAATGCAACGTGAGGTCATGTCAGGTCACGTCATAGGTAGATGTCAAAACGAAATGAAATGCAATATTGTCTGTGGAAGATCATCCAGTAGCAGCAGAGAGTAATTATTGTTCCTTTCCAAAAAAAATGACTACCTCTCCTGGCCTGGCTTAACCTTGGCCCGATAACGAGCAGACAGAGGGATTCTGTACTTACGCAGCCAATAATCCCAGTGGCTAATTATTGCTCTTTGTCGGGAAGAGTAAACAGCCTTATGTGACCTGACCTTTAAAGACCTTGATGGGATTCATCAGCAGGTTTCACGTCCATGCTTTCTGTCACGTGGATCAAAACAGCTGCGAGTCAGTATCGATCGTTGGCATGCAAAGTGAAGTTATTGTTTCACCTGACCTAGGCTGACCTTGACCCGACATATTCATTACGTTTTGGCACGCTTCTAATGTAGGAGATCGTGACCTTTTGTTTGATACCTAATTGAAGGCTCTAAGGCCAGTACTACCGATGATATGAGGTATGAACCAATTTCAGTTTTTCCGACGTCGTGTTACGCATTTTGCATGACCTGTAACGTCATGGTTTATATAATATTTAATAACAGTAAATACATTAAATAATATTTAATATTAATAACATAAATATATTATATAGTAATTTAATAATAATAAAGACCAGGGTCTATATAATATTTTCTGAATCGCCAGATTCGGGGCTATTGATTGATGGTAGAACGATTCAAAGCCGACGATTAGATCCTGAGATAACAAAGGGGTGCCCTTTTTTGACACCCCTAGGCGGTCGCGGGTATCAAAACGCGCCAGGCAGCGCCAAGTTAATTCAGAAGCGAATTTTACCACCGATTTTTGTTCATAGCAGCGTCGTAGCTTCTCAAGATCATCCTTATTCCGGACATCAACAAGCACGTCATCAACATGTCGGCATTAAATGTGTGGGGCCACCACGTCGCTACTATTCACAGACACTTACAATTCAACATGGCCCATTGTCGGGTTTCATACAGCTTTTTGTAACTTTGTTTGTAATTGTTCAGAAGACGCAGACGTATGTAGCATTTGTATGATATGACGTTTTTACCCACATTGGCAAAGTGATACTATCTTCGGCGCCTATGCGCAATAGTGCATGGTAAACCCACGAGAGAAAAAGCTAACATGTCACATTCTATACAGTCATTATATTTACAACCTACGGTATACCAGGATACACTCCATTGTGATGCAAATCAGTTACAAATCAACGACTTGACTGGGCTCTACGTTTCGGCTAAGGGCCATCATCAGGAATATCTAGAGCATGAAGTTAAAATTCAAATGCGCAAATAAAAAAGGCTTAAGAAAGACAGGAAAACTACCTCAACACTGGAGACACTCAAAAATAGCAAATTTATTATCACGGAGCAAGGCAATGCGAGTAACAAAAACAGCTCAACTTTATCCATGCCCGAAATAATGAAGGGTTCCAATAAAGCGAAAGGCTATGGAACACAAAAAGAACCAGATATATATTAATGGTACACGAACTGTAAAAGTCCCCTCCCCTCCATACGCAGACATAATATACCAAATCTTAACACTAGGAATGTTTAAGATATTCTCCAAGATATTTAATACGCCACATTCTTTCGGAAGCCATTCATATGTTCATTAAAAACTAAGCACATAGTGGAAGACAATCAATTATCCTATTTTTCTCGCCAGATTTTGAAAAGTTGCTGCCTAGTGCCTGATACATCATTGCACAAATATTGTCATACCTTCTCCCCATTTATTGAAAGCCTTGTTGCTTGTCGTTTGTTGCTGTGAGTATAGTTCTGATGCGCTTAATTATGCCTTTGGCTGTGATATTAACTTAAAATTAACGCGGAGGTAGGATTCCCCCCCCCCCCCGTTCCTTCGACGCTGAAGCCAAACCTTTGGCGTTGAAGTGCTGAATTTAGAGACTTTTCCGATGTATCCTTTTTACACATTACACCGAGGTTTGAACGTCCTACCTTGCCCACGATCGGATCCAGGAGACGTATATGGGAGGAATGTCAAGCCATTTTGTGGTCGTTTCAGACCGTTGCTCGCTTCGTTACCTATCGGCACTGTAAACCAATAATTGGCAACACTATGATATTAGTGCGTCTCTTTTTATAACTGACCGCCCACGTCGTCTAAGAACTTTCTGGTGTGTGCAAAGGGACTCATCCTAGACCCCCTGAGGACATCATAGGGTAGAAGGTAGTAATGCAACCAATGGGTTCTGCGTAATAAAAACGATATATGTCTCTATAAACCAACGCTTTTACGTGCCGTAATATTGATAAGAAGGATGTGTTTAGAAGTAGGGACATAAATAAGGATAAGCGGTAAACAAAGGAACCATCTATAAACAAAAATTTTGGAGACCCCTATTTCGATCTACATTTAGCAATAGCAAAAACCACGAATGTTAACCTAATAAGAACATTAATGAAAAATACATACGAAATGCGTTTATAAATGCGTTGGCAGGGTAAAGGTTAAAGCATAAGCAACAAAACAAGAATGATTATTTAGAGACGCTTTGGCTCTGCACACAGATGTCAAGTTAAATCCACGTCGTTGAAAAGGGGATAAACGTAGGCATGTATTTCCTGTGTTACATTTTTTGATTTGTTCCATATGCTTCTGTCGAGCACAGCGTTTCAGCTGAGAGATTGTATTTGCCGCTTGCTCCGCCAGTTCAAATGCGACATTCATTTTTCTGCTGCCTATCGCACTGCAGCGACATTGGTGGCAGAGCATCGATGGAGCGGCCAAAACAGCCCAATTACAGAGGCGGCCTTTCGGCGGTTATGCCCGGCACCTAAGTACCGTTAAGGGTCTCTGGGATGGCGTCGTCCGATGCCCGGGCCGGTATTTGTTCGCAGAATGACTCAGCTCGTGACATTTATACCGGTAGTATACGACCACACGTCCGGCGGCTGGCCGCCTCCTCTTACAAAATGGCCATCCGATGTCCGAGTCAAACAAAGGATTCCGGAATCCAATGTTAGAAATGAGTTATAGCCTTTCCGGTAGCCGTTTTCCGTAAATAATGGGACTCTGGAGAATTTTAGCACCGAAACAGCTCTTTTCACTCTGTAATAAGCTTTTCATGATCCCAAGCATATCCCTGCTATTTCGAAAAATAGCGTTTGACCGCATTTTTCCTCAGGCTGCACTGGCTTCGCGTATGCTTCAATGATCTCGTGATGACGTCACTGTTGCCAGCGCGCCGCGCCGGTGAACGGTCGCGGCGCCGGTGCTCCCCATCCCTCCGTGCCCACCACCAGTAACCTCTTGGGGATGTTTGTGAACGATTGCCTGGGAGTTCGACTGAAAGTGTGAGTGTGGAGTGTGTCACCCATTGGACAAACTGCTCACGGACTCACCAATACCTGCCGCGAACTGCGTGGATTCCGAACGGATCGGTGCGGGGAATTGGACCTGTTGCAGCAAGGATGTGAGTAGACACCTCCACCAGTCAACCGCCTTTCATCACTCTTCATCATGCACGGTCCGTCTGGAGCTTCAATTCATCGAGATCTGCTACGTCTGATTGTTCTCCTCGCCATCATTAACGCCCTGATGCTGGCTGCTGCGCCTGCGGTTCCGCTGCCGGCTCGTTCCCGACGGTCAGCCTGCGATGGTCCGCGTGACCTTGAGCCTGGCCTTGACCGTGAGTCAGCTGATGGCGTGCCGTGCCTGAGGTCAGCCGCGCCGGGCGGCCAGCCGGCGGACTCCGGCGCCGCCAGTGCCGGACGAGGCGCGGCAGACGCGCGCCCGGGACACGGCACCGGGGGAACAGAGGCGGACACCGCTGGGGCGGACGGTCACCAGCTACGGCCGGATCCAGCCTATCTGTCGGACTCCCGAACATTCAGTCCCTGAAACCAGAGATACTCGAGCTGTCTGATGAGCTCCATCGCCGAAGCTACGACATGATGGCACTCTGCGAGACGTGGCTCAAACCGTCTACGCCGAGCCGCCTACTGATGCTGCCTGGTTACCGCCTCTACCGTGCCGACCGACCCGACGGACACAGTTACGCCGGGGTGGCATTGACTACCAGGGACAACATCAGCGTTTCCCCCCTCAGGGTCACCTCGGAAGCGAAGCCAAACAGCAAGCTCGAGACCTTGTGGGTTTTGGTGAGGCCTGCTAGCAGATGTCAGTTTATCCTACGCACAGTGTACCGTTCCTCGAGGCGCAATGTGACGGATCTCGAGGCCGACTTCTCTGGTTTAGAAGCCCAGTATCAGCGTTTACTTGTCGTTTATCCTTTGACACAAATTTTAATTTGCGGCGACTTGAAAAGTGACTTTTTGTAAGCCAGCCTGTGATCCTGCCAAAAAGGTGCTGTGTAACTTTCTGACAGACTGTTCACTGTCCCAGTTTGTTACGTCCTGTACGTACTCTACTGGTGCACTGTTGGATATTATCATGGCGAATTGTCGTCGCTTCGTAAAACGTTGTGGTACCGTTTTTTGCCATTTTAGCCCACACAAGTTTCTACGTGCGTACATAGATGTGTCTCGCTTTCGCCCATCGCAGCGCATTGTCAAATCTCGCCGCCTTCGCCGCATCGATGTAACCGCTTTGCATTATGATCTTTTGTGTGGGGACTGGGATCTAGTGTTTTCCTCCCCGACTGGGACACTAAAATGGAACACATTCCTTGACACGTTTTTATCTATCATCGACGCTCATGCTCCTGTGCGGACGATGTGAATAAGGAATGCCTGTGATCCATAGGTCAGTGATGAAACCAAAGTGATCACATCTCGTCGCCACGAGGCACTGGCGGTACTCGGTCACGGGTCGACCGAGTATAAAATCCTACACAGAGCGGTACGTTCCGCTACTAGGCATGACACCTGCCTTGACATCCAGCGACGGATCCGAGAGGCTCAAAGGGCAAGGCTCCATGTGGAAGGCACTTCGGTCGGCCGTTGGCAGCGGGAAGGCCGACCCAAAGCAGCCCGAAGCAACACCGGACCAATTAAACTCGTTTTTTGTTAGCGTGGGGCCGCGCGTAGCCGGTGAGGTGAGGGACATGGGAGAGAAGCCGGACTTGTCTCGCCGACTGTCACGTGTTGGCGCCTGTTCGTTTAGCCTGGCGCCCCTGACACTGTCTGAGCTGCGGGCAGTCGTGTTTGGCATGAACGGGTCGGCTGCTTGCGGCGAGGACGGTGTCATGATCGGTATGTCGTTTGATACGATCGGCGCGGTGCTCCTGCATTTGATCAATTCCAGTATCTCCTTCTCCGATGTCCCAGATTCCTGGAAACATTCCCTCGTTTATCCCATCTTTAAATCCGGGGATCTTACTAATCCATCCAACTTCCGGCCAATTTCCATGATTTCTGTCATTGTTGAAATTGTAGAGCGGGCCGTCCATCTACAGCTCTACAATTACCTGTCCCAGAACCACCTCTTTTCCCAATTCAACATAGATTCCGTCCTCGTCACTCGACGGAAACCGCGCTGGTATCCTCCAACCACATCCTTTCAGCCGTTGACTGTGGGGAGATGTACGTACTCTGCCTACTGGATTTGAGTAAATGCTTTGATGTGATGAACCACGCAAAACTACTGACCAAATTGTAACTTCACGGAATCGATGTTTCTTGGTTTTCGGCGCACCTCTGTAATCACACTCAGAATGTCAGCCTCACTGACGCTCAGGAAAACCCTAAAATATCTGCCCCGTTCCCCAACAGCATCGGAATTCTCCAGGGCTCCGCTCTCGGCCCCCTGCTCTATTGCGTCTTTGCAAACGACCTCAGTCTGTTCGCTAAGGGCGCAGTACTCGTCCAGTACACTGACGACACTGAAATTTTGGCTAGTGGTAAAAAGTCTGAATTCCAAAACGTCGTTGCTACGATGGAACAGGTCCTATCTTTTCTTGATATTTGGTTTCGAGAAAACGGGCTAAAAGTAAATGCCAGCAATACTGAACTGATGCTCTTCGGCAGTGCACAAAATCTGCGCAACGCCTCTAATTTCGCCGTAGAATTTCGCGATCATAATCTTCATCCCGTTTCGGAAGCTAAAAATCTGGAACTAATCTTTGATCGCTGTCTCAACTGAGACTCCCACATATCCGCCGTTACTAGGTGCTGTTTCGGGACTCTAAGTGGCCTATCACATCTAAGGAGTTACCTACTGCCGTCCGTTATCTCCGCTCTGGTCAATGTTCTGGTTCCCTCGCAGATCCCATGTTGTATCTCGGTAAATGGTAATGGTACTAAAACACCTGTCTCGCCTCCAGAAAATCATTAACTATGCAGCAAAAGTTATTTTTGGCCAAAGAAAATTTGGTCATATAGCGGATCTGTTAAGGAGACTGGGCTGGCTTAGCGCGGAGAAACTGGTCTCATACCATATACTGTGCCTGGTGCACAAGGTGCACAGCATGGGTGAGCCTGAAACAACGGCCACCGAGTTTTCATGCGTTGCGGAGCATTGCGACCGACGCACCAGGCAGGACGGCAACCTATATGTACCAAAATCTCACACGGAGATGGGTCGGAGACGTTTTTGTAGTCGTACGTCGCGGCAGCTCAACTCGTTGCCGCCCGATCTGCCGCGGCTCCCCATCTCCCTGTTTGGTCGCCACCTGAGACGCCACCTAAGCAGAGATAAGGAGTGATGCGCCGTCCATCAATATGTTGTTTTGTCGCGTCTTGTGCACTTTTTTAAGTCGTTCAAATGACAGTGACTGCGTGCATTGTATGTTTGACAGTGTTTGCATGTATTGATGACCACTGACCTCTTGCATTTATTACTTTTAACAAGAGGCCGTAATAGCCGCGAGCCTATGGCGGATGGCTTTAATATACGCCTGGAGTCTGAAGTCGGAAGTCTGAAGTCACTGGCCTCGTGACAGATTCCAACTGGCTTGACGTTAGCTTGACAAGCTTGGTATGAAACCTTGACAGGCAAGTTTTCATAGGACGTCCTGGCTTTCACTGGCCTCGTCTTGGTTCCACTGTACACTTGACGGCAGACAGTGCGCACCAAACATCAGACAGTGTCGGTAAACCGCATACCAAACTGCGCAGACACTTCAGGGACACCGCACACCAAGCACTACATCCATCGCCGGTACACTGGCCCGCGGATGTTCGCTGCAGACTCCACCGCGATCTCACGTATCAGACAACAAACACCGGAGTTGCATCGCAAAAGCCAGCCACCAAGCACCAGACGCATACCGCACTGCCCACCCTGTTTGTGCACCAGACAAACGCAGCAAGCCGGCGGAGCGGCGCGCGGTAAACGGGAGCGGGGAGTAGCACTGTACGCCGTCACCGAGACAGAGACTCCGGTCCGTAACGGCCACCTCGTCTCGTCCGTACGGACAATCACACTACTCTGGGCGCCCGAATGGTGATGGCAGCACGCCGCCGCCCGTTGATGCCGCCCGGCCGGCAGTTGAAGCCGCCCGGAACAAAAACACGCCTCGGCGCTAGGCTTCTGCTCGGGCTTGCGTGGAGCCTCCGAGCCTGCCGGGACGTGGCCCAACTTTGCGTTGCTGTTGCTGAATATAGCGCGGTTGCGGGATAATGCAGAGATCATTAGGTCCTCCACAACTTGCAGTTCTGATTTCTTCCATTTTGCAACTTGAATATCGTTATACGTATATAATAGGGTGTTTCGTCGTCCACACATGACTTGATAATAACATAATTATTACGAAACATCCCTAAAAATGTTTGAAAATATTCAGGCTTTGTCGGAAAAAAAGAAGCGAAAAAGAATGCACATGACAATTCATGATTATCGCTTGCAGCAGTGTGGTAAAAATAATAATAATACGTCAAAAATTTCACATTATTTGCCCTTCACTTTAATTGTGCAGAACAGTAACGTCCTGGAATCCTTGCGATGACTAACACTGAATCGCACGAATTTCGCTGCAGCAGTCATGCGTTTCGGAATTCAGAATCCTCAGAGCCTCATCGGTGGTCAGGTCGCACACTGCTATGGAAAGCGAAAGGACACGGAAACATGAACGCACGACACTGTATACACAGCACCGTGTGGTATATCCCCGTCAGATGTGTGAAACTAAAGCCATTTGGGCTTCTGGACCATGGCCAAGCTTCTGGTGCGATAGGTGCAAGTTTGCCAAGGTGGCTGTCACTGAAATTTAGATTTTCATAACCGAAACTGCTGCCCACAAAACAATTGTGTTTTTAGAATCTGTCCCCGTTTGCCTGTGTCCCAGCGAAATATCTAAACCTTGGCTGGTATTAAACATTCCCTTTTTTCATTAGTCATGCACATGTAATTTTTTTTACTTTTGATATGTGTTTCAAACCTCCTGCATTTACACGGTTTTAAAGCGATTCCCCGTGTTTCTCGTCTATTCTGTTCATTTGCTTCCTTTTGGCAGCTGCAGTGTGACGACAAGCGTTTGTGCAGTCCAATGAATGTTAGACAAATACGCATATGCATCACCAATAACAATGGTCCGAATCTAATTCGTGCCTGCTGATTGATTATCCGAATCATGTTTAAGGTCTGAAGTATATCTAAAAAATGAGTGTCAAACACCTTATGGACGACATTTTTAGGTCGACCCAAAGGCCGACCAAATCAATTTATGATAAGTCGGTCAGGGTAGACCATTCTTTTCAACTCTGTGTCTGAACCATTTTTAGGGCTCATTCTCACTCTCACACAAAAGTGGCAACTTTCTTCACCACTCCCCTCGTGTTTCAGATATTAGCATTAAGATTCTATTGCAAGGTATCTCAAACGAACCCTTGGACCTTACCTACAATTCTGAATGTTTCCACATAAAGATGCAGGTTAACTACCTTGGTATATGGCTAGCAGTAAAAGGAATCGAGAGAGTAAGGGACCCAGCTGTGAGGGACCGTGGCCAATGACGGTGTCAGGAGCCAACAAAATATTATTTTTACAGCATATGTAATGATCATTCTGGTATCACACATTACCGAAGGAAGGTTCTCAAAAGTGAATTGAAAGAGAGAGACCCACTGCTTCAAATCTATATTTATGGCCAATACATATTCATATGTGTATCAATGGCGCATTCAGTATTGGACCACGAAAGGCACGATGAAGTATAATGCACTCGTTTTTGTCCTTCGATAAATCGTTGCCGTCTGGCAGGACCTGAAGCTTGAAAAAAGTGTTTGAAACTGAAAGTGAGCCGGACTGGAGGCCTAGAGGTCCGCGCACTCTGTATCAGGTCTTTGGGGTCTCCGCAATTTGGACGTCGGAGACGCCTCTAGGAGAGCTATGATCCCCACCCCTGCCTCGGCTTCACCGCCCACATCACTCGGCCAAGTCAGTGGTCCGGCGGCGTCCTGACACACAGTAGCGTGCAAGCTCTGCAGCCCGGAACCGACACGAGCTCCCCCGGCACTCCCTCCCACGCAAAAAAACTGCACAGGAAAGTAAGCCGCGTGCCGGCGGTGGCGTCACCGCAAAAAGCCAACTCCAGCCATCGACTGCACAAATCCACTAGGACGATCCAACATCGCTCCTACGGAAGACCGGCAGTGGCCCGATCAGGTCAACCCATGACATTTCGCCACGGCCTGGCTGGCAGCGGGATCTGGTGCAGCCGAGGTCGACACGATTTAACATGGGCCTTATAGACAGAGCAGTGAGTACCGTCCTGCAGCATGAACTGCACTTCATCGTCCCTGCCTGGCCTCAAAAGCTTCTCACGGAGCCGCTGCTTGGTTCGCACCAGCCCCTCGATGCGACTCGTAAGCGCTGGCCGCCATCCGGTCGCGAGGCTCACAGAGCACGACCAGCCGTTCGCCCCGAAAAAAGAGAGGGCCCGAGAGGGGCAGCTCGTGGCCCAAGGCAAAGAACGAGGCTACCGAGACGTCTGCGTCTTTGCGGGACCGGGGCTAGCGCCCCCCCCCCCCCGCGCACCACGGCAAGGGAGGCATTCCCCGCCAAGGCAGCACGCATTTCCGTCTCGGAGATGGGGCGGGCACCGTCAGATGAGCGACCTGCAAGGTGTCGTCATTCTCCCAATCTGTAGCAGGCCTGGGCAGGCGTGCCAGACCGTCAGACCTGTCGGCCACCAGGTTCGCACCAGACCTGATGTGCTCGACGTCAACGGTGTACTCCACGAGGCGAGCCTCCCATCTGGCCACCCGGCGGCCGACCTGGTTGGACTCCTTGGGACCGTAGATAGCACAGAATGCCTGGTGGTCCGTCCGTATCAAAAACCGCTCACCCCACAGGAAGGGACGCCATTTCTCCACTGCCCAAACGCAGCACATGCTTTTCCTCTCGACAGGGGAATAGCCTTTCTCAGCATGAGAGAAGGCTTCGGAGGCGAAGGAAACAGCCTCGCCGCCACCAGCCGTCGCCTGGCCGAGGCGGGCTCCACGGCCGACGTCACTGGCATCGCACGGCAGGACAGTGCGCCTGGCAGGATCGGACGCACTCAGGGCAGGCGCAGCGGGGATCGCGTCCTTGACCCGCCTTACCAGCAGGAATGGTCCGCCGACCGCACGAAATGGTCCCCTGGGACCGCCGCCCGAAGCGGTTCCTCCAGCGTGTAAACACTGGAACAAACCGGGCGTCGTGACTCACCGTCCGAGGAAACCGCGCAGCTCGCGCGCGTCGGACGGGTCAGGACCCTGCACGAGCGGGGAGATCCGCTCTGGATCGATACGGATCTCCGCTTGGTATACCGCGTACTTCAGAAACTGGAGAGGTCGTGCTCCGCGTACACTCGGCGGAGTTGACTGGCACGTTTTGCCGTCCGAAAGTGGCTCGACAACGGCAACTCGACGGCCGTGCTCGGCACGGGACGCTGAATGCACTACCACGTGATTTAAATACACGACGACGCCAGCAGTGCATCGGAGGATGGGCTCTATCACCTGCTGGAGGCACGGACCAGCACTGGAGAGCCCGATAGCAACTCACGTGAACCGCCTGAGGCCAGACAGAGTGCCGGAGGTTAACAGGTTCCTGCTATCCGGATGAAGCGCGAACTGGTGGTATGCACCCTCGAGACAAAACCTGGTGTACCACTGGGACCCAGGGAGGTCATGCAGCATGTCCTCCACGTGCGGGAACGGGCAGCCGTCCACGACGACTGCCCGGTGGATCTGGCGAAGGTCAGCACACAGCCACACGTCCCCGTTACCCTTCCTGTCCACTACCAGGAGAAACACCCACTCAGAGGCGGACCGGTTCGATTACCCCTGCCTGCTTGAGCTCCGCTAAAGGCTCGCTCACATGGGCTCGGATTGTCAAAGGAAGCCGGCGGAGGGACCGACGGACAGGAGGGATGACAGGGTTAATGGTCATCTTGTGCTCGAACCGGCTGATCGGAGGTGGTCCGCAGGACAGCAGGGCAGGAGTCGCAGGGACTTGGCTGAGGTCACTCGGGGACACGAAACACACCTGGTGGTACTAACAATGTTGATCCCAAACGCTTGCATTACATCAAGTCCAGTGATCGGGGAGCCCTGGGACACCCAATACACCGTAACTAACTGCACAAGCCCCAGGAACGTAAGCGAGACATCACAGGTCCCCAAGACCTGGAGCTGGGCTCCACCGTAAGCCTGCAGCACGTGTGTCGGTGGCTGAAGGTCAGCGTGGGACGCAGCACTTGAGGAGCGGGGTCACTGAGGAGTCAATGACCACAACCATCTCAGCCCTCCTCTCACACACAGAGATGGGGTACGTAACTAACCTTGGCCCACAGACAGGATCTGCATGAAATGAACAGTGCGGGCACAAGCGGCCGAGTGCCGACCTTTACGCATAACGGCAAAGTGTCCCGTCTTGCCACAGTCGTGACGTTAAACATCACAAGCAGCACATGCGGGATCTTTAGCATAGCGGCCCTGGCCACCACTGTAGCAGGTAGGCTGGTCAAAACTAGCCTGGGATCCGAAGGTTGCCTGCGGGTTCGGGCCAGCCTGGGGCCCCTGACCCCGCCTGGATCCCGCTGGCTTCCACCTCCTGGGTCCAGCGCGCTGGAACTGCGTTGACACCGCGTTGACATCAGCTCCTGGCGCTGGCGCGTGCTGCATGGTCCTGGCTTCCCGGGACGCGGTCTCCACAGACTGGGCCAGTAGCAGTCTTTTTCAGGACGAGGCCCGCCTCTATGAACAGGCGCTGCCGCATAGGAGCAGAGGCAGTCATCTCAACAACCTGGTCTCTAATGAACTCTTCGCAGCTACCAGCGTAGTTATTTAATTATATGAATGATTTACTGTTGATATAAAAGCTATTATAATAATTAGTTATTTCATATGTTAATCAATTACGGCCACGGTAATCATATGTTACAGCGAGCTGCCGGAGCACGCTGACCCTGCTGAGCAGTAGTCTCGTGTCCCTGCTGCGTCCCCCCCCCCTCCTTTCAGCGTTTGGAAGACACGCTGGCCCTCGCTGCCGGGACAATGTAGCTGGATGGTCATACACTTGGGAGAAAGCGTCATCCCCGATGGCAAGCAAGTAATTATCGAACTGGACGATCCTCACCGGTCACGGAACGGCTGGATCCCCGGGAGACGGCAAAAACGGCGCAGGGGCCGGCTGCATAAGAAAATCAATTTGGGTAAAGCACGCGAGACAATGATGCTTTACCTCGTCGCCAAAATGTCCTGTCGATATGTAATTTCGTGTACGTCCGTTCTTCATTTAATAGTATGGCTTTAGCCGCAAAAATGTTAACCCTCGATGCGTATATTATCGTGCACCATACTGCCGCGAAAAAGCATGAGACGTAAACAAGACATATACAGCACAACTGGTACAAGAAAAAGTTAACCGAGTCAAATACGAAAATGAGACGTAGACACACGACACAACGGAAACGAACCATTGAGACCTTCCCATGCTATTTTATGCGTGCGCAACGAAATCAGATTAGCATACTCATGGTGTTGCCAGGAACCTAAGATAAGGGTTCTGCGTCTTCGTAATTTTTACTACATGGAAAGGCTCCTAAACTGGCGCTAATGGCGTGAATGTAAAAGCCTGAGGTCCGGAAGTTTCATATTATGTTGGCATAGCGTTATGCAGTCACAACATACATCAATGACGTAGCCAGTAGCTCTACATAGGGGCAATGTTTGTTACCCTCCTGCAGGGGTGTAGGATCCTATACAGTTGGGAGGCTCCAGCCCCAACCTTGCGACTCATCCCCCCCCCCCATGTGGCAGCCAGCCCCCAACTTTCTCAAAATAGCAGAACAAAGTGGCCCAAAGTCGGGAAGAAATCAGTATTTGGGGGTGCTCCAGGTTGACTGACTCAGGGCTGATCCCCCTCCCTCAACCGACTGGGCGATCCTACGTCCCTGCCTTCCTGCATGTGCACTTTTACAGATCGACGAAATCTACTGAAACGAGCCCAAAATATTTACTGTGATGGTTGACCCAGCATGGATTTTCTCCAAAAGAACTATTATCAATGGAGGGACCAGAAGTCTCAAAAGGATAAATGATGTCTTACGCATTTACCATGCCTACATGTCATGGTATGAACAATGCCGGAGAGAGCGCCCACCTCCTGTCTCCTGACGCGCCGTGCGCCTCCTGTCTCCTCACGCGCCGTGCGACGCTCTGGGGTTATGCGGTGTTTGTGAATGCTCCAAGCAATTGTTAACGGGTAAGAAACTACTGATGAGTTTCTTACGGCGCGCTTGATGAATCTGCGTACCTTCGGCTCACTTTTGGCTGCCATTAAATAAGTTTTTACCATGGAACGCTGACTATGGATGGAGAGTGAAGTGGGGCAAGTGTGGCCTCCGCCACACCAGCTTCAAGATTTGGTGTAGCATGCCACACCAACTTTTAAATGTGAGTGTTTCCAAAACTAGGTATGGCAAGGATGCCCAAATTTTATGTTCTTCGCAAAATCATAAAGTATGAAGGTTAAAAAAAATCGCCTAGCAGAAACATACAGGTTACTGAACAATGTCATCATAGAGCACTTCAGGCCAGGGGGCATGCAGTGTATATCGTTCAGTTCACTGCACTCTTCAGTTAAGTTATATTCGTCCAAGTCGAAAACCAAGCGGTTGCATTCCAGTGGGAAAATATTGGGGGAAGGGGACTGAGTATATGAGACTGACCGGCTGACCTTTGCCATACCCACTTTCAATATTATCCCCCACCCATGACGCTGACTGCGCCCTGCGCTGCATGTGCCGCAAACTCGTCTGTTTACACCAAGAACAATGTGCTGAGAACGTCAGCTGATGTTGTGTCGGCTGACTCACGACCTTCTCTACCGACTGGCATACAGCGCCATCTATACGCAAAAACAGCTACTTGCACTTGGTGACCTCGCCCGTGCGCGTCGCCCGAAGCGCCCCGTGCGACGTGGCACAGCTGCACGTGTTGCTGTGTGTGCTGCCTCTGCTCTCCAGCCTGCCGAAGACCGGCGCCTCGGGGTGGTGTTTCTGTGACGGCTCATGGTGGCGTCCGTGTTCCTCGCTGTCTCCTGCTACCTCTTCGGCTGTCTGCCAGTGAGACTGACCTGCTTCTACAGCTGAAGAAGGCAGCTGACAACAGTTACTCCATTGGCCACCTCAAGGTGCTCTCCTTTACGCCCAGACTTAAATAAGTGTGCCGTCTACTGCATAGTGAACGGCGGGATGGTTTGTGAGCATCAGAGACCTGGCTGTCCCAGGATGTTCTCGACGCCGTCCTCCTCGTGCTGCTTTACAAGCTGCACAGATGCGACCGCCCGGAACTTCGTCGAGGCCACGGCGTTGCCATCCTGGTCTCGGAGGATCTGCGTGTGGTGCGGCTTCATGACACAAATGCGGGTGACGCCGGCGTTGAGGCCCTCTGGCTGTCGATCCGCGTCGCCGGCAGGGCGGCTGAAGTGATTGGCGCCATCTACCGGCCACCCGGTGCTTTGAAGGCGAACGTTTTTGGTGTTGTTCGATGTCAGGTGGAGGCGGCACTGGCTACCGGGAGACCTGTGTTTGCTCTCGGAGACCTGAGTGTCAGTTTTTCCGACAATCCGATGCCGCTGACTGTCGTAAATGCAGCTCGCTTTTAACTGACTTTAACTTGACCTAGCTCATTACGGCACCCACACATCCCTGTCCCTCTCCATCCCTCCTCGATCTAGCCATGGCGAGTGCATCTGTCATTACATTCCGTGCACATTCCCATCTCGTTGTCGACCACTATCCCATCATCATCCATCCTCCCCCCCCCCCCCCCCAGCTATGCAGCCCTCCAACTATTACCCGATCCCGGCCCTGGCATAGTCTACTGGAATGCCTGTTCCCTCGACACGTTAACTGCTGACTGGGAATGTTTTTACTTGGCCACCGACGTAAGCACCAAGCTTTGGCTTTTTTATGGCACTTCGGAACCTCGTCGCCGACGCCCACTGCCCTACCATTTGCAGACGTGCGCGGCGGTCTTCCTGCCTCTGGCTGCGTGACAGAGCGGTCAGAGCAGTAATGGCGGAGCGACGCCGTGCAGCAGGTGTGGACCGTCACGCACTCAGATGAGGAAGCGTATCGGCCTCTGCGCAACATTACAAAGATGCATCTGCGCAACATTGCAAACGTGCTCACAACTCGAGCGCGAAGGTCTTTCGTGTCGGAGCTGCTTCAGCGAGACGTAGAGAGACTTTGGACCCGTATCAAACAATTCGGCGTGGCTTTTCTGTGCGCGATTCGACGGAAAAAACGATATGAACACTGAGAAGGTCAACGTCCTCAAAGCTCAGCTTTGCTGGTGTCGGTGTCCGCGTTGACGCTGATGCTACGCATCAGGCAAGTGCCTATGGTGCCCCTTCCGCCGACCTGCGACCGTACAGAGCTTTTGCCCCGCATTGCGTCACCTCACCTGAGCTTTCGCGTTCCATCAGCCACCTGTGCTCCTCCAACAGTAGCCGGTGTTGACGGATTGCTCATTTGCGCAATCACGAGCTGTCTTCCTGCCATCGCCCTCCACATCCTCCATTTCTTTAGGCGAAATTTGTAGTAAAGGGCAGTAATGTTATGCAGCCGACCTCATATTTAACGCACAGGAAAAACATTTTTGTTTTTGCAGCATATTCATGATCACTGTTCCGTATTCCTGTGACATCGCTAAATATCTAGTGTAGACCGCTTGGTTCGGGGGCGGGGTCATGTCCCAATACCGCCTTTGGCAATGTCCCTGCCCACAGTTCTTTGTCGTTGGTGCTGGCGCCTTATTAAAATTCCCTGTGGGCAGAGCGCGTCGGGGTGCATGCTCATTCAGATGGAATGGTTTACAGGGGTTGCCGTCGATGTTACCTCAAATTCCAGCGTGGCCGTCCTCCAACGACATATATAAGAATAGGAATGTTTCAGCCTGGTGTCTCGTGAACTGGAAGCAGCCCGAAGATAGTCATTCACCCAGAATGAGAACCTTTCGGGCTGTCATAGCCCGTCCTCTAGTTTTGAGTCAAATAGCGGGAAGAGCTAGAAGCTACGAACAATTCTGGCACACTGCAGGGCTTGTCCAGTGAAGCAGCCTGATGCGTGTTGGAAATTATTAGCCGGAAGCTTACATGCTTTCATTGAAGACGTGGTAGACAAATTTTAGTCGTAGAACGGTTGGCTTGCGGGCCAGTTGGGTCACGAAGCAGTCTATATAGCTAGCATAAACTGGCCGAAAGGAAATGGTATTTTATGGATGATGCATCTGATTGCTTATGTTCGGAATGCTGACCACCTGAATGCAGACATTTTGTAAGAAGCTGGAAAACTCACAGCAAGAATGTTTGTTTGAATAATATGCGTGAAAATGTCAATTTCTGTCTGGTGTCGGATCGCATTTGGTATCGTTTGCTGCCAATTTATATACCGTTATTATCCTTGGCGTCCATTTGCAATTATCACCAGTATGTTAGTCACGATCACGAGCGTTTCGCGCACTCAAAACGCATTGTATCTCAATATATTGGGCAAAAACATGCAAATAGTGCCCAAAAGATTCCCGGAGGCAAACCATCATGAGTGGCTGCAGGAAATGATTCCAGTTCATTTCGTAAGCTTGTTACACAGAGTTAATTTCTCACCACTCTACTCGCAGCTCCACTCTCAAACTTCTCAGCAAAATCACCAAAGTACCTGACGCAGTCCACGCCGTCTGACTTAACACAGCTACTAGCCGAGGCGAGTTCCGAGAAGACGTACCAACAACTCATGCCACCGTAGCAGGGCACTCCGTCATCCTAACTTCTACAAAACATGCCAGCAGCATCGACCCGTGTCTGGATGGCCCCAGTGGCCAAGCCGCTTTTCCATTACGCCATCCAGTCCCCACGACCGGGATCCAATACGGCGCCGCTCAGCGCGCACAGCCTGTGCGGCCCCCAGCCGCGGCGCAGTCGCCTTGGAGGGATAAAGGGAGGACTCAGTCACCGAGCTGGCTGAGCCGGCCATTACAGGCGTCTGACCGCCCCGACCGCCGTCGATCGACGCACAGGCCGGCAGCAGAGTCGCACGAGCCGCGCTCCCCTTGCCAGGCCCCCGCCGCTGCTGCCGACCAGTGGCGCTCTCGTTAGTGCTTGGCGCTCGCACTCGAGCCAACGTCCGGTGGAGAAACGCAGAGGCCTGGCTTGGCCACTGCCTGCGGCCGCCTCAGCCGAGCCCATCCCCACACCACAGTTGCAACGAAGGGATAAGATGTCCATGCAGCATGTCGGATGGTGGCTGGAATATTTATGTCTCTTCAGGGTTGTGAGAATCACTGGTGTTATGCGTTCTGCTACCTTCTATCATTAACTAGCTCGTTCTGGAAAACGAAAAAAATGGCTGTTTGCCGTAGTCATTCGCGGACGTTCATGCTCCAGTTATGACTAAATGGTGGCAATGTGCAAGGGAATCCGTCCTGGCAAGGGGAAAACGTCCTCCTCAGGCCTTTATTGGGGGTTTTACTGGTGACATTCCCTGGCCATTTGTTGGGAAGTTCGTCTCACATTGCCTGGCCTCTTTGACCCAGCCGGGATCTCAGCTGCAGCCAGTAATGAAGTAGTCTGGGCTAGCCTTGGCTCTATATCACTATGATATTACAGCTTACATAATCTGCGCAAAACGTTTATTTGATTCAAAGCACGTTCTGTGGTTTCTATTGCAGCTAATCCACAAAATGTTCGATTGCCTCGCATATCCGAAACATTTTTATTCCTCGAGTCCGTGGGTTATTTTTCATGCACGAAACATCTGCGATCTTCCTAAGAATGTGAATGTGAATCTTGGCGCCAGTTCGACTGTGAAATGGTTCGCCCAATTTAGCACGAGGTTCCAAATGACCATTGGCGCTGAGATTGACTTCACCTGATAAATTACAAGATGGAGGCATCGAGTATGTGTTATTCCGTTCGACAGGAAACACGCAGCTCTGTGATAACGAATCATAAACAGCTGGGTGAAACGACTGCGTGCTGACTGGGACGGTGGCATACTTCGGGACGATAACAGGAAGACGCGCAGGAAGGACCACCCGCTCTGCAATCCCCAACAAGCCTCGAGCGGAAGTGACACAACGCTGAAGTGAACGGACCGCCGCTGCGCTGAAAAGCCGTCACCTTGGGCATAAAAACATCACAGGAAGAACTGGTGGTTCCCGTTACCAAGAACTGCAGTTTGTCACTGAGGCCGGTTGTCTTTCCACGGCGATGGAAGGCGGCCAATATTACACACATCTCCAAAAAGGGTGAACAAGGTGCCAGCTAACTACCGGTTTGTGCCACTGCCTTCTTTGCTCGTTAAGATTTTAGAGCGAGTCGTGCGTGAAGAACTGTTTCCCTGTGTTTCGCCCCCTCCCCCCACTCCGCGTGCCCTGAACAGTACGGACTTATTCCCAGGCGCTCGTGTTGCACAAACTTGACAGTGTATCGCCATTCGGCGTTGGAGACCATATCGGATAAATACCAGACAGATGCCGTATGCACCGATTATTCCGCAGCCTTTCAGAATGTGAACCACACTTTCGTCACTCACAGCTTGACTTCTACAAAATAGCGGAATTTGCTTTGAAATGGTTTGCCTCGTATTTGTTTCATGACGTCTGAGAGTCATAGTCAAAGGAACAATATCCAACAGGACACCGGTGACTTTCGGCGTCCCAAAAAGTTTCCTGTTACGCCTCTTCTCCTCTCCTTTTCCATGAACCATCTCCCTCCGTCCATTCAACGTGGTTACATTCTTTACGCTGACTACGTTCCATTTCTTCGCAAAATTGATTTTCGTGCGAATGGTACTTTGCTGCAGCAGGATCTTGATAGGAAGCCAGTGTGATTGACCAGATGGGGCCTTGTCTCGCCAAACGCAAGTCGTTTGCGATGACCTCGCACTCGCGCCCGTCCGGGTCAGCTGCTGCATTCACAGAACGAAACTCGACATAGAGACAACCTCTCGGGACTTTGGCTTCGTGCAGCTGGATTCTGAGATTACCTTCGCCCCGCGTCTCCCGCATAAAGTTTGTCGAGCCAACCGAGCTCTCAGTTTGCCAATTAGGCTTTTGCGGACGGACATCAAGGGAGTCAATGTTCAGCAAATTCGCTTTGCCTGCAGCTGACTTTGCTCATGTTAGATCCGCCTTAGAACAATGCAGCGTGGTCCGGACGGGGGCGACCGATTCCCCCACTGTGCGGGTCGATCGATATAGCGCAAGCTTTTCATTTGGTTTTCACTACGCACATCCTCCGGACCCATTTGGAAGCTCTTTGTCGTATGAACATCCTCTGGCCTGCTCCGAAATTCCGTCTTTAAAGTTGCAGAGACTGCAATATGGCCTTCATTCATCGGGAAACTTTGAAAGGTTTGTTTGTCTCAAAACGAGCTTATAACTTTGTTGACAATTATCATGAATGTCATACATTGAGGAATCATAGTATTCCCAAATGTTGGCTCACAGCACCGATATGTAGAGGACTGAGCATTGTCCTCAGATGGCCGCAAAATGGCCTGGCATGCCTCCCAAAAATGTTTCCAGGAGCCGCTCCTGATCCACACAGAACGTTAAAATTTTGGCGCAATGTGTTCATTCTCGCCGTACCAGGGAGGTTTGAACGCCTCCCTTAGGATTTTCACCATAGCGGAAAACGGAAGAACACAGAGACGCCGAATTTACAGTGCTTTTTGTCATTCATTGCACATATCCTATCCAAATTTGAGCATCATACCAGGTCAGTTGACTGACCTAGATTAAGTCAAAGAGGCTAACCTCCAAAAAGTTTGATTCTGAAGATTGATCCCCCTATAGCTTTTTGGGGGTTGGACTGAGTGCTCTAAGATTTGCGTGAGATATAACACATGATAGAAGGCACGATTTGTGTATTTCAGATTTTTTCGGGAAAATTCCGGGTCCATGACCCGAGGTCAGGTCAGTTTGAGCTCCTTTGTGAGACTATGTCTAAATCTGAACAATTTTTTAGGGGACTGCGAAGCTAAGATATCATCAGCAACATGATTCCTCACATATGCTACCATCGTGTGAACGGAGCACACGTGATCTTGGCTCAGGTATGGATCTTGGCAGTGATCTTGGCACCCACCAATATGGATGCATGCTATAAACCCAAACTTTTTGCCCAGAATTAGAAATTCACAGCTCTACAGGTTTCAAATAGGTGTTGATTTCAAATTTACGGCCTAAAATAATCATATATCACACTATGGGGCAAAACGAGGTCACTAGAGACCATCCGAGGTCAGCGACCTTTTTTGACCTGAGCAATGCACTCAAAAGTTTGTTGTGGTCTTGAATAGGACACTGTAACGTGTAAAAACAATATTAGAGATGAACCGCGACAAAAAGGTTCCATTCAAAGAAAACTCCTGCATGGCCATGTGCACGTTCCTTATTTCCCCTACGGCAGGCGCATCAAGTGGCGTCGGAGACCGTCGGCTGAAGCCCTCATATGATCCCCCTTGGCCTCCAATGACCCTTCCTAAGCCCTGAAAAAAATTCAACATGCCAGGTAGACCCCGCTAAAACTTTGAATTTTTCGACTCTTATCATTTGAAAATTTGACCTAACTTGACCTCAGCTGACCTTTGGTTTAGCTTGAAAGCGTTCTTGGTTATCTATAGTGTGCTTTGGTATCTCATCCGCACCCTCTTGAATGCAAATTAGCCGTAAAACATGCTCATCAGTAAGAAGAAAAAGACGATGTACATGTTACAAATGTACCATTTTAGAATAATGAGATGACCTGACCGGACTCGCGCTGAAGGTGAAAAAGAGGTATATTTCCTTAAAAAGTATTGTTTTGCGTGTTGTAAGCTATCGTATAAGGTATGCTTTGGCGCAAAATATGGATTAGTTGCTGAGCTAATAAGGAACAAAAAAAAAAAATTGAGATTTTCGGCTACATTTCATTAAAATTTGGGTCATTTTCAAAAACATTATCGGTTCCGAACTCTTCTACTAAAGTGCTTTCCAATGATGTATTTTTCATTTGCTTCCGATACATGGTTCGCGAGTTAGAGGGGGTTCTAACCCCACCCCCCCTGGTACGGGGAAGGTGGATCTGACCACTGGTACGGTTGAAAAGATATCAAGGGAATTCTATACTTCAATGGGATACCGCACGCGGTTTGACTTTGGCGCCGGGAAGCCATAAGGTAGCTCCTCCCCTGCCCCAAGCATGAAAAGGGGGGCTAATACTTATTGCTAAACTATTGCTTATTGCTAAACTATACTATAACTATATATTTATTACTATATACTTTATACTTGTTAACTATTACTTACTTATTATTAACTTATTACTTACTTACTTATTAACTTATTACTTACTTACTTATTAACTTATTAACTATATACTTATTGCTAAACTATAGCTAAACTAACTAAATTCTTCATGCACCTCATGTGATTTCGATTCACCTAGACTGACCAGGTCAAGGCTGTATATGGTCTGAAGCATGGAAGTTAAGCACACCAACTGCTTACAAAGTTCTGCGCCTGGCCGGCAGCGGCCGTTTCACATGTAATATAGTGCCAGTCCCACCGCCCGACACGCGTGCGGCCGTCCACTCCCGACGATGGATCGGTCGCTCGGCTGGCCTCCCACTTTGTCGTCCGTGGGGGACAAAGTTAAGAACCGACTTAAATACTTAAAAGGCAAAAGATGCGCCAGGAGTCCGGCAGGAGATAGGCAATGACGCATTACTGTGGTGTTTTGCGCTCGAAAACACGACGAAAACTTCCAGGATAAGCAAATTTTGTACCTACCAACGCGTGTGTTGACCATTAGACCAGCCGGTATCCGATACACGCTATGTAGTCATGGCCGTGCTGCATCCCTATTGAAGTTTATTGATTTGTTGAGTACGCGCCAGGCTCCTTTCTCGAGTCTGGTCAGTCTGGTGGCCTCCCCCCCCGACTCCACTCCCCCGCCGCAGGACGCAGAGCTCCGGATGAAAAGCCGCGTTCAATCGGCACCAGCTGCGGCCAGCGCGTCTCTCCAATGGTCTGCCGGCAGTGGACGGCAGCCGGCGACGGCGGCTGCCAGAGGCGAGCTCAGGCCGCTGCCAGGAAGGCCGAGACTCCACCTTCGACCCCCGTCTCGCTCTGTCCGTCAGAAAGCGAGCGAAGAGAAAATCCTGCGAGGGCAACGGACAAGAAGATTAGTTATTTACGGCAGAAGGGATGTCTGTCGCTGACACCGCGCTCGGCTCGCCGCTGGCTCGGACAGAGACCTTATTGGCTGCCGGAATGCCCTCGCGAAAACGCCATCCGGGCCGGCAGCGCGGCGCGACGCATACGCAAACTTCCGCCACCTTTCCGGCGGCGAGCGCGGCGACCGGCGTCGGCGCGTGTTGACGCGGTGCCGCGGCGAGTAGCGGCCGTCCCATCCCGCGTTGTTGTTCCGCCTCTCCGGCGGCCACTTCATCCGACATGGAATTGGTCCGGCTGGCCGCCGCGGCGCGCCGGGCCGCCGCCTCTCACCCGGCCCCTCACGGCCCCGCACCAGGCGGCTCTCGAGTGGTGGAACCGCGGAAAAGTTCCGGTGTAACCTGCATTGGACTGGAATGATTTCTATCCGTGAGTGGAAACAAGGTTTCGAAAGTGTGAAGTGGGGAAATACATCATATTGTTTCGTCCAACTCCTAAACTGTTCTCATGGCTGTACTTGCCCTCGACGGTCAGGGTCAAAATCGTGGCCTGACAAGGCGGCTGGACTGAGCCTGCTCTGAGCGCCAGCGGCAGACAGGGTCCCTCTGAGCCTCTGAGCGGCGGCGCCAGACAGGGTCCCTCTGAGCCTCTGCCCGGCGGCGGCTGACAGGGTCCGTTCTGAGCCTCTGGGCGGCAGAGGCAGACAGGGTCCCTCTGAGCCTCTGGGCGGCGGCGGCAGACATGGTCCGTTCTGAGCCTCTGAGCAGCGGCGGCAGACAGGGTCCCTCTGAGCCTCTGTCCGGCGGCGGCAAGCGCTGGTTCTCCATGGCACCGTCTGGAGGCGTGCCGCTACTGGCCAATGCTCGGCGATTTTTCTCGCCGCGCTGGAAACGGACGACCCAGTCAAAACTGGGCCGGCTGAAATACGGGCCCGTTCATCAAACGGGAGGCCGCGATACGGCCCCGTCCAGATTGAGGGCTGTCATCAACCACCATCCAGCGCGGCGATAAATATCGGCAGCCGCGGGCCGTCTTGTCCCGTTCGGCAGGCCGATCAGCGTCTTCACGTGCCGGCCAGTGCAGGTGCCTACTGCCGTCCGCAGCATCGAGACATCAAGCATCACTGTCAGACAACTCCTCTCAGTCGGCGGCTGGGCAGGAATGGTCACTGCTGGCCCGGCTCCTCTATGATTTCACATTTCAGAATGAAAAGCAATGTTGACGCCTTCTCCAGTAGATATAGCTGGACGCACTTCGTCCAACACGTTCAATTAGCAAACCATATGTTTGAGTATCAACACATACAGTCAGAGCGTGGCTACTAAAACGTCTGGTGTTGACCTTTGTGTTACCCATTGACCTTTACGTGACCTGAGGCATGTGAATTAATCCTTAGGTCCCAGGATGTGACATTCTCGAGGACGTGTCATCAACAGCATTCTCCACTGCCCTTTGAATCAGCCAGATCGGTCCATTGGCTGCGGAGATATTTGAGTGTGGTCTATGACCCCTCCCACTTCCCTCCAGGGAGTGGAAGATGGCGCCATACACCAGCAAATGTCAGGTTTAACTGACCGTTCCCAGAGAAATATATTTCCGAAAACTCTGTCCATTTATTGTACACTGTGACGCATGCGCTGAAATTGGAATTCGTGATTGATTAAATTCGTGAAAAAGCTTTGCGCCATGAACGAAGAACTAAGGCATGCATATCCATTTCGACGTGGTCCGGAGCACGGGTTTCTAAATAACAGTATACTTCAAGAGTTTCTGAGAGTGGTGTTTGTTCCTTGAGGCGTTAAAGGCAACATAGCAAGGCGGGCGAAATAACTTCACTTCAAAAAGACGAGCCGAGACATGGCTTAGAAGAATCATTAGAAGCTACGCACCTGGTGGCAACAGTACTTGTACTGCAGACGAACACAGCGCTTAATCTTACATTGCACTTTGTCTCATTCCTAACAGCCTGCACAGCCGGTGCTCTCTCTTCTCATTTTGGTCATGCCTAAATATGCTCTCATATGTATAGAAATGGATATGGCAGGCCATAAATCCGCTGGTTTGCTGTCGCCTGACTTTCCAATTTATTTTTCCAGTATTTTTGTGGAATAAGATGTGCGTTGAACATATGTCACACCTGTTCATAGAAAATAAGCGTCCAAAACCTGGAACAGCTACCGGCACCTGGGCAGAGGTAATTTCTTTTCATGCAACATCACCTGATTAATGCTGGGATCATGCCGGAATTACCTGCAGTTGATAGGGCAGCCAGCTATGATACTGCCCTATGACCCGATACATCAGTAATGACAGGCAGTTTTGGTTTTTGCGAAGGGGAATTCTCCTACGCGTGGAGTGAACGCTTGATCAATGTCTACTTTAGCCGGCTTTGGGAGGCTCTCGGCGATTTATTGGAGTTATGGTTTTAGACGTTTAATTCTGACGTTATTCAGCTGTTTTGCTTTCGATCTGCGTCACCTGCTCCATATGCACCGCAGCTTCCTCCGACGCAGCCGGCGTGGGAGTCGACTCCGTTGGCTGACCCCAAAGTACCATGAAACATTCACTGTGAGAGGCTTCGCGTGAGCAAAACGTGTAGGCCCGCTCAGGGTCATCCGTCTTGCTTTCATTCACTCAAAGGTCACTGATCAGGGCCCTGAGGGTCCGTCCGCTGACCGGTCGGCTGTCAACAATCAGAGTCAGAGTCAGAGTCAGGGTCCCACCCCCAAGCAGTCAGAAACGGAGTTCCGTTCCCAGGGCCACGGACAGAGTCCCGTTCTCAGTCAAAGTCAAGGGCAGAGTTCCGTCCTCGAGAACAGTATCCAAGTCAGAGCCTCGTCCTCGGCAAGAGTGTCGGAGTCAAAGACCAGTGCTCTGTCGGCGTCGGGCGCCGCCGCCGACACCTGAGGCGGACCCGGTGCCGGGAGCCGATCGATGCACAGACAAATTACCCTGCTGATGAGCCGAGTTCGACAGCGTCCTATCGCCGAGCGCCCCGAGTTCATTGCACGTCCCAGGGGAGGGCTTGCAGCCCCAGACTGGAGCTCAGCGAGGGCTCCCAGGCACGACTAGGGCTCAGCGAGTGCTTCCGGATCAAGACTGGACCCCGGTGATGGCTTCCAGGACCAGAATGGAGCTCGGTGAGGGCTCCCGATCCAGATTAAGTCTCTCGGAGGGCCCCTGCATCCCTGTACTTATGCATACTTACTGCATCCTGGACTTAATTTGCCCGGCACTTTGGTTGGACGGTGAAGCATGCCGGAGACCGCGCGCGTTTGAGGATTATGTTCATGGGCCTGGTGTAGATGGTAAGTAGTGAGGAACATTAGACCTCGGCTTTTGCGATCTCCGTGGGAGCACTCGGAAACTTTGTGCCACGAAAAGTTTATCTGAAGGCTTGAAATCGCATTTTAATTGTTGCGGTGGAATTTAATGTCGGGCTTTGCACGATACTGTAGCAACAAGACATTTGGTGTTTCAGTTATCCTGGCCATTCCCGTGAATTTTTCAGGGTCTCGAAGCTGCAGACTAGCAAACTTCTGGCGATCGCGACCTGAGCGTCGGTCGGATCAGGAGGCAAAGCTGGACGAAACAGATCTGTCGCACGACATGACTCTCATATATCGTTAGCGAAAGACTCTCATTAGTGAAAGACTACAGCAGGAGGTGCCCAACGCCCTTGGATCCTAAAATTCAAATAACTGCAGTTCTGGGTAATGCAGAACCACGTCTTCGTTTTTTGCTGATTGCAACTGCACGGCTGCGGACAATGGCAAACAGATAGACAGGCATAACGGCGAACAGGCGCGCGCGCAGACAACAGACAAGCATCCAAAAGAACATGCTTGCAGGTGGAGAGACAAGTAAACGTAATCCGAGAGACAGAGGAAAAGAGAGAGGGAAATAAAAAGGAAAAGAGGAAGACAGAACACTAAAAAAGAGGGAGAGAGAGAGGAAAGGAAAGAGGGGGAGAGGGGAAGAAAGGGGAAGAGAGAGGAGGGAGAAAGAGAAAGTGAGACAGTGGCATAGTATTTACACAATGTTGATGCGAGACATACTTACGTCGCAGCTTCAGTTGCAACAAATGAGCTCAATTTCTTCGTATGGAACAGCACCGAAGACCTATCATGTCTCGGCGTAGGCGTTGAGAACTTTCGCACGGTGATATGATACAAGAGCGTCCTTTGCGTTTCGCGTAAGAAGAACCGTGCGTAGTTATTTTCTGCTTGCGACCTCATATAAAGTGCAAGACTGCATAGCTGCAGCCCATTAGAGTACTCCCTTCAATATGCTCACAACAGGATGCCACCAGTCAGTTTCCATTGTCTTCCGACTATATAGTCAGAGGGAAACGAGGTCTTGGTGCCATTTTCCAATGGTGCAGAAAGGGGGCGGCAAGGGGGCCGCTGCTCCTCCTAAACTTTTTTGAAATTTAACATTGACCCTATGGGCGTTTACCGGAAACAAGTGACCAAAAATGCCTGTTTGCCCCCCCCCCTCCCCCTCCCTCACCAACTTTGTAAGAGTCCCCGCGCCCTTGCCATTTTCCAGTCTGCTTTTTATAACCTAGAAAACGAAGGAGTTTATCATGCACAATTCAACATTTTACGTGGAGGTGATTTTAATTCATAACACCGATTAGGGCACCGCTTTATTTACCGCTTCCTACGAACCGTTATTCTATGTCGTGAATTAATTCGCCTTGTGTGCATTTCTGTGGAGACTCAAGAACAATATTGATATTTACATGCATTCCAGTCAGTCCCCGCAACGAATGGTCAATCTACCAGTTACCTGTGTGACACCGTCGAATACACGGAACTGAATTCCATCATCCCTCCCCCCAAGCAATGCAGCAGCTAACCAAAGGTAGGGCGTGACCCGTAAGGCAAATCACTTTCAGCCCGCTGTTATGAATAACCTCGTCTGTATGCAGCTTCGAGGGAAAAAGAACAGTGGCACACGACGCAATATCGACGACATGTCCTGTGTGTTATTGAAAAGCGATTATGACGTTCGTCACAATACCATTAGGTGGAACAAGAGACTTGGTCGATGACAGTGGGGAAATTGGGGTGTTATGCAGAAACTGCATGCAGCACGTCGAAATCGTCCTTGTCTTAAATGTTCTGTCATCGTCATTAAAAGGAACGAATATGTCAGACTATGCGTGAACTGCATATCAGTTCACACAAACACATTTTTAGTAGAACTGCTTTGGTTTTGATATCATAAGACGCGTAATTAAATATTTTCCATGCATGAGATGAAACTGCTTGGTTCTGCAGTTCGGATATAGCGATATGAAAACTACCACATTTTACCGACAACGACGACCGTAGGCCTTGTCAGTGCATGGTCTTGACTGATTTAACTATAGCAGGAAACGCGACAGCCTATACACCATGCCATTCTTGATTTAATAAGCAATAAAATCACACGTAATTCATTACGTCTACCAGCCGTCCGAGCACAGTAAAAATGATCGCGCGGCGGCCGGTGAGTGCACAGCACGGCTTCGTTTCACCAGACGTGTAATGAAATAGTGATTGTTCGTGTAAAAGATTACTAGGATGCTTTTTTGGACAAAGTGATGGAGAAACTGTTTTACTTTGCAGACAAAGATGAAACCATTTTAGCTTTGGTAAAAGTGCTCGCAGAAATTTGAACTATAATATCTTCCAATGGGGTGAGTGTTCCGAGACGCAGCGCGGATCGATCTCACGATGAGGGGAGCCATACAATCGCCTAAAACGTACTGCCGGGTCGCCGACAAGCCGTCAGTGATTGGCATAGAAGGCTGTTCTCCGCCTTCAGGTCAGGGCAGCCCACGGACCTTCTGTTGCAACTTCCTTGTGCAAATCGTTTTTCATTTCGTTCCTGTTGCGATGATGATGTTGGCTTGCAATGATCGTTATACATTATATGTCCTGTTATGTATTGCGCCATACTGAACTGGCTCCTTTTCATGCATAGGTAAATGATCAGCGATTTCAGTTATGTCCGTAATTTTGAAATCATCTCGCGATCATTGCTCTTAGGTAGACCGCTTTCCACTGCACACAGAACAACCATCAGGCCGTTTAACGTAAACCTTGATCTGATGACAATGGAAGTGACGCAGCTTCCCCTCCAGGCAATGGTTTTGGCTGCTGTGATGCTCATCAGGCCATCCTGGTGAAAAAGACGAGCGGCTGGCCCGCCCGCCAACTGGTCCCAGCAGACCCCCGGGCCGATGTTTGCCCTCGGCCGCCGCGCCCGCCGGGCCGGCGAGGCCTAATTTATACAGGTGGCACCGTCAGTGGGACAGAGCGCACACCTCGTGGGATCGCGGGACGATCTCGCGTCCTTTAACTCCGTCTCTCATTATGGGCCCGCCGGGGCCGCCACCGAGGGCCGGCAGAATGTGAAAATGGTCGACGACTGAATAATTCGGCCGGGCGGTAACAGGTGCGGAGACAACATCCGACTGAATTCACAAATTAAACTAAGCTTAAAGAACCGGGAAAAAAAGACAGCATTCAAAAGTAAAGATCCGAAGACATGTTGCCACGTCACTGAGGCTTTTGCGAACAGGTCAGAATTTTTTTAAGCTTAGGACAAAAAACAGTGTGTTCAAACTCTTGCGAGACAGGCAAAACCTCATGTTGAAAAGGAAGCGAAATTGTGACACAAATCCCCAGTTTTGAATTGATCTGATAACAACGAATTCACTTAGGGCGTGCTGTAGTGTCTCAAAACGATTTTCGCCAGCGTCCAATCCAGGCATGGGGAAATAGGGATGGACATTTCGGATGGACGTTCTCATGCTGTTACGTTCACCACTCCGACCTCCCACCAAGGGCACAGTATCGGAGAGGAGTCTCATTCTATCATTTGATCGTCCTCTGATAACTGAAGGTGGTCGTTGGCTTACATACAGGAAACAGTGAGCGATGATCAGCTCAGAGATATTGTTCGCACTGAGACGACCCCTCGTCCAAAGCTTCAAACCAGTGATCAACTGCCGTGTTTACGACCTTCTGGTATGACGAAATGTGAGGAGCGTGTTTGTATTCAACGGGCTTGATTCATTAATGAGAAGCCAGTAGACTTTCAGTATGCATGAACATTAACTGTTCGCTAAGCCGTCAACACTGTTCAATGCCATGCTTTGCCAGATCTGACCATGGCATATCTTTTTCAAACACTTCGTACCACTTGGAACGAAGGCTTGTATCGACTGCAGATCGGATTCCAGATCGGCCGCTTGTGAACTCTGCCCAGGGATCCAGACCTAGCACTCCGATTCCCATGAGAAGACTCCTCCCCTCCCTCACTGGCCTCTAATGTCACCGGTCACGGAACCCAGCTGACGTGAACAGTCACCAACCATAATTGAGCCATACACTCCAATGAACTGTGAAACAGGCGTGGAGAGAAGGGTGTTTATACTAGCCAGTTTTGTGGACAGGAGCGTATCTTAAGAGACATTATCAAACTCAAAATTTGTAATTTTTTGTGGGACAAAGACCTAAATATCATGTAAAACAGATTCTACAGTCTTCTCGATGACTGGAAAGAAAAGACTCTTAGAAGCATTCATAAAACATAAAGTCATACCCAGAGCGAGATCATTTTCGCCAGTGCACTTGTCGGTCTATATCTCGTTTGAACAACGCGAACAGGTAGTCGACGTGATGGTAGTTTCCCGCTTCGCATCAGCAGCCTAGCAGGATGAGTAAGATATTTAAACCGCACTTTGACTTGATTTGCACTGTTTATGATAACAGACTGAACGGCGAGTGCCAAACCATATTGCATTGCGTAACGCGTCTATTGAATGTAAACCAGCTGTAGTTTCTTTATGACTAAAGTCATGCGTCAGACGCACAATATCCCATGCCCATCAACAGAAAAATACTCCGCCGTCCTCAGAGCCCACATGAGGTCCCTGGTGCTCCCTTCTCCCGCGTTCCCAGCCCTGCCGGCCGCCGCGGGACTCTCACCTGTGTCTGGTCCGCCAGTACGGCCGGCGGCGTCTTCGCAGCCAGTCCATACCTGTCGATACCCGAGTGCCCTCAGCGTGGCGGCCGACACCGTTTAGTGGCCGGCGATGCCGTGCATTCACTGCATTAACCTTGTCAGCCGCAGAATGGCCAAACTACCGAACGACTTGCCGATAATTCTTCACGCCCAAAGGCCTGGCCTTTACTGCCCCAATCCAATACTGCGTCCGAAGCAGCTGGGAATCAATAGCGACTCCAAAATGCATTAGGACTCCATAAATTGGGCATCCTAAAGCCATAACCAAGGCGCGAACGGACGCCCTCGAGCGTAAAATTACCATTAAACTCCGCCAAGTAATCAGCCCTACATCAAAACGTATCGGAACATGCGTCCAGTGGCGACGACCTGGCGACGCCCGGCCCCCGGCTGCGCTGTCGCCCCCGACTCCGTGGCCGGCATCGCACGCGGTGCACGCGGCTTCAGTTGGGCTTCCATTCGGACGCCTCCCGCTGCGGGCTGTGCTCCGGGATTGGGTCTCATCAGGTCGGGACTGGAGAGGCATTGTGAGCTGTCTGGTCTTCGAGCGTGGCTGCAAATGGAGCTTGGTCTGGTGATTACGCTGAATGCCTTCAAAGAGCCCCTTGGGATGGAATGTAAACTTGTTTGCATGGAAAAGTAGTTTTCACCTCTATATTGTACTGATGACATATAAGGATAAGTATTTTCAGAATTTCGGCCACTTTCCAAGCATCAGTTACTTAAGAAACATCTGAGGGGAAGCAATTTTGTTCAGGCCCTGCTCAAAATCGGTTTCTTCCAGCAATTCTGATCACGTTCGCACTCGCGCCTTTCCGGCGTGTTTCTGCCAGGCCGGCTATTAGACCAGTCTGGCTCGGAGGGGGCCTCAGTCGCGATACGGTCGCCTCCCCGACCGTCTGGTGTTTTCCGAACCCGGCCTGCAGAGGCACGCCTGACAGCTGCTCCGTTACTCCGGTCCGGTGTGCAGGACGGAGTGTGATTCGAGACGTTCCGGCCTCCGTTGTCGTTCGGGTCGCTGTTTGGGAGGGGAGGGGGGAATGGGGAAGGCTCCTTCCTCTCTTCGTGCCGCGCCACGTCCGCAAGGTAGAGATGAGCCCGTTCTGACGCCTCGGGCCACGCTCCTCTCAGCGGCAGTGGGCGACGCCGTCTGCATCGTTCATGAAATGGGGGAACGTTTGCAGGTTGAGAAGTGCATCTTGAGGCCATAGAGAGCTCTTTCATGAATCAGGACGACCCTGTAGCTCTTGGGAAAGCCTCTGGATTTTACGTGCAAGGAGCGCCGGCGGCGCCATATCAAGTCAACACGTGTTTTAATCATACCCGAAAGGATACCTTCGGTGTCCATGGGGAGGGTCATGGGCCAATCAGTGGTTCTCCCTTTCAATACGCCTCTACTGGGGTAACTTAATGGAATGGCCTAAACAAGCTGAGCCTCAGTCAAATCATTCTGTGCAATGTTTTTTTTTTTATTTCACAGGGCTGCCCTCGTGTGACCTGTGCTCACTGCTTTGATTGGCGGATATCAGTACAAGGCACGAGCCTGTAATCTGCTGGCTGCGTCATGTACGTTAGGGTGGATCGAAAATATATTTTTTGTCGCAAAACAACCTCTTAGGGGTAAAAACGCGTGCGCGTGGATCTGAAAACACGGAAAATGAGGAGTAAAAAGATATTAAAAATATTCTAGAAAGGGCGCACGAAGCATCTTTGAAGTGAGTTTCGCCGTTCCCGAGCGTTAAAGTCTCCATTGGTTTAGCATTACGCATAGCAAGATAACACCTCAGTCACCATCCACGGTAGCTGTGCGTGGCTTTGTGGACCTTTTAGTGTCTGTAGTTCACGGATAGGTGATGAGCATGGATTTGAGCAAATAGCAGGAGACTGCCAGGTAGAATAAAGTGGTAGACAGACAGTAGCCCTTACGAGCTAAGATCGCGCACCAGTGAGCCTCACGACCTGCAATAGCTGCGGACTACAGAGTCCGAGTCGAATTCGTGGGCTTCCCTCACATATCGTTGCCCACGCTGCTCATCTCTGAGGAAGCTCTTGAAAACCTTGGTCGGTGCCGATAAACGATGCCTCGCAGCGAAGCGCTTTGTTGTCATCGGAGAGCGGTCGAATCAGACAGACACGTCAGAGGAGTAGCGCGCTGGTCCCTAGACTGTGGCGTGGTGACCAGAGATTTAGTACTCGGGTGTGTTCCGTCAGCATTCGGATCGCAGGGGGTGACATTCAGTGACATTCTGAACTGAGCTAAAATGAATAATCCAGGACCATCAACAAGATAGAGAACACAACACCCTTTGCTGCAAACAGGCCCGGACGGTCTTCCCATAAACCAGCTACCGTGGAAAAGAGAAGTGTATGCCTTTTACGTGAAGACACGGAATGAAAGGACAACTCCTTCTGGAAAGAAGCCGACAAAACGAGAAACAGCAAAAGTAGTCAAGGATGCCATAGTAGCCATCTGGGACAGAGCCAATCTTATTACATGGGTACCAGTGGGCGACGGAGAGGCGTCTCGAATGGGTGGCACGTCGGGTAAGACCGAGAGAGAGATGTCAAATGTTATTTCGGAGAACAGGATAATTCAGAACGTAGAAGGACTGGCCATAACAGGGAAGAACCTCATGAAATGGTCTTCAAAGCGCGAACGGGGCAAGAGTCGAAAGTTCGTGAGTGTGCAGCGAGAGTACGATGGCTTATTTGACATCATGTGGTGCCGATGCGATCTTGCTGATGTCCCCTGTGGCACGTGTCCAGCTTCTAAAAGGGTGCCAGCTCAAGAAGTAGCTTTCCTCAAAGACCAGCGAGGAGAAAAAAGCTCTACATAGGCGGCGTTGACCGGAAGACAACTGAGGAAAATGTCCGAAGGCAGAAGAGAAGGGGGAAAAGTATGAAACTAGCGGAAAAGAGACAGAAGAGGGACAGGCAGCACGATCCTGAGGAAAGGCAGCTGATCGAAGGGGATGCAGATGACGACGATGATAGCAGTGAGAAGTGTCAGACGGGTGATACGGAGGCAGCTGATGCAAGCCGCTCTTATTCACCTAGTTCCGATGATGATGCAGACGATGTCGCCGGACAGAACCGCCATCAGCTTCCGAATTTTTCGCGGATGTGTGATCGGTACGGTATCCCTGATCGCTCCGCCGCTGGCTTGCTGAACACAGCTGTGGTTGATTATGGGATAATCGCAGAACACAACAAGGCTGAGCTGACAGACCGCAGCAAAATCCGGCAACAGAGAGACAAATGGGGTAAAGAAGAGGTGGCTGAAAGCTCATTGCAAAACCGATGTGACCGCTTAGCAGATTCTATTACGACGGTAGGGAGGACAAGACGCTGCAGAAAGTCGGTAGGAAATTGACGTTTACCAAAAAACTGCACGAGGTAGTGGTTACTGAGCCCGCGGCCATCGGCATGTCGATCACGTGTCTTCAAATAGCGGAAGTGCTGCAGATATCGCGAAGGAGTTGCTGGACGTGATACGGGACAACGGTACGCTTCCAGTGGTGCTTGGATCAGACAGCACAGCGGTAAATACCGGCCGCAACAGTGGTGTGAACAGGTGAATCGAACTGGGTGTAGGTCGTCCGTTCCAGCAAGCTATATGCAGCATCCACATCAACGAACTGACGCTGAGACATGTGTTCAAGGATGCTGATGGTGGAACGAGTGGTCCAGCATCCTTCCACGGACCAGTTGGCAAAGCCATTCATAAAGATCTGACCACACTGCCTTTGGCTAAGTTTGAGCCAGTGCCGGGACTATTTCCTTCAATTCCGGTAGAAGTTCGAAATGAGATGAGCAAAGATCAGCAATACCTGTATGACATGTGTGGGGCTGTCCAGGCAGGACCAGAAGGTGTTACCCAGTGCTTGTTGGCCTTAGAACCAGGGGCCATCCATCAAGCCCGTTGGGTTACACTTGCAAATAGGGTACTCAGACTGTACGTGTCCACAGAGGCTCCGGCACCGGCGCTTGTACGGCTAGTATATTTTATACTAAACCAGTACGGCTCCGGATGGTTCAGGTACAGACTTCATTCAAATATCAGTGACGGAGCGAAGAACCTGTTCTTTCTGATATCGCTGTCAAGAAAGCTGCCGGAGAGAGACCGTCACATCACGCAAAAGTTACTTCAGCGCGACGGGTTCTGGGCCCACAGTGAGCATGTCCTGATCGCTATGCTGGCCGACGATCAGCAGGAGAACAGGATGCTGGCGGTAGAGCGCATAAGGAGATGTCGAACCAGAAGATGCCAGGACCAGGATCCAGATTACATACGCCAGTTCGTCATACCTGACATCAACTTCCATGCCGAGGAGTACCACCACATGATTGACTGGCAAGATACAACGGAGCCACCTTTGGTCATGAGAATGTCAGATGAGACCATCGCGGCTGTTGTGGAAGCACCAATGGACTTCAGTGACTTTCCCTGCCACTCCCAAGGGGTCGAACGACGGGTGAAAGAAGTCACACAGATGCAGAGAAGAAGGCGGGATACAGTGGACGTCATGCATTGATACTGGCAAAAGCCCAGTCCAAGACTGATCTGCCAGTGATGGACACGAGAAGGGACTTCTATGACTGGCTTCGATTGACAAGTGACCGCTGAGGCTGGTTTATTAGTGGCAGCGGAGTTTGTTGTGGAATGTCATTCATCACAAATACATAGTTCTGGTTTAACGTTGTGTCTGGGATGGCGTTTGATGAATGGTGAAGATAATAATGATGATGATGATGATGATGATGATGACGATGACGATGATGGTGATGATGACAATTATGATATTTTTCGATGGTTGGCGACATGACGCAAACAGCGTTTGTTCGGCAAATGCGCTAAACGCCGAAAATTATCACTCACAGGATTCACATAGACTTCTGAAGGGTTACCTTCTTGTGCAAAATGTTTAAACCAATGGAGACTTCAACGCGTACAAGGTGTATTTCTGGTCCCAAAAATGCTTCGTGCGCCCTATCTAAAATATTTTTAATATTTTTTTGGTCCCCATTTTTCTTTCTTTCACATTCACGCGCACGCGTTTTGACCCCTAAGAAGTTGATTTATTTTTTTCGATCCACCCTAATGTACGTGCGTCGCGTGGCTACGCCATGTACGTCATGGCTACGTCATGTACGAGCCTGTAATCTGCTCCTCTGCCAGATCGGTGGACTAAAATCAGTGCATACCATTTAACTTTGCTTGTGTTTCTCGCGTAGTCAGTGGCAACTTTCACTGCAAGTTACGCACCATTAACCCCGCCTTACTTGTGCAGTTTTCTTTACGAACATGCAGTTACGGTCCATTCAGCATCGTCTCTGAGGCAGCCTCTCTCAGAGGAATCACCGAACACCCCCGGTTGTTCTCACGGCGTGCTGTCTCTCGGCAAACCAACACGTGTTTCCCTTCAGCCCTCAGCGCCGTGGCCGCCACTGCCGCCCGGACCTCAGAGGCCAGCCCCGTCACGGCTCGTCCTCGGCTGGTCGACTACCCTCGCCGCCCGCTGCCGGCGAGTCGGTGGCGGCCGCGCTGTCGGACGGATGATGACAGATCCGCTGTCAGCCGTCAGCTCCAGTGCCCCGGGCTGCTTCATAAGCAAACCGGACCGGTCCACGTGACGGCCGCGAGCAACGGTGGCAGTGGCGTTCCCCTCCGCCCCCGCGGCAGGTCAGCTGCACCAGGTGCGCGCCTCGCACGGGTCAGACTAAAATCCCGCCGCTTGGTAGACTCGGGTCTATTACAAGCCGAGTTCGGTTACGACGACAGGTAGGAAAGTGGCAAAAACTGAAGACACCTGACCCATCAGCAAACCCGGCTGATCCCCATCTGCCTGTCTCTCCTAGATGCCTTGTGCGACGTCCAAGAAAAGAACATCTTCTCTACCCGGCTTTGTTGTTTCATCGCAAATGCTGAAAACTACGCGACACTTTGACTCTGTCTTTTACCCTTCATCGGTCCTGCGGGTCGCAATGTCTGACGCCAAGCTCCGGAGAGTAAATACAACGCGCATCTCGTAATGCTGAACGAGCAGAGAGGTTTGCAGTGTTTGTTACTAATGCTGAGGCGAACTGGTCACGGAACGAACTTCAGACATCGCAGCAATTAAGTTTTTGGAAGGAAAAGTGTCCATGCTTTAAGCCTTCGGAATCGTAACTTTCTACAGAATTCGAGGGAATGTTTTGCTGCTGGAAAACATGAAAAGAAGCGCACTCAGCAAATGGCGAGCAATTAGTCGGGATTTACCATCGCAGAATGAGAGCACGTTCATCATACCGGTAGGCTTTCAATCTAAGTGCCCCCGACGCCCCGACTAGCATTTTCGGGATGACTGATGCAACTCCGCCGAAGCTACGGCAATCTCCAACAAACAACGCCCGTGCAGAAGCCGTTTCAAAGACGGTCTAAACTGGGAAAAGACGGTAGTCAAACACAGACGGTTGATTGCCAGGACTTTCCGTTTTTCCCGCAGTATTTGACTTGCGAGTAGTTTTTTTCTGGCAATTTCGCACTAGTCTCGTTCTGCTGCGGTTCAGGAGTTTCTCAGCTGTAGATCTCGAAGCACGGTGCAGGCGATGCTGACCAGACCGGACTGCTCCGTGTGTTTCGCCGTGTCGAGGTCGGTCTGCCAGTCGGAGCTGACGACAGGCAGATTACCCGTGTTCGGGGGGTTTGCGGCTGTTCGATAGGTTTGCCACGCGCGTATCGTTCCACCATAGATATGGTATCTGGATGGCGTCTGCGAGAATATCGAGTGATTACGTGTCGTCAGTCCAGAAGAGCGCCGTCTGCACACGACCGCGCGCGTTCGGATCGGACCTAGCGTCAACAGTTACTTCTTGGGCGGGGATGATTCTTGCCAAAGATACTGATCTAAATGAAGACAAGTGAATGCCCCACATCAAAGTCGCAGAACAAGTGCGAAGTCTGAATCAAGGGAAGGGCTCGGAGCTGGCAAAACTGGAGCTGCGGTCCTGTACAATTCACCCTGCCGATTGTGAGGCAACGCTATCAGGAAATGGTTGCCAACGCATATTTACTCACACAGCCGTTTATTGACAAGATCTGGCTTCATGCTGAATGGTTACCTCTATCAGGTATGGCTACCTCTACCGCGTCCATCCGGCGATACCTGCTCGTTTTCAAACGGAACACGATATTCTCTTCGTAGTTACGGCATCCTTCCGCTGGATCACCATTGCACACAGACCAGCTGTCACACGTCGGCCCGACTGTGACTTCGGCTGGTGCGTCAGACCGTCAACCGTCTGGTGCGTCAGACTGTCAGACCGGCTGGTGTGTCGAACTGTCGGACTGGCTGGTGTGTCAGACTGTCAGACCGGCTGGTGCGTCAGACTGTCAATCGTCCGGTGCGTCAGACTGTCAGACCGGCTGGTGTGTCAGACTGTCAACCGTCTGGTGTGCCGAACTGTCAATCGTCTGGTGTGTCAGACTGTCAGACCGGCTGGTGACAACAGTCTGTGATAACAATAGGTACGGCTGGTGTGTCAGACTGTCAACCGTCTGGTGTGTCGGACTGTCAGACCGGCTGGTGCGCGGACTGTCGGGCCGGCCGACGTGTCGGACCAGTTGCCTGGCCGGTCGGCACGTGGGCCGACCGCCGCCTCGGCTGATGTACGGGACGGACTGTCGGCCGCTCCCTGAGGTGTAGTGGCGCCGGCCGACCCGGCCGCCGCCGGCCTCCGGGCGCTCGTCGGGCCGGCAGAGGGGTCATCAGTCGCCGCCGCCGGCGCCGGAGACAGCCCTAAATAGGCTTTGTCCTCCGGCGGCCGGCCGGCCGAGCGGTGCCGCCCGAGTTATCGCCGGCTCGAGGTGGCAGCCGAGGCAGTGACGTGGAACCGTGGGTGACCTTTGACCCGACCGGTGTTGGCTGAGCGGCAGCTCATCGGCTCCGGGACATGGCCGCTGAACTGCGAACGACTGTCAGGCGTGAACACAGCGCAGGAAACACCGACGTGAAGTCGCATGGGGTCGTTGCTGTGAGAGTCTGCGACGTTCGGGCTGTAATAATGGTGTTACTTTTTCGGTTCGCATAAGGACACGACGGTTTGCGAATATTGCGGATGGCGTGGGTTGGGTCCAGACAGCAATATCACTGGCGATAAACTGCAACTAATCAAAAGTAGCAGGTGATCTGGCACGAGACATGGCAGTTGGTACTTTCCCAGTAGCCGAATCTACCGCCCTCGTCTCCGTGAGATATGCCGACTGCTCGGTCCCTGGCACTTTTCGTCCGTACGTTAATACGTTCTTAGAACACTCGTAGTTGCCACGGAACATGCATCGCTGTGGACTGAGCGCCAAGTTTATCTCCAGCTCTCGGGCGGTCCGTCGGCGGGCCCGGGACGCGTGGGCTGTGTAATTAAACGTCGCGCTCGACTGGCCAGCTCCTGCAGGCAGCCGGCAACACTCGGCGCCGGTCGCCGGCCAGTGTGATTCGCGCCGCCGCCGGCAGATACTGGACCGGGACGTTGTGACCCCTATTGTCCCATCTCACCAGATGCGCCAAAACGGCAGCGTGATCGGCCGATCAGCGCCAGTCTTTTGGTAGCGGACGTCGGCCGCGTGCTGGAGACTGCAGCAGCCGGATGGGGTCCCGACTGAGGCCTCAGTCCGTCCGACGCAGCCGGTACTGAAGGCGTCAGGTATCAGTACTGTGGTACTGAGAGCGTTAGGTACTGGTACTGAGCTACTGAAGGTGCTATGTACTGGTACTGAAGTACTGAAGGCTTTAGACACTGGCGCTAGGCACTGGCACTGAGTTATGGCCGTTAGGTACTGGTACTGAGGTACTTAGGCGTTAGGTACTGGTTCTGAGGTACTGAGGGCGTTCGGCACTGGTACTGAGGTATGGGCGTTAGGTACTGACACTGAGGTACTGAGGGCATTAGGCACTGGTACTGAGGCACTGAGGGCGTTACGGCTGGCCGTGGCCTGCGTACTGTTTGACTGCGGCCACGGGCCTTGCTGGTGCCGTCTCTCGCTCGCGGATAGCGGGATTTAGGATGGCGTGGTTCGCTCTGTGAGCGGCGCGCACTGCTCCCTGAAGCTGCCTGCGAGGAGTGGTACGATACATGACGTGAAGACGGCCGGGAGCGTCCTGTGCACAAGCACAACTCTGCTACTTACTTACTTACTCTGCACAAGCACGACCTGGCCACAAGTAGGCCGCTTTCTGCACGGAAGCCCAGTTGTAGCGGCGTCTGGTGGTGCTGGAAGTGGGTAGGCAGCCGCCTTTGCAGAAACCCAGTTTTAGCCGAGCGTTGGAAACTTTGGGCGAACTTTGCACTGTTGCAGGGCGGCTACGTGCCACAAGCCATCGCAACAATATTGCGTCGCACAGTTTGTAATTGTCATTGTTCGTTTGTAATGTCTCACGACATCCAAGGGACTCATTAAAAATGGCCTGCAAGAGCAAATAGTTCTTATGCATTTAACCACCAGTGTGACTTCGTCAGATGAGATCTGATCACTTTCACATATCATAAACTCACATAAAACAAGTCCTACTATACACATCTTACTCATTACTACTCATGTGCATTTTTCAACCGACACATCGTAGCACTCTGCATTTAGTTCGGAAATCGTTTTAGAAATTAGTCTCGCAGCAGAAACATTTGGCCACATTTCTTGTAAAATGCTCCTGAATCAGCAACGCGAACAGAAGTATGTGGAGTAACGATAACAATGCAAAACGGACTTGGACAAAGAAAAAAATAACAAGTAGATAAGTTTAAGCTATTGCGCCGATCATGACGCATGTCACTGTCAGTAATGAATTCATGTCTGTCGATGAAAATGGACCGCAGTCCGAAAGCACGCCTACCACACCAAATTTGGTACTGCCATTGACCTTGCTGTTAATAATGAGTTGAAACAATTTGCATCGTACAACTTTAATATTTCAGATCCCAGAAGTACGTACGCCAAAAACTGAAGTGGTCTTCATTAAACTGCCTTCTCAAACTCGCTTTTTCCCGGGGAGGGGGTTGCTATGAGGCAGTTTCCTGAGCGCCGCTGGTAGGGCGAGAGTAAGTTCCCTCCGGCGACACCTCGGCCGACCGAGACCACACCGTCCACCATGACACTGACAACTGGGATCACCGCGGCAGCCGGGGACCACTGGAGGGAGCCGGGGATCACCAGAGGCAGCCGAGGACCACCGGAGAGCGCCGGAGATCACCACAGACAGCCGGGAATCACAGGAGGGAGCCGGGGATCACCAGAGGCAGCCGAGGACCAGCGGAAAGCGCCGGAGATCACCACAGGCAGCCGGGAATCACAGGAGGGAACCGGGGATCACCAGAGGCAGCCGAGGACCAGCGGAAAGCGCCGGGGATCACCACAGGCAGCCGGGAATCACAGGAGGGAGCCGGGGATCAGCTCAGCGGATCAGACCGAGAGGACCACTCCTGTAAGTCATGCACATCTGATGTGCATGACTTACAATTACGCTCATACGGCGTGTCAGGAAACATGTTGCATTGGGTGGCGTTTTTCAGTGCAAGCCGCATCGTTCACACATGACAGGCCATCCCATCTACATAGTCATTTGACGTCCAGTCTGGCTAAAAAAGACGTCGCTATCGAAACAAATTTATTCGCCATTATCTCCGTTTGACGCCATATTCCTCTAACATCAGCTCGTTTCACCGTACAATTATTAAGTCCTTGATCGTGGTACGACACGAAAATTCACACCCATATACCCATGATCGTCTACACGCACCGGCGATCGGCGGCCTACAACACCACAGATTGACACCCAGCGCAGCTGACGACACTTCCTCCATGGACCCGGCCCTCTTTGGTTCGGCCGTATCACAACACTGCCGGCGGCACGGCGCTGAGGCCGGCCAGCGCTCAGCGCCGGCAGCCCCAGCTCCCGGCCCAGCACAGCCAACGGCTCCATTCCGGCGCTCTGGCGGACCCCTGATGAGGGCAGACTCTTGAACAGTGACGCCACACAGACACACGCAGCTTCCAGACGGTGCTGAAGAGACCTTTCGAGTTTTAAAGGAACATAGTATCTGAAGATTTCGGAGAACTGGACCTGCGTTAACTTCCGAATGTTACACTGGACCCGCAACTCTGCCAGAAAAAAAACGGCTGGACCACAACCCAGGGAGAAAGTTTCCGTGAGCCCGCAACGCCAGACGACAGCTGCGTTTAACCCACGACCCAAGAGACTGACGAAATGCCTCCTGCCTCTCGGAGAATGTTGCGGTGGATCCGCGACTCTCGGAGAATGTTGCGGTGGACCCACGACTCTAGAAGAATGTTGCAGTGGACCCTCTGTCAGCGAGCGTGCGCGACTAGCCGCGAACCGCATTCAGCCAGCCACATGACGCGTCTTTGGCCACGGAGTCGAGGAAAGGTCCGCTCTTCCTTTGGCACAGCTCGGCCGGAGCACAACGTGACAAGAACGGGGAAGGGGGGGGGGGGGGGGCAGCGGCACAGGCGGCGGATTACATCGCAATCTATCGGCCGAGCCGCGTGACCCGCACAGCTCGGCTCGGCCGCGGCCGACGGCGAGAAAACCCGGGACGTTTCGCCGGTCGAACGCGTCAGGAGCACGGCCCACTGCGCGCTGTTCTGTCAGGGTGGAGACGGACGGGCCAGCCGGGGCTGGAGGGGCCGTCCTGAATCCAGCGGGGCCAGCCTGACCGCGGCGCAGCGCCGCGCCCACGGGGACCACCAGCCGCCGGGCCGCTCACGTGAAGTTGCTGAAGTCCATAGTGAGTTTGATGGTGGCCGCCGGCGCCTGCGGGGCGGTCGGCCGCGCCTGGGCCAGCTGGGCGCGCGACGCCTTCAGCCTCTGGCTGGCGGCCACGGCCCGCTCCAGGCGCTGGCGCAGCGCCGCCGAGCCGGACAACAGAGTCTTGAACTCCTGCCGCGGACCGGCCACACGGCGAGTCAGACGAGGGCGCCGTAGGACCTCGGCTCCTACTGGGCCACTGGGAGGGACACTAGGGTAGGGTGCATTAACACAGGGTAATCTGCACTGTATCTGCTATCTCGTGCCACACCTTGGCAAGACGGCCTCAGCGGCGTCGAATCATAACGACTCCTGCCTTTCCACCGGCCACCAGCAGCTCGACGTTTTCGCGGGTGGAAGGGGAAAACCATGTTCCAAGGGGCTTTTTTCATCCAGCGCCAAGAGCATGTCGCCAGTCTTTCCCACGCTGCATGTCAGCCCGCCCCTGCGGTGGTGCTGCCGCCACCCGTCCCACGTCAGCCGGTGAGAGGCTGCCAGTGCTAGAGGAGCTGCCACAGCACTGGTGACCGTCTGTGCGCCGGTCCGGCTCCAGTAAAGAACACCCCCTCTGGCACGTGCGACCTTTCGTCGGCCCGCTTCGGCCGGACGGCGGCAGTGGCAGCGCCACCGCAGGGGCGGGCTGACAGCTACGCTGGGTGCGTTTAGCAACTGTGTTTAGCCCTCTGGCGCCGCATGGAAGACGGCACACCGTTCGCCCCGCCTCGACACCGCACTGACTCGCATGGTGTCACCACTGGCCGGACTCTATCCGACCCACTGCCTACACCTCAGGAGTAATGAAACCACGGCGGCCCAACCTGACTGGGAGAGGCCGGTGACCGCAGCCCCCCCCCCCACACCCGCTCCGCCGTCACCGCCGGCGCGCGGCCCAGCCCACCTGCGGGTACTGCGGTCCGATGGTGTTGAGCTTGTTCAGACAGTGCTCGTGCCGGGTCTGCGCCAGCGGCGGCGCCGTTGGCAGCGTGTCGGCGTCCAGCAGGAACCGGATCAATGCCGGCACGTACAGGCCCAGCACCTGTACCCCTGTCAAACCGGACCCGGCCAGGTCAGCTGCGCTCATACCAACTCATACAAAACAGCTCAGCTCAGAGGTGACAGGAAAGCTGGACACGCATTCCACACGGGCTATGCGCGTCAACAACTAACATACAATTTCTGTGAAAACGTTCGTCCAAAAATTGTCTGGCATGAGGATCATGAAACCGAAATGCTGCCAGGATGGCATGTGTGGGTGTGAATCGAAACCTTTACCAAACTTAGCCAGTCCTTCTGCCTGGGCGGCAGCACTCACCCTCGATTTCAGGTCCTTGGCAGCGCAGACGAAACAGTGTCATTTCACACATCGGTCTCAGCCAGACATAGCATCAACAAACACAAAAGATTTGCAGCTAAGAATGGTCCAACACCTTAATCACGATCGGACTTTCAAGAGTTATAAACAAACTCCAACCTCTAACTTAGCAGGCTTGTGCTTAATTTTGGTCCGAATCTGATCCGAATCTAGAATCATGTGTTTAGGGGTGAACCGCATTTCATCAGGATAAGTTTTGAAAATACAGCCGTGAAACACTTGATTTGGATCAAAATTTAAGAAACAGCCGCGATTCCAATGCTTATTCGGATCCAAGCAATGTGGTCTCGATTTTGATCCGGATCACCTACACCGTCGATCTGCTTCAGTGGTGACAGACCAGAAACAAGTAGTGACCTGTTTCCGCTCTACCCCTTCCTTCTGAATGCCCTGCAGTGCCCTGTCCCTCTCTTCCCACAGTCCTGCACGCCCTGACCCCTCCCTTTTCGGGGCCCTGCCCGCCGTGCCCCTGCCTCCTTGAGAGCCGGCGGCACTCACTGTGACCCGGGTCGCAAACGGTGACCAGCGTCTCCAGGCAGGCGAGCTGCTCCAGCTGCAGCTGCAGCTCAGGCTGGCCGGCCGGCGGCGCGATGGCCGCGTGCAGCTGCTCCAGCAGGCGCGGCGCCACCGCCTGGATGTACGGCGTCGAGACGGCCCGGTCCGCGAGGCCGAATATCGAGCGCACCGTCCGCACGCAGTGGAACCGCACCTGACCGGCGGCAGCGGCACCCGTGACACACGTGACGACACAGGCGGACCCGTCACATGTCGCACGGGCTCACGGGGCAGCGCGTTTGGAGCACACATTCACTACAAACGCTCGCAAAGCAGATGGGATACCCTCCGAGCTTAAACGCTCACATCACACAGGCTCACAGAGCAGCACGCCCTCTGAACTCAAACACCCACACCATACAGGCTCGCAGAGCAGCGAGTTTAAGACACACCACAAACTCACGTTCATCAGAACCCGGAGCTGCCACGACTATCCGGGAGGCTCCTCCAGCCGCGCTTACCTGGACACTGTCGGCCTGCAGGCAGCTGGTGAACTCGTTGACGCACGGGTACTGCAGCGCCGGGATACGCACCACGGGCGACGGCGCGTGCAGCACGAACACGCCCATGGCCAGCAGCATGGTCACCTCGTCCAGCCGCATGTCCTCGGAGCCTGCCGGCGGCGGCGGCGGCGGCGTCAGGCGAGAGGACGGCGGCGCGGCAGGCCCGGGCGGGAGATCCCGCCGGCAGATCGCACTCGCGCACGCCGACCGCGACGTTGCCGACCAAACCGGCCCGCTGTCACCCACGACACCGGCACACACCGCCAGCCGCCGCTGGCCCGCACGCCAGTCCTCCCAGCCGGGGACGTCACGCTGAACGGAGACAGTCGGCCCCGCTCGGCCGGCCGGGCAGCAGCTCGGCTGGACGGCACCGTTCGGACAGCGGTCGCCCCCTCAATCTGCCTCAGAATCGGCTCGCGACAGCGGCGTCCTGGGGCGCACGGCACACTCGGTACTCACAGGTGCGCGTCATGTCGATGATCTTGGCCAGAGCGCTCTCCAGCAGCTGGCACCACTCCTTGGCCACTCGCTCGTCCCGGCCGTACCTGAGGTCAGCCACGTGCCGACCAGTCAACACCCGCGCCACCAGGACCGCCAGAGAGCCAAGGACGACAGCGGTGATCTTGCACATCCGAGTTTACATGTACCGAGTTTGTTTGCAGAAAAAGCTGGAAACTCACGTTATGGGTTGGTTTACTCCTTCAGTCATCCTACAAAATATTCTCCGGAGAATACGATACTTTAAGATCCGACAGGCACCAGGGCAGGGAGGAACACAGACGGCTACAGTAACTCCTATTCATCCCCCTGCCCGGTTGCCCGGTCTTTCTCTCGGTCCTGTACCGTTCCCGCTTACCGTAACTATCGAACACGAGCACTCGGAGCACTCCCGTCCGTCTCACTTGTCGAACACGAACACCCGGACACACCCCGGACCCCCTCACCTGTCGGAGACGAGCACGCGGAGCGCGCGCAGGGCGGCGGCCACGGCCGGCCGGCCGGCCAGCACGGCCGTCTCGGCGGCCGGCTTGGTGGCCAGCTGGCGCAGCACGCTGGTGGTGAGCAGCAGCACGGTGGGCAGCACGGCCAGCGCGCCGCGCGGCGAGCACAACGCCGGCACCGCCTCCAGCACGGCCAGCGCCTCGGACAGCAGCCGGTGCGACTGCTCGGTCAGGCCGGCCGGCGCCGGGCGGGGCACCGCCGAGCTGCGGGCACCGCCGGCACGGGTCAGCCGCCGCGCGCAAACGGCGGGCACAGCGTCCCGCACACGCGCAGGCGTAGATCAGCAGACGACTTCGTGGGGCTCTCAAACAAGCATAGGCAAACGGATGAACAAAGACACGCGGGAACAGGCAAAATGAGCCTCAGAGTGAGGCTGGTCAATTGGCAAAACGGACAGACGTACACATCAAAGACGCAGCAAAACAAGAAACCAAATGTACGCCATAACAGACTGATCATTTGCGTCACTTAACCACAATTTAATGCCTATTATTGTTGTTTTAGGGCACGCCGACTGCAGAGGTCATTTTGAGCCCATTTCAATCGTACATGTGTTGGTTCCTTCTTTCTCCGTCTTCCGCGTGGCCGGATGGACCGGCTCACCTGGTCTGGGTAGCCGGGTTCAGCGAGGGCACCAGCTTGGTGAGCAGGCAGAGGCAGACCTCGAGCAGGGCGAACACCACCGAGTGGCCGGCCACGATGTCGCCGCCGGCGCCGCCCTCGCCCAGAAGGTCCAGCTCCGGATGCTCCTGCGGCTCCTGGTTGGCCGGCAGCAGGTCTGCGGCAGCGACCAGTCCGCTCAGGTCGGCCGGCTCCGGGCGGCGACCTGATGCGCACCGCACGCTCCCACACGGACGGAGAGGCGGGCCTCACATCAGAGATCGCAGAGGCATCAGGCGTACGGCGCGGGACACACTACACCTCTGGATAACTGCCACGATGGCAACCCCAACACACCAACCAGGCTAGCGCACCACACCAAACGATGATCAGGACACAAAGCAATCTACAAATCCAGCGCGTCCAACCGGCGACACCACCAAGTGACGCTCCAGAGACGGCTCCCTCTCCGGCCTGGTAGCCTCCCCACGCGGCAGTCGGTAGGCCAGCGTCCCGGCCGCGCGGCGGCGGGGCCCACCTTTGAGGCGGCGCCGTTTTGCGGCGTCCAGACTCTCCTGAGCGGCGGTGACCACTCGCCGCACCACGCGCATCACCAGCAGGTGCACGTCCGGACTCTCGCGGGTGAGCAGCAGCCGGTGCTGCACGTTCAGCAGCTCGACGGCCAGCGCCGGGCTGGCGCTGAGCAGCCGCCGCGGCCAGGCCGAGCTGATGAGCCGGCAGAGCGCGCGCAGGCAGGTGACGACCACTGGCACCGGCTCCGAGCTGCGCGGGTTACACAGCGCCTCCATACAGATCCCTGCCGACACCGACCGGGTCAGGTTACACAGCACCTAATACAGTCCCTGCCGACATACACCAGGTCAGGTCACACAGCATCTCCATAAAGATCCCTGCCGACGCACAACGAGCCAGATCAAGTCAGGTCGGGGCAGCCATACAGACATTCACTTGTATTCGGAAGATCCCGCACGCCGATTAAACAATGACACGATCCTCCAATGTCTAGCGCGATTCAGGCTCAACTGAATAGACGCACTGACAACTGGGCAAACATCAACCAAGGTTCATCACCGCGCGATACCCTGCTACAAACGCCGGGGTAGACAGGCCCTACGAGCATCGTTAGCGATCCACGCGGCGCAGGTGCGCAGGCCTACCGAACAGCAGGTGGAACCGGTCCGTGTTGATGTCGTCCGGGCTGCGGCCGGCTGCGGCATTCGTCGGCCCGATGCCCAGGTTCGTGCTGCCCTCCACGTCGATACCGACCTGGCGGCGCACACAGCAGGTCAGGCGGAGGCTCCTGACGACAGGCCGCACTCGGCCGAACACCGTCAACGGCAAGCACAGGACGTGCAGGCCCGGCGCGACTGTCAAACGAACATGAGCGACGTCAAACGGCCCCAAAATTCACCTCGTCGAAATGCACTGCAGCAGGGACGGCTCAACATCGTCCTGTATGCATGTCATCACAAACCAAAACCACCTCGGCCACGGCCACGTCCGATCAGGCACACAACACGAGTGACGTATGACGTCGAAACAGCCATTCCACACTATTCACGCAACGACCATCGGCTGCGAGTGTCTCGGTGGCGCCGCCGGTGGCCGCACCTTCTCCGTGTGCACGTTCTCGAAGCCGCCGGCGTGCAGCCAGATGGCCGCGGCGTGCAGCACGGCGGGCCAGGAGGTGCGGTAGTAGGGGCGCGCCGCCTCCACTGTGTCGTTCGTGTAGAACGCCCCGCCGTCGTGCGGCAGCTGCGAGCTGAACTCTGAGGATGGCCGTCACGGGCGTCAGCGCCGCGCGCTAGTCACCGTCACACAGCCCGGCACGGGAGACACGCATTGTCGCCAATGTCACGGACTGGCGTGACTGTCACGCGGCGACGCGCGACAACACGGCGTGACGGGGAAATTTGTGCTCATGGCCACAGAAAAGTAAAATACTCCCACTTTAACTGGCCCGACAGACATCAACCACGACCCACTTCAAATCGCAACACTCGCGATCCACGGTCAGCCCTTCCCTCCTTCACAACTCGTCCGTCGCACCAACACATCCTTGGTCCTGAACACAACGGACCTAACCCAAACCCCGCCGCCATCTCCAAAGCTGTACCACACCAGGCCCACAGCGTCCGCGTCCCCGCCCGCTCACCCGGCGGCAGCGAGAGCAGCGCCTGGTCCTTGAGCGCGGCCAGCCAGTGTTTGGCCAGGTTGGCCAGCTCGGGCCGCACCAGGCTCAGCAGGTCCTCAGAGCCGGACTCGGCCGGCTCGTCCGGCTCGTCGGCCGGCGGCGGACTCGTCCGACCGGAGCCGCCCTCGTCCATGGCCACAATGTAGACCTGGGGCAGCCAGGGGCCGTCAGACGCAGCCGTGTGCGGCTGGGGCACCCAGTGGCGGCCAGGTGCAATAGTGTACGGCTGGGGCAGCCAGTGGCGGCCAGGTGCAATAGTGTACGGCTGGGGCAGCCAGTGGCGGCCAGGTGCAATAGTGTACGGCTGGGGCAGCCAGTGGCGGCCAGGTGCAATAGTGTACGGCTGGGGCAGCCAGTGGCGGCCAGGTGCAATAGTGTACGGCTGGGGCAGCCAGTGGCGGCCAGGTGCAATAGTGTACGGCTGGGGCAGCCAGTGGCGGCCAGGTGCAATAGTGTACGGCTGGGGCAGCCAGTGGCGGCCAGGTGCAATAGTGTACGGCTGGGGCAGCCAGTGGCGGCCAGGTGCAATAGTGCACGGCTGGGGCACCCAGTGGCGGCCAGGTGCAATAGTGCACGGCTGGGGCAGCCAGTGGCGGCCAGGCGCGATAGTGTGCGGCTGGGGCAGCCAGTGGCGGCCAGATTCAATACAGCGTACACCGGAAAACAACGGTGGGCACTCAGTTAATACAGAAACTGCCAGGAGAACAATGGCCTGAATGCACTCACTGCTAGTATCAGATCAAAAAAGCAGAAAGATGTACGCAGTGATATACCGCCTTAGGGCGACACTCCTCAGGCCTGCCAACAACATTCCACCATGTAAAGACGTGACGCCTCCAGCACCGTCCCGCGACGGGAGGCAGGCCGCCGCACCGTCCGGCTGACCCCACCTCGGCCCAGGCCTTCAGGATGGCCAGCTTCTCCAGGGTCATGGCGCTCTCGTTGTAGACGTGCGTCCCCCGCCACTTCAGCTTGGCCAGAGAGGAGACCAGCAGCTGGTGCACCCGGCGGAGGTCGGCCAGGTCACGAGCCACCCCTGACGACAGGTCAGGTCAGGTCAGAGGTCCCGCCGACGTTGTACCCCGCGGAGGTCGGACGGGTCAAGGGCCACCCCTGACGACAGGTCAGGTCAGGTCAGGGGTCGCACGGACGGTGTACCCCGCGGAGGTCGGACGGGTCACGGGCCACCCCTGACGACAGGTCAGGTCAGGTCAGGGGTCCCGCCGATGGTGTGCCCGGCGGAGGTCGGGCGGGCCACATTGGCTGAACATGTCGCTGACATTTGTCCGTCCTCAGTACGGCGTTATCTGTAGCCTATTGCAAGGAACGGATTCGAGACATATGTTGCAGTCGAAAGCTCGGCACCGAACTTCAATGGGTATAACCACTGCTGCTACCACGCACTTACGCTTATAAAAAAAGATGGCGAGAGGCAAAGTACGTGACGAGGAGGTATCCCATGACATCAGCACAGCAACCTGGTGTCCAACGAATCACGTCTAGGTATGCATCGATGAGATTTGGCACTTTCTGCAAATGTGACATGGCAGCAGCACTAGCTGTGCCGATCCGGCGACAGGGGACGGGGGGGGGGGTACCGACCTGATCCAATCCAGGCCGAACAAACGTGACAGGCGCGAGCTGTCACGTGGCAGGGTGTGTCAGCCGCGAAGGCAGGTCTCAGGGCTGCCGACACCTGCGCCTGGTACTGAAACACCGCCACAGACACATCTGGTACTGATACACTGCCACAGACACACCTGGTACTGAAACACCGCCAAGGACACATCTGGTGTTGAATACCACCAAAGGAACATCCAATACTAAAACATTGCTGCAGACACATCTAATGAAACAATGCCGCAGATAAATCAGATTCTGGAACACTGTCACAGACAAATCTGACATTGAAATACTGCCACAGACACGTCATACATATCTGGTACTGGGACACCGCCACAGAAACATCTGATACTGAAACAATGCCACAGGCACATCTAGTGCTGGAACACTGTATCTGACGCCGAAACAAAGCCACAGATACATCTGGAACTGAAACATCGGCAGCCTCACAGATGAGTTATTAATGAATGAAGACGTATAATCTATATGGCCTGAAAGACCCAGAACGCAACCCTGGTAGTTCCGTTTACGAAACAACAAAAACGCTTACCGAGGGACATTTTCAAGGCAGCCTAAACCATCGCACATTTTTACAGACAGAGCGCAACAGAGTTCCGGTACAGAGTCCCCCCCCTTGGCCGGCAGGCGGCGCCGGCTGCCGGGGCGGCCCACCTGTTCCAGCAGCAGGTGGCCGGGGAACTCCGGGTCGGGCGCGGCCGAGAACAGGTCGATCAGCTGGTGCAGCGTGTCCAGCCCGGCCAGACGGAGCGGGTCCGAGTCGCTGGTGGCCGCCATGAACGCCACCCGGACCAGGTCAGACAGGTGCAGGATGAACCAGTCACCTGAGGACACACCAGGTCAGACAGGTGCAGGATGAACCAGTCGCCTGAGGACACACCGGGCCAGACAGGTGCAGGATGAACCAGTCGCCTGAAGACACACCGGGTCAGACAGGTGTAGGATGAACCAGTCGCCTGAGGACACACCGGGCCAGGCAGGTGCAGGATGAACCAGTCACCTGAGGACACACCGGGCCAGACAGGTGCAGGATGAACCAATCACCTGGGAACACACCAGGCCACTGGAATGACTGCCATATGAAGGTTTCCTCTAGTGGCGAATGTGTTTTCCTTTCCCGTCTGCCTGCTGCACCACTACGGCCGTCTCTGAACGGGGAGGGGGAGAAGACAGTGGGGTCGGCGGCTTACTGTTCGGGTTGGCGGAGCGTGCCTCCTTGGCCAGCGCCAGGTCGAAGTGGGTCCGGTTCCCCTCGCAGGTGAGCAGCATCTTCCGCACCATTTCCGCAGCGAAGACCCTGCCGGCGGCCGAGAGGTCCGGTCAGTGGCCGACCCGCCTCCACAGTCAACAGACACCGACAACGAGAACAGGAGAGAGCACCGGTACCGGTACCGTCCAACCCCGCACCGCGCAAAACAACGAAATCAACATGAAGCGGCGTCGACTATCATCAAATTCGTCTGTCAGATTGAATAGCTACGGGTCTATGCTAGGAAACCCAACATTGACACATCGCTTCCGTTATCAGCATCAATCCTTTCCATCATCACGCAACGGGCACCTGCCGTGTGGGTCAGCGGGTCGGCGTGACTTACCGTGTAGGCCAGCGGGTCGCTGTGACCTACAGTGTGGGCCAGCGGGTCGCTGTGACCTACCGTGTGGGCCAGCGGGGCGGTATGACCTACCGTGTGGGCCAGCGGGTCACTGTGACCTACAGTGTGGGCCAGCGGGTCGCTGTGACCTACCGTGTGGGACAGCGGGTCGCTGTGACCTACCGTGTGGGACAGCGGGTCGCTGTGACCTACCGTGTGGGACAGCGGGTCGCTGTGACCTACCGTGTGGGCCAGCGGGGCGGTATGGCCGGGTGAGACTCGGGCTCCTCGCCCGTCCTGAACTGCTCCATGTCGTCGTCGGCCTCGTCGTCGCCAGCGGCCACGTCGCTCTCCGTCGACGAGTCTGCCGGCAGAGACAGCAGACAGTCCGCTCAGAGCCCACGCGAGCACCGAACGGAGCGCGTTCGTCACAAGGCCGCCCCCGCTCCCCCTCCCACATGAGCCGCGGATGTATCAGCAGCTCTTACGCGAGCCAAGCTTGCGTCCATTAACCAGTTCCTGAGGATCCCTTTGTGCACGGACGAGCGAACACCAAGCCATAATCCGTAACATGTTGGGCGGGGAAACATATTTCTAGCCAAAGCCACATTACGACAATGTGTCAGTGCGGTGGCGGAAAACGCCAACCAATGCATGCTATGACTGCTGTTGTGCTATACGAGAAAGGAAACTGCATCGACCGCACCACGTCAATGCTCAAAATGTAACGATATTCGGATTCGTATCTGACGGCCTGGGCACCATTCTCTACAGACTGACCCGACTCCGTACCTCACCAGGACAGGTGGCGACCACGTCTTCGCATAGCCAGCTGACCACAAACACAACCCGTCACTGACAGAGACAGTAAACGGCCCGGCCTTGCCAGCTCATCACAAACACCACGTCCCACGCCAGAGCACGGCTTTGTAGAGCCGGCTGATCACAAACACGGCCTCTCACCGACGGAGGTGGTGAGCACGTCCTTGCAAAGCCGGAGCCAGAGCGCCAGGTTGTCGTCCACCAGCGCCAGCATCATCGAGTTGAGCGTGTCGTGCACGTCGCTGATGAGCCGCTCGTCCGTCTCCGTGTCCAGCAGGGCGAACAGCACGCCGGGCAGGCCCGTCTCCGTCATGGCCAGTCCTGCAGGGGGTAACCGGACCATTACATCACAGGACCACCCGACAGTCATAGAACCACTGGGTGGTCGGACGACCATCTGGCAAACACAGGAGACGACTCCATCAACCATCTCTCAACCAGTCTGACCCAACGCAACATCGAGTCCCAATGTATTAGCTCGCTGACACACCGCCGCCATTTTCACTGTTTTTTTTCAAAGACATTTCGCACAAAAATTGCTACTTCGCACTGGAACTACCACAGCCATTAAGAATGTTGTGAATATCAAACGACTGGCTTGTTAGTTTAACGGCAATAATCTTCTCAAGCCCGTCCGAACGGAAGCTGCCAACATCAAGGCAGCCGAATGTTTGGCTCTTCTCGGCAAGAGGCTGCGCTGTGCCGTCCGTTCAACGTGGCGGCGAAGCCCGTACCTGGACTGTCCTGCGGCAGGCTGCTGGCCAGGGAGGCCGCGTGCTGGCACACCTGGTGGGCTTCGCGCTGGGCAAGCTGGCGCAGACAGCTGACGGCCGCCCGGCGCAGGCTCAGCTGCCCCCCACACAGCGACAGCTGTTCGCCGCCGGCACGGGAGAATCGCGATTACGTCATCATCCACAGCACACAGCGGTGTCATTATAGGTCACCACACACGGCGGCACCGCTATAAGACAGCACATGTGCGGGCACAGCTTTCGTATCTGACCCCTACCACGTCTTCAAGCATCTTCGTCGATCCCACAGACTCTCTTATCGTCGAAATACTGCCTAGAGCTGTTGCACCAGTTTTGATGCGAAGCACCCTACCCCGGAGCCGCCAACGTAATTCAAACAGCGCTGGCGCCAGGCGCAGGGGATCCTGACACCCTCCAGCCGGTACGGCGCCCCCTCGCCTTCCCCGGCCGCCGCCGCCACTCACGCAGAGCGTCGGCACCAGGGTGGAGAGGTTGACGTGGCGCGGGGCGAACATGTGCAGCTGCTGCAGGCAGGCCATGGCCTCGGCGCGCACCGTGGCGCTGCTGTGGTCCAGCATCACGGCGCAGGCGCACAGCAGAGAGGAGCGCGCCGCGATGATCGAGTTGCTGTTGCCTGACGGTCAGACGAGGTCAGACTGAGCCACGCCGCTGCGGCGACATTGTCAGCTTCACCGACCTCACCACGTGTCAACAATACGACCGGCCCAACGAACAACACATCCCGTGATATAAGAAAACAATGCAGGAAGAGTGTCTCAAAGGCGAAACAAAAGCATGAGTAAGCCAGGAGTTTAAACTTGTATCCCGTCCTACGTTCAAATTCACCGGAACAAAACTTCGTAGACCCACACGCAGAACACCGATCGACTTCTTTCACGACATGGGTTTGTTACCGGCCTATAAATCATCATCCTGTTCTTCACTCACCATCACAGCTTACATCGCGCCACACCCCTGGACGGTCCATGGCCTCTCCAGTACGGAACATGAACCTCCCTGCCCGGTACGGTACCTGAACACGCCCTGTCCGGTACGGTGACTGCTGTCCCCCCCCCCCAGCCCGGCAGGGTGGCTGACCGCGACCTGCCTGGTACGACGACTGGACTCTGTCCCGTGTGGTGACTGACCGCGCCCCGGTACGGCCACCGACGCCATCCTGCTCAGTACGGCAACTGACCACCCCCGCTCTGCCCTGTACGGTGAATGACCACCCCCAGGGCCCTGTACGGCGACTGACCACCCCCGCTCTGCCCTGTACGGCGAGTGACCACCCCCGCTCTGCTCTGTACGGTGAATGACCACCCCCGCTCTGCCCTGTACGGCGACTGACCATCCCCGCTCTGCCCTGTACGGTGAATGACCACCCCCAGGGCCCTGTACGGTGACTGACCACCGCCGGGGCCCTGTACGGCGACTGACCCCCGCTCTGCCCTGTACGGTGACTGACCACCCCCGGGGCCCTGTACGATGAATGACCCCGCTCTGCCCTGTACGGCGACTGACCCCCGCTCTGCCCTGTACGGTGACTGACCCCGCTGTGCCCTGTGCTGTGACTGACCCCGCTCTGCCCTGTACGGCGACTGGCCACCCCCGGGGCCCTGTACGGTGACTGACCCCCGCTCTGTCCTGTACGGAGACTGACCCCCGCTCTGCCCTGTACGGCGACTGACCACCCCCGGGGCCCTGTACGGCGACTGACCCCCGCTCTGCCCTGTACGGTGACTGACCCCCGCTCTGCCCTGTACGGTGACTGACCCCGCTCTGCCCTGTACGGTGACTGACCCCCGCTCTGCCCTGTACGGTGACTGACCACCCCCGGGGCCCTGTACGGTGACTGACCACCCCCGGGGCCCTGTACGGTGACTGACCCCCGCTCTGCCCTGTACGGCGACTGACCACCCCCGGGGCCCTGTACGGCGACTGACCCCGTTCTGCCCTGTACGGTGACTGACCCCGCTCTGCCCTGTACGGTGACTGACCCCCGCTCTACCCTGTACGGCAACTGACCACCCCCGCTCTGCCCTGTACGGAACTGACCCCGCTCTGCCCTGTACGGTGACTGACCCCCGCTCTGCCCTGTACGGTGACTGACCACCCCCACTCTGCCCTGTACGGCAACTGACCCCGCTCTGCCCTGTACGGTGACTGACCCCCGCTCTGCCCTGTACGGTGACTGACCCCGCTCTGCCCTGTGCTGTGACTGACCCCCGCTCTGCCCTGTACCGCGACTGACCACCCCCGCTCTGCCCTATACGGTGACTGACCACCCCCGCTCTGCCCTGTGCTGTGACTGACCCCCGCTCTGCCCTGTGCCGTGACTGACCCCCGCTCTGCCCTGTGCTGTGACTGACCCCCGCTCTGCCCTGTGCCGTGACTGACCCCCGCTCTGCCCTGTACTGTGACTGACCCTGCAGCTCCGGTCCGACAGTGGTGATGAGCGCCGCCAGACACATGCCGACGCACTGGTGGACGTCGGCGTGCGCGGCCGGGCACCTCGAGCAGCAGCCGCAGCGCCAGCGCCAGCGTCGGCTCCACGTAGGCGCGGAACATCGGTCCACCAGACTCGGCGATCAGCGCCAGCGCGTGCAGCGCCCACACCTGCCGGACACGGCACCGGGCGGAGGTCAGGGACGGAGCAGGGTCACAGTAGCGTCACGTCTGGAGGTGGCAGAGGTCGTAAGCAGGGTCGAAATATCACGAACGCTATGCGAAATCAGCATGGGCCCATCCAACGGGTCAGTCCTTGGGCCCGACCGAGAAACGGACGTGTGCAATCGAACTGTGGAAGGGAAGAAAAAGTCACGCAGACACATTTTCGGAAACGCTGCTCACTATGCGACGTGGATCACGTCAGGTGTGCGAAACAAGTACAGATTTGGCACCTTCTGACTCCAACATCACTAGCAGGACACGGCGCCAACTGTCAGCCGAAGGAGGACAACACAACCGAGACAGTCCGTCACACTGAAGCTCCAACGGAACGCCGCGAGAGGCAGCCGCCGGCTCTGACGCAGCGTGGCCACCAGTTCCGACCTGCACGACTGGCGACGCCATGTCCTGGCCGAGCGCCAGCAGGATGCTGACGCTGGTGTTGAGGTGCTGGCTGCTGCCCATGCTGCCGACGTAACGGTGCAGGCAGCCCAGAGCGAGCGAGTGACCTGCGCGTCCATGGGCGGCTCTGTCAGGCCGGGTAGTGATACCGCGGGAACAGAGGCAGGTGGCGAGTGGGCCGCTCGCCCACCAGCCGGTCAGGACAAAGCGCCCGACACGGACAATCCGCCGTATGTACGCCTATCGGACTCACGCTGTCAATGACTTCTGGCGCAGCGTAGAAGATCGCCACTTAACATTTCATAACTGATCCCTGCAACCGCCTGGTTTTGGTGCTGTATGTTGCGACTGAAACCCACCAGCTTTTCATCAAATGATGTGACTAGCACTGGCCGGCATCAACGCCTGATGCGACCGACGCTGACCGCCGTCACTGCCGACTAACAAGACGGACGCTGGGCGCCTCACTAGCAGAACTGACACCGGCCGTCATCGGTGACGTGACGCGGCCGACACTGGCCGGCGTCACCGCCGCCGGCCGAGCCCGCCACTGACCGGTACGGCTGATCACATCCCTGGCCGACTTGAGCCGGTCGAAGCTGTTCTGGGCCATTTCCGCGATGAAGCGCGGGTCGCCGACCACCTGCGCCATCCGGCCCAGCGCCTCGCCGGCCGCGCACCGCAGCGTCGGGTTGGAGTTGGTCAGCGCGCTCTGTCGGAGCGGACCACAACTGATGGCGGGGATGAGGGGCAACTGACGACGGCCGGCGCGGACAAGTTACACGCATGGCCACGCGGAACGGAAGGCAGTTCAGAAAACCCACAAACGTTGAATGCAGAACAGTCATTCAACATAAAAGGCGGTATATGCACGAATACTGCACTACCATCGGGATGAAATGGCTCAAATCGTGACCACGAGACAGTGAACAAGCACGAAAAGACGAGAACAATCGATACGTGCGTCTTCTCAAAAACTTGCACTCTGGAAACACACTGCGGTTTCGGGGCGAAACAAACATCTTTCAGACACGTATTACGCATACAAGTTCATGATGGCAATAATGTTTCGAAGAGCGTTACATGGTGCATGAAACCTACACGAAAAGTACATGTATCTGGTACGCAGCAGTTTAATTATCGATTTCACATCTCTAAGGGCGTAGGTCGGCAACGTGTTTCCGTGAATCGTCTTCCGTGTTTCAGAATCAGACCACCGGCCGCGCCGCTGGCCAGTCGGCGGCGCGTCGCACCAGGATCAGGTTGGTGGCCGAGTTCTTCACGTTGTCGTCGCCGAACGAGGCCTTGGCCTCTGCCAGGCCCCGCAGCCCGCTCAGGACGGCCGAGAAGATGTTTGTCTGGATCGCCTCCTGACGGATACCTTTGGCCTGCCGGCGGAACGGTAACCACCGTCACGTGACGGGCATGTGCGCGTCACGACGAAGGGAGGCCGCCGCCTGTACGGTGACCAGCGTCACGTGACGGGTCGGTAGGCGTCACGGCGGAGAGGCCACCGCTGTCTTTCTGACCAGCGTCAAGTGACGGATCGGCAGGCGTCACGACGGAGGGAGGCCGCCGCCTGTACGGTGACCAGCATCACGTGACGGGTCGGTAGGCGTCACGACGGAGAGGCCGGCGCTGTCTTTCTGACCAGCGTCAAGTGACGGGTCGGTAGGCGTCACGACGGAGAGGCCGGCGCCAGAGCGGTTGCCAGTGACTGACGCGACTGCAAATACTGACGCCATCACTGCCACAACAGGCAGTGATGGCGTCAGTACTAAGCAACCATCACAGACGACCATGGCTGGTCCCACTCCAGCAAAACTGGGAGGTATTCTCCATAACCCCCTGGATCAACACTGGGCGCTCTCCCAATCAGGGGACTCATATCTTAAAACGCATGATTTTGTGTTTCAACCAAACGAAAAACCACATACTCAGCTGGGAGAGGATCAGCGTCTATGCGCCAGACGCTGTTTATGAGGTGCTGGCTTCCTCGGTGGGGGTTAATCGATTGATGCAATACAGAGCACGATGGAGACCCTTCGGTGTAAGTTCAGAGTGTCGTACCTGCTTGATGCATTCGGCGAAGTGGTCGAGCATCTGCAGTCGGTGTTTGTTGGCCACACGTGGGAACACCAGGCCGAAGAGAACCACAGACTGGTCGATCACGGCGACGCCCAGCGGCAGAGGGCCGGGAACACTTCGCATCTGCCCAAACGGCCGACAGATGTCACCACTGGCAGCACGCCCGTCCCCATCCGTACCGCACAGTCGGCCACACAGCCGACATATGTCACCACTGGCAGCACGCCCGTCCCCGTCCGTACCGCACGATCGGCCCAACAGCCGACAGGTGTCACCACTGACAGCACGACCGTCCCCGTCCATACCACACAATCGGCCCAACAGCCGACAGATGTCACCACTGGCAGCACGACCGTCCCTGTCCATACCACACAATCGGCCCAACAGCCGACAGATGTCACCACTGACAGCACGACCGTCCCCGTCCGTACCGCACAGTCGGCCACACAGCCGACAGATGTCACCTCTGACAGCACGACCGTCCCCGTCCGTACCGCACAGTCGGCCACACAGACGACAAATGTCACCACTGGAAGCACGACCGTCCCCGTCCATACCACACAACCGGCCCAAAAGCCGACAGATGTCACCACTGGCAGAAGGGCCCGTCCCCGTCCGTACATCATTAGCGCTTTTTAGTGGGTTACGCTAGTTATGCCAGCAGCCGGTCACCACCACAACAACTCAAGTTAAAATTATTGGGATCCCAAAACAGAACATCATAAAAAGAAGTCGGTCGCAGAAGCAACAGAACCCGGTCAACAATCAACACTATCTGAGCACATAAATGAAACGTGAAACCTGCTACACAGAAAAGGCTCTGAGCTACGCCAATGGCTAACACTGCAGACATAAGGCGCCACGCTCTTGATCGTTTACGAATGACGTCAAAGCTGTTCGCAATCAGGTAAAACATGAAACCTGCCGGACACTACGTCCTTCGCCCCCACGGCATCCCCTGGTCTACCGTGACAGGTCGAGGTCACTGACCTGGTCGCTGGCCCGGTACAGACAGGTGGGATCGTGCTCCAGCGCGCCGGAGCCAGATGCACTGTTGGTCTGTAGCTGGAGGAACCGAACAGAGACGTCACACACTACGCTGCCGACACAACATAAACACGGTCTTGTTCTATGACGTTTTGAAGCAACAAGGTAGCTTGGTACGTGACCACGTTAGTTTCTGAACGTTTCCCAGGACAAGACGCTATCAAACACGCACATACGGACCGGCGTCCTATCAGACTAGTCGGTCCCAAGTAAAGCAAGTACAGAAGAAGCACACCTAAGGCATCTATGACTGATCTGGCCCTCCGCACTCCACATTCCTGCTCCGTGTCATGAATCATCAATGACCCGGCACACTCCTCTCGTCCCTCCTCAGCCCACTGACCTGGTCCTCCACACTCCTCTGGTCGGTGTCCTCCAGCCAAGAGCCCAGGATGACCGACTCGTCGGCGTGGCAGAGCAGGCGCAGCAGCGAGGTGGTCGTGTTGGCCGGGTTGTCGGTCAGCGTGAACTCGCTCACCAGCAGCCGCAGCAGTTGCGTGTGGGTGCCTGCCGACGACGGGCGTGTGAGGACAGCGAGTTCGACTGGCCGTCAGGGAGAGGGCACACGCCAGACCGAAACCAGGCCAGGGCCGCCATCGAGTTCTCTGTACATACGACGACACTAGGACATTTCGGGCCGTGTACGACAGTCATGAACGGATGACGCGCTCGACACCATACGAACACAGACTCCCGAGTGTCTCAGACCTAGATTTCCGGATAAACGATAACCAGGAACCAAGCTGACATCCTGGAAACTCTGGCAGTTCTGAAGCATCAGGATGGCCAACTGGAAGCAAAGCTGGCGTCTAAAGAAGTGTCAAAGTGAACAGAGTGGAGAAAGAAAACGACAATTAAGATCGGCAAGCACTCCCGAATCTGTGCAAAGCAATGTCCGCGAGGCTGTCAACGAACAGCCCGAGTGACTCACTTTCGAGCGCTGACGGCGGCAGCAGTGACAGGGTCTCGTACAGGCGCAGTCGGACCATGGCCATGGCCGCCTTCAGGTGCTGACCGTACGACTTGATCACCGTCGACAGACTGGGCATGGCGCCAAACGGTCAGAGCGCGCCATCGGTCCAACAAATTCGGACACCGCAGAGCTCCCGCACGGCCCAGACGCGTCCTCCGGACGGCCCCGTCTGACGATCAGACACTCGCAGTCGACCGCATTTAACAGGAACAAAACCACCCGAATGAACACTCGCTAACCTCCTCGCGGGACGAGACAACAGAGACGCGGTACCCCCGCGGCAGACTAGCCTCATCACCTCCTGAGCCGTCCGGCTGCGGGTCCCGTCACCGAGGCAGCAGTTCCCGTCACACCCGTCACCCGTCCCGTGAGCCGCCCCAGCCGCTTCGTGGCAGGGACGGCTGCCGCCTGCCGCGGCCGGCCCGCTCACCTGGTCAACATGGTGATGGCGGCCTCCAGGGGCACCATCAGGCGGCGCACCTGGTCCTCAGTCACCAGCTCCGGACAGTGCTGCAGCAGGCTGTGCATGGCGGCCAGCGCTCCAGCCCGGCCCTCCAGCGTCACCTGGTCACAAGCGGACAACATGCAACTGTGTACCAGTATACACCAAGCCGCAGGATCGTATACCAGTACACACCAGACCGCCAATGGTCGCGGCAGACGGTTCAAAACAGCCCACACACGGTCTGCGGGAGTGATTTACTGGTCGGCGTTTTCGTGTCAAGGTCGTTTCGCCGATCAATGTCACACGGCGGTTGTCACGGAAAAAGACGAGACATCTCTGATTGGTTAGATTCGAACCGGGAGTTTTATGGCACCGGAAGAGCCACGGTAACCACTAAGGCATGCCTTTCCAGTGCATATCCGTTGGCGAACACGAGGGACCAGTCAGTCTTGCGGAACAGGGAGCTGGCACGTGCCAGCAATGCGGGAGCGGAACTGCCACACGACAGCTTCCTGAAGCCTGCAGCTCCTCAAAACCCTCAAAGCCCTTCACCGTCAAGTAGATCAGGCAGTTTCGCTACTTGAGTTCCCCATAATGTCTGAATCCAACCTCGTGAAACGCAGGCCAAGGTCGCCAATGACGTGCGCGCAGACAATACACCCCTCTTTTTCAGTCCAGATGCCGCGCGCGATCCGAGAAGCGTCCACAGTCGACCCCAGTCCGCCGACAGACCTGCCAGGTGAAGGCGTCGCCGCGCGCCTTCTCCGAGTCCAGTTCCTTGCTGCTCCGCGGGAAGGCGTTCCTCCAGAGGAGCAGCATCCGCGGCAGGAGACCTGAACAGGAGGGAGGCGCGTCACAGCTGCCGTTCGCTAGGCGCTACGTCAGAACACACGGAGACGCGTCACAGCGGCCACAACGGAGCCTGGACGCAAGAGAACCGAGAGCTTTACAACAGCTATCCCAGTCACACCGTAACAAAACGCGGCGACGTCGCAAGAGAACGGGGCCGAGTCAAAACATCTGACGTCTCAACGTCACCACACCGCCACAAAGCGGAGCTACGCCACCACGGAGCGCAGGACAGGCCACCGCGCCCGCTACCTTAGACGATCCACATCAACCGAAGACCTGTCCCGACACCGACAACGTCCCCACGAATCCGGACGACATCCGCAATGTCACCGCGGACCCGGGCGAAATCGACGCACCACCAGCGCGCGACACAGCGCCCGGCCCGGCCCGCCGTCCAGTCCCTGCCGGACGGTCATGGGGCCGGGGCCGTCGCCCGCCGCCCGCCGACGTGCCGGGCCTGCCGAGCGGCCGCCGCCCGGCCGGAACGCGGCCGGCCGGCCCGCTGGAGAACGCGGCGCGCCGCCCGCCCGGCGGCCATCAAACGGCACTCGGCACCCTCCCGAGTGTGATGACATGGCATCCTGATGGCGGCACGCTCTCGGCTGCAGATGTTCGGCCGCGTTACGGCCCGGGCACTTACAGCGGACGGCCGTCTGGGTGTGGCGGCCTCGGCAGCTGGTTGTGTTTTAGATTGGTTCAATTTGGCGGCCAACAGGCCGTAGCTGTCCACCTTACATTAAACCGGTGTCAGTGAAATTCGCCCTACGGCTCCGCACCAGCGTCGTCCTGTTGGGACTTGCTGTCGGCTACAGTTCAAGACCGAATGTGTTACGTGGCCGCGTCTTGCAAGTCCCCTGCGGTGACGGGTTCGAATTCGGTGATAAGAAACCCATCGCGAGAACGGGTTGCACACGAAATTTTCGCGGGCCGCGGTACTCAGAGTAAACCACGAGTGCCTGGCCGCCAACGAACGTGGCTGACGCCAATATGGTTCGCGACCATCGCGAACACCACAGCCCCCGCTAGGCGAAGGTCAAACGTTTAGAAACGTCCGGGCAACGCCAGGCATTAATAAGCCCTCCTCCACCTGGGTTGAGAAAAACTGAACGAACAGACGCAGTTCGGACCCGGCGCCGCGCCGGGAAGGGCCTGGATAGCCCTCTCTTCGCGTTTTTCTCCACCTCCCTCTGCGTGCCTCTGTCCGGTCGTGAACAACGTAGTCCCGTGTAGTGCGTTTGCGATGAAGTGCCCGTGTCCACGTATCTGCGTCCGCGTTTGTGACTCTCCAGTACGCTGAGACGCCCCCTGATCAGCCTTTACAGACGGCCGATATCTGCCAGTAAGCCAGACTCCGTGCTGTCCCTGTGTCTGCCTCTGTGGCTCGCTGGTCCGCCAGTGGTCGCTGGCCGCCGCCGGCTGAACGTCTGCGTCCGCGTCTGCGACAGCGTCAGCACCAGTCTCCCCTCCCCCTGCGGCCCTGCCCTCACCCGTCCCTCCACATCAGACCTCACCGTGACAGCGACTGCCCCAGTCTCCCCCTGCGGCCCTGCCCTCACCCGTCCCTCCACATCAGATCTGACCGTGACAGCGACTGCCCCAGTCTTCCCCTGCGGCCCTGCCCTCACCCGTCCCTCCACATCAGATCTGACCGTGACAGCGTCCGGACCAGCCCCCATCCCCCACGGCCGCGCGCTGACCTCGGACGACCGGGTGGCCGAGCGTGGCGACGGCGCCGATCAGCAGCCAGCCGGCCTGCGTGCGCGGCAGCGAGAGCCGGGAGTTCTGGGCGGCGCTGCGCAGCAGGTCCTCGGCCACGTTGAAGATCACCTGCCGACCGGAAACGGTCAACGCCGACCGCCACAGGACGCCGCGGCGACGGCGGACAGGAGACAACGCAATACACATCATAACAGCAAGCATTTGGCTGTCCAAATTATCACAAGGCGATAATAAAGCAACAAACGCCGCGCGTAATAGCTAAATATCGGTTGAAAGATGCTTCTTCCACTGCTGCTCAGGCTCGCGATATCAAACCAATGACCACAGCCAAGCCAATCCGGTCACGACCGAAACAGGCCGACAGTGCAGAACCATACGCGCCGGGTTGACCCAAGCCGATTAAAGCGGCCTCCCGGTCGGCCGCTGCGGGCGCGGAGAACCGCTCCCCCAGACTGGGGCCGTCGGCCAGCACCCACCTTGCCCTTGCAGTGGGGCACGCCGAGCGGCGAGAGGTGAACGGTGCCGAGCAGGGCCGCCAGCGCCGCCGTGTAGCCCGATATCGCCTCCGGGGAGTTGCGCAGACTGTCCAGCCGCTCTGTACACCTGACGGACAACGGCGGCAGAGTCAGACGGGGCAGGGAACACTCAGGCCGACAGTGAGGCAGACAGACTGTCCAGCCGCTCTGTACACCTGACAGACAACGGCGGCAGAGTCTGACGGGGCAGGGAACACTCAGGCCGACAGTGAGGCAGACCGACTGTCCAGCCGCTCTGTACACCTGACAGACAACGGCGGCAGAGTCAGACGGGGCAGGGAACACTCAGGCCGACAGTGAGGCAGACCGACTGTCCAGTCCCTCTGTACGCCTGACAGAACGAAGAGGCGAATCAGTCAATCGTCAGTCGTCAATCAATCGTCTGTCGAACGAACAACGATCAACAGTGAGCAGACGAGGCCAGTTTTGAAGAGTAAAGCCACAGCGCCGTCTATGGCGGGAGCGGTCGCTCACCTGTCGATGAGCGGGGTCAGCTGAGACGGCACGGCGATGCAGATGCAGCGCAGGCACCAGGCGGCGGCGAACCGGGCAGCCTGGTTCGGGTGGATCAGCACCGAGACGACGGCGTCCAGCAGATCTGCCGACAGAACAGAGACGTCCAGCAGGTCTCCGACAGAACAGAGACGGTCTAAAAGATCTTCCGGCTGAACGCCTACCTCCAGTAGGTCTCTGTACTGCAGGACTGGAAAACCGTTGTCGGTAATGAGATACGTACTGATGGCGCTGTCGCTGATGCGACTGTGTACGTACTGACGGCACTGTCGCTGATGAGACTGTGTACGTACTGACGGCGTTGTCGTTGATGAGGCATGTACGTACTGACGGCGTTGCCGCTGATGAGACTGTTTACGTACTGACGGCGTTGTCGTTGATCAGGCTCTGTGCGTATTGACGGCGTTGTCCCTGATGACACAGTGTACGTACTGACGGCGTTGCCGCTGATGAGGCTGTGTACGTTCTGACGGCATTGTCGTTGGTGAGGCTCTGTACGTACTGACGGCGTTGTCGCTGATGAGGCTGTGTACGTACTGACGGCGTTGTCACTGATGAGGTTGTGTACGTACTGACGGCGTTGTCGCTGATGAGGTTGCTGGCGGCCGTGCCGAGTCCCTGGACCAGGCCGCCGAGCTGCTGCAGGGCGCACACGATCGCCTGGTGGCTGTTGTGTTCCGGGGACTCCCGAGACGCCTCCGTCACCGAGTCTGGACAGAGAGCACGGTACACACACAGGTCAGTAGGGGTACCTGGTGGCTGTTGTGTTCTGGAGACTCCCGAGACGCCTCCGCCACCGAGTCTGGACAGAGAGCAGGTACACACACAGGTCAGCGAGGAATGGCTCAGTTCATTGCTGACATGCGCAGGTCATTCAACGTGGCCGCCGGTCATTGTCAGAAACAGTACACGCTGCACATTTCTGTTTCCAGTGTTCTTTTATCAGAGCAACGCGATTTTTTATTCGTATCGGAGGTATATTGCCATGCAACCATGACGTGTAGATGATAAAACGTGCAACATGGTACGTAGCATGAGAGCTATGCACTGCGCGTGTGACCATGTTCTAACTGAACGCCTTTCGTTTTTGCGTGCGTTATGGTATGCTGTAATGATAATGCCATGTTAGCATACCCCGGCGGGAGCCTGGACAAACAGAGCAACGTGACATTGAGCACTATGCACAGCATTATGCGTGAATGGACATATAAGCAAAAATGCTTTTGTTCCGAATATGAGTTGCGATAATTCTTTTCGAATACCCAAACGCCGTTTTTAAGCTCTATTACCGCCAAGCGGTGGTTGCCTAAAACTCGCACTGATATCCAGAACGCTTCAGTGTAGCGTCTGGAGAGCCCGGATCTTTTGCTCAAATGCATACCCGACGAACACAGTTCCAGAGGACACGTCAACTGCAACACGCCACGAGCCCTACCGGCGGCGTCTGCTCACCTAGACTGACTTGCTTGTTGATCACAGCCACCAGCTCCTTGCAGGCGGCGAACTGGGTCTTCTCGCCGAGCATGTGGCCCAGCGTGGAGTGCAGAATGTAGAGCACGCACTTCCGCACGTACACAGAGTCCACGTGCGTGACCGCAGCCTGGAAACGCGCACGCGAGAAGCTGATGACGAACAATGTCGCTCGCCATTCGGCTGCCGCATTAAGGTAACTGGCGACGAATTGTTCTTTACTGGACGGGGCGCCTACATCGCAACGTATTCAGAACGAAATATGGACCTCAAGATGTACACGTGAGACTCATTTGACGCTAAAGCTCTAGATGAAGTCATTTCGCCACCTGCAGACGGCAAGACCCGTCACAAACACCAGACAATGCCCGCGTCCAGACGTTCGCCTGCGCTCTGAGCGGCCGCCGCGGGTCCGGAACTGGTGGCGAGACACACGGCTCTGCAGTGAGCTGAGCTGAGCAGTGAGCCGGTGACGATGGGCCGCACCACTGACCCGCGGACTGGCAGCCAGCTCCAGGATGTGGCCGATGAAGGCCGCAAGGTGTCGCTCCAGCCACAGGCCGCCCAGCGTCTCCACAAACACCACGTACGACTGGCGAGAGACCACGGACGGGTCAGTCAGGTCACAGCAGCAGTGACCAGCCATAGGTCACCCAGTGTCTCCACAAACACCACGTACGACTGGCGAGAGATCACGGACGGATCAGTCAGGTCACGGCAGCAGTGACCAGCCATAGGTCACCCAGCGTCTCCACAAACACCACGTACGACTGGCGAGAGATCACGGACGGGTCAGTCAGGTCACGGCAGCAGTGACCAGCCATAGGTCACCCAGTGTCTCCACAAACACCACGTGCGACTGCAGAGACGACAGACAGAAGAGACTGATCACACACAGCAGAGTAAAATGGTCGTGAAACGCGCAAGCGAAGAGATCACTGCCATTCCGTGTAGCGCATAAAGTGCTAATCGCCCATAAACCAATCGAACTAAATAACCACAACTCATCAGTGATGTTACTGGCATGTACAATGATACGGTAAATTGCTGGCAGTTTGAATTTACGACATGACAAGACCGCACATGAAGGCCCAAGTATCGTCACCATGTATTTTACCACACAGGAGCATTGCCCAAAGGCAGGACTAATACATCAGTGCGGTCGTGACTCACGTGGGTAATGCCGACCCGGACCTCACGGCTGACGGCCGGCGCTCCCTTGATCATGTCGCCGGTGCCCTTGAGGAAGCCGCTGCCGCCGCGCAGGAAGCCGGTCATCAGGATGGCCAGCGCCTCGTCCAACGACGTCAGGCGGGCGCCCGGCCGGCCAGAGCCTGCCGAAGAGGGCCGCAGCTGTGAGGGGCGGCCGGACCAGGACAGGGGGCCGCTGTGAGGGATGGCTGGGCCGGGACAGGGGGCAGCTGGAGGGGGACCGGGACACGGGGCAGCTGTGAGACTGGGTGGCCGGACAGGAACACACCACACCCGGCGTAGCCCAGGAAGTGACTGGTGATTACGATGGACAATATTTCGCCTTTGTCCACCAAAAACACATCATGGGTCACACAAGCATGAAGAAAACACGCCCAGAACAGCAATGACCCGGGACCGGCACGCTCTAGGAACAGCAGAGTACAACAGCAGAGCGGCACAAACACTAGAGCAAAGCCAACGTCAACATTCGAGACAGGCCATTCCCACCTCGAGAGCCGACAAGCACCCGAGTCCACATCAGCGCGGGAGCCCGCCCGGCCCGGAAACCGTCCGTGCACGCCGCTCCGGGCGCGCTGGTCTGGGGCGACCGGCCGCGCTCGCTGGTCGGCCGCGCTCGACGCTCCGGGCAGCGGTTCAGGTGCCGCGGCGTAAACCTGTCGGCCCTGGCCGGGCGCCGCCGCCGCCGGCGAAATACGACCGTCGGATAGGGCATCGACCGACCGTCTCAGGCCAAACTACCGGCCGGCCGGGCAGGTGGGGGGCGGACAGGTGAGGGGAGGAGGCTCCCTCCCTCCTGTATGGGTAGGTGGGAGGCGGACAGAGGGGACGAGGAGGCTCTCTCCCTCCTGTCTGGGTAGGTGGGAGGCAGACAGAGGGCAGCAGGCTCTCTCCCTCCTGTCCGGGCAAGTGGGAGGCGGATAGAGAGGAGGAGGAGGCTCCCTCCTCCTGTCTGGGTAGGTGGGAGGCGGACAGAAGGGAGGAGGCTCTCTCCCTCCTGTCTGGGTAGGTGGGAGGCGGACAGCGGGGAGAGGCGGACTCCCTTTCTCATGTCTGGGCAGGAGGGCTGCCCGCAAAGGACAGCGGCAGACAGAATCCACACCAGAATGGGCGCGTCATGACGGGTAACCTTTCCGGTCTCGCGCCAGACGACGCGCCACATTTCCCGTGCTCAGCCGAGACGCAGCCGAGTCAGTACCACACCGAAAACGAAACCCGGAACTGGCGCCACCCACGGCCAATTCCAGTCTCACTTCCAGTCTCACTTCCAGTCCACGCCCTCTCCCTGCGCCCGGAGATCCCAGGGCGAGCCAAGCCATCCCCTGTCTCGCGAGTGACTGAAACATTCACCGGGTCTGCATCTTTCAACGACAATAGCCCGGCGCGCCGGAGACCGTTAATAAATGAACGGCAATCCGGGACAACACAGCCGCCGTTACGAGTTTACCACGTGACACGTTTTCCCGCGCGGGCGGGAAGGCGTCATCACCGGTGGAAGTGACTGAAATGAACACCAGCAGCCCGCGGTAAGGTTTCTAACTAGCACCAACAAAGAGCTCCATCGCAAGGCGGCGGCGTCAGAGGCAGCTCATTTCCGCCGCTACATGGAGCGTCGTAAAAGCTGGAGTCGGACAGCGAACCAACGAATCGCCTGCCTGCTCACTCGCGCCGCTGCGCCCGCGGCGCCGCCGCCCGCCCGCCCGTGAGTCGTGAGCCGAGCAGCCCCGGAACGACACACAAATCAACGCTCCACCGTAACCCACCGCATGGCAATATCCGCCTCGGAAGCTATTCGAAACGAAAACATCTGTGTTCTTGGATGTTTCTGGACTGCTCGAGCATGGATGGCGTAGAGCAACGAACGAACAGAATACATTCGAGGATAGAAGTCAATCGAAACCTCTGATAGCCACCACCAGTCACTGATATCCACATCAGTCACAGGCGAAATGCGTCCAGCCAAGTGTTCGCCATGTAAAAATCCTCCGCGCAACTGGGCAAACCGAAAGCTACATCCGCACGAACTTTTTCTACATTCCGGAAAACGAAAGAATTTGGCCACGTCACCCCCAGTTAGCCAGCCCCCTCCCTCCGCCTCGCGTCGCCACCAACCTCTGGCGTCCTTGGCGAGCTGCGGCGGCGGCGGCAGCTGGGTCTGGGCCACCAGCGTGCCCAGCAGCCTGGCCACGGCGCAGCGCACCTCGTAACTGGAGCCGTCAAACGCGCGGAAACACAGCGTGGCCACGCTCTCCAGCTCAGATGTGTACAGGAACGCAGCGTGCGCGATCATCTCCTGCAGACACTGCGGCACGCGGCACCGGGCTTGGTCAGCTACACGACTCGGCACAAACGACCATGCCCTGCAGACAGTGCGGCACACAGGAGGCAGGTCCTGGCCAGAGGCTGGAGCAACGGCTATGTGGGGTAACGGCTACGGACAACGGACAAATTATCATCTCCTGCAAACACTGTGCAACACAGGGGGATGGGATCCGGTCAAGTAGAGCAACAACTACAGACACCGGACAAACGATCACCTCCAGCTGGCACTGCAGCACACAGACGAGAGGATTCGGCCAGAGGCCGGAGCGACACATACAAGCACCGACCGGACAAACCATCATCCCCTGTCAGAGGCTGGAGCGGCAGAAACCGGCCCTGGACAAACCATCATCCCCTGTCAGAGGCTGGAGCGGCAGAAACCGGCCCCGGACAGACCATCATCCCCTGTCAGAGGCTGGAGCGGCAGAAACCGGCCCCGGAGAGATCATCATCTCCTGCAGACACTACAAGCAGAGACAAGAGCCTAGAGTTCAGACGCAGACGCGCAGACGTACATACAACAGGAACGGGTACCCAGACCATTGTGAAAGTCCAACATCTTTGCAAATGACGCGTTTGACTTCGTGGCACAGTGGTCGGATAAGTGTATCACAGGACCGATAAAGACAGTACCATAGCGTACTACCCGATGGAGCTGCACTCCACGGAAATGGCACGCACAGATACTGCAGGACAGGAAGACATGAAGACATGGTGGGATTTCCAATGACAGCAAGCGATATGTGATTTCCAATTTTTTCCTCGGGCAACACTGAAGTAAGCTCGATGTCAAAAATGAAACAGACGATATATTTCCGACGCCTTACGTGTCCTTGGACAATGGTGAGTACAGGGCCAGAAACAGGCGACATATAAATGCAAGAAACGACAAACATGTGCTCACTCGGTCGCGGAGCCTTAACTGTCGCTACTTAAAGAGAACAGACACGACCTAAAAATACGCAAGGTCACAAAGAGCCTGGAATAAGAATCATTTTCTCAGCCAAATGGTAAGGTCAGACAAATTATTCCAATAAAACACCCAATGCCCGGAATTAATGTACCAAAATGACACATGACACATGATGATTCGCACCACAATAATATCACTGCAGTTGGAGACGACCTCTCCACTACTCGGTAATAAAGCCCTGGTGACAGGGCCCGGAAACAACCACGCCACCATTAAGCTGCCACAGCTGTCAACACCCTGCTCAATCAGAGCATCACCAGCCGTGACGGCACAGGGTCTCCCAAGTTGCAGGGCTCACAGAAGCCAGCGCGACACTACAGCCACGAGCCGCGGCCACGCCGGATCCGTACGCCGTCTGACCCGAAGGGTTCACTGCGTTCTAAGTAATTATGATAGTTATGGTGTGCCAAATAGTATAAAGGATACAATGCGCTGACCTACAATCTTCAAGCAGGACTTCTGAAACGACCCATTTCTGAATAAAACCCTCGCCGCCAAATTGTCCCAGGGATGTTCAAATCCCCATCCCGCCCACAGCCGCTTATCTCTCTCCCCCTCCCCTCCTCTTCCTCCGACAGCCTCAGGTCTAGCTGGCCAGGGCAGTCCAGCCCAGGCCGGTGAAGGACTGCTCAAGACGGCGATACAGTCCGCCCCCTCCCTCCGACAGCGTCAGGTCCACCTGGCCGGGACAGAGCAGTCCGGGCAGGCGCAGGACTACTCACGGCGGCGATACAGTCCGCCCCCTCCCTCAGAGCGTCAGGTCCACCTGACCGGAGCAGAGCAGTCCGGGCCGGCACAGGATTACTCACGGCGGCGACAGTCTGTCCTCTCCCTCCGACAGCGTCAGGTCTGGCAGTGCGGTCCAGGCCGGTGCAGGACTACTCACGGCGGCGACAGTCTGTCCTCTCCCTCCGACAGCGTCAGGTCTGGCAGTGCGGTCCAGGCCGGTGCAGGACTACTCACGGCGGCGACAGTCTGTCCCCTCCCTCAGAGCGTCAGGCCCACCTGGCCGGGACAAAGCAGTCCGGGCCGGCGCAGGACTACTCACGGCGAGTCTGCCCCCTCCCTCAGAGCGTCAGGTCCACCTGGCCGGAGCAGTCCAGTCCAGGCCGGTGCAGGACTACTCACGGCGGCGACAGTCTGTCCTCTCCCTCCGACAGCGTCAGGACCACCTGGCCGGAGCAGTCCAGTCCAGGCCGGTGCAGGACTACTCACGGCGGCGACAGTCTGTCCTCTCCCTCCGACAGAGTCAGGTCCACCTGGCCGGGACAGAGCAGTCCGGGCCGGCGCAGGACTACTCACGGCGGCAGCGGCGCAGCGGACGGCCATCACGCGGTCCGTCATGCAGTGGCGGGCCACCTTGTAGATGTCCTTGTGCACGCTGGCGGCCGCCGAGCCCATGCCGGCGCACAGCTTCTCCAGGGTGAGCATCACCTCGCAGCGCATCAGCGACTCGGCGCTCCTGCGGGGCGTCGGGCGCGCGTCAGCGACTCAGAGCTCCGGGAGTGTCAAACGACTCGGCGCTCCTGTGCCGTGTCAGAGACGAGTCAGTGGCCCGACCCTCCTGAAGAGTGCCCAAGGAACGTCAGGGACCCGGAACTCTTGGAATGTCAAAGGTATGTCGGTGACTCAGAGGTTTTCGAATATCATACACACGTCAGTGATTCAGGGCTCTTGGAATGTCAAAGGTATGTGGGTGAGCCGGCGCCCCTGGAGAGCGTCAAGCGTAGGCCAGCGATTCGGCCCTCCTGGACCGTGGCAGAGGTGGGCCGACCAAAGGTCAGCGGCCGGTCACAGAGGCCCCCAGCCGGGAGCAGCCTGGCCACGGATAACGACAGCTGGACAGACTGGACCCAAGCGCCATTTACCGAGAAAAGGGCCTGTAGTGGCACCACAACGGTGCTATCATAAGCCACAGCAGGTCCCTGCGATGACCTATTTGCCACATGACAACGATCTTCAAGCGGGTTCGCTGGTAAGATGGACACACAGATCGCCGTGGACATCAGCAGGTCAGACATCGCCTGACCATCTCAGGCATCCTACCGGGTAAAGCATCACGTGGAGTCCTACTTGGATTCGGCGGCGACGCCCCCAGCCCTGCCGCGGCCCACACTCCGCGCCGAAACGGCCCAACTCGGCCACGTTGGCCGCACCGGCCGCAAACTTTCGCGGCGCCGAGCACCGCCGGCGGCCGGCCGGCCGGCAATCCGCGGCGGCCGAGGATCGATCTGAGTCGGGCCCGCCGTCGCGGACGTACCCGCCAGAACATTCCCGGCGGCTGGCCAGGGAGTCAATACCCGCCGGCGGACGTACCACGTGGCTCACCAGGAAGGACGTACCCCACATGAAATACCATCAGGCCGACCGAGAGTGCGAGTACTCGTCGGTGGACATACCACCCACTGGCCAAGTACACTGCCGACGGCGGACACACGACTAGGCAGAATCGGGCTCTCGAGGTGGTCTGCGAGATAGCGAGGCCAAATCGTTTCCACAGCAACAAGCTTTTGGGTCAGCACGCTCCAGTCATTACAATCGCCGCCAGACAGGGGCCTTGTTACCGTCTGCCCTAAATCAATCAGATCGTGACGGATATACACTAATTGACGTACTGGCTTCCACAAACTGTCCCTTTGCCGCGAACAAGACCCCCTGATTTCACCGGGAACGGCCATCATCCCTCTAAGTGGATGATGTCCTAGCGAATATCACATCAGTGACGCCAGTGACAGATCAAAGCATGCTGCTCGTAGCTACCTTCGTAGAGGAGACACAACACCCCCGATTTTCCGCCAGCATCATCAACAAACCCGACCTGCATTTCCCTCTGCCCACTTTCCTTTCCCCGATTCTCGATTCGGGCCGTCTCCGGGTTTCATCAATACCCGTCGGGCCGATACCGGGCGGCGAGCCCGTGCCGCGCGAGCCGTGGCCGGATGGCCTCCGGGCCCGGCTGATCGTCTCCGCCGGCTGCCGGTTCTCTCGGACGACGGCGGGCGGGGAGGACCGCTGGCTTCCGCAGAGGACTGGGGGAGCTTCCTCAAATGACAGAGGAGGGGGAGACGACTACTGGTTCCCTCAGAAGACGAGACGTGGAGGACCGTTGGCTTCCCCCAAGGACAGAGGAGGGGGAGATGACTACTGGTTTCCTCAGAAGACGGGACGGGGAGGACCGCTGGCTTCCCTCGAGGACAGAGGAGGGGAAGGGGAGCAATGGCTCCTCAGAGCACGACACAGCAGCCCTTCAGACGTCAACAGACGAACAACGGAAGACCCCTGTCCTTCTCATATCTTCAGACCATACCAAACTGTCGGCAACTTTCGCCCACGTCCAGAACACCCGACCGCTGCGCAGCCCTCTCGCCAAGGCTGGGGCGGCACTGAGTGCTGGCTCATTCTCTCCCTCTGCCGCTCCATACGCAGCGCTACAGATCACCGGGCTGCCTCTCCGAGGCTCACACTGACTGAACAGCGAGGCCTGGCGATCCCCCTCCCCCGGCGGCACCGTCCCGCGCGGTGGGCGGCCGCCGTCCCGAGGCGGCCGTCCGTCCGTCACGGATGACGGATGCCTCCCGTAAAAACGCCACGGCCCGGCCCGGTCGATAGTCGCACCTCCGGCACCTGGCCGGGAAACCCCGTAGGCGGCATCGGTCACAGTCCGGCCCGCGTCAGCCGGGGGGAGGGGGCGGCGTCCGGTACGCCTGGGCTGGCAGCAGGAGAGCAGAGCGACTCCTCCGGGCCGATCCGGTCGTCAGAACAGAGCACCGTGCCGGGACAGGAAGGTACCAGAGCCTGATGCCGCCCGAAGGGAGCACCGCGTCAGGACCGAGCATGTGTTCGGTACAGAGTACAGTTCGGTACAGAGACGTGCCGGTGTCCGACCAGTTCCAGCCCGGTACGCGACCCAGCTGGCCCTCGTTCTCCGCAGCACGGCCCGTTTCGAGGCGGACAATGGCCGAAGAAACAAGCCCTGCGGAGCCGGTAATGGTGTCTCGTAGCCACGAGATGGACGAAGCCGAGCCCGAGGAGGTCGTCCTACCGGTTCCGCAAAGTGCCTTAGTTGAGACATTTTCCTCAGCTGGGGGTCAAACGTTATGAAATGTTGTCCGTGAACTTGGTAAGGGACTGGAGCTTAACGCTGCCTTAGGACGCAGTGCCGTTTTAGGACGAAAAGGAAACGTTTATAGATCCTACCATTCAAGCGCCAAGCGAGTTTGAATGGCTCAAGCTGGAGTGGGCGTCACTAGAATAAAAACAGCACAAACCCGAAACGTGGCTCAAAGTATCCTCCCTTTCACAACCAGCAAAACGGTTCTCACTTTCTGGAACAGTGGTAGCCTGCCACTGCTGAAAACATGAAAAAGCAGTGCAAGTGCACCCGCCAAATGATTCAGCCCCAGTTACCACTGGAAACATCCCTTACTACCACGACCTACCAGAACGACCACGGACATCCTACCCCACCACAACAAAAAGTCCAGAACCAGAGACAGCCGACGCCGACTCGGTCGGTCTCGTCCTCCCCCCCCCCCCTTTTCAACGAGTCGTTACGCTCCGGGAGCCTCCCGCCCCGTTCCTGCCGCCCATCTCGGGCGGTTCATCTGACTGCGACTGCATGGATGACCACCGGAGACAATCACCGGCCACCGATTACAACTGATTGCCGCAGCCGCGTCGCCCCACAGACGACGCCACAGAGGTGCTCGACGCACCGAACTGGTGCCACTCTGCCGGCATCAGCAATCGGCCCCGGGCGCTCCGGGCAAAATTGGACGACACTTCTCGCCACCGCAATGCTCACAATACAATCGCAGATGACAGGCGAAATCCTGGCTGTCGGGCAACATAACGATTGCTGTACTACGCCCTGGACCACAGCACGCAGCAAAGGCGGCAGTGCCACTACACGGACGATCACACCACTGACCAGAGCAGACGGCTGGGGTAAGAGTAATAATTTACACTTTCCGCTCATGACCATGCAATGCCGCCAGCTGCACGGTATTTAGTCCTATCAAACCTACGTCTCAGACAACAGTAGACCTTAACAATGGCCCTGACACATTTGCCATCACTTAAGATCTCGGAAAACGCCACAAACGGCGGCCACGATACCGATACGAGCCGCTATACCACAGAGAACAATGAACAACCGCAAAACTGTATAAATCTGCACACTACCCTTGCAAAACACTCGAGAAAACACCAAACGGCAGCTGTGCCACACCCAACACCTCCGCTATCCGGAGGACGGCCGAAGGCAGCTGTACCACACTCCACACCACCCCAGGCCAGCTGCACCACATCCCACACCGTCCCCAGAGCAACTCCACCGCACCCGCACCACTCCCAGGCCAGCCGCACCACATCCCACACCATCCCCGGAGCAGCTCCACCACACCCGCACCACCTCCAGGGCCCGCCGTGCCCCGCCACCGCCGGAGCCCGGTCGGGTCATTAGCCGGCGCCGGCCGGCGGCGATGGCTCCGCTCGGAGGCGGCCCTCCCACGGCTCAAAGGCGGCCCGCTGGGAGACGATCAGGTGGCCGGCCGACTGAGCGGCGCGACGGCAGAGCGAGCCGCCGCCGACCCTGCAGCCGGGCACGGCGCCGGTAGGACCGAGCGGTACGCAGGTAGGGGGGGGGGGAGCACCGGCATGGTGTCCACGGACACCTCTGGCGGGCAGCAAAGCTCGCGGACACTGCTGGCGGTTCTGTCCGCGTCCGAAACGGGCCAACGCTACAGAAACAGGATCCTCTCACCAGAAACGCGGATCCTCCGGAGGGCGCCAGCGTCATGGTCAAAACCGCTCAGACCCGGCCACTGAAACGGCTCAGAGAAGCGCGCAATCCGGTCAGTTGCCGCCCGAGCCCACACCTCGAGGACGCGGAGCCCGGAGAGGCGTCTCACGCGGCGGCCGACTGGCCGGTGCACAATTACTCACACCCGCCACTCTCGGGGGCGGCGGTCGCCAGGGAAAAACGCCGCCCGCTGTCGCCGATCGACCGAGCGAGACGGCCGGCGGCCCCCGGCGCCGCCAGCAGGGCCGGACTCAGGCCGTCTCGGCAGCGGGACACAGCGGGACATGGCGGGACACGGCGGCCGGTCCCCCCCCCCCATCATGGACTGCTTCACAGGAGCACAGCACACAGAAGAACACGGTGGCCGGTCCCCCATCATAGACTGCTTCACAGGAGCACAGCACACAGAGGAACACAGCAGCCGGTCCCCCATCATAGATTGCTTCACAGGAGCACAGCACACAGAGGAACACAGCGGCCGATCCCGTCGTCACAGACAGCCTCACAGGAGCACAAGACACAGAAGAACACTGAGGCCGAACCCCTCATCACTGACGCCGGACACGGCGGAACACAGCGGCCGGTCCCCTCATCACCGACAGCTTCACAGGAGCAGCTGCGAAGCTGTCTGTGTCAATGTCAACCAGGCAGCCAATCATACCCTTCGATCCAACGGCATTCTCGAAGAAGCAAGAGACGTCATTCGCTAACGGAGGAACAAGTTGTCATTTTCAGCCGCTGTACGGAGTCGGACTCCGATTCCATTCCAGGCTGCTCCTCAATGCCTCACGCGACGTCCTCTCTAGCGTGGCCCTGGACCACTAAACCAAGCCTGACGGCGGATATCCTGTCGCGACCAGAGGGCTACAGCTGAAGGGTAGGGAGATCTTCCAGCGGGAAGTTTCTATCACAGGGGATTGTACGGTCTCAACCCTGTCAGCCGCGTGTTCACGGACCGGACAGGATTCAGACCGCTTCGTTCTGTGGATTCGGCGAGGATCAACGTGCCGTCACACGGATTCTGTAAGCTCTGGCCACGTCATCCCTGCCAGTGTTGTGAATTGTGGATGTCCAACGACTGGCAGTTCTCGCGGAAAACGGTTAAACGCTAGGAAAGTCCAGTAAAAAAATCCTGCGTCGTCGCAGACAGATCGCACAAAAACCCCTACACATCTTACAGGTAAATATGAAGATCATGATGTACCAAATGTTTATATGGCATCAGTGGCTGTTACACTGCACGACTAACATGAATAAATCACTCAGCTTCATGAGAATACAGAAGAAAACAAAACTAGCATGCAAATACATCACACTATCAAAGCTAAAACAATCCATACGACTCACCTCATCGATTTGGTGAGAATCTGAACCGTCTCTTCATAGGATCTGCCCATCATTCGGCCCAGCTTTGAATACATGGCACCAATACAGCTCACTGCGGCTCTGCAAAAATCCAACAACGATTCGTGCTGAACGCACCACAATGAAGCGCTACCACATAGCGTACTGGTCCCACGCTAGCACTGTCCGACAAATGGTCAGCATTTCCGAAGAAAACATGCAAAACTTTGCACCGGCGACACATGACACCATCTACTATCGTACGAATCATCCACATTACAGCGAATTAAGCCCATCAGGGGGAACTTTTCGTTTCCGAGAGCTGTCGGTGCAGTTTCCGCGGGAAAGTCGTTTCGGACATGCAAATTTCCCGGGATATTTCGGTATATCTCGGCCAATGACATCATCGCCGGCCCGGCCGGGCTGCAGCGGGCCGATAGCCCGCCACGGCCCCCAATAAACCCCACCCTATCGGAGCATAACGGCCGCGACATGTGTGTGGCAGGAGCCGGCCGCCCTCGGCCGCCGATACTGTCTGACGACCGCCGCCTGCCGGCTGCCCGTGCAGCGGCCACTGGGTGATGGCCGAGGCCGGCGACACCCCACACAGCGGCCACTGTGTGATGACCGAGGCCGGCGACACCCCACACAGCGGCCACTGGGTGATGACCGAGCAGCGGCCACTGGATGACGGCCGAGGCCGGCGACACCCCACACAGCGGCCACTGTGTGATGACCGAGGCCGGCGACACCCCACACAGCGGCCACTGGGTGATGGCCGAGGCCGGTGACACCCCACACAGCGGCCAATGCACAACGACCTAGCCTAACGAGCACCCCAAGTGCTCCCCTCCGTCGGCCTGTACAACGCTCGGGGCTGGCGGGCACCCCATGCCCCGCCGGCGACCCTCGCTCACAGCTTGGTGGCCAGGTAGCTGGGCGAGTCGTCCCTGCTGCGCAGGATGTCGTTGCACTTGTTGACCGTGTCGAACAACAGGAACGTGTCGCCGATGCTGAACAGCGTGGCCAGACATCGGGCCAGCAGGCGGCGCGTCGGCGGGCCGGGCGCCTCGCTCAGCTGCTGCGTCAGCTGCTCCACCAGCTTCTTGTGGCACTCCTTGATGTCAGACTGTGGGCAGCAGACGTCAACATCAAGACCAGGACCAGCAGGGAACGAGAAATGGTCAGCGAGCACGAAGATCAAGATCACGGTCACGATAAGTAATGGAGAAGGAGAATGAGACCATAAATGCGACCGGCGATGTCGAACCGAGAAGTCGACACTTTCCATAGGCAGAACCAACGACAACTTCAGACCGAGAGAGGCGAATACTACGGGTTCAGCCGGGATCAATAAGGGCATGACAGCACGAACCTCAAGTTCCCAGCAGTGTGCGGGCGGAGAGTATTCGCAGCGTAAGCGGAACGTCACGTAAACGGAACGTTCGGGTGCAGAGGGATGAGAGCAGGACGGGAGTGGGAAGACACTATCGTTTATACAGAGAAAACGAACGCCCAACGCAGCGCTGGACGTTCGTTGTGGCGCGGTGCTCGCAACAAGCACCGTGTATTAGCAGCGCGCTTTGGCTTGTAAAGGATGTAAGATAAGAGGGAGAATATGTTCTGTGGACGAGTTCTTTTAGGTCAAGCCCTGATCCCCGTATACGCCGTACACGCACGGGCATGCATGGGTTAAGTTTGTTCCATGTAGTTTCAAATTTGTTATTTTTAGTTGATTCTAGATCTTATTAAAGTTCCCTCCTAAATTTTTGTTTCATCACAACGGTGATGTCACCAGCCAGCTTCTTCAATGTTTTCGTGACAACTGGTCCACAATCCTGAAAAACCCCTCTCTACCATTGGCCTGAAATTCAGTAAATTCGCGTTTATTCGGAAAATTCTGGTCACATGACGGAAGACGTAGATAAGGCACTACAAATCTGATCACTTCTTTTTTGTTTGGCAAAACTGCACTAGAATACAACTTCTGACACTAAAAAAAAGGTAACAGAACTTCCCTAACTCTAAAAAGTTTTCGACTAATCTGTTTCTTTTATGGCTTTTACTTGATACTAGAAAGGCCACAAGTCGGAAACTGCACAATATTAAAAACTTTGCGCGTCCTCATGTCAACGAAGATCTCCATGAAGATTAGATTTAGAGATGCATTTAAGTCCATCCAGTCGAATTCAGTTGTATATGTAATGTTTCTCAAGTGATACTAGGATTAAAGGCTATTAGTTTCAAGGGACACATTTGTTACGATGATATATCCTTATTTCCAGTAACACTGACACAAACAGCACATTTAGAGATGCATCCAATTAAACATCGTTCAGTTCAGTTCTATTTGTGATGGTGTGATGATCAAACATCACAACCGGCAGGTTGTGATGTTTGATGGGTGAATTCAAGCCACATGCGACTTTGCACATCTATCGTAAGTAGCAATGCGCTCATAGATGAGAAAGATCATACCAAATGTCGTAAAATAGATGCTTACATGGCGCAAGCAGGCAACAAGAACACAAGTTTTGTGGTGACGAAAATACATTTACCCGTCGTACCTCACGGAAAAGAATGCCCATAAACGCAGTAAAAACGAAGTAAAATGTTGCATTCAGGTTCGGACAAGCGCGAACGACAAACTCAGTTTATCTTTCAGACGTTAAGCAATGTTCACAAAACCATCGCTGCACGCTTTTGCGCCTGTCAGCTGGCAACGTCTCACGACGAGCGTCGATCGGCCGCGGAAAACGCTCGCCCCAGGACTTTCGAACAAGGATTTCCTATACTTTCAGTTTTGACCATTTATACGCTCGGGCTCAGCTTACGTTCCGTTTACGTTATGTTCCTAAACGGCTCGAGCCTGGCCAATGGGACCCGGCCTTCACGACAATCGTTGCTGGCATCGGGCAGAGAGCAGTCATACAGCCATCTGCGGCGTGCCACAACACAGATGTGAGATCGTTTTTGAACTGCGATTAACGCGGACAACAGAATCCTTTTACGTAACTGATGCATCGTGGCCTTCAACGCCATTTTATTAACCTCAGTCATCCTCACGAAACCGGCCGGGCTCACTCCAGACGCTGAAGTTGTGCACATCTTCTCTAAGCGACGCCCAGGCGCGGCGTCAATTTCCTTCAATTCCCGCCGCTGGAGATATCTCCTGTATAAGCGGCCGGCGGCGGCGCGGCGGCCAGAGTGGCCGGGATGAGATCGGCCGGCGCCGGGCTAGCGACAAACTCCGCTCACCGAGCCCGATCAATGTGTGCCGTCAGCTCCGGCCTCTCCCCGGCCGGTCCCCGCCACCCGGCCAGTCCGGCAACACCGTCTGGCCCCGCGCCCGGCTCCCGCCTCCCGTCCAGACTGGCAGCGAGCGTCACTGGCCCTCCGACGCTTTCAAATCGCCGGCGGCGGGCGGCCGTCGCCACCGCGCGCCGCCTCCTCCATCCCACGACAGCAAAGACACAGACAAAGCCGTCAGCCGGTGTTCCCGGCCGCGCACGGCTCACCCGCCACACCGGCCCACTCCACTGACCTTCTGCGCGGCGACCAGCACCTTGTCCAGGAAGCGCAGCCACTCGAACACGAACACGGCCCGCTTGTTCTCGGGGATCTGCTTGAGCGCCGCCTCGTTCAGCAGCAGGCTGTGCGACAGCTCCATCATCTTGACCGTCTTGGCGGCCTCGGCCTGCGGCAGGAGCGCTGCGGTGAGCCGCGGAGGCCGCCGTGAGCTGGCGGCGTGACGCCCGGCTCGGCCGGGTGGCGGCCGGGGGCGAGGTCTCGGGCGGACCGCACCACATGGAGAGACGAAGGGTGGGTCCAGGGGTCTCGGGTCGAGTCCACGGGAGACAGCCAGCAACAGTACGTCACAACGGTCACGTCACTACCGAAAAAAATCAAGATGCTAAGATCAAGCCACAGCACACAAGGATCTTGAAGTGTCCATAGCAAAACGACGGGTATTGCAGAGCATCGCCAGAGACATCTAACGGGGACGTTTAATCTTGGTGTACATTTTACAAATAGACTGGGTTCGTCTGAAAAATAGCGCGGCTGACGTTTACAGTAGTCATTTTTCTGTAAAACGACAGCGCTTTAGCAAACATAATTACGTAAAAACTATGCTCTTTAGCCATCAGCCGATGCGACGCGATTCACACCTGCACATGCCAATGAACGCAAGCCTTCACTGATCAGCACCCGCTCGCGACGTAACCCCACATCTGTCAATAGGACACGGCCAAACAGGACCTACAGGAAAACTGTGCGAAACTGCTTTCACTCTCTAAGTGCAAAGTTTTCAGACACATTGAATACGACAAACTGGCTTCTTATACCACATACTACAACATGGTTTCCTCAGCTCAAAACACACTCCTTTGAACAATGCCGTTTCAGACGATGTTGTGCTGGCTTTCCATAGCTCGCCGCACTCCAATAACCAAACAAACTGGATCCAAAAACTATCCCGCCGACACTCCGCCTACTCCGGGGTCAGTCGCGTATTGACCCGCTTCGGCGACCCAGACCCTGCAGGTATCCCGTGCAGCGGCAGCGGGTGGGACGCAGAGTGGGCGCTGCACAGTCCGACACACCGACGCCGCAGCCATCCTAAGCAGACGCGGCCGGCCGACACGGCAAAAGTGCTAGAGCGCCCGACTGTCACCAGGGCCGAGCCAGAACCGAACAGAGACCAATCGTTCCACAGGGGTCACCAGAGAGAAACGCTACGTTTGGAGGCATGTAGGGAAATGCAAGGCACCAATGATGTCTACGTTACATTGCACAGGTTCTGAGAGTGTTAGTGCTGTACCAATTTAGTTTATAAGAATTGTTCGTTGGTATCTTTTGCGGACGTGTGCATGACATCTGTGCCACATCATGACCTCAATCACTTGAGTCTGATGATAATCCCCCAATACGCAAACAGGTCACACCTACAACCATCACATGAGTCCTAATATCTGAGAACCTGGTACCTCCAGCTTGTAATAACTGCCGACAACGGTCAATTAATTCACCCGACTGCCAAGTAATTGCAAGAGCGCTGGATACATCACCGCGATTCCGCGAAATATGTAAGAACAAAGCGGGCAGCTCGGCTAAACGACCGTTCCGAATGTGAGCACTCTTTGTCCGGTGGCCGCCAAATGTTCTGGCAACAAACGAGCGGGAGGCAGGGCGTCCGCCACCGAAACAACACGATGCCAAGCTCCGGGGCCGACCCAGTCTGCACACACAAACATACACTCTCAGAGGCAGGCAGGTCAGCGGAACTGGCCTACATACCGCCTGCAGAGGCAGACAGGACCGATGCGATGGTCTACATACCCCCTCCAGAGGCAGACAAGTCTGCTGAACTGGTCTACCCCCCCCCCCTCCTACAGGCAGACATGTCAGTTGAACTGGTCTACACACACATTCCAGAGGCAGAGGCAGGATTATATCGGACCCGATGGAGGAAGCCTGTAGCCAACGTTGAACAATTTACGCTAAGCCCATGCATTCAGCTGTCTTTAACTTTGCCCGTATCCACATCAATTCTTACTACAATAAGAGTTACGTTTTACTCTGGAGTTCTGACAGGAATACTGGATTTAGTTATTTAAGGACTGTAGGACACACGACGGGAAACGAATGTGCCGGCGCAAAAGCACATTACGTAAAAGGCACCGCCCAAATTAGCCAAAGAACGCACACAAGAAGCCCGAGCGATCGACTGAGCGCCACAGAGAGACCGCCGGCAGCGGGTCGAGGAGCAGAGAGCGGCGGAGCGGCGCGCTCCACCCCCGGCCGCCTCCGCCGCCGGCTGCCGGGGCCCCGCCACGGCAGCGCTAACGGCGGCGCTAACCGCCCCGGCTCGGCGCGTCACCGCCTCCCAGCAGGCGGCGTGTCGTTACCGGAGGCCCAGGTGGCGCCGACGGGCGGCGGAACTTCCGGCCCGGCCCTGACGTCCGTCGGACGAGCCCGGCTCGGCCTCCGCTCCGCTCTGCGTGCGCGGGGTCAGCGCCGCCCGCAGTCGCCGCGGACCGCCTTTGGGCCGGTGCTCCTCCGCGCAGTGGCGCCGACTTTCGATCGCCCGTCACCGTCAAACGTCACAGGAGATTGCGGCCGTATCACCGCCCCCCAAACAGTTAGTTCTAAAGTTCGCCCCTGCCTCGGCACCAAGACCCCCGCTCCTTCCATGAATCGCGTCGGCGCCGAACAACGTCGATACACACACAAGTTTCTTGGCACCGGCCAAGGACGGCAACGACGGAGCGACGGCGCCATCTCACGGTCCGCTGGCACAGCGCATTACCTAAACTGCTCCGCATCACGGGCGTCTCCCGAAATGTTACACTCTTTCCCAAAACGTAATCTTAAAACACAAGTACCTCCATTTACTCTGCAACCACGTGAGTCTCGACAGCAACAACGGCGCCTACTGGTGCGTTCGGTGCGATTCTTCCGTTTCACCGACATGCTTACTAGCGCGCACAGCGCAATAAGTCATCGCAGTAAGTCGTAAGTCATCCCATCCATAGCCACGCAAGCCGGGTCGAAAAGGTGAGCGGGAGCATCGGCTGGATACGGAGTGCTAAAGGCTGACGCTGGCACTCAGTAATGGTACGGGGTGCGGCCAGGGGCGCGGCTGAGAGGCCGGACCACCCAGACCCGGCAGAGGCGGTCAGGGTCCTGTGACACGGCTAACGGGGCCGGAGCCGCATAACGAGCGACGGAGTACCGGGCACGCCGCGGCGTGAACAGGTCGGCGGCACCGAGGAGCGCGGCCGAGTCAGGACAGCAGACGCCAGGGAGTCTCTGCCAGGGTGCAGTCCTGACAACAGACCAGCAGGACCGAGGAGCACGGCCGAGCCAGGTCGGCAGGGGCCAAGGTGGGTTCGGCCAGGGCCCGGTCCTGACGGCAACCGGCCCCGTCACTGCGCCATGACAAGTGCAAGGATGCCCAGCCCAGCTAACAGCACCCACCGGTCACTGCGGGCGCACGGCTGCCAAGATGTGAATGTCCCATCCCGTGGGTGGCCCCGCACCGGCTGATGGAAGGTGCGCCCGCCACGACCATCCGTTGTTCCGTCCAAACGGCTGTCCAAACGGTCACGTTTCTGAGATGAAGTGGTTTACTTTCCCCGGTGACGGATGGTTCCACATATGATCAAGGGCGACCGAAGTTATATCGATAACCTTACAAATACAATCACATGACCAATACTCGCTGTACTGGCAAAAAACAAACAAAATAAAAACAATTATTCTAGTGGCAGACACACAAACTCACAGTAGTCAAATGGTGGACTAATAAAAAATTGGATCGTCATATCAAGTTATATGAACAGGACGAGAAGTACCCACATTACTACCAGCGAAAGCAGTTCTGGGACGGTCTAAACATAGCCACAGCCAAACGAGCCACCGGTCCATATAATAATTTATTGACACTAGAGACGGTGAAGCGTTAAAAACTGCTAATTAATGCGTTTCTAATGCACTTCTTCCTGTCGCGGACACTGCCGCTAATCTCTCAAAGCCAGCCGAGTCGATTCTGCAGCCATTCATCACTGGGCACGCCCGCCCTCCCGGCAGGGGCTGCCACGTTAGGCCGCAGGGCGGCTCGGTCCTCACCACGCTTACATTCCAAAACAAAGGATACTGTTCGACCGTGGCTAGTCTTGCATGGTATCAGCTGCCCGTTCTCTGCATATAAGGCAAAGCTTTTTCGGAGTTGAGGAGCAAAAGCCGCTTTTAATTAAGAGCAGGAACAATGCTGAATCCCCCATTAGGAGCAGCTGTCCTCACAGCTCCCGCGCTCCCACCGTCCCAGCTCCGGTCAGAACTTACCCCGAACCCCTCTATCCATCTGCCCCTTTCTCATACATAAATACGCTTCCTGCCATCTGGGCAAGAGCGCATCAAAACTGCCACAATGGACGCAACGTCAATACAAACACAACGCATCTGATACAATGCGATCACCCGCTGCCAGCAACAAACATACCGAAAACAAAACAAATATCTCCAAAAGAACTGTGACTGACTCTTCATCTACAACATCATTCATATTCTTTCTTCGTCAGTTCTACCGTTCTGACGACCAGAGTCTGCCACATCCCATCAAAACCGAGATCGTTTTGGGACGACCTCAGTCCGCCGTCTCCGTTGGTCTAATATCCTCACGCGTCGAACTAGGCCCAAAATAAGCCCTTCCATCACTGCCACCCGTCTCCTCCGTCAGATTCACACGGTATCGGGATCCACACGTCTCCGTCCCGACAGAAAAACCGTTCGCCGCGGCCGGTGGCGCCGCTCTATAAGGGGACCCGCCGTGCCGAGCGAGGGCGCGCCGTCAGCTCGGCCTGCGCAGTTCGGCGCCACGGCTCCCCGGGGCCGCGTGGAGCGCGCCATGGCCGGCCACCGCCCAGCTGGCCCCGTCCGAGAGCGTGGCTCATCCACCGGCGGCGGCGGCGGCGCCACCAGACCGCACAACCTGCGGCCGTGCCGTGACGGGCGCCGCCGGAAAGCGGCGTCACGTCGCAGGCTCCTCGCCAGCACGGGTGAGGACGCACCGCTGAGACAAGGCCTGTCTCACCGGCGGCTGGCTGGCCGACCTCCGAGGCAGACACACGGCGGCCACCGGACGACAGGCGGCGGGCCGTGGGTGTATTCGCAACGCGCGTAAAATGTTCTATTCCGCGTGACGTCACGTAGAATCGTTCCCGGACGTGTTCGCAGCGTGCCAGGCTTTCTGTTTACAAATCTGTTAGGTTGATGTTAATGACTGCGTATGCAAGACATCACCGTGCATGCCAATAACTGGCAATGGACAACGAGCATCGTCATGGGTGTCGATATGTATTCTTTTGAGAGGGCCCTGGCCCACCCAATGTTGATTTGGGCCCACGCAATATTTTCTGCTGGTTTTAAAGGTAAGTGAGTAATAATCACGAAAAGAACGGCCGCAATAGATAAGAGAAGGGTGCAAAATAAAGAATAAAATCTAAAGCGCCGCCTTCTGTTTATATATACCTATACACATGGGGATAAATGCAATTTTTTATTTGATAAACAGTAACGAAAAACTTATCAATTTCCGTTCGTCATACTAAAGTGGGCTAAATCCGTTGAGAAACCCATATTTCGGGGAAGGTTAGGTTGTCAGGCCCTTGGTTTGGCCCCCTCAATCATTTACAGAAATCGACGCCCATGTGCATCGTGAATCAACAGTGAATCGCTTACGAACGTGCTGTATTTCACGAGTTCGGATAGACAAAGTGCTCAAATTGCTCAAATGCAGTTACTGGCTGCCGGGTGAAGTCATATTATAATCTGTGTCCCCTTCGGTTCCTGCCTACCATGGCACTTCCCTTCAGACAGTGGCAACGTCACTCAAACAATAACCAATGAACTCATTAGTCACTGTCACTGCCTGATCCGCATGATTATTTAACAGCCTTGGTCCGCTCGTGCTCTGCATGCATCGTAACCACAGGGAACGGAACGTAAGCTAACCAATTTGTAAATGAAATAACGCCGTTGCGCCATTTCTGTCCGCCTTTCACCAAGTAACGGAAAAATATTCTGCGCGTCCAACAAAGCCTGCGAACACCAAAAGGCGCAGAATCCTCGGGGTATGACGTCACGGATGACGTCGACGACACAGATTCTACGTCGTCCGGGTCGCTGCGAATACACCCCGTGTCTCGGAGCTCCCTGCCGCCGCGCCTGACCGGCAGCCGGCCGGTGCCGAGCCGCTTCTGAACGGACCGGGACGGCGGGACCCGGCCCGCCCGCGCGTCAGCGACGGTCTCACCGGGCGCGGGCACAGCGCACCGCCGACCCACCGCGTCAGGGGCGCCGCTTTCAAGAACCTGGTGACTCAGGAGCCTCTGCGCAGTACGTCAGCCGTGCGGCACCCTCACGAAGGTCCCGCGCGGCATGACTGGCGCAGGCGAGCATCGGTCCAAGAAGAAATCAACACGGGTGGTCGGCCCACGACGTACTCAACACGGGTGGCCCGGTGCAACCAGAGCGCCCACGCGCGCTCCTGCCGCGAGCGAACTGAACGACCCAGCCGGCGACAGTCTCACCAATCTCCATTCTCCACAACTTCGAGACAGCCTCCATTTCTGGATCGTTTTGGCATCGCCGTGACAAGCCACTGGCCCGACGTGTTCCCCGCGGCAGTTGGAGCCGACACTAATTCCATCGCGAAGTCGGCCGGAGACGCTGCGAGCCGGACGTCGCGGTTAACCGAATCAGGCCGCCGCGTCATCTCGGCAGGCGTCCTCCTTCGGGACGGACCGGCGGTCGGCCGGCTGCCCCACAGCGGCCGTCCGAAACAAGGCGCCTGCCGGGCGGCGCTGAGACGAATCACGCCGTGATCACACTGCGTGGCTGTCCCGCGCAGCACCGATTCACACTGTCCGCGCCCGAACTCGTCTTCGAATGTCGCTGTCGCAACACACTCGATTGTGCCGGAACGCGACGAGCAATGCCGGTATGGTGCCGGGAGTCGCAACGGCCGGCCCCGCCGCCCATCCCATGGCGGACAGCGTCAGCTTTGAAACAGCCCTGCACCGACACGACAATGAAACAGCCGTTCCGGCGCTGGCGCGGCGCTCACCTTTTTCATGTGCTGGAACTCTGAGAAGGTCATGTGGCGGCTGGTCTTGGTCTTCATGTCGAGCGGCGGCCGCGCCGCCAGGCCGCCGGCCGGCCGCGGCCCGCTCGCCGGGCCGCCGGGAGCTCCATTGAAAATTGGACGCCCAGTTTACGGCCGCGCCGCCCCGGGAGGCGGCGCCGGCGAAATGGACCGGCCGCGCCGCCGACGGCCGACCCAGCCGACGGCGGCGGCGGCGGCGGGTCACCAGAGTACCACCCGGCCCCATCCGGGCACCACACAGTTCAACAGGGTACCGCCCCCGACCGTCGCCAAGGTACCGCGCCCAGCGCCATGGACCGCCTAGACTGTAGTGTAACTGTCATGTACCACCTAGACTGTTAGGTACCGCCTGCCTAACAAGGCACCACTCCGATCTGTCATGTACCGCCCGCCCAACAATGCATCACCCCAGACCGTCAGGTACCACCTGCCTTGACAAAGTCCCACGCCGGTTCAAAGACGTCATATTGCCCGCCTTGACAATATAACGTCTCTGACCATCAATAACCACTTCCTGACCGGATCCCCAATGACATGGGTCAGCAGAACATTTTTTACCTTCGTCAGAGCAGCCTTAATAACGTAATGTCCATCAACGTTAACTCATGACTCCGACCTGGCACGTCCCAGACCTGGCATCCCCAGTCACCACCGCTGTCACCATCACTCCCAAGGCGCCGAAAAGTTCGGACTTTCAGGTCACTAGGTCTATGTTTAAACCGAAAATTCGGTTACGAGAGTCTTACATCCCAATCTCCAGAGATTTCGACGCACGTCAATGCCCCAATGCACCTGAGGTAGCTCGCGCCACGTTTCTGCAAAGCAGAAAAGTAATGTCCACCTCGTCATTCGAGCCACCCATCGGGCGTCCTTTGCAAATCCACCACAACTACCGTCAACGAGACCGACTGATAAAGCCACTCGGCGTCCGGCCAGCTGGCCGACCGTGGCGCTGCGGCAAAGTCCTAACAAAACCCGCCAGCGGCCGCTCAGTCCGCAGACAGCCGCTCGCCGTCCCGACCAGACCCACCGGCGGCGGCCGCCGGCCCGCCAGAAACGGCGGCCCACCAGACGGCCGGCCGCGGGGGCCGCCAGGCCGGCCCGGGACCGGCCAGACGGCGCGGCGGCACCGCCAGCCGCTGCCAGACGGAGGGCGCAGTCGGCTCTCGGCCAGGCCTGCACGGCACGACCGAGGCCGGCTGCACGGGTCGGCGACACCTGGCCGGTATACTTCGCCGCGACGGCGACGACGCGCCGCCCGCAGGAGCTGGCTCTGATCGGCCGGGAGTGGCAGGCCAAGACGGGCGGCACCCAGCTAGAGCGGAAGAATAAACAACGAAAAACTGAGAAAAATGAAGAAACCGCAAAGGAGCACGGCAAAGAAAAATAAAAGCTGATGGGGGCGAAGCAGTCGAGGGAGCCGGAGCGCCAGAGAACCAGACAATGGGAGAATGGTTAACGGCCGCAGATTAGACCGAGCAGTGGAGAGCTCCTAAAGCGCAGCGCCATTCACCCGCCCTGGCCACCAAACAAGGCCGCCCGGTCCCGTCGGACAGGCCGCGCCGCGCCGCGCCGACCCGCCGCCGCGGTGAAAAACGTCCCGGCCGGCGGCGGCCGGCGGCCGGGTTCGATTTGGCGGCAAACAGAGGGCGGCGGGCGGCGGCGGCACGGCCCCCGCGGGAGGCGGCCGCCTGCAAACACGGCCGGATGGGGCGGCCGCGGCGCGCTGACCCGTTACGGCCGACCCGGCCGGCCGTGCCGCAGGCCAAATTGAATTCGGAGGGTCCCGCGGGGCGGCGGCGGGGGCGCCGCCGCCGCCGGCCGGCCCCATTCGGCCTGAGATACGAGCCCGGCGCCTGACGCCGACCGAATGGCGCGACACGGAACCTGCATCCAGTGCCGGCTGGTCGGCCGGCCGCCGGCGCCGGCGCCGACACTGGGTCAGCGATTGGGGCCGGGGTCACCGGGACAGATCGGCCGGACAGGGGGTCTGCAGACCGGCGACACAGGGGCTCTAACGACCGAGGACAGAGGGACTCCACCAGACCAGTGATGGAGGGACCACACCAGACGGGACTGGGGCCGGGGTCACCGGAAAAGATCAACAGCATAGCTGTCAACCAGAGCCAGGGCATGGATCACCGAGGCGACTGCACCCTCGCCAGTACTCGTTATTTGGTGAGCTTTAGCGTGGGGGTACGACCCCCAAGCATTTCCAAACCTGACGTGGTACGCGACAAAGCCAAACCGAGCGTCTAGCTTGGTCTTGGTGCTAAGCAATGCTACCCAGTTAGGTTCTTTCCAGTAACACGGTGACCTTACAGGTGACCTCAAACGAGGTCACGTCGGTGGACTCTGGTGTTCATTGAATTTTACGACGCGCAACCTGTAGTGCTTTAAAGGGGCCCAAAACAACGGCCGACGATCAATAAGGATTCACACTTCTCCTCGCACACATAATCTTCAATCACGTCACCACCTATCCACGGCCAATAACACGTGACAAAAGTTCAATGACCTGTATTCATGATTCCAACTTGGATGACCTCACCCAAGTAACGAGTGCTGAACGGAGATCACGAACACTATGGGTGACACCCATGTTTAAAACAGTAAGACCGACCACCGTGAACCGCCTACGTTTGCTGCCAAGCGACGATCGTAACCGAAACGTTATTTCTCCAAGGCATACACTCGAGAAAGACGTCAAACGCCCGTGAATTTTCAATATGATTTCAAATTTCCAGGTGATGCACAGAAGGGATCAATACTCCGCCAGCAAAATTTCTCATCAGTCGGAGCAGTACTTCTGGAGCAATTTACAAAAACCTCATCAGAGGGTTGCAGTCCCCCCCCCCCGTACTGGCGAAGGTTAACAGAACGAGACCAACATAGTCCAATCAACCAGGACCCTAGACCGCCATTGTCAACATCATTTCGGGCTTAATGAGATAGCCATGGAATGAGGACAGGACAGGTAGAACCAGACTTGACAAAACACAAACGAAAGTAAAAGAAGTGTAGCTGATGGTCAGTTCAACAGTACCAGCCTCAAACAGACCAGGTTTCAATTCGGACAAAGTGACTGTACATATCACTGAGTCATTCTTAGAGCAAGATAATGAGGACAGTGACCCGTGGCGAAAAAACAAGATGCCACGATACTGGGCCAATAGCCAACCACGAAGTGCAACCGAAAACCTTGTGGTGGTCTGCGTCTGCCGCAGCGTCACAGCAGGACACGTGACACGAGCGTCCATTAACTGCTTTTGCTGTTTGAGGACCTGAATGGACGCTCGAACGACCGTCCATTCAGAAGCGGCCTTCGTCTACACCAAGTGATAGCTCCGCCAGCCAGATCCACCGCCTGCGGTGGGGGCAGCGCCGCCCTGGACACAGGCTCTCCAGCTATTGGACAGTGCTGTTCACGGACCGTCGGCGGGCCACCACCACGAGCCGGCGGGCCGGGCACGTCTCATTTCCGGCCGGTCTGCAGTTGGACAGCGGCCGGAGCGGCGCCGCACGCACGATCCCAGCCCGGCCCGCCAGCGGTGAGGCGGACGCGTTCGTCAGCCCGGTCTCACTGTTTACACGCCTGGGCGTAGGGTTTATTGACGGTTCCGACCGCACTGCTCATTCGCATCGCAGCTCTAGCGACGGCCATCGAAAAACGCCGCTGTCACCCGGACTCGAACCGCCGGCCCTGCGGTCAGGACGCCACTCTACCACACACGAGACCACGTCGCCCTCCGTCACCAGGCCCAGAAAGAGCTGAACTGGCTCCAGAGCAGGACACCGCTCAGAGGGGCGCCTCACCGGAGACCAGGCCCTCGTCTCAAGGCCCCACGCCGACCGGTGAGGGCTGCTCCGGTCCGACAAGGGGCCACAGACCTCACGGGGCAGACCCCTGACTTCACGGGGCCGGACCCTGACTTCACAGGGCGGGACCCTGATTTCACGGGGCGGGTCAGGGGCTGATCTAACGTGTAGCAGAAGCTGCTGGCAGTCGGCAAAGCCATGCCGGAACCGCAACGTTTCCATGGGACTTCTTCGTAAGAGATAATCAAATTTTACTGTATTAACTTTCCCGGGGTCTATAAGAGTATAATGGGTCTGATATATAAACAGTCCGAATATTTCGGCAGGATAGGATGTGCCTTCATCGGTGGGATCGAGGTTAATCACAAAAAGCTAATCAACAAATGACTAAAATGTAATTATGGACAACATATTTTTCTTACGGCACCAGGTGCGTTCCAGAAGAGCGCTACTCGGAAGAAGAGCACTTTCAGTTAGCAAAAAAAATCAACAGAGAAGCATTTCAAAACGAACAACAGCGGTGTATGTCCACAAATAATGCACCCATAAACGCTAAAACCGCAGAAAATGCACATATATTTTCTTTATTGGCATCCACTGTAAACCTTTTTGACCCGAAGAGGCTCTCCTAATGCTGATCCTTTGCTCGAGTTTTGCTTTTAACCGTTCCGTTCCGGTAATGCAAAACAGTTTCTCGTATTGAGGCCAGCCCAAAACATGTCCCACCAGGGTCACAGACGAATACTGATGACCGCAAGAGCCAATAACGCTGAGTGTTTTCCACCTTCCACGAACTTCCCGATGCCATTGCGCTGAATACAAAACAACTCGGGGTTCTTAATCGTTGTGTGCAAACTTCGGCAAAGTTTGACGCACAGACTTCGGAAAGAACGCAGAATAAATCTACATATGTCACACAGCGCAAAACTTCACGATTCAAGCGTCCCACTCCTTTCCAGTCATTTTCAGTATTCATTCGTACCACGCGTGACAGATGAACGTCATTTAACATGCTATTTTGGATCGATGCTTCGTTGCATCAGGCGCGTGTTTTAGTTTCATTTCGACGGGCGATACGGGGGCGGTGTGACGGCGCACGCACATCTTCATCTGGAGCATTTCACTGACGCAGCATGCCTATCACCATGTTCAGGCCCGGTGCACGACACCAGGACCCCGACCAAGACGCCCATGGCCTGTGCATACGATTTCACCAGACCTGTGAGTGTTTAACGGAGAACGCTGCTACAACACACAAGTTCTGACGGGGCCAGGCAGGTACATTAGCGGGTCTCCACCCCGAGCGAACACGACACGTCTTAGCCGCCAGCTCCTCGCGCCTGACCGCCGCCGGGGAGGGGGGGGCGGGGGTGAAAAATCGGCGCCCGCCGGCGGCACCAGGTGCGCGCGCCGGCGGCCGGCGGTCGGCCGCAGATTTATCAGGCCGCTCGGCAGAAATTCGGCGCACCTGGGCGGCCGTCGGCGGCGACGTATGCGGCCGTTCCGGCGCCGCCTCGGCGTCACGTCGCCGGCGACGGGCGGCGGCACGATTAGCCGGCCGCGTTCGACGGCGGCCGATGGAGACGGATGGGGCGGCCGCACCGGCTCGGTCGGCGCCGTAAACTGGGCGCCGGTAACGGCCCGCCTTCGCCGAAGCGCCCGGCCTCCCGAGGACTGCATGGCGGCCGTGTATCCGACCGAGGTGACGTTTATCGCGCAACGCTGCCCGGCCGTTTCATCATTAGCGCCTGCGTTTCGGAGGAGCTGCTACGCATTTACTTCGTCCGAGCAGATCTACAGAAGTGTGCCCAGTCACGTGAACCGCATTACGCCAAGCAATCGCCAGCAGTTCGGGACTTAGACGATTTTTCAAGAGCAAAGATCTCCATCTCGGTGTCAAACCGAGCCACGATCTCACTAACCACGGTGTGCGCGCTTTCAAGATCTACTTGCCAAAGTGAAAACATGACTGAAAGCACCTTCACCACCATCAGTCACCAACGGACGCCATTACGGCAATGACGTCGGGCGCTTTTCGCAAGGCCCCTGGCGCCACGGCAGTCTCACTGGATCACGTCATAATGTGCACCGTGCTAGAAGAAGACAGGTGGGCCAATTTCACCCTCGGCCCCACGGCGCCAGCCGCCGACGGCTGGACAGGGCGGCAGGCTGTTCTGCCGGCCGTCGGACGGGCGACAGACTGTCCTGCCGGCGGTCAGACGGGCGACAGATTATCCTGCCGGCGGTCAGACGGGCGACAGACTGTCCTGCCGGCGGTCAGACGGGCGACAGATTATCCTGTCGGCGGTCAGACGGGCGACAGACTGTCCTGCCGGCGGTCAGACGGTCGACAGATTATCCTGCCGGCGGTCAGACGGGCGACAGACTGTCCTGCCGACGGTCGGACAGGCGACAGACTATCCTGCCGGCGGTCACACGGGCGGCAGACTGTCCTGGTAGCGGTCACACGGGCGGCAGACTGTCCTGCCGGCGGTCAGACGGGCGACAGACTGTCCTGTCGGCGGTCAGACGGGCGACAGACTGTCCTGCCGGCGGTCGGACAAGGGAAGAACGTCCAACCGGCAGAACCGTCGGACCACCATTATGGTCGGCTACGCATGGGGATGGGCCAGGCCCCGGCCGGCGGCGGCGCAGATGGCTAAATAAACGGCCAACCCGTCGGGCCGCGCCAAACGATGCCGAGAAATAGCACGCCGAGCAAACGATACGTTATCGCTTTAAGATGGCTTATTTATCTTCGCAGCAAATCGCTTTTTAACCGGACCGTGTTATCGGCGCCCGCATCTCATAAGCAGCCCGTTTCTCACCGTCGAAGCCGGAAGGGGGGGAGAGGAAGGGGAACGTCTCCGAGCCTTTTTCCACTTCCCGAGCTCCGCCGACACCGGCGCACCATCCATCCACAGAGCCGCACCACGCATCCATCTCGGCTGCCAAAGCCAGCGGACCGGTGCGAGAGCGCGCTGCCTCTACCGCAGACTTCACTCGCTCCCGGCCGCCTGCTGGCTTCCCAAAGCTCTCCGTCTTTCTACCGCGATCTTTCTCGCGCATTGCTGGCTACTCCCGGGGCCGAGCCAGCCGCCGCAACCGCAGCCAGAAGCCAATCTGTGGAAACAATCAGTCCCCGCGCCATCGAAACCGATCGCCCGAGGCGTCCCGCATAATAGGGGAGAAGCGGGCCTCGTAGAGAGAGCACAGGGTGCGATCCAATTTGCTCCGTCCGCTCCTCTATTGTGGAGAAAATTTGCAGCACCGCTGCTCACCGGCCTGATGAACCTGGTGCTCTCCACCATAAAAGGCAGCCATCAGACTGTGAGGTGTCTGGCGATGATTCACGGCCGGCCTGGGTTCGGAAAACTTAGCGTCAGACAGTGCAGGTGTGGGAACAGCAGGCGCAGCGCGCTCCGTCTCACATACATTCAAGGGTAATTAATATCTTCCATGAAATCCTAGTGACGATGTGGGGATAAATAAATTGAGCCAATTAAGCATACCCGGCCATGAAAGATGAGAGCAAGAGCATATCAATCACAAGCCAAAGGTGATGCATTCCGTTGCGCGGTACGGAGCACGGCAAGGACGACACTTCTCTTCGTTCATATTTGACAGATGGCCACGCCCTTCAAGCAGGTCAGAGTGCAACGATCATAACCGCGCACAGCCACCGGGACCCAGGAAGAGTCGCAGAGGAGGCTGTCATCGAATCTCTTGTCTCCCGTCACAACTGCGACGACGGAATGCCGCAAACTGAGCCGCGTTCAAAAACTACTTTGGTCGCTTATCAAGTTACCTTACTGCTTCAAAACACCACTGGCGAGCACGGTTGGCTTTTAGGCAGAAGTAAACGGAAATACGACCTTGCTGCGGGACAGTTTCGAAGAAAATGGTAACCTCGAAAGTGGTGTTCGTCGGTTTATGAATGCGGCCCCGTGCTCGGACAGGACACATCTCGTGGCCTGCGACTTGGAGCTGGGACAGCTGCGCATAGGTCCACAGCTCACACCGGTCGATCGATACGCTGTGAGGTCTCATGCATTTGGCCCATGAACTGACCGAGTTTTTTATCAGCCGCAATTCTCCGCAATCGTGATATCGTGCTCTCTCAGTGACGCCTAAAACATGTGCGTGCGCAATTTTAGTCCACACCACGATGTTTGGGATGGGCTATGAACTAGTTCAGGCAGCCGTCGCGTGGCTGTTTTAACATGCTGGGGCCGCCTGCACCCAGGGCCGGAGCATCCGGCGAAACCCGAGCCGCAGCCGACAGCCAGCGGCACCGGCCGCCCTCTCGCCCCCAGCCGGCCAGCTCTGACAAACGGCGACCTCTCCGGCTATCAGCGCTCAGAGCCGCTCCGGCGCCCGAGGGCCCTCCAGGCCGGCGGCGCTTTAAAGCGGTGAAGGTCGGCTGCGGGGGGCGCCGTACGGGCCGCGGAGGACGAGGCGGCCGATCTGCGGCCTCGCTCTCGACAGCCCGAAACAAAGCGGTCGCCGACCGCGGTCGATCGCTGCTGAGTACTACAGCAGAGGACCGGGTCACAGAACGCAGCACTACAGCAAGGCACCGCCGGGTCACAGGCGGACCGCAGGGTCACAGGCGGACCGCCGGGTCACAGGCGGGCCGCAGCGTCATCGCAGCGGACCATCCAGTCACCGGAGGACCGCAGCACTGCCGCGGAGGAACAAGTCGCAGGCAGGCCGCAGCACTACGGCAGAGGACCGAGTCGAGGGCGGGCCGCGGCAGAGCAACACCCACTGTGGCTGACACGAGTAACCACAGACGGACAGACGGGCTCAGCAGTAGCCGGGCGCCGCCTCCGTCGCTGGTCCGGTAATTCCCGTCCGCAGGACGCGATTCGACGCGGTCCCGGCCCATCAGGACGGCCGCGGCCCGCCCGCTCGGCCGTCCACCGCTGGCGCCGCGGCCGTTCGTCCGACCGTCTCAGACCGGCGGCCCGGCCATGCGCCACAGAGCGGAGCCGTCCGGCGACGGCCGACCGGGGCACACGCCGGCTCGCCGCTGCCCGGCGACTCGGCCGTCAGCGCGCCCCGCCTCGGCATCGGCGCCACGCGGAAACGGATGAAGCGCTCCGACGCCACACGGGGCCCGGTAGCCGAACCTGGCCGCCGAGGTTGACGATGACGAGGCGCCGCCGCCGCCGGCTGCCCGGCCGGCCGGCGTCCGCAGTTCGTCTCGGGCGGCGCCGGCACGTCCGCCGACCCCGGCCGGGGCTCCGGCGCCGCGCAGCTGGAGGTGCCGGCAGCGGACCGCGAGCCGGTGCAGCCGGCCGTGCCCGGTCACGGACCCAGCCTCCCTTGGGAGGTGTTGAGACGCGTCAGAGTTAACAAGGTTTCAGCGGGGAATCAACGACAGGAAGGCTTATGATGTGCCGGCGGCCATGGGGGATACCACCGCCTCACCTCAGTGGCCGATCTCCCCGCCCGTGAGACCGGCCGGCCTGGCGGCGACCTCTCGTGACCTCTGGCGGCACGCTCGGTCAGGCGTCGCCAGGCCGGAAGTGCGTTTCGGCTCGCCGTTAGCGGGCCGGCAGCGGCCGGCCGCACCGCCGCCAACAATATCCGACCGGCCGACCCGCCGACGGTCACCCGCGCTTATTGAAGGTGACCGACGGATGACGCCCGGCCGTCGGCGCTTACAGCTCCGGTCTGGCCGAGCTGGGACAGACCACCGGTCCAGCCGGGCCGAGCTGGGGCAGACCACCGGTCCACCCGGGCCGAGCTGGGCCAGACCACCGGTCCACCCGGGCCGAGCTGGGGCAGACCACCGGTCCACCCGGGCCGAGCTGGGCCAGACCACCGGTCCACCCGGGACAAACTGGGCAAGACCACCGGTCCACCCGGGCCGGGCTGGAACAGACCACCGGTCCACCCGGGACAAACTGGGCAGACCACTGGTCTACACGGGCCGACGGAGGGTACTGAGCGCAGCCACCAGTAGCGGAGAGTGGATAGAGACGGAGCGAAGAGGGCGGTCCGGTACAGGCCGAGCAGAATCGGACCAGACAGAAAGGCAACGACGAGACATGGACTTCATTCATGATCTTCTCTGACCTGAGAAAAGCGAAAAACCCTGGGCACGTTGGCTAATAGCCTTCAACAGGGAAAAAAACATAACTGTAAAATAAAACAAAGATGATCGCAGCAAAGCCCACATCAAGATCGCGTTGATATCACGGCCGCATGGATAGGAGAAAGATGTTCGCCATTCCTAAATACGATAATATAATATAATATAATACCGTGATCCGTTTAAGACCTGCGTCACAGAATTTCACAGAAAGTTCATAAACTTTCCCATATACCCAGCAGTTCACGGCTCTGCTCCCGAAGCCTACATCGTACATGAGATGCACACTACTAAAGGTTTGCCTACAAATTCAGAAATCCTGCGTTACCAGCAATAAAAACATCTGTTACAGTCATTCCATGAACAACACCCTTTCTCCAGTTGACACCAGAAAGGCAGCTGTTTATGACTTTCCTTGTTGCTGAAGTTAATAACCTATTACGGCGTCATGTGATATGTATCACTACGATGACGGCTCATTTTGGAGCGAGCGGCCCTTGCTCGGACGGTCTCCCAGGAATGCCAGATAACAGAGAATTTCCCGTCCAGCGAACTTAACCCTGAGCAGTGCCCCTTGTGACTACACCAACAGCGACGTTCATCACAATCCGTCATAACGTTATCAGCCAACAAGTACAAGGTCATCTGAGGAATAAATGTCCTCGGAAATGAGTAGTGTGTCCGGCCAAGCAAGGCACATCACTCGCTGGAATTTATCAAATATATCCCTACATAGCAGTTCAGTTCTACATAAAATCACAACAAAGCTCCACCCTCTGGGCAGGGGCCCGACACACCAATCGTTCGCTGGTTACCATCCACCACCTGTCCTGGTGCCAGAGGACACCCGCTCTCCGTCCCGCTACCCGGTACCATCGTCCCTCCCGGGCCGCCACCTAACTCCATCTACCGGTCGTAGCACGTCAGCCCCCTGGAAACTAGCCGTGACGCGCCGCTCCCCCCCCCCCCCCCCACCACCTGACCGGTCCTCGCAGCCTACCACCAGCCTCCGTCGCCACACAAGGGCCGCCCCGGCCGCCGTCGCCGCCGCCGTCGTCGCTGTCGACGCACGGGCCGGCGCGCCACGCAGCACTGTCGGCCGGCGGCGCGACGCTGACCGACGCTCCGGAGCGCCGCCGGACCACTGCCGACGCCCGGCTCCGAACGGCCGACGGCGGCGACGGCGGCGGCGGCACCCGGCCACATCGATCCTGTCCCCCGTCCTCACCGCCGGCCGTCCACACGCCGGTGGAGGGAGGACCGGCACGGTGGACAGGTGTGATGACGCCATCCTAGTCCTCACCGCCGGCCGTCCACGCGCCGTGGGGGAGGACCAACACGGTGGACAGGTGCGATGACGTCATCCTTGTCCTCACCGCCGGCCGTCCACGCGCCGGTGGAGGAAGGACCCGGACAGTGGACAGATGTGATGACGTCATTCTCGTCCTCATCGCCGGCCGTTCACGCACGAGTGGCAGGAGGACCGGCACAATGGGCAAGTGTGATGACGTCATCCTCGTCCTCAGCGCTGTTCCTCCTCACAGGAGACACAGAAAACCCGGCACATGAAGATACTGTGTTACCGTGAAGCATGGAATAGGACAAGCAAAGACACCGCCCTCTTCGGCGTCACCGTGGAGGTTCTCACCCCAGACGCGAGAGGACCAACACAAAGGAGGACAAATAAAGAGGACGTAGCAGCATCATACATAACCCAGAGCCCACTCACTGACAACTTCACGGATGAGATGTCCGAACCCGAGATTGCTTCGGCTCTATGTCCTGCTTATTTACCAGTAATGTGGAAACTCTTTCGAGGTCAATTACACTATGGTCACATTTTCCGGCGAGGCACGCCTCCGCTGAGAGTGTCTAGGATTTTATCCTATCCATAGCAACGAAGCAAACACTGAGCTTGTCGGCAGTGCGGTCACATGGGCAACATCACTCTCCGTACGGCAGGAAACGCCCACGAACCCGTCTGGTGCCTGCACCACACACAGCCATTCTCAGCCGACACGCAGGGGTCCATCTGTACACCACCAGCCGCCCAGATTCCACCAGGTCCTATCGCCACCCCCACTCCCACCCCCCGGCTGCATAGCCGCTCAGGCGTCCCTGCCAGCCGACCGTGACCGCCTCTGTGCACCTCACTGCACCCATCAGCACATGAATGTTCTGCTTCCGTGCGGCAACTGATGCGACTGATTGAGTTGATGTCGGACGAACATGGTTGAAGGGGGCCACTCCAGGCCAAGGTCATCCCTCCGGGGGACGGTGGACAGCAGGACTTGAGCGGGCCACTCCAGGCCAAGGTCACCCCTCCCGGGGACGGTGGACAGCAGGACTTGAGCGGGCCACTCCAGGCCAAGGTCATCCCTCCCGGGGACGGTGGACAGCAGGACTTGAGCGGGCCACTCCAGGCCAAGGTCACCCCTCCCGGGGACGGTGGACAGCAGGACTTGAGCGGGCCACTCCAGGCCAGGGTCGCCCCTCCGGGCGACGGTGGACAGCAGGAGTTGGAGCGGGCCACTCCAGGCCAGGGTCACCCCTCCGGGGGACGGTGGACAGCAGGAGTTGGAGCGGGCCACTCCAGGTCAAGGTCACCCCTCCCGGGGACGGTGAACAGCAGGAGTTGGAGCGGGCCACTCCAAGCCAGGGCCACTCCTCAGGGTGACCATGGTCGACAGCAGGAGTCGAAGCGGGCCGCTCCAGGCTAGGGTCACCTCTCAGGAGACAGGAAGGTCTCACGCCCGAGACGGCTGCAAAACCGAACCGACTCGCGGACTGCTACGGTAAGGGGGGGACATGCCAATCTTGACAAAAAGCTGTCGTTCCTCTTCCTGAAAAAAACGGCTATGAAGTCACCGACTGGAGTGTTTATGCTAATGTACTGCAATACATAACCTACCGACTCCCTTGAGAAAAAAGGAAACACGCGCCTCCACTCACAAAAAAAAAAACATATTCGAAATCGGCCTTCCGTTCCAGCTCATGGACGGCGTCACGCCGCCGGCCTCCTCCGTGACGGGCACCAGACCCGCGCAGGTACAACAAACCGATGCCAACCCGCAGACGACGAGCCGACAGAACAGGCGCCGTCCCGCGGGTCCGCAGCGCTCAGCCTGACGAATAACAGCCAGGCGGAGGCCTTCTTCGTGCGCCTGAGTGACAGTTGTCAACAACTCATGTGAGGAGCGCTTCCGGCAAAACGGCGGCACAAGCCCGGCTGGGTTCTCAACTTTGCCGGGATGTGGGCTAACAAGGTGAAAAACAAAACACTTATCCCGAAATGTCCCAAACAAAGTCTCTCTCTTTCCGTTTTTGAGGCAAAACAAATCCCTCCCGTCAGAAATGGCGAGAGAATTTAACAAGCGGAACTCTTTAAACACGACGGCATTAGGCACTTAGTCCACAAGGGTGTCAATAATTAAGTCATCAACATCTACAAGGGCGTCTAAAAACGTGTCTGAGGTCCAACTGCAGGCTCCGCGGGCGCCACTCGGACAAGCTGCCCGAACGAGCGCGGACAGTTCATCAGCTCCATCACCCACCGAACGGTTCGGGATCTCGCTCCGGACCGAGCCGATGACAGCAGTCGCCCGCTGATGACCAATCGGAAATCGCGCCTCCCCACGCCGGAGGTCCGGTACGGCCACTGCCAGCCGCCGCTCCCGTACCCAATCCCGCGGAGCGCGAGCAGGCGGCTTCGCAAGCTGCCTCCGCGTCCCTCCCGCCGGCCACGAGCGCCGTCCCGAGCGCAGCCCGCCCGACTCCGGACCGCCAGTCCAGAGGCCGGACCGGTCCAGAGACGGCTCCCGAGAGAACCCGACTCGGCGGAGCCCACACCGGCCGCCGCCCACGGCAGAGACCCGCGTCCCGTCCCGGCAGAGCCGGGACGGACCGGGCGGAGTCGCTCCGTCGGCGGCCGCCGGCTCGGCCCGGTGCGAACAGCTCGCGCGGGGGCCGTCGCCAGCCCGTCTCCCCGGATGGATGGACCGGCCCGAATTACCCGGCGCCGGCAAAACGCCTCCGCCGGGACGGCCGATGACAGGTGAGACGGACGGCTCCGCCCCTGGCCGGCACCGCCGCCCGCCTGCACGGGGGCCGGCGCCACGGATCGGCCGCTGGCACAGGGCCCGGTGCCATGGATCAGCCGCTGGCACGGGGTACGGTGCCTGGTTGGTTGGTTGGTTATTGGGGCTTAGGGGCGCACCGACTGCAGGGTCATTCGGCGCCCAGGGGTACGGTGCCAGGGGCGGCTGCCGGCACAGGGTCCGGTGCCGGGGGTCGGCCGCCGGCACGGGGTCCGGTGACAATGACAAGCGGTCTGTCGCTCCGGACCTGAACCGCGGCAGCTGTGGCCTAGTAGTTGTGGAAGAACCTAGTAGTTGTGAGGTTCAAAAGCGGCAGCCGGCCACGGCGGCGGCCAAAGTCCAGGCGGGGCGCGCTCCCGCGGAGAGCTCGGACGACAGTCCCGGCCTGTCCCGCCACACGAGGTTGTCCTGCCTACAGCCGGCCTGACCTCGACGACGACCTGACCTCCGGCGGGAGCCCCCGGCAGCAGTGCCGCGGCAGAGACCGCCTCGGGCCGCCGCGGGCAGACCGTGACGTCTCCGCGCTGACGGCGGACACCTCAGACTCGGGTGACGCCGGCCGGCCGTGACGCCACGGTCGGCCGCACTGGCGCGGCTCGATCCAGGGGTGACAGCGCCGGACGACGCGGCGTCCCACAGGACCGCAAGACGCCCTGCATCAGAGCTGGAGGTGAATCAGGGCTCCTGGTGGTGGGGTATAAACCTCCTCTGAGGGCAAAACTTTGCGAAGCACAGGAGCGAAAAACACCGTCCAATATATACGCGATATCATACGAAAAATACCGTCTTCGATATCACACGAAAAATATGAAAAATACCGTCCTGGCCGGCGAATCGGCGAAAACATCACAACTGCTTCTTCCAGGGTGCAGACAGTCATTATGTTTCAGACCTGTCTAGTCTACCAAATGGCTCTAATGAAACTTTTTGATGGAGGCAGAAGAGCGGGCTTTCGAGGTACAAAATATTTCCGGAGCGCGAATTTTTCGGTGCACCGGAACACCTAAAAGCGACAACTTTCCCAGCGCTTCCCGGCACCGAGGCAGGCCACTTCGCGACGTCCCCCGCGGCCGGCGGAGGGGCGCGGGTCGAGCCCAGACCCGCCGGAGCCGTCAGCCGGCGAACCCGACGGCAGGACACAGCCTGCGAACCCGAGCCGTCCCCGTCTCCCGACGACGGGCGCGGCGGCCGGCCGACGGCGGCGGTCCGCTCCCGGCCGGCGGCGCGCGCCGTCCTCGGCTCCGATGGGTTTCCCCTGTCGGCCGCCGGCAGCCGACGCCGGTGGTCTGTGACGCTAATGACCCGCGCTGTCATTGCCGCGCAAAAACGTTGCCACCAGTGCTGCATTCAGCAACGGATGGACATATCACTTACAAGGCTGCAATTTTCCTCTAAACTGTGCTTTCAAGCCGGTGAAATTTTCGTTTCCTTCCATTTGGAAACTAGGCTTGTTTCCTAATTACATTCTGAAGCAGCAAGGTAACTTGGTAAGTGCCCAAGCTAGTTTCTGAGCGCCGCTCAGATGAGCCACTTCCACGTCCGGCGGCTACCCGTTCCGAAATGCGACGGCCGGGACTGGGAGGCAGTGCTCTGCCTTCACCGTGACCCTTACATCACTTCTGCCACCCTCAGGGAAGGGATGGGGCAGTTTCGCTGTCATCCCGCTCGCGGCAGGGCGTACCTATCTGTCCCCCTTAGCCGTCCCCAGTCCGGGGACCAGCTCCTGCTCCCTCTGGCCACCATCAGTCCGGGGACTTGTTCTTGTTTCCTCCGGCCACCCCCAGTCCGGGGACCAGCTCCTGTTCCCCCTTCAGTCCGGGGACCAGCCCCGTCCCCGCCCCGGGCTCGTCCGTCAGCCGTCTGTGCAGAGTGATTCACGTCTTTGTTTGGCGTTGATGGTCGCCGGACGGGTCCCGGTGAGCGCCCGCGGCAGAAAGCGGCGCCGTAAAGGCCAACTTGTGCCCGCGTTATGCGGCCCGCGGCGGCTTTATGGAGCGGCCGCCGCCCGCCGGCAGGGATGAACGACACACCAAATACGGCCCGTCGCCGCTTCGCAGGAGGCCGGCCCGCCCCCGCCACGACGCTGAGTAAGGCTTGGCAGGACCGCCGCCGCCCAACGGCGCTAAAACGCCGCCTGCATGTTCTCCCTTACAGGGGAGATACATCGCACTACCGCTCGCCGGACGACAACCAGCTGAACAGCTGTATTCCCATGATGGACGACGTGCGCGGTACGCCACTGCAAGTAACGTCCCCTCGCCCCCTCCCCTCCCCGCCACACACAAACATAAACATTCCCAGATGAAATGATTTGCGCTACTAACGGGGATCAAAGGAAAAGAAAGACTTGCGGATTCCGTGTCACGCCTGATCTGCACGTACCAAGCTCAAAGTCTCACCATCTCCGTCCACAGCCCAAAATAGACGAACGCCGAAGCCGCGAACTTCCAACAATTACACTACCTTGCAAAAATCTATTTGCAGCCTCATTCGTCACCATCGAACATAAAATGACCCTTAACGACGCCCGCAATCATCCCATTAAATCAGCAGCCAAGACGTCTCCAGGCACGCTGTAATCGGCAGTCCAGGCTAATTCGTTGCCCAGACGCTCACAGACGTTCTCAAGAGGGCGATGACAGCGAATTGCGCCGCCCCCCGCCGGTCGGAGCCGGCCGTGACGATGCAGCGCCGGACGCGAGGGGGCGCGGCTCGGGCGTCGTCGACTGACCTCCTCTGCCTGCTGGCGGCGCCGCTCCGCCTCCCTGGCGCCGCTGCTGTCGGGACGCAGCCACGCCTCGGTGCCGCGCGCCACCCGCTGGGCGGTCCGGACCACGCTCGACCGCCACTGCGACCACGACACGGCCATCGCCGGCCGGCGGGCGCCGCCGGAGGTCCGCTCCACCGGCCGGCCACGCCTTCACCCAGCCCGATCACGGGCGCAGACTCCTCGCTCCGGAGGCCCGCTCCATTGGCCGGCCACGCCTTCACCCAGCCCGATCACGGGCGCAGACTCCTCACTGCAGTCGACTCGCCACGGCGGGGCGAGACGGGGGGGGGGGGGGGGTAACGTTTCGAGCTGACGCGCAGCAGCCTGTGTGCACACGTCCTGGTGCAATGCGCCCCGGCACACCACAGCACGGCACGAGACGAGCTCGGGCCGCGCAAGCCGCGGCAGCCCGCCGATAGCGCGCCGGCCGCCCGGGACCGGACTGCAGCCGCCGCCCTGATTCACCGTGCACCAGGCCGTCTGCCAACGGCCGCCCCCGCCGCCGGCGGCTCCTCGCAGCCGCCGACACGAGCCGGCGCGGCCGCCAGCTGGCCGGGCCCCGTCACGGCGCGGCGCCCGCCCGGCCGGCACCCGACACCTGGCCGCGGCGCCGCCCGACCCTATATGGCCCACAGACGGTCGGCCGCCGGACGTACACGGCCGAGATCGCCGGCAGGCCGGTCCAGACGGTCACGGTCCGCGGCCGGCACGTGCCGGACATACGCCGCACGTGCCGGCGACAGAGCAGAGGCACGCGCCTGGTGTGCCGGCAGACACGGCCGCGGCATGAACCGCGCGGAGCCAAGGCTGGTGACCGCTGCTGGCTTGTTCAAGGGAGCTACTGCTCAGACAGGGACAAGCCCAGGACAGTGGCTGTGGCCGTATCGGGGTGAGTCGGTCTCGGTCCCGGAAAGGCGTCGAACGCCCGGGCGCCGCTCAGTTCGGCCACGAGTTCTCGTCGTCCCGCGTGTCGGAACCGAGCTCCGTTCTCACCGACGGAGGCTTCGGCCGGCCGCCGCGGCGAGGACCGGCGTCTGACAAGTGGCGCACGTGCCCGCTCGAGCCCCGGCGAGATCGGTCCGGCCGCCAATCGCTCATCTGCCCGTCCAGCGGAACCGGGCCCGCACCGTGACGTCACCATGACCGGCCGGAAACGGGCGGTTTCCGGTCCCGGAAGAGGCCGGAACGGCGACGGACACGCCGCGCTTACGATGGATCCCGAACAGGGCCCGTGGGATTCAAAGGAAGCGGTGACACACCACGGAGCTGCTAAGGGGAAGACAGGAAGGCATGATCGACATATAATCGCAGAGCATGCAAAACGTACTTCTATCCACAACAATTCCAAATCACATAGAGTCTGACAAAGCAGCAAGCTCCTCGAGAACCTGACGTTCATGCACTACAGTGTACATACCGGCTTCGCACAACCACTCGGTTGCAGCGTTGTCCCAGTACGTTCAATGTCAACGTCATCTCAGGCAAACGTTCAAGTCTATCTCGACAAAAATTAAATAAACAAACTGACTATTGTCCGATTCGGAGCGGCCCCTGTTGCCCTGCGCGCCTCGGGGTGGAAGTTTCTCCAATGTCCGCCGGTCGCAAAGGTCAGGGCAAAGTGCGGGGGCGTGAGACGCCGTGTACGCCGAGCGTGACCGTCTGAAAAGGTCAAGCAGCGTCTTCTTCCTCCCACAGTGCAGCGGCAAACGCCAACCGAGCGCCTGCTCCGCGACACTGCCCGTCGCGCTGTGCCGACCGAGCTGGCCGCAGCGCCGTCCCTTCACGGCCCCCGGCCGGCGGCCGAACAGAGCGCCCGCCCGGTCATGACGGCGATCAATCGCTGCCTGCGGGCCGCGCCCGAGGACGGCCTTTAACCGGTCTCAGCGCTGACGCCGACACTTTCTCGTGCGGCGGCGGCCCGCCCGGCGCGGAGCCGACGAGCGGCGACCGATCGCTGACGGCCAGCGCGCCATCCGGACAAATACGCCGCTCGCCGGACCCGGCCCCGTACCGTAACAACCTGTCCCTCCGCACAACCCGCTCCCATTTTCATATTCCATCAGCGGCCGGAAAATGACACTGCGAGGCAACGATGGCGACCCAATTTTGTACAGAAGGCTGAAGTGATTTAGGTGAAGTCTACCGAAAGCCGCCAGGGGCGGAGTCATGAACAAGCCCCTCCTGAGTGTCCTCCTCCTGAGCCCTCTCCCGCCCCCGCATATCTGCTCTGATCCGCCATCGTCGACGGCCGGCCCCCGAGCGGCTCTAACCGGGCGTCAGCGGCGCCCGGCGGGGCCTTAAATACGGCATTAGGCGGACGCCACGTCCCCGGCCACCAGTCCGTCTTCAAAATGAGATTACCGGCGCGCCCGGCCCGCTCCCCGGGCGGGCCGGCAGGCCGTCAAATAAGGCCCGCCGGCGCCGAGTTACGTCCGGCCAGTCCTCGCGAGCCGACCGATTAGCGCCGTCCGGCGTCAGCGCGCCGTCATACCGGCCATACCGGACACGGGTCTGCCGAGTCCACCCGCCGTACAGGGGCAGCTGAGCCGGCCATACCGGACAAGGGGCTGCCGAGTCCACCCGCCGTACAGGGGCAGCTGAGCCGGCCATGCCGGACACGAGTCCGCCGCACAGGGGAAGCCAGGCATACAACACACGTGCACTGTACAGGGGCAGCTGATCCAACCATACAGGCACGCGCCCGCCGTACAGGGGCAGCTGATCCAGCCACACAGTAAACGCGGCCAATGTACAGGGAGAGCTACGGTCATAGCGTATACGGCTCTCTGCTGTACAGGGACATCTCCAGTTAAACAACAATAGGGCCACTGCACAGGTATCACCGCCCTTTACAAGCAGGGCTACACTGCTGAAACGACAGACTCCATAGCTGCTTTGCCTAGCATACAAGGATACATCTGTCTCAGGTGGACCTCATGTACTGGGCTGTGCACCCTGGCACCAATCATTGCCTAACTCCCATTGTTTGGGGCTGTTGCTGCTGGAAACAGTGGTGGTGGTGACTGACTGATGACATTCATTATTCTGTGGTGTGGTTTTCTATCTCTGTTTAGCCAACCACTAAGTGACCCCACACATGCCTTACATTACTGACTGGTTAAGTAACAGGCCAGCCTGTGATCCCCCTGGTAATCACTGCTGAGCAGGCCACACACTGGCCATCTTTTGCACAAGGGCAGGTTGTTGCTGATATCTGGTGTCTGTCTTTGGCTCATGTTTCTCACTTAACCTTGCATTCATTTCTGACATTTCTTCAAGTTTTTTTTTATTCTTCTATACACTGTCCTCTTTTATTACAAACAATTTAATACTGCTACATGATCCAAAATGACAAGATATGGTAAAAAATGGGAAAATGGGATATTTATCAAATTTCATGTCTATCTGATTCCTGTCCCATGAAGAAAACCAGCCATTGTGGGGGAGGGCACAAAACACACCTTGATTGTCATATCAGCATCCAAACATAAAAATATATTACATACCTACATTCATATACCTGGGTGGTTACTGCATCACTCATATCAATGCCTACAATATAACATAATCAGATGGCTAACTTGGGACTCATCTTAACCAAAAAAATCTGACTTTAACGTACAAGGTATGCTATTTTTGTCATTCTGGTTAAGTGCACACTAGTGATTATACCCTTCACACCAAAAGCAAGCAATTATTCACCTTTCCTGATGATAGAAGAACAAACTTCACTTACGTATGAATCAGTACTGTCTTCCAGTATTTACTCACCTTTCCTGATGATGGAAGAACAAACTTCACTTATGTATGGATCAGGGCTGTCTTCCAGTATTATCCCTATGTCTTCATCATCCCATAAACCATGTGCCAAGACAACCTGAAATGCAAAGAAAATTTACATGCCCAAGCAGTTAATTTCATCTGAACTGGTGGTCATGTACCCATGAACAAATCATGAACAAATGCACCTAACCAAGGCATCACAATAACCAGCACTGGTCAGACTTTTTTGGTATGATTCAGCCCATCAAGCCTCTACAAACACACTGTTTTACAACATGCAAATGGTACTTAAATGAGTTGCAGTGTGGCTAGACTTGCAATTTTGTGTAGAAATGGCATCATGAAAATAGGTCAATCTCAATCCATATTACATCTGACCATCATTTTGGTGGCAAGTTGCATGTGCCCAGATTCTGATGTTGCACCTTTAAAGTGCAGCATTCAATCAAAATGCATCTTTTCCCTCAAGATTTTCATACCCTTTGACAATTTACACATCTGCACCAAACCAAAAGTGAATTTGGAACATTGTGACCAATTGCAGCCTCCATTTTTTCCATGGCCACTGAAACATTCATATTTTCTGATTTTTTGCTACATCTTGGCACCCAATATAAACTGAATTTGGGAACACTGCTGAGTCAACATCTTCCATTTACCCTGACCTCCCCACTTGCCTTTGGAACAATATAACAAGATCACAGCAATGCCAGTCATGGTGGTGCCACAAAGTTTGGCCTGGTAACAGATTGCTTTATGGCAGAATCAATCTCAAAAGCATATCTGTCTGAAATAAGTCTGCTGCATGCATTGAACCAAAAACAACATATACAGCTATAATAGAGCACCCTAATCAGATGTAAAGCTACCTGGAAAAACTGGGTAAGACATCTTGGGACAGCACTGTGTTAAGCTGGGCAAGCACTAATAGAATTATTACTACAGTTCCTGTGTATGTCATGGATTGGAAACTGAAACTGATATCCACAATACCCATTCCCAGTATGTCAGTGGTTAAAAGCATCCACTAAAAACAGGACAATAATGGTATCCAAGGTAGGTCAATACCAATGTCAGCACCAATGGTAGCATGCTTTTTAAAGACACAGAGAAATGGCATTTCAGCACTTAGCAATCAGCTCAGTATAAATATAAGGTGGGTGAGTAGGTACCTATTCATACATGACATCTGAGATTCACCCGCAGATAACACTACCATGTTGTTCCGCCTTACGTGCTAATAAAAGCCAATCCAAACAAGTTATACTAAGATCCTCCCAATGTATGTTAGTTCCGAGTTACAAAAAAATACCTTCCTTCCTATCAGTGCCTATTTACAATGCTATGGTATAGATACTGGAGGAAAGCAGTAAGTATATCTAGTACTGGACAAACTGAAAGGTATCCCTGAATTTGTGTACATATCATGATAAAAACGCAACAAATCAAAATATTTTATTTACATTCCTAAGAATAATTTTATTTTAATACGAATTAGACAGCAACATTTGCAATATTACCTTTATCTGGTAAAAATAGGGTGATAAGTCTTAAGCGGTACTTGCTTGAAGCTCGTCTAAAGTCAACTCAACCTACTTTTAGGATGCATGAACGACGCGATTGAGACGATAGTGGTTTGTACCTTGCAAATACTTGGCAAAGGCCAATAATACTAATGACCAATACCATTGGTGACGTTTCAGGACTGTCGGTAAATATGGCCTTGGTCGTTTGGTCGTCAGGGATGGTTTTGTGGACACAGTAATGTCGTAAATGGCCTTTTTTCGTTGACGTTTCGGAATTTTCCATTCCATCATCAAGTTTGAATCAGAGTAAATAAGGGTGTCTGCGAGCTTGTATGTTCATCGTTCTCAGGGTGTTTCATGCTCTTGATGGTTGCAGTTATTTTGTATTTTCCATGGTATCCTTGTGGGTTGGTCACACCATCCATATGGAACAGCCGTGAGCTGTCCAAGACCATCAGAATAGTCATTGAAGTGCAGGGCCTTGGGTCATAAAATCAGCATGTTTTAATATTAGATTCTAGACCTCCACATGCTGCATTGGATACTTTCTGCTTTGTGGTTTTACAGATAAAATCAGCATGATATTATTATCTGCAAAATAAAATGCATTGTAAGTACTGCTTGCTTGGATCAGGAAAAGAGATTTTAACTGGTGGAGATGACATATGAAGCAGAATGAAGTATGTTATCACTTTTATAAAGACCGTGAGTCTGTGCTCTATATTCAGGTGTGTAAATGTCATTAACTAAATTTCAGTCTTCATGCTAAGTGAGGTGTTGAATTTCAGTGTATTAGAGCCAATGTTAATTGTCAAGGATTTCAGTTTTTCTGTGATTGTTTTGATTCCACATAGTTAATATGTGTGTTATTTCACACATTTTGCTCTTTTGTGCTGTTTTAAGGCCATCTGTATCACATGCAAAGTGCTAGAGGGTTTGATCAATACATTTAAGGAGTGTTTTTGAGTTCTGCCATTGTCATTTTATGTCCAGGCTTTGAAAATTGACTGAGAAGACAGTAAAACACCAGCAGAACCTTTTAGTTTTCTTGTCACAGGCTGACTCAATGGGTGCTAGATATGTGGTCTTTGGAAGTTAATGAGATGCCAGTCAAAATACTCATAATCAACTCTGGATATGCAAGCTGTGCAGATTGATGATTTGGAAACATTTGCTGTCATGTGATGACTTGTCTGCTCTTTAGATAAGTCCAGATAAAAATATACCAAGTTTGTCACTTAATGGGATAAATGTCAGTTAGTTCATGTTTGTTTAGCTTTATTGTTTCAATTTTGTGACCATGGTGATTGATGTATGATATCGTGACCCTTGCAATGTCAGATGATCATCAATATGGCTGTTCCTTATAATAGCAAGGTAATGTATGTAATTTTCAGATTTTGCCCACAAATATTCAACTCAAGATCAAGAAAACAATGTCCTCTCAGAATCTTAGTGGTGAGTATGCATTTTTGTCCAAACAGTTTTATTTATTATTCTGTTGAATGGACCTCGTGGCATATTTTAGGCAACAACATGAGAAGCATAATAATAAGTATGAGTTTTGGCTGTCATGTCAGTGCTGTTCTCTGTGCAATTCATGTTCAGAATGACTAATTTTAGACTTGCATTGTCTCATTCTTGACCACCAGTTTGTCCAGTTTATCATTGCTGGATGTATTACAAATTGTAGCCTGTGGAGTGCTGCATTAATGCTGTCTTCCTTTCCAGACTCAAGTGATGAAAACCCAGATGATCCAGCTCCCTTTGGTAACAAGAAACAGAAATTTGGTGGTCCATCCAGGAAATCACAGCACAGTGCAGACTCAAGGACCAAAAAGTGGTCAGGCAGTCCTCAGTTTGGTTTCCACTCTGGCAAAAAGCAAAAAGGAACTTTCTCAGACAATGAAACTGCAGATGATCCCTACCAGCAAGATGGTGGAGTACCATTCTTCCCTCCAGGTGTTTTGGAAAAGATGCGTGGTCATTCACCTGACTCAAAGAGAAAGAGCAGTTCAGTATCAAACCTTGACCTGCCTGCTGCCAAAAAGAAGAAGGCACCTGTATACAGTACTGCAGCAGAGAAAATCATGGTATGAATGCATTTGAAGACAAATAGTTTCCTGGTTGTCACATCATATCTCCATACAAATGTCCTTAATTTGTCATTGCCCATGTTTTTACAGTCTAGAGATGCAATTTAATTGCCTCTTTCTTTTAACTGCAGGTAGCTGTTTTCAGGGGCCATAAAGTGTCAGGTTCTCCAGATTTCAGGGGGGCTTTATCAACATGCAGTTCAGCCTGTATGTGTGCCTTGAATGGATCGGGAGTGACTGCAGTAAATGGACCGTGTGCAGACGGCAAGGACTATTATACGAGTTCCGAGCCACGGCTCTGTCTTGTGGGGTTGGCTCATTGTTTGATGGCCTGATGCTCTTCCTCAAGGCTGGCATGGGCTTCAAGAAGGGTGGCGGCCTGGGCAAGGAGGGCCAAGGAATCGTCGACCCCGTGGCCATATCGACGCAACGCGGTCGGCGCGGCCTCGGCCTGCGCATGCCCGGCCTGGAACCGGCCATCGACCTCGAGTGGGACCCCAGCGAGGAGGTCGTGGAGGTGAGACTATCAAAAGCAGGCTGGTGCCGAGCAGACGTGTGCCTGAATCCCGAGAGAATGTAGGTTATCCCTATGTTGTATACAACCCCTCATTGACCGGGGCGGGCCATTGCATCATCTCGGGAAGATCGTATCCCTCCGGAGCAAAGCGGTCCCCAGGTGACGCAACGCGTACCTTGGTCAGCTTAGAATCCGACGCAAGACCAAGATAACCTGCATTCCATCGGGATCCCGGCACATGTCTGGTATCGAGTGGGACTTCGTCCGGGAGGTGGAAGTGAGACGACCAAGAACAGACGTGCAACATGGAGTGATTTTAAGTGTAAACCACTGCTAGTGGCATCACAGTTCATGACCTTTTTTTGAGGATTGCTGTAGCGGTAGTTATCTTTCTTTGCTGTTTTATGCTGTGGGACACTGGGTCAGTCATTTGCACAAGCAGCGACTGCCCTTCTGTGTTGACGTGTCACGATGCTGACAGGTGGAAGAATCTTTCGACTGGATTCCTTCGTATGAAAACGAGGTCCCGTCGCTTGAAAAGATGTCATCTTGGATGACGATGGGGCCGAAGAAGAAGGAGATCGATGGAGAGACACACTTCTGCGATGCTAAGGTCCTTTCAGACGTGCTGAACTGCAAGGTACGCATTTAACTAGGTTCGCAGTAGACCTAGTTATTTGTTTTATTTATCGTGATTTGTTGAATTGAGACGTTGCCGCTTTGGTTTCGTAAATCGCGTTTTTGATGACGGCTGCTCGAGCCGAGAGACCGTAACATCCATGAGTGATACTGTGTTATGGAACGTGAAAATACGCATTGGCTTAGCCTTAAGAACTGTGGCGTTTAAGCCGTTTTGGATGTATAACTCGCAGTGCCCGGAGGCGGCGTGTGCAGGTAATGCAGGCAGTTCACAGCCACCATTGTTGCATCAGTGGGTGGACTCTGAGTCATTGTACTTTGTTGAGTGGATGAGAGGGAGAGGTTGATGCGCGAGATAGTGTCTCTGCGTTCTGTCCGCAACAGTCTCGGCCATCTTCGGTTGTTGTAGGACCTTAGCACAGAAGTGTGTAAGCTGATGACTCTAACTTTTCTGTCTGCTGTTGTTTAATTTTCTTTGTGGGGCGATTCATCAGCCTTGCATTCCCAAAGGAAAATGATAAGCAAAAGAGAAATACAGCTGCACATTTATGAAAACCAGTATGGAGTACAATATTAATGCACAGTTATGGCGTAGCATTGCCTTTTGCAATGTGGATGTGTCTGTGAGCTGAATGGTTTCTGCAGAGATTAACTGCATTTTCATGGCCTGCTCAGTGTTGTGATCAGTCGTCATCTGATTTGTGACTGATTGGCGGGGCATGCGATGCCACGATGATTAAGACATTTGAAGTATGCAACAACCATTGAAGGCTTCCGCAGTCACTTTCCGTGTGTTTGGACGAGAAGGATGAAAGCATATCGAGCACTGTTCTCGTGAGGATACGGATCTGCCACCTTTTGAGGGGACCCTCCTACAGTTAGGCGGTCATGACACCAACAAATACTACCCGCTGAGCCGCGTCGTCGTAGGAGACCAGCCTGCTGACTTTTGACCGGAGCCGGTAGATGTCACCACTGTTACGCTGCCCGGGCAGAGCGTGTTTGACCAGCTGCAGCCGGACGAGATGCGCCGGGCCCGCAGCCGCAGCAACCCGTTCGAGTCCATCAAGGGCGTGTTCTTCCTGAACCGCGCCGCGATGAAGATGGCCAACATGGACGCCCGCTTCGACTTTATGTTCACCAACCCGAAGACCGAGGACGGCGTGAGTTGCGTCCGGGAGCGCGGCGTCGCTGCTGCGTGTGTTCCTTTGATTACTGGCAGGCGGCAGTGACGTGCGGTCTGTCTTCAAGAGGAAACTGGGCCGAGCTGGATTATGGGTCCCAGTTTTCATTTTCGGTCCATGCACAGGGTGAACGGGCTAAGCTCATGTGGCGAGGGCCGGGAAGGACCTATTTTAGTTTAGTTCGTTTTCGTATGTCACAATATAACATGAGGACCAGGGCACTGCACCGAGCTTGGTGTTGTACTTGATTTTGGTCATTTTGAATGAGCGAATAACATACGACGTTTCTATTGGATGTCGATTTACTTTATATGTTTGTTATTCCATCCTGGGTAATGTTGTCAGTACTGTTATGCCAAATTTAGGTGCATTAACTATGTCTCTTCCAGAATTTTTGGTTACCCATATTAAGGGTTGTCTTTTCGTGAGAATCAGTAAGCTGACCCTGGTGTTGATACCATCACTGGTCAAGACTAGACCAGTCACAACAGCTTAGTGTCGTAGCCGTACTTTAGATAGCACTGCAGTGGTCGCTGTAATTTTGTTGCTGAGGAACAAGGAATGGCCGTTGTTTTAAACAGAATGCCAGTAAATCACAAATATAATGGCATCTCTGATATACGGAATGGAGTTTTGTGGGTTACCATCATGTTTTTTGTTTGTTTGTGTTTTGCCGTGTCCAGGAGTCAAATGGAATATGCTTCCGTCATTGCTCCATTGTTGCTGTAAAATCTTCGTTCGCAATTATATTTGCGTCTTCGAAAATGCACCAGAAATTTAAACAGAGGATAACAAACAACCGAGACAGGCCTCGAATGATGAAGTTTACATAAGCTCGCTCACAGTACTCCGGATTGCAGTATCCCGTGCTGGGAGAGTTCGACCTGCTGTTCTTCGCGGACGTTTGCGCCGGCCCGGGCGGCTTCTCCGAATACGTGCTGTGGAAGAAGAAGTGGCAGGCCAAGGGGTTCGGCTTCACACTGCGCGGAGAGAACGACTTCAAGCTGCACGACTTCCACGCCGGCCCGGTGGAGACGTTCGAGCCGCATTACGGTAGGTCAGGGTGTCAGCGGGACCAGAAAAGGACAGATGTGACAGATGAATGCTGTCATGGGGCTCCTTGTCGTGAGAGGGATAAGTGATGGGAGGTGTAGTACTGCTCCTTAAGAGTCCGTACCATTCTAGCATATCGTGCTCGTATCGATGGAGGGGACGCAAACGGAGCCCCGTTCGCGAACCTCCTTCGCTAGGTACCGAGATATCAGTCCCGGGGGCAATGCTAGTAGGTTGGTTCTCGAACGTCATTTGAACTTCGTCAGCTGTTGCGTTGCCAAGACAAATTGCACCCTCTGCTGGGAGCACGTTGCACGTATATTGGACGGGGTCGATTGTTTGTAGTTTGATGGAGGCCGCCATTCTTAACAGAGCCACCGCGGCGCCCACCGAATTAACTGCGAGGTAGCTTGGTGTGCCCATCGAAATATCGTGGGTGACGTCACAGGCTAGTTTATGAACGCCGTTTGGCGGAATATGCCAATCAAGGTAACCTGATGTGCATCGTAGGCCAGTTATGAACGGGGCTAAGGTGACACTAATTTGGCATGCCTGTCTGAGACGGTGGAACATTTGTAGTCGATGAACGGCATCACTGCAGTGGAGAACAAGGCGTACAGGACGAGGGTATTAGGACTGCATAGGGGATTGTCGTACCCGACTTTCTTCGGTACTGGAGCACAGTTCGAAACTGATGATGAGCTGCAAAGACCAGCCCGTGTTGACTGCCATCTGATGTTACGCACAGAGATATACAACAAATGCTCAGTGCCTATTGAAATTGTCCAATGTGCATGTTTTTGGTCAGTGGGAGAAGCATTGTAAAGTTTTTTCTTATGTAACTATTTCGGATTTAAACCGGTCAATCCCGGCGGTAGTGGTATCTTCTCTGGCCACTGTCCGCACGCTGTCGTCCACGTCCACGTCCACACGCGCGGCCGGTGACGCCCGGTGGCCGGTGCCGCAGGCGAAGGGCGGACTCGGCGGCGACGGTGACGTGTTCAGGCGGAAAGAACCAGCTGGCGTTCCGGGACTTCGTCATGAAGCAGACCGACCACCAGGGCGTCCACTTCATGATGGCCGACGGCGTACGTGGTGCAGCAGGGGCGACCTGCGAATCGGTCGTTGTATTCGTGCGTGGGCAGTCGTGGCTGTCATTTGGTATGATTGTGCACCGTGCTTGTCGCAGTCCGATGACATGTGCGTACTTTGTTAATTAACCACTTTTCTTATACTGAACATCTGTGAATGGTAATGTACGCACTGTGGCAGTGGTGGTAGTGATGAGGAATGCGTATCATGATGGCATTCTCCGATGGGCTGCCCCGTCACATTGTCCCTGGCGTCGTGGCGCTAATGACGGACGAGGCTGCACGAACAGAGCGGACGGTCTCCGTCCCTCGCGGGCTGCCCTTGGTGACTGAGACAGGACGGCGCGGATGTTAGGAGCTGCTCCTGTCCCCGGCGTCTCTATCCCGCACGGTGACAGACTCTGCACTCGGCTCGGGTTTCGGGCGCTGACGAGCGGCGGTTGCCTCCCCGCGGCCGGCCGGGCCCCGTACTCGCTCGGCAAACGGTCCGGCCTCGTCCGCTGTTTGCCGGGGCGAGTGGTCCGCGCGCGTTGATCGGAGGCCAAACAGAGGAGCGGATCGCGCCGCCGGCGGCCGCCCGAGTTCGCCGTATCCGTCTGGTCTCTGTTTGCCGCGTCAGTACGGTTTTTGCCGCCGGATATCCGTCCGGCCCGTTTCAGTGGCCGTTTCACTGGGCGGTTTCGGTAGTCGCCGTTCTGGAGGTTCTTTAGCGGTGTTTCGGTGCTTTAATGAAATGATGTTTTCCAGGGGTTCTCCGTTGATGGTCAAGAGAACATTCAGGAGATTCTGTCGAAACAGCTGTACCTGTGCCAATTCCTCACTGCCCTAAATATCGTCAGGACAGGTCAGTGGTGACTGTTAGTCGATTATAGTATTTTGTAATATCAGATTACCCATGAGATCAGACATGACGGACCATGATAAAGATACGAACGTGATCAAATTTTGAGAGAATGTGGAGACCTTGGCTGGAAGCTGACGCCAAGTAAATACTTCTGTTACCAGTAGGCGATGTACTTTCCGTCTCCAACCAATACGTCTAGTTCAGGGTATCGCGAGATCAGCTTCTTAGCAGCAAATGGTCGGAGAAAATGAATGAAATGAAATGAAAAATGAATGAAAAATGAAATGAAAATGAAATGAACCCTTCGGATATTGCCCAAATGGTGTTGGGATCCGGCCCGTGCCGCAGGACCTGCACAATAAACAGGACGTACTTTACAGACCCTGGTCCTCAAGAGAACCGAAATCTGGGATAAAAATGCCACAGTCATTAAAGCCGGACGACGCTAAGATTTCTTTTACGTGCCGTCAGCCCAGTGACGTTTTCGTTTTGAGATGTGGGAGTTTTCTTTTTTTAATTGAACTGTGCAGGTTCCTCAGGATGACACATTGGGGTCTGGCACACATACGACTATAAATGGGGCCTTTTACCACGAAGCATCTGAAACGATATGGATTGTACTATATGCTTGTGCGACATGATATGCAAAGGCTTTTTTCAAATTATGTACGAAAAATTATCGGCGAATTTTGTGCAACATCTCGACGACATACGGTGTCGGTATGTTCAAGTGTGTGGACTGGTTCATGTTACTCACATTCGGACTTGTGATTTTATTAAGTTGTAGCGTGATCATAAATGTAACAGAGCAGGTGATGCCCTTCAGTCATTCCATCACGTAACCCGTGTGACGTATTTTCCGGAAAATCCATGGAAAATCGTCCAACATTTATACAAAACTTAACAATGAACAAGTGCCCGTGAACGTAGACGTTGCATGGTACATTTCCTTTGCATATTCTGCTTTTCAGTTTACGTCTCGTGTTTAAAACAGGATACAGAATAGGATTCATGCATAACTCCCCAATCACAGCTAAGTCTGGAACACGGACTTGACACATACTTGAATTGGTACAGACAACCGTTATGCCCCTGCGTCCAGTCCCCATAGGACAATGATACGATAACGCGCATTCCCTGTTTGCCAGGCGGCCATTTTGTCTGCAAGTTGTTCGACCTGTTCACGCCGTTCAGTGTGGGGCTGGTGTACCTGATGTACATGGCCTTCAAGCGGGTCTGCATCATCAAGCCCAACACCAGCCGACCGGCCAACTCGGAACGGTAACTCTCCTGTGCCGGGGGGAGGGGGGGGGGGCACCAGCTCCTTCGCCGCTCCTGCGGCATACTGTCCACTCCACCACGACCGACAGAAGACATGGGACGAGCCGGTTATCGCACGTAGCTTTCACGTCGCTGTTTGTAAAGTGTAATTCTGGCGGACTGGTCTGTACATTCGAAAGGACAGGAGGATGCAGTCATCGGCTAAAGAAAGCCTGAGCTACGCGAGTTTGCAGCATACGGAACTTGAGTTTGAAAAGAACTGGAACAAACGTGACCAAGGACGCGGGCCGTTATAGGCTACTTATTTTTGTATTTTTTGGAGTCCGTCCATTCGGGTGCTTTTATTGTCATTATTTTTTTGTCGCAGAAGCTCACCTACAAAAACCAAGGTGTTTAAAAGACGTGTGCTGTTTCGATAGACTCCTTACGGAAACAACTAGTTTTGGAAAGAGGCTGTGTCCATGAGACATCACGCCGTGGTGCCACCTGGCCGCCCTGCCGTGTGGCGCCGCTCCCCTCGATCCGTCCTGCCTGAGGCGGTGTCCGTGTGACGTCACGCCCGGCGCCAGCTGACGGCGCCGCTGCCGCAGGTACATCGTGTGTCAGTGGCGGCGGGAGGACACGGACGCCGTGCGCGACTACATGGACGAGGTCAACCAGCGGCTGGAGTCGCTTGGGACCTTCTCCGAGGAGGACGTGACGGAGCTGGTGCCGCTCGACCTGATGCGCGACGACCAGGCCTTCAACGAGTACATCGTCCGCTCCAACGAGGAGTGAGTGGCCGCGCGCCGCTGGCGCCCGGCGGCCGCCGCCGATCCGGGCGGGCGGCTTTCAGGCGACACGTTTCCGGCCGCCGGCAGCGGCAGCGCGCTGCAGATCAGGAGCGATGTGGTGCTTGTTGCGTGAAGGGAGCAGTTGGCTGCATCGAGTACTGCAGGCCTGAAGGCGGGTGTCTCCGGCTCGGACGATTAGAGAGTCTTGTTTCTCAGCCGGCTGGCCGGTCAGCCACAGCCCCGCCCTCTCTGTGTTGCGTTCTGTTGCTCGTATTACCGGCGGGACGGTGCTGTCCAAAGTCGCGGTCAAACGCACTCTGTTCAGTTGATGCAGGTGACGCATGTTTGTGTGCATGTGTCGACACACACGCACACACTCGGGCTGTTCGGAGGGCAGTACACATCAGTCCGACGGTGACCCCTGCCGCCAGACTGGGCCGGCGCCAGATCACCAACCTGACCAAGATCCGTATGTTCTACCGGGACACGGCGCTGCGCGAGGACCGGCAGCAGGACCTGCGCAGGCGGTGCCTGGACGCGTGGGCCGTGCCGGACCTGGCGCGCACCTCGCGGTCCTCGGCCGGCCGGCCGGAGGCCGCCTTCCGGGAGCTGGCCGCCGACGCCGAGCTGGAGGCGCTGGCGGCGCCGGCCGTCCGGCTGGACGCGGCCGCACTGCGCGCTCAGGTGCGCTCGCCTTACGACTGGTGCGCAGTGGTGATGGGCGTGGAGCCGGAGACTCGCCGGGACCGCTGCCTGGTGCTCGGTGAGTGGTGTATCCTCACCCTCCCCCTCGCTGGAGGAGGGGGGAGGGTGCTGATGGTGGCCGCTGTTGCAGTGGCATTTTGTTCAGAGGTAATTCCATAAAACGTTGGCAAAGAGCCGAGGAGGCGAAGCAGAGGGCTTCGTGATGATCGTTTCGTGTTTCTTGACATGCTGTGCTCGCGAGGAAGAGTCAGCGTTGTGAACGTGGCTGCTCTATAAGTATAATAATGCTGCTCCGGATAAGACGTCCAAATCTTACCCGGCTGCGTGGTGTCCGTCCACCGGATCCCGCCGGCCGTGGCCGTGCGGTGTTTGTACAGCCGTGCCGCCTGACCTAACGTTGCCGCGCCGGCGCCGCCGCCAGGCCTGGGCCGCAAGAACGTCTGGCGGCGCGGTGCGACGGAGTCGCAGTGGTCGAAGCTGGACGGTCTGGAGCTGCCGGCCGGCACGCTGGTGCTGGCCGAGGTGGTGACCGAACTGCGCGGCCGGCTGCGGCAGCCGCTGGCGCAGCGCCGCTGCGCCGCCCTCCACCTCATCGACGCCGTCCGGCTGGGCGGCGTCGACGTGCGCCGGCGCCCGCTGGCCGTCCGGCTGGCCGCCTGCGCCGCCTTCGCCGCGGCCGTCAACAAGCCCAGCCGCACCGAGACGATGCCCGTGCGCTGCAAGCGCGCCTACCGCATGGACGAGGTGGACGAGCTGCTGGACAGGTGAGCGCGGCCGCACCCCGGCGGCGACCGGGAACGGAGCCCGGCGCCGGCGCGGTCGGCCATCGGGTGTGGGGTGAAGTGGTGCGATGTGGTGTGATGTGATGTGAGATGAGATGGAGTGTGCGGGTCCTGATGTGAGGTATGAATCCTGACGATGAATGACGATGACGAATCCTCGTGATGAAAGGTGAACGCTCGTGGCTTTGTGTTCCGATTCTCCCGTGACTTTGGTGACCACAAGTTCAAATGATGATTTGTCAATGCCAAATAGCTGTGTTTCCAGGCCGATGTATCAGGACCTTTTGGGATCTCTGATTTGCATTTTACCAGCGCGGGAAATGAGGTTGTGTTGTTTGATTGGCTGTCATCGCTACTGGGCTTTCTGTTCCCTTTTTCTTTCAGCTTTCGGACAACTTACGTCGGCTCCCACTTACTTTGAGCTTTCAGTCCTTGCGTTGCTGCCCCGTGGCTCCTTGGCCAGTTCATTTTCAGCTGCGCGACGTTTGTCTTCCGTGCAATGCGCGCGCGTTGTTCGTTGCGCCCCGCGCTGTCCCTGCGGCAACCTTGCAGTGACTGGTGCTGTCCATGCGGCCGATGTGGTGCCTTGACCCTGCGAAGACCTGTGCGGTCCGTCCTGTGGCCTGTCCGGCCGCTGGTGGTGACTGGTGGCTTGTGATGGCTGGTGCTGTTCGTGGGGAGACGTTATGATGATGCCTGTGGCGGCTGCGTTTCCCGCAGTCTGAAGCGCCACCCGGTGAAGGGCTCCCACCACTCGGAACGCCTGGTGCACGTGGTGGAGGAGGACGAAAACGAACTCTGCTTCTTCGTGCCCACCGGCCTGCTGCTGCTGAAGAGTACCAAAGGTGGGCGGGCTGGGGAGAAGGGGAGGAAGTTGGTGACGTCACATGGAAAACGGTTGCCACCGACATCGGCAACCTTGTGGTCCGGATTCCCCGCCGAACTGGGAGAAGGGGGTCAGCGTGGGTTTAAGGACTGTGGAGAACGGGAGGTGGTTGGCTGCACCCTTATGTTCGGCAGTTCGGTGCCGTGCAGTTTTGCTGCGTGTCAGAATAGTGGGTGCAGTGATAGACGCTACTGAATTCCATGTGGCCGCCCTGAACGACCTCAATGGTGTCGAATTGTCGGCGTCTGGATACGTAGTCATTTCTGAGCCATCCAGTCATCGCTTTAGCACCACTGTCCAGGGCCGTGACTCACGGACCCTGGTGAGGACACAGTCTTCCCGGCGTCCTGTGTGTATCCGTGTGCGTACGTATGTGTGCGTATGTTCGCCGTGGCCCGCGCTGACTTGACTGGCCGTGCCGCAGACCCGTGGATGGTGTCATTCAGCCGCACCCAGCAGCGCCAGTACTGGTTCGACCGGCGCAACAACCAGAGCTCGTACGAGTGCCCGGCCGCCTCGGTGGCCGAGTTCCGGCACACGGCGCGCGCGCGGCTCTGCTGGCCGTGGCGACCGGACGGGCGCGGCGTCGCCGAGCCGGCGCCCGACGGCGACGAGCTCGACCGCGCCCAGTTCGCCGCCCACATGGCGCTGCCACCGCGCTGAGCGGCCCGCGGGACGGGCGGCGCCGGCCGCCCGGACCTCGCGCCGCGATAGCTCCCGCGCGAGGCCGAGGAGCGCGCCCGCTGTGATCCGCTGCGGCGCCGCGGGCCGCGATTCGCGGGCGAGCGCGATGGGCCCGCTCGAGCCGGTTCGGGAGTGGACGTGGCCCGCTCTCTGCGGTGATGGCTGAGCGGGACTGTGTACCGTTTGGCAGAGTCGCGCTGTCCCATCGAGTGGCTGCGGCTGTGGGACCTGCTCGCCGGTATAGGGGGCGCTGCCTGTCCGGTGCGGCAGCGGCCTCCCCGTGCGGTGTCGGTCCTGTCATTTCTTCTGCTGCCGGTGGTCCTGAAGTCAATACATCCGCTGCCGTTTGGCCGCCTGCACTGAGGAGACTGGGCCAGTGAGTTGCCCCATAGGCAGCCTTTAGAGCACCGGCAAGTGGCGCGTGCCGCCACCGCAGGCGACTGGACCCGTCGACGTCAGCGGCAGCGGTACCTGCCGAAGATGTGGACTTGTACCTGTCGACGCCAGGGACACTGCCAGCATCAGGGACAGCCGTTCTTACCATCTTGGTAGGCAGTTCCCCGGGCCACCGTCGTAGACGTTTCCACCCAGCGGCCTCACGTTTTGTTGGCCCGTACTGCGAGTACGTGAGCCGCTCGGTGTTCGGCCCGCTTGTGTGGCGTGGAGTTTCGCGTCGCCTGTCGTTGTCAAACGCATCAGACGGACGGATTTCACTGCTGAGACACCCGTCGGTGCGTCACGATGACTGTAGCGTGGCCTGCGGCGCCAATTTTCGATGTCACACATCTGAGTTATAAGCGTCGTCATGCTATCCGGGCCGTGATGACGTCATGTGACTGCGTATGTGATACCATATGTTGGTGGCTGTTTGGTGAGGTCACCTTAAATGTGCTTCTTTGTGTGCCCCGTTGCAGGGGTGCGGGGCCTATCGGAAGGCTGTGAGCTCGTTTTCAGGTGGCGAGCGTTAATCACGAGAGCACGTGCGGTATGTCCGTGCACGGTCTTTGTTTGCCGTCGGGGTCGACGCGCGGGCTGATTCACTGCGGTTGTCGATCCGGGGGCTGTGTTTTGCGGGTGGACGGGAGGGTTTCGTCGTGTCTGACGGCCCCAGTGCCGGTGGTATTGTGCAGCGCCGCTGGAGGACTCGCTCCAGTCCCAGGAGCCGGCCGCGAACGTGACCGCCGGCCATTCTCGATCCCCTGAGGCGATGACCTGACTGACACCGTGATCTCCCCGATGATTGGCTTATGCTCGCCTTCGTGCATTTCGTTTTGACAGTAGGATGTGGTAACTGGACTGTGGATGTGCTGGGCAGCGTTGCCCGTTACATTTGGGTGATCTGAGGACAAAACAAGCGTTTGGTCGTCGCCAGGCGTGTTTTATCGCGGGCCGCTCCGGCGTCGTCTGATGTCGTCGGAGGCGGCGTTTGGCGGTCTCGTCCCGTCGACGCAGCGGGCGCTGACGCTGCTGGGCCGCCAAACCTCCGTGCGCCGCCGGGTCCGATCGTCTTTGCGGTGCGGTCGCCGCGGACTGGCCCGAGGCGTATCGGTGTGAACACGGCTGGCCGGGCCGGCCGTCGAGCCTGACTGCTGACGTCAGGCTGTGGACTGGAGGACAGGTGCGCAGGTTCGCGCTCTGGTCCTCGCCTCCGCCTAGCCCGAGACCAGTGCTCACGCAACAGAGGGCTGCGGTTCCATCGACTTCCCGAGTCACGTCATCGGTTGTGGAGTCAGTGTCGTAGTGCTTGGTGTTCTGTGCGAATGAAACAGACATTGGCGATGTCTGGTTTTCTCGTTTCCCAAGTGTGCCATTGCCCGCGGGTAGAACATTTGCCTAGTTCGCACGCCTTCCGGGGCTCTGGGGGTGGGGTGATTTGACACCTCGTTTGCAATGGGGTTGTTTATGTCGTTATCAGCTGTTAGGAACGATACATTGACCTCATGGATCCTGTCCCATATAGCTGCGAATATTCCGCATGATTTCCATGCCAATGCACGGAACGAAAGAACTGAAAAACGTTGTTTTCTCTCTCACTGGCCTGCTTGCGTACGGCGCTGCCGGTGTGTGAGCGCACTACGCACACTGCCGTGTGCAAATTATGGTGACTACAAGTATACGGAGGAACTGCCAATGCATCGCACCAGTTCTTGTGACCCGCGCCGATCATTTCGTGCCTGACCAAAAACTGGCAGCGCACCTAGGTTTCGAAGAATTTCCCCCTGTTCTCCAAACTTCTTCCAAGCGTGATTTAACAAGTAAGCGAAAGCCGTTCGTCAAACGTATCTTAAGATTGCCCGTTTTCGCGTGTTAATTAGAAAAGAAACGAAACATAAGGCTTTCTGAGCATTCACCTAGTGGTGTCGCAAACAATACGGACATCCTTCTTCCGCAAAACTTCCTGTAACTGACATTAACTGGCGGTTTGCTGCATGCAACAGCCAGCACAATGCCACAAAAGCTATGAAGAAGTAAAGGAAATGACGGGTTGTTTTCTCTTGTTTACTGACAGGGAACGGCATATCTCAGAATCGCTCATTGGCGAATTGTTCTCACCTGTGTGCTCTTGCGATGATTTATAAATTACTGTGTGTTGTTTTCGCCAAAAACTTTATGGATTGCTGCGTAAACCGAGAAAATAAGGTGTGGATCCACTTAGTTCCTGATTTAAGTCTGTTTCTTCCAAACAACAGTGTTTCGTTGGCACGATGACGGCTGATCTCTTGAATAATGCATGCCACTGTATAACGTAAAATCGTGTAACCGTACCCAGTCCTTTCACCGGTCGGACCGCTGACGTCAAGCCAATCGCGTGAGCTTTATTTGCGCAGGCGCAGTTGCGATACTGATTTTTCTGCGGCGATATCGAACGCCATCTTGAGCATTTGATAAGGAATAGGTGGTATCTAGCAGGATATTTTTCCGATTAGGTAAACAAAAACTAGGTGAGATATCATCTTATCAAGCATGGCAAGGTTTGGCTGTCCCTGGTTCGTATAGCAAGTCTTCCTGTACGATTGTGACGAATATTGCGCATGTGAAACGAAAAGCTACTTTGTTTATTTTGATGCCTGCAGGGTCGCGTATTTTAACAATATCGGTAATTTGTGTGCGATTGTTTCAATTTGACATACAGTTAAATGGGGTTATATTCATGACAGTTTATTTTAATTTTCCCACAGTATATTGGGAGCATTTTGATGTGCTTTTTAATATTTGCAGTGTATGAGAACCTTTAGTGAACATATTCCAGTAAAACAAAGTACATCAGTGGTATTATAGGTTGATATGTAAATGGCTTCATTCATTAGGCCTGTGTTAATTTGCCTCTGTATAATAAGTGGACATTGTTTTGTAATGACTCCCATCATCAGTCCTCTTTGCAACCCTAACAAGGGCAGTTTGCTGTTGTAACATTGCCATCAGATAGCAGTAGTCTTTTTTTGTAGTGCCATGCTGCCATAGAGAATTATGTCATGTGTCTGGGATTCAGTCTTGTTGTAGAGATGTCTGGCATGTGATCATATGTAACTGAGTTTATGGTAGCAGCCATTTAAGTTGCATACTTTATTTTGGTATTGAATGTGCAAATAGTTCCTTACATTTGGAACCTTTACTGCCTTTTCAAAGTGACTGAAGTTTAAAATGCTGCAGTTTTGGAAATTTTCTCTTTTGATACCTTTTTAAAGTCACCTATTCCTTATTGTTGTCAATTATTCAGTGATACATGCACCTTGGTGGGATGGGATCTTGTGTGCTTTGTATCAAGATGACTATGTGATAGAAGAATCCAAATGGCACCATTAATACACTGTTATTCATGCACAACCTGGCATCTTGTTTTAAGCATTTGTTATGTGTAGTTACACAGATTTTTTGCTGCTTGGACATTGGTCATTCATCTTGAAAATGTTTTATCTTTGAACTTCTTCATGCATGAAATCTGCTGATGGGAGCAGTGAATGTTTTGGTACTACATGATGGTGATGTTCAGCACCAGTTGTATTTTGTGGTAAGGATAATGAGAAGCTCAGGCCACAGTAGATAGCAAGTGCTGTTTCCTTTGAATAGAAGATGTAATGCATGATGCATGGAACTGTTAATATTGGCATGTAATGCTCCAAAGATGGGTTAAAAGTACTCATATTCATACTTCTCAAAGACTTTAAGTATTTTGAGTTACTGTACATTGTTATGCAGTTTAGTTAAATACAAAATAGCTGTTTATGCAAAATGGTGCACTACAGCAAAAAATACATATGATACAGGTCTGTTGCCCAGTGGTATAGAATGACTCCAGCCATTGGTATAGAGATATTATACCCACTTTCTTTGTGCAAAAAAACACATCGTTATATTGCATTCCATTTCACAAAGGTGTTGATGACAAAGTGGGTATAGTTATCTTTGTTATGCCCAAAATGGTGGCTTCCTATTGCTCACTATTTTTTTGTGCCCAGCAATTAGGAGACATTGTTTCCTGGTTGTAAGGTATTGTGCATTTTATGGTGTGACTCTGGACTCTGTTTGCAGTATTAACATATTATATTCATATATTCTCAACTTGTTGTGTATTCAGTCATGTTATTTTCAGTATGAAAAAGACAAACCTAATTTCTGCCCCTGATTAGGATGCTTGTGCATTGCTTGCCACAAAGGTAGGAAATGAAAGTATGCATGTTCTCTTCCTGAATTTATTCATTTTATGCTTCTTGGATTCTTTGAGTTTTTTGGATTCTTCACTTCTGGATTCTTTGAGATGGTCAGTAATTGATATGGAAGAAAGAAGCATAACAGTACTCTCTTTGTGTGTTTCTGGCACACAATTTGCTGAGTTAATTGACTGATTGATTATTGGGGCTTAGTGTTGCACCAACTTCAATATCACTTGGCACCCATTTGCCCATTGCTGAGTTAAGGTGATATAAATGGCAAAAACCACATCATGATTTGCTTCATGAAGCATCATTTTTCATTCAGGTGGCCAATGGTGATCACCTTCCCCCATATCATAATATCAGCACATCATACTTGCAAAGTGCATGTATGGTGCTCATTCATAAAATGTGATGTGAAGAATATCATCTTTAAACAGCTTGTGTGGTTATGGTAATATGAAAGTCATGATTTGGAAATGATTGTATACAGTGAAGGTTGCATGCTATTATGTTGCCATTATCATATAAAAATTATTTTAAACATGAACTGCAGAGTGATTGGTGATCAGGACAGGTCTGTGACCTGTGCCAGGTGTGTGCTGTCACAGGATTACCACTTTTCTGCATTTTCCTGTGGATGCTGTAGCCATTAGTAGGACTGGAACAGGATGTAGTATGCCAGTTCATGCTGTTCAGGAAACTGAACAGGACAGTACTGTTATGACCTGGTGGCTCTGTTTCAGGTGCTGCATTACCTGAACATTACCCTGATAACTCTGTTACAGGTAGTGTGTGTGGGGAGCTGACTGGACCAGTGTCCTGATGTTCTGATAGCTCTGTTACAGGCAGTGCATGAGGTGAGCTGCCCTGGACAGTACCCTGATGAAATCACAGCACTCTGATGAACTTGGCCCATTTGTGCAAAAGAGACCATGTCAGATCGTTTTAGGGCAACCTTATGTCAGTTATCAATGGGCCTTGAGGGCTCTCTGTCTCTGTTGGGCAGCGCCCAGTACCGACGTGGCTCCATGTCAGAAAGTTTTGCAGTCATTGTGGGCAAGACAGACTACAGTGGCATTTTGTCACCACTTGTTGCCCTGCATGACATCCCCGGGTTCGCGGTGCGGGTTGGTCGCCCAGTATATTTTGCGTGCAGTGAACGTTGTGAAAGATCCGCCATGCCCGAGATGATTCGTTTTTTAATGATCGATGACTGAATGGTGGTATGTTTGTATGTGTGTGTTAAAATATGTATGACTCATCAGCATTGTGTTTGTTTGATTGTCATTGTTGACACCCCAAAATAAACCATAAACCAGCCAGCCAGCCAACCTAGAAAGTACCCTGATGTGCTAATGGCTGTACTATATGACAGGCATTGCATTTGGGAAGCTGAGCATACTTATCATGTAGCATACTCTAGGATCAAGGAAAACATTTTGAACCAGTTGGTTCCACAGAATTGACATATTTTCAAAGCATGCATTGTTGTCTAAGAGCAGTAATTTTGGCAGTTGTCTTGTAGTCAGACAGGAAAGTGTTGTAATCCCAAACAAAGACTAAAAGAACATGTTATGTATATCTTCACCAGTCTAAGTCATCCAAAAAAGGATAATACATGCATATGTTAAGTGCATGTGATAAGCGAGAAAGGCATATTGCACAATGATATCTTTCCACGTGATATCATTCCTTCACGAACAGTTTTTAGTAATGCGGTATGGGCGTGCTTGCAAACGTCAAGGGCTTCGCCACAGTGAAAACAGTGGGATATCAAGTTTGTTTATCCTGATGAACTGATGGCTCTGTTACAGGCATTGTATGAGGGGAGTTGACCTGGACAGTACCCTGATGACGTTCCTTCCAATGCAATGCCTAAGATGTGATGCTAACTACTGCAGAAGTTGAGAGGGATGCATCCCTCATCCAGCAGAACTCATGAGAGATGGGACTACGTTTCTGCACCACTCGACTGACTTCCTTGAAATGGCAGAGCATTGTTACGACCTGCAGCTGCACTCAGAAGAACTTCTGGTGTCAGAGTAATTTAGCTCATGTGGTCTGTCTCTGGCCACGGTCGTTGTTCTGAAGTCATGCCCCCCAACAGAAGTGAATGCGCCGATGTGGTCCTGACGAAGATCAGCGTCGTGAGGCCCGACCTTGACTGCAGACAGTTTTTCACCCCACGGCTCTGACCGGACGGCACTCCAACGTCCCCGCTGTGCCGTTTCAGTCCGTGAGCGGCGCGCGCGGCCGCCAGCCAGCCAGCCGGGGCGCGGCGGACCGATACGCCGGCCGACGCACACGTGCGGGCTGCCCCGGGCGCCGCCGCGCGGGCCGCGTCCCGGGCCGGCCGCCGCCGGGCGCGGCCATGGGCGGCGCCGAGCCGGCCTGAGCGCGCCGAGCCGCCCGCGGCGCCGCAGCCATGTCGGCCGTCAGCGCCGGCGTCAGGACGCCGCTGCAGACCGTGCCCGAGACGCTCACCGCCGACCATGTGTCCGCCGGCAAAGTCAACAAGGTAAGCCGGTCTCGGCCGGTGGCTTAGTCCGCCCGGGGGGGAGGGGGGCGCGTCTCCGCCCTCCGGGCGAGGTCGGCAGGGGGACGGGGGTCCGGATGGCTCGTGGACGTCCTTGCGACGCGGGCTTTACATGACAATGTGTAATGTGGTACGCGGAGAGCTGGTGGCCGTTGCTGCGGTCGTCAGTTAGTCCTCGGAGGAGGCTGGTGAGCGCATTTGGAAGGGTTGCATGCGGTCTTAACGGTGGCTGATCGCATGCCCAGCCGGGTTAAGCCGGAAGTCACGTGGTGGTTTGGCTGAAGTACTGCCATTCTGAGGATGTACAAGATGATGCGCGGTGCGACAGATACGGGTGATGTTTGGCGCGATTCACCAAACCAGGGCGCTGAGCGCGAAGGCCTGCCTACCGATGGCTGTTTCGCGATGCTGTGGAACCGATTCGACTAAAACGACGTGCGTGAGATGTGTGTGGAGGCCGGTAAACTCCTCTCGCTCTGGGCCCAAATATAACACTGCATGGAGAGCGGTTTAGAATGCTCCTTTCAGACGGAGCACGCGGGCCGGAGGGAGGCTTTGGGCCCAAATATTACACGGCATGTAGAGCGTTTGAGAATGCTCGCTTCAGACGAAACACGTGGGTGGGAGGACGCCGGTGGAGGGTTCTGGCCCCAGACGAACGTCATAGACACAGTCGACGCTTAGGCGGTGAAAGGCTCGGACTTGAGATTGATGACGTTATTCGAATGGGTCCGGTTAGAGTGCGGCCGCCTCAGGCTCAGGCTCAGGCTCGCTGACTTCGCAGACTATCGTGTGCCGTTCAGGCCGTCTGCAGTCTGACGACACCACAGGCTGAGCCGCCGTCCGGGCAGCGTGAGCGGCGGGCGCGCGGCTGCACGCGGTGCCGCCGCCGGAGCCGGCCGGCTGGCCCTGGACACGCCACAGGTGTCCGCCCGCCAGAGGCCTCGCCCCGCCAGCCGGCCTGCGGCTGCCGGTGGAACAGACGGCCAGAGCGGCACGCAGCGCGCCACCAGAAACGCAGAAACGGCCGATCGATCGCGCGTTGGCAGCCGGCGGCCTTTCCTGCGGCCGGCTGTGTGGGGCCTGACAGGTGCCCTGGCGTCAGGCCATGCTCACACCGCGCCCTCCCATCCCCCCGCCCCTCCGCCCCGCCCCGGTCTCGCAGGTAACCGACGATTACGCTCCGGTCCGGTTAAGTATAGCGTGCCGGCTATATCGGGCTTGGACGTCCGCTGTTGTTGGCGATTGAAGCTAGGCGGTCATTTGCTCGCGCCCATCATTTTTACTCAGGCCGAGTGCTGCCACGCGGCGGATTCCAGTGGATGAAAGTTCCGGACCTTTCCATAGATGGCGCTGAGTGCGGTGTCGGGCAGGTGCCCAGTTTTGGTGGAACGAATCGCATTTTATCGCTCGATTATGACTTTCTTGTGTTGAAAGTCGTCACGCTGCTGGATACGGGCTCGTCCGTTGACAGGACGCACGTGACGGCCGCTATTTCGGAAGCGGAGGCCGGCTGCGGTGTCGGCCGGCTCCGCGCGGCCTCGGCGTGGCAAACTGCGCCGCAAGCCGGCCTCGGGCGCGGCCGAGAATTTCCGCTCGGCGAATTTTCTCTAGCGGGCCGCGGTGCGTGGCGCCCGGCCGGCCGCCGCCGGCCGCCACCTCGGCACCCCGAGCCGGGCCGGTGATTTCCCTGCTGTCGGCCGGCGAGCGGACACGTTTTCACCGAGCTCGTACGAGCAGGAAGCGGCGCCTGGCGTGTGGCCGAGCTGCGGCGAACGGCCGCCGAGCGGCGACATTTGGTGGTCAGCGGCGGCGGGCCGGACGTCCGGATGGCCGGTGTCTCTGCTCTGCGGGAGCGGGAGGCGGCCGGAGTCTCTGCTCTGTGGGAGCGGGAGGCGGCCGGAGTCTCTGCTCTGTGGGAGCGGGAGGCGGCCGGAGTCTCTGCTCTGTGGGAGCGGGAGGCGGCCGGAATCTCTGCTCTGTGGGAGCGGGAGGCGGCCGGAGTCTCTGCTCTGTGGGAGCGGGAGGCGGCCGGAATCTCTGCTCTGCGGGAGCGGGAGGCGGCCGGAGTCTCTGCTCTGTGGGAGCGGGAGGCGGCCGGAGTCTCTGCTCTGTGGGAGCGGGAGGCGGCCGGAGTCTCTGCTCTGTGGGAGCGGGAGGCGGCCGTAGTCTCTGCTCTGTGGGAGCGGGAGGCGGCCGGAGTCTCTGCTCTGTGGGAGCGGGAGTCGGCCGTAGTCTCTGCTTTATGGGAGCGGGAGGCGGCCGGCGTGTCTGGACGCTCGCTCCTGCGCTCGCTCGCGAGCCGTGTGTGGGGTGTTGTGGCGACGTTTGCATGTGTGGGATAATGCACCGTTTTCGGTGCGTTTGGTTTTCTCCCGAGTCGCGGCGCGAAGCTTCTCCTTTGTCTGGGTCCTCCACATTCACGACCTCGGGCGGCGCCGTCACCGTGATAGCGGCGTGAGGCGGCCGCGTCCAGTCGCCGTCTCCGGACGGAGCGCGCCGACCGGCGCAGGACAAAACCGCGCTCAGGGCGCCGCGAGGCCGGCGAGAGCGTGTCGGCCCACCCTCCGGGCCGGAGGTTTTCACGGCGGCGGGCCGGGCACCGCCGCCCGCTCCGCTGAGGCCGCGCCGGGCCGCTGTTCCCCGCTGGAGGGCCTGCTGCGGTCGTGGGCGGTGGCCGTCCGTAACGCGTTCCGGCGTGACCGCCGCTCGGCAGCTGCTCGACGGCGGAGTGTTGGTCGGAGGTGGAGGTTTGGTCTTTATTCGGTGTGTTTTTACTTGAGTTTTCAGGCGCTTGCAGTTCTGCGAGTTCTTAGTCAACAAATGTTACATTTGTCGATGAAGACCACAAAGACGAAACCGTAGATGTAGATACATTGCACACATCCATACATGCCGCATTTTTTAGCCAACGTTTATTGTCGAGTAGATGTATCGGCGCATGCGGGTGTCATTAGCCGGCAGAGTTTCGCGGCGGCTGTGTGTGGGCGGGCAGACGGGAGTGGACCGGGCCGGGCAGCCGGCGCGGCGCCGCCGTGACGCCGTCCGGCCCCGTATGTGGGTCAGACGGGCGCCGTCTGCCGGGCGGCCGTCCGGCGGCCGCCTGACGCGGCGCGACGCGTCAGCCAATGTCGCGGCGCCCGCGCTGGAGATGCACGGACTCGGCGAACGGAGGCAGACCGCAGTGGGGGGGGGGGGGACGGAGGGAGAGCGAGCACTGGAGAGCGAGGATCTCGACCGAATTGGGGGTGTCGGTCGGAGAGGGAACATTTCTGAGGCGTTCGGCCGGCGCCCCTAGTGCTGCTTATATGACACGGATTTTGACGCAAATCAACCAGTTGCGGGCTGACCGTGCCGCTGGGCTGAAACGGATCCGGACTAATATCATAGAGATGCAGATATGCAGCGACTTTTCCAATGCGACGTCTTGTAAATTGCGCATTGGTGAAATTTAATGCTTTGCTGGCACCCGTGACATTTCCCACAGCCCCTGACCTGAAGGGATCGTGTCCGGTGGCGGGTAGTCTCTTACAGGAAATGTGATCATTGTGTGATAACCGGATATCTTTATTAAGGAAAATGTTACCGTAATTGGGTGGCGGAACGCCCTTAGCTGTCTCGGTGCCCTTTGGCGCCCAATATCGCCACTTTTTCGTCAGACTAAGGATCGAACGGAGCTGAAAGTAGGGATGGTTCGAGCGACTTTGTCCTTGATACGTCCGGTTCGGTCTCTCAGACAAATGCGACGTGCTACACTGAACACGCTTGCCTCGGAAGTGCTGTGTGTGGTCGGTGGCTCTGCTAGTGTTGTAGTTGCAATGGATGCCACTGGCAGACCAAGAATAGACAGGCTGCCATCGGATTTAACATGGTTAGGTACGACGTCGTAAAGCTGGTGCCCAAATCATGGACATTTAAAACAGACAGGCTCGAAGGAACACGTGTAGAATGGCTTCGAATTGTTTAGTCGTGGAGAATGATGAAAATTCTCATGAGATGCGCTTTGATGTGTACCTGGCAAGCGTTCTTCTAGATGCTTACGTTCTGTTGTATAGCGGAATTTAGCAATCACAGTGCATACGTGCCATCTATTCATGTATTTTTCGTGGTCATGCCTTGGTGTAGCCAACTAGCTGTTTGTCATAGGAAACAAATGATACTGCAAACGTAAACGCAGATGCGCCTTCCCTTGGTTTTAGAATTGGCAAGTCGATTGATTTCGAATTGAACTTTTGTTGTTGAAATCCCAAGGCGCGTCTTTAATTTCAGAGCAGAAAGTAGCGTCCGACGTCTGCCACAGACTTTCGTCTACTGCTGCTTTGATCACGTGTTCGGCTGGCTGCGGTACGTGTGGTACCGGAGTCTCGGCTGCAGCTGGCTGCGGTACATGTGGAGTTCGAATCTCGGCTGCAACTGGCTGCGATGGGTGTGGGGTCCGAGTGCCAGCCGCAGCTGACTGGTGCTCACGGTGCTCGAGTCTCGGCCGCAGCTGGCCGCGGTACGTGCGGTGCCCGATCCTGAACTGTCGCTGGTCCGGCCAACGTTTGGCGCCAGATCAGAGCGAGCGGCGGCGTTCCGCGGCACGTGCGGGCCCGGCGGCTCGTGTAGGGGGGCTGACGTAAGGCTGCCGCCGCCCTGTTGGCCCGGGCGGCGGCCGAGCGGGGCCGCCGCCCGCCGGCTGACCTCACGGCGGCCGCGGCCGGCAGGGAACTCCGCGGCCGCGTCACCGCTGAACGCCGGCCAGGCTATTCTGGGCGGCCTATGGGGCCGGCGGGCCATCATGGGCGGCTGGCGTGCGCCGGCGCCCGTGCAGGAGCTGGGCGGCCCCGAGCTGCGCCGCTGGCCGGGCGGCGGGAAGACGTTTACCCTGAGGCGCAATAGGCACGGGCATATAGCTAGCAAGACATGCTCGAGAGGCACAGACAAGAGCTTGTTTCGAAGGGACAGTTTCAGGCGACAGCCGTGTTCAGCACAACTGTGGCAAACAGTCGCTCCAGGAGGGCTCATTGATTACTAGGGAGGATGTGTGTGTCCCAGTACGCTCATGGTAGCTGCGGGCCTGTACGGACGCTGTTTGACGTCCCTTGGTTTTTGGCGGGAGAGACGCAGTTCGGCGGCTGCCAGGGAGCTTCTCGCCAGGACGCTGTCTTCCGCCGTGGCGCGGGGCGTTGACGCGATGTTGTTCGTGGTGTTCTGGGATGTATCACTCGGGCTGTTTTCTGGAGAAATACAGAGACAAAAAGAAGCCCGCAGTTCCAAACAGCGCAGGTATTTGTCGAAAGCATACGACGAAACGTAGTTGCATTTGCAGTGCACCGACGCATTTATTGAAATATGAAATGTTCTTGGTCGTGACGGAATTCCGCGCCTTGTACTTCCGTGAGATGTCACTGCTACCGTGTTGGGCTTTTGTATGCTGTTCTTTGCCGTGTTACCCGGAACTGTTCCTAGCATCACGTCTGCAGAACTCGGTGGCTTCCTTCGGGTCGCCGGCGGTCGCAGAATCAGGGCCGTTTCGCCGAAGGCCGGCGTGCGCAGGAGGTGGTCTGGCGGACGTCGCTCTGGTTTTCGGCGCGGCGGTGCGCAGCGGGCCGCCGCCGCCGGCGGTCGGATCTGGCGCCGCGCGACGAGCTGACGCCGCCCGCCGCCACCCGCCGGCTGTTTAGTAAAGCCCGGCCGGACGCTGCGCTCGCCGGCGCCGCCGGCAGTCCGTCGCTCTCCACCGACGGGATTAGCCGGCCGAGCCCGCTCTCGCGCTGGCCGGCGGTGGGCCGTCGGACGGTCGCCGGTCTGCTATTCACATGCCACGGGCGCCTGGCGGCCGCCCTGACCCAGACTGGCCGTAAAGGGCCGGCGGCGGGGCCACTGACCGGGCGCCGGGTCCGCCGCTGTCGGACGCCGGGGCCGGAGTGGCGCAGCCGGCGGGAGCGGCGACGTTTCGGCCCGTCTGTCGGACGCCGAGCCCCCGTGGAACGACGGCGCAGCGGCTGTGATCGCCTCGGGCTGTTCGGGTGGGCCCGGACGCCGGCTGTTCGGCCGTTGCGGACTCCGCTTGCCCGGGCGACGGCCGCTGTCCCACCTGTCCGGCCGGACCGCCTCCGACGGCAGTCGTAGAAGTAGCGCGGAACGGCGCCGCGGCAAAGGATTGGTTTTTCTGCCGGCCGCGGGGAAAGTGGCGGCGCCGGTTCGCCGTATCAGCGGCCAGGCCGCGCCGGCCGGGACGGCGACCGGCGCCGGAGAGCGCGACGGCCGAGCGTTCCCAGCCCGGCCCGGCGCCCGGGACGACGCCGGCCGGCCGCCGCCTCTGCCGTGCCAATGCAAATGGCGAGCCGACGCGCGGAATGCCGGAGCGCGGCCCGCCGGCGGAGCGGCCGGCCACGGCTGACCGCCGCTGACCGGCCGGCCGGCGGCGGTCGGCCGCGCCGCGGCAGAGCAGGCGGCCGCCGCGGCCGGCCGCCGGCGCGGAATGTCCCCGGGCCCGGCGGCGCCGCGGCGCGCGGCGCGCCGCTCAGGAAGACGCGTCCGCCGAGCCGGTTTCAGGCGGCGGAATGCGGCCGCCTGACCTTGGCCGCCGGCGCGCATTGTCCGGCGGCCCAGGTAGGCGCCGTCCGCCGCGGCCGCGGCCGGCCCGCTCCGGACTGCGGCGGACGACGGAAGCGGCCGGTGAGAGAGCTGGCCGCTGCCGAGAGAGAAGCCCTCCCGGCGCGCTTTCATCGCGGTCCGGCCCGGCGCCGTGCGCTGCTCGCTATGCGGTGCGGCCGGGGCCGGGGCGGCGGCGCCGGCCGCAGCCGCCGGGCCTCGTCTCGGGTCGGCCAACTGGGTCGCCGGCCAGTGTCCGGCGGCGGCTCTGATGGCCGCATCACGTGACGGACGCGGCCGCCGCCGGCCTGCCGGCCTCTCGTTAAGCGGCGGCCGTCTAATGACCGCCGGCCGGCCGGCCGATCGGCGCGGATTAGGGCGCCGCGATTGCCGCCGGCGCGGTCGATCGGCACCGCTTCCGGCCGGTGACCGACCGGTGACCGGGTGGCCGGGTCACGGCCGGCCCGCGCCGGACGGTGACGGATGGCGGCCGCCGCCGGCGGATGACGCCTGGGCCCGGGGCGGGGGCGGCGCGCGGATCTCTCCGTCGCCGACCGTCGAGTGCGTGTCAGTGGCCGCCGCTGATGCGTTGCCGTGGGGCGAGGCCGTGACGGGTCTGTGTGGCTGGCGAGCCTCCTGTCCGGTTTCTCGCCGGCAGGTACGTTTGGTGGCCCGCCTGTTGCTGAGTCTTCCTCCCCGGCTGGGCCGGAAATGCCGGAACGCGATATCCTGTGTGCCTTTGTGTCGGCTCTCTGCTCTCTCTGTCTGCTCTCTGCCCAGCCCATTTTCTGGCCATGCCCTCTCTCTGTCGACGTTCTGGGCTGGTCATTTTGTTCGCTACCTGGTCGCCACACCTGTCGTCCGCGGGCGGTAATTACAGGCCCGTGTGGTACGCTCGATGCAGTCCGCTGGCGGCGGTCGACGTAGCCGAGCCGAACCGAACCGAACCGAACCGAACCGAACCGAACCGAACCGAACCGAACCGAACCGAACCGAACCGGACCGGACCGGACCGGACCGGACCGGACCGAACCGAACCGAACCGAACCGAACCGAACCGAACCGAACCGAACCGAACCGAACCGCACCGCACCGCACCGCACCGCACCGAACCGAGCCGAACCGAATCGAACCGAACCGAACCGGACCGGACCGGACCGGACCGGACCGGACCGGACCGGGCCGGGCCGGGCCGGGCCGGATTCGACTCCGAACACCTGGTGCGGCAAGAGCTAGTCCTGGTGGATCTGGCAACGTTAAAGCTGAGGCATCAGAACATCAATGCAGTTCGTGACTCATGAACTGATGAGCAGAAAGCTGGAATACAAATGAGCTGCTCTGCTCAGAAAGGTAATCGAGCGAGAGCTAGTTACGAAAACATTTGACAGGAACACAAAGGGGATGAAGCATGGCATTTGAGGGGAGGAAGGCATTCCGAGAACAAACAGCAAGCTCGAGATGTGGCAAATGGGCTGTACTTTTCCAAGAGATGGTTACTCTTCGTATGTTCGGTAGCACGTATTTTTGTGTTTTACTAAGGAGGATCGCTGACTTTTCGTGTTGCACGACAATAGTAATATTGAGCAACAAAAAAGATATGAAGTGATGAAGATATCGGCGACAGGTCTCAAACCTGACTTCTGTGACACGAAGAGAGTATAACCACAATGAAGGAGTTTCTGCAACAACAAACCTCTTTACCGTACCTTCTGGTTGAATGCTTGAAACGAAATTGTGGGTAACATCTGCCATAATCATGATGATATATGATGTATCGTGTAATAGAAACACACTGTGTATGCTTTGGAACGTCACAAAGAATGGGGACACAGTATAGGCACACGCTTGCTCAATAAGACACTTTCACTTGCAGGAAAGGACAAGGCGTTCAAAATGACACACTTCTTCCCTGTAACTGTCGTGTGACTAGTTTATCTGCTGTGAAATTAGCGCTGAGAATATTTGCCACTTTGAAAACCAGACTTATCTGAGGCGCTTGTGCTTTCATCAATTGTCATTTTGCGCTAGCTGTTCCACGTACCACGTGAAATGCCGCCAGCACTTACCAGCAATTATACCACTAGTTCGTCGAGGTTAGATTCGCCGGCCGGCCGGCGTGGACGGCGGAAGTGGGGAGGCCGTAGGGGCAGCCACCTGGAAATTGAAAATCAGACCTTCGGCGTTGCGGGAAAAGAAATGCCTCGAAAATGCCGCTGCCGTGGCGGTTCCGCAGACGTCGGGAGGCCGGTGACGGACGGGTCGGACGCGGCGCGCGCCGCGCACGTGACCCGACCGACAGCCGGATGTGCTGCCTCCGCCGCGGAAATGGCCGCTGATTGGCCGCGATCCGAGGCTGGCGTCGGTCTCGATCGAGTTTCCGCGGCAGCTGCGAGCCGGCCGGGCCGTGGAGGAGGTGGCCGCGAGGACGAGCCGCGCGGCCGGGCTCCCGGCAGAGAGCCAGCGCCCGGACGGCCACCACCTGCTGACGTCGACGACGAGGTCCCGGTTTGGCGGCCCTCGTCGCCGCCGTGGGCGTCGTTGGAGAGGAGGTCTTGTGCGACTGTGTTTTCGAGAGGAGAAAAACGGGCTGAGTCGTGGTAGTACGAGCTCCATTGTGCTATTGATGTGGCGCTATTGATGTGGGCCATCCGGCTGGACCGGGCCCTCAGGAGCACAAGTTTCACCGTTCCGACCAAATCCAGTAACACCGGTTTCCTGCCCTGAAATCGATTCTTTTCATGCTTTCTTTTCTAAACATGCCGCGGCTCTGGCAGCGGACCTCGTTACCGGCAGTGTGCGGTTGTACCCGTCGAGGAACGGCAGGTAAAAAGCCGGGCCTCCGCGTTGGCGTTCGGCACCGAACCTCGCTTTGCCCCATTGCCGGTGTAATTTTCCATTTTCCTCAGAGTGCGCCCTTAAGCCTCGTAGAGTCATATTCCTGTACGTCCTGAGCGACGGACACGGACACGGCGAGCCTGGGAATGTCGCCGTGCTTCTGAGCCGCCTGGGACGGCTGCACGCGACGCGTGCGGCCAACTCCAGTCCGGGCGAGGCTTCAGAAGCCCTGGAGCGACGACGCCTACAACCGGGTCGCCCGCCTCCCCGGAGGTGGTGGGTGGCCGTTTCCCAGGCAGCACCCCTGGAGACGCTCCTGCCCGCACTTGCCGACCGGTCACCTCCTCGGTGGTGGTGGCGGTGATGGGGGGGGATCGCTCTCCCGGACGGCACCCCTGGAGACGCCCCTGCGCGCGGTGGCCGCCCGCTCACCGCGCCGATCGGACAGCCAGAGCCAGCCGGTGGCAGTCGCTGCATCGGATCTAATCGTCCCCGCCGATCGGCCGGCCGACCGGCGGACGAGGACGGGGCGCCGCGGCCGGCCGACCGGCGGTTCAGAGCGCCGCCCGCCGGGAGAATCGGACGAACGGCGCGCTGACGCCGCCCTGCCGGCCTACGCGGAATACGTCGCCCGTCCGACCTGTTTTTGGTCCGAGGTGCCGCGTATCGATGACATCGCCCGTTGCGGGCCTTGTTTTATGATTTTGTTGTTGGCCGCCTGCAGAGTCGAGAACCTCCCGGAGGCGCGGTGACGCCGCCGGAATTCTGCTGACCGGAGCAGAAAAAGTGCCGATCACCAGAAACGTGCCGCTGGCTCAACAGGCCCAGCGCGGCGCCGACTCGGGACTTTTTCGGCGACACGCTGTTTGTAGTTGGATGTGGAAGCCCCCGCTGTGCGTGGGCGTGGGGCGGCCCCTGTGCAGTGGCGCACAGCGCCAGGACTGCCGCGGCCGCTTATCGGGGCTCCGCGCGGCTGCTATCTCAGACCCGACTGTCGTGTCCCGTGGTGCTTGACGTCCCGTGCTGGTCCCTCCGTGTACCGGGGCTCCGCGTTCGACTGATATCTCCGACCCAACTGCCGGGGTGTCGGCGGTGCCTGACAGCCGGCCGTCGGTCTGTGTACCGTGGCGCCGCCGCCCTCGGCCGCTATCTGAGCCGTGGCATTGCCGCCTGTTTTCCGCCACTCGGCGCCGAATCGGCGCGGAGATACGACCGTTTGACCGCCGATAGCGGCCGCTGTGTGCCGACACTGTTGGCCTTTCCGCGACCTCCCGAGCGCGCGCGGAGAACGATGACACCGAGGGCGCGTCAATATTTGTCGGAGGCCGGCGGCCCGGGAGCGTTTGTTGTTGACTGGGCACGGCCGACCGACGGCGGCGCCGCCGAGCTGAAGACCTACGGCACCGCGGGCGACGGGGCGGCGGGAAAATCGTGGCTCCTGCCGCCACCCTTCGACAGCTTCAGGCGGCCAACTCATCAGAGGAACGTGTCCCGTCCGTCAGCCGGGATTGGAGGAGAGATAACGAGGCGTCAGCGCTGACGGACGAGGCATGCCAGTGATAAGGCGCCGCGACAGCGCCACGGGTGCTCTTGACGGCAGGGTGAAGGATACGGCTTTGTGCTGTCTCGTGCTGCATCGTGCGCGAGAGACTGGAGTGGCGTCCCGGGTCCGGCGGTCACGGGACGGCCGGCCGGGGCTGTCTCGTCCCGGGGGTCGCGGCGTCGCCGGCCGCCGACGCGGCCGAGCCGGGGCTGCGCTGCGGCGGCGAAACGAGGCCGGGCGGCGAGCGCGGCGCGCGCCGCCCGGCTGGAGCCGGCCGCCCGGCCGGCCGGCCGCCAGTGGCCGTCCAGCCGGCGGCCGGTCCGCTGGCGCGCGCGTGCGTCTCCGCCGTATCGGCGCCGCCGACACCGGCCGAGCCGCCGCGCCGCGCCGCGATCAGTGCTCAGCCGGCGCGCGAGCCGGTCCCGTGCGCGCCGATGCCGTCCGGCTAGATGGGCGGTGGTCGGCGGCTGGCGGTCTGCAATGCTGCCGGAGTTTCTGCAGAACTCGCGCCTGAAGGTGTGGGCGCAGCGCATGTCCGGCGGCGGCCGGAGCAAGCCGGCCAAGAAGCCGGCGCCGCGCACGCCGGCCTCGCCGCGACGCGCGCCGTCGGCGCCGGCGGCCGGCGCCGCGGCGGCGTCGTCGTCGGCCCCGGCGCGCGGCGCCGAGCGGCCGTCCAACTACCGCAGCGTGCGCTACTACCGGCAGCCAGCGTCGGCGGCCGCCGCGAGCGGCGCCGCGGCCGCGCCCGGCCACGCCATGAAGCCCACGCACCGGCAGACCATCAACCTGAACCGAGCGCGGGTAAGTGGGACGGGAGAGCGGCGTGACCGCCGCCGGGCCCCGGTGTCCGACTGTTGTTGCCGCGCGCGGTCGCTCGCGTCGGGTTGTCCTGCCGGCGGCGGCGGCTGCTCCGCCGACTGACCTTTCGGCGCCGGCGGCCGGGTCGCCGGCCGTCGGTCGGCGCGACTGTCTAAACTTCGGCGGCGGCCGCGGCCGACCTCGGCGATCGCGCCGCCCTGGCCGCCCGTCTGCAGTCGGCCGGCGGAGGACGCGCCGGCCGCGGACCGACCGCCGGGCTCGGCCGACCCCCCCCCCCCTCTCAGCGGTCCGCGGCGCGGCGGCGGAGGGCGTGAGCTCGGCCTTGCCGAGACGCCGTCCGCTGCCGAGCCGAGATCGCGCTCGTCGCGCCACGCCTCGCCGCCGCTCGGCAGACAATGCCGCCGCGCCGGCCGCATTGTCCGCCTTTGTGGGCGACAGTGCGGCGTTGTCAAAGGCGCGGCCGGCGGCCGGCGGCGTGTTGTGCGGCGCCGCGGCACGCTCCAGCGACACCCTTTGACGCGCGGCCGACCCCGCTGCGTCTGGCGTGGCGCCGCCGGCGCCGAAGGGTCGCGTCGGCGGCCGCCGGCCCTGGCCCCGGTCCAGCCAGGTCAGACCGGGCGCCGGCCGCTGCCTCTGATTCAGGGCCGGCCGCTGCCAGCGGCGCCGCGGACTGACTCACCGCCGCCGGCCGCCGTGACGAGCCTCGCAGCGGCACCGCGCCGCCACCGCCGGCCGGCGTCGGCTCTCCTGCAGAGGCGTAATGAGCCCGCCGGCGCGCCGCCGACGCCGCTCTCGTGATGGGTGCCGGTCTGCCCGGGGGTCGTCGGACACCCAGCCGGGTCGGGATGGGTGCCGGTCTGCCCGGGTCGTCGCTGCACGTTTGCGCCACGTCAGAGACGTCGGGACGGGAGAATGGCAGGGCCCGTCTCGCCGGCCGTTAGAAAGTGTCAGACTCGACCCGGCCCGGTGTCATTCATCAGGCGGTGTCATCACCGGGGCTGTCTGTCGGTCACGCTGTCATCAGCCGGCGCCGGCAGAGGAAGTATGCGTCCTGGCGCCCACTCGCAGCGCTGCTTTGTTGCTTTGTCCGCCGTTCACGCATCGCGTGACGTGCTGGCGAGGTATCTGAACGGTGAACACCGCTTGGACGCTGGAGGCGCCGTCTCAGCTTTGCGGACGGTAACGGTTGTCCGCCATCTCGGTCCCCAAGCCATTCGTCTCGAGAAAACTCAGCTGGACCAACAGGTCTTTGATAACCGTTAAGCGTTCAGGATGTCTTTGTATATGCGTAGTTTTGCGGAGGGATTTAGTCAAGCTGCAGGTGTACAAACAAGCTTAGTGCTGGTGGAATGGAAATGCGATGTTTTGAAAGCTGCGTTTCGGTGCGCTTGCTTCGCAGTTCAGAATGGTGCTGTTCGACCTCGAGTCCCGAAGGTTACTGAGTGTCGGTGGCGGATCTGCTACTGTTGAAAGCAATATGACATCTCTGATTTCCTGTTATTACACTCTGCCATCCTGATAGCAGTGTTATTACTCTTGCCGCGCTGCCTTCAGGTATCCGATAACCTTGTGAGCGGGCAACCAGGTGCACGCGATTCCCAGGCACTCGGCCCTCTGTCGGTGCGGTATATCAGATGTTCATTGCGACTGCAGCACCGTGCCGTCCCTGGGTATCCACACCACTACAGTCCCGTATCGTCTTTGTATACCCACATTTGGACCGGAGATCGGCTGTCTCAGAACACCTGCCGTATTGTGGCGGTCGCTGAGCGCATCCCCGACTGCCTTTGTGCATGTGAACCTGGACCTGTCGTCTTTTTGGGCTCCGGCGTCTCCTTCAGACGTGTGAAAACGACGGGCGGCGGTCTTGAGCTGGGAGCAAGCGGTGACGCATTGCTTTTTTTAAGCTTTTCCGTTTTGGAGCAATTTCTTTCCAGGCAGTGGCGTAGAGTTGATGCTAAAATTGTCGAAAGTTAGTAGCACATCGGCCAAACTGTTAGGGCCTACTGTCCTTTGGGCTGCTAAACCCGTGAATGGAACTAAGGCGGACGAAGACAGGCAGACAAGTTTTTTTCGGGGGGGGGGAACTATTGGTGGAGTTATTCCGTGTAGTATGCTAACTTGTTTCCCGTGTTATAACCCATTGCAGGCGTGGCTCGACACGTGCTTTGTCCCGCGTTACAATTACGTCAAAATTTTGGATCGGTAGCTTTTGAAGTGTTTGAAGAGTGCTAGTCAAAGGCGTAGTTTTGAGTGCATGAAAACCTTTCATCTGTAGAACTTCTCAGAGGGCTGGAAACTTCTCGGGGGATGCTGGAGGTCTGACCTCCCGCCGGTGACACCCGTACGTAAAACTAACACGACTGCATGTGATCGAAATGCAAGACCATTAAACCGTGGTCATTTCCGAGCTACTTCATGTGGCCCGTGAAAGGTATGTCATCGCTGTTGGTGACGTATTAAGCAACGCTGTAATTCTCGCGCCATGAGCAAGAAAATAAATCAAAAATAGGTCGTAGAGCTGGTATGGTTGCGAAGTAACGTGATGCAAGCGTCTTTTAATCAACCTTTTACCTACCTCTTTGCTGCCGTCTGTAGGTTTCGTGACTGAATTCACCGATTGCTCAACTTTCCTGTTCTGAATAACGGCTCCCTAACTTTTTTTTAGCCCCGACTGGCTTGCGTCCTTCCCCCCCCCCGCACGCCAGTGGGTGCGTCGCCAGTGATCCTCCCAGATGGGAAACACACGCGGCGCCCAGGAGAAATGGTGTTTTGGTGGGCGGCTAGTGGTGAGCGTCGGCGCCCATTTGCCGAGTTGTTTGGCTTATCTGACGGCGGGAATTCGGCGCGGTCGCGCGGTCTGTTTAGCATCAGCCGTCCTTCACGGACGCCCGCTCTGCCAGAGCGGCGGTCTTTCTGCCGCTCAAAGAGCGCACCATCCTGACCTCCGAGGCGTCCCGGCAGGGAAAACAAACAGTGTGGTCGGCGGTCCGCCGTTCTGCGTGCGTCCGGCCGCGGCTGAAAAGGTGTCGCGGCCGGCGCTGACTTGCAGTCCGGTGCAAACCGGGCCCAGGTCCGGTCTTTGTCATGTCGTTTCAGAGTGACGTCATCTCTTACTGCGAAAAAAGCTATCGCGGCTGCAGTTGCGTTTGCATGTGACGTTCCCAGAATCTTCTACTGTTGGGTGTTCTTCCGTTTCGAGTCTGCTACGGGTCGTTGTTTTTTTTTTTTTTTTAGGTCGGAGTGGCTCGCGTTTGGTCCCATCTGCGCCTTTTTCCATGGCTGGTGATCCCAGGGGGTGCAGTGGTCTGGACCCCCAATATCCGGGAATTTTTGCCTCAGGCCTATGACCATGACTGGAAAGAAACGGTCTGAAATCCTTTGAAGACCCCCACCCGTCAATAATTTTAGGAAATACTCAACTGTTCTTTCAGCTCACCGCCCTTAGAATCGACAGACCAGAAAATGAGTTACTTGTGGACATAAGTGACGTCATATTCGTAATCAGAGCCTGAAAGCGACGAATTTAGGTCGCGTTTTGGAAGGGCGTTGTACGGAGTGCTTTAGCACAACTCAAGGGCAGAAGTGATCGTAACTGGGAAAAGATATCCCCGATTGTCTCTTTGTCACGACCTTGCAAACTCAAACGTTGCTGTCCATAACTGGGCATAGTTCAGTATGGGTTACGAGGTCAAATTAGTAAGTGCGTTGCCTTTTTGAGATGAATATGTTGCAAAATGTCACAAGTCGTTCAGGTTGTGTTACGTTCGTTTAGTTTCATCTGAGTATTCAGCGCTGTGGATGCGCTTATGAGAATGAAGTGAGCTTTGTCAGCGAGGAGAAGACAATCATTAGGCGTTGGTACCATGAACCGAACGTGATTTGCATATGTTTGTATTGCCTTGTAAAGGACTTTGTGATTACCAAAATGCGTCGTGAGAAAATGTTTTTTACAAGGGTGGATGTTCTTTATGGGGAGTGACCCGTATGATTCGAAGCAGTATCCTGTTCTGATTCCACACGCAATTGCTCGGTATGCTGTTCTTTCCGAAAGGAAGCTACGATGCTCAGCTGCGACCGTCGGAGCAACATCAATCTTCCTGTTGATCGCAAGTGACGGGGTAACGTCCAAGGCGATGCGTAGTTGGCGTGTTATCAATCACGCGCACTGCGCAAGCGCCGTTACGCATTGCGGAAGACAGACAGACATATCGGTCGGCGTAGCCTTCTCTGGCCGGACGTTCAAGCGCACGGCGCCGTGCCGCCGCGCACCAGCGTGGCGCGGCGCCGCCGATGGCCGGAGCGCGCGCCGCAATCGCCGCGCGGCGCCCGCGAGATCGCTGGCGTCCGGCCGGATGTGGCGCTGCTGCGGCGGCCGTCTCCGGGATGCGTCGCCGCCGCGCCCACGCCATCCGGCGGCGGGTCGACGGGCGCGCGTGGCGCCGGCCGGGCGGCGGCGGCCGGGCGGCGGTCACACGGGCGGCACGTGGCCGCGCCTCGGCGGCCCGAGACCTCTGCACGGCGCGCCGCTCCGCTCGCGCCTTCCTCCCGGCAGGAGATGCATTTTAAGTCGGCGACGGGGATGTCGTTTGCATACTGGGTGCCGGGCTCGCCGCGCGGCCGGGCTGGCCTGGACTCTGCAGCGTTCGGCAGGCGGATTCCACGGCTGGCACTTGCGGTCGACGTACTTTCCATCTGATCGCCTTTCACTGCCGGGCGACAGCGGCGCGCTTCACCGCCCGTCGCTCGGCTGCATTCTGTCCGGCAAGGACACCTGGTCTCGGGCACGACGGAGGAGACCGGGACGTGGCGGGGCCGCCGGTTTCCAGGCGCCAGCGTCCGCGGCCCGGCGCGGCGCCGGCCAGGTGGCGCCAGCGTCGCCGCCGCCCGCCGAAAGCCCGCCGCGGCCCGTCCGGCGGGCGCGAAGCGGCCGACTTTCCCGGGCCCGGCGCCGGCGGCGGGTCGGCTGTCGAGGCCGCTAAGTCAATTGGCGCGCCGGCCGGCCTGCGATTCGGCGATATTGCCGATATTGACGGCCTGCCGCGCTCGGCGCCCGCCTGTCCGTCACGGCTCGGCCCGGCGCGGCGCGGGCCGGCGGCCGCAGGTGGCGGGCCGCGTGAGCCCGCACTCACGCACAGCCTGCGCCGCCAAGGCCGCGTTTTTGCCGCCGCCGCGCCGCTCGCGGGACCGGCTGCGGCCGCGGCCGCGGCGGGCCGCCCGGTCTCCGTGCGGTCCCGGCCTCCGTGCGGTGCCGGCCGCGGAGGCCGACCTGTCGCCTTGTTTGGCGTCGGTGAGTCACGCCGGCGGTCGGCGGCCGTCACAGCTGTGCGCGGCGGCCGTGCCGGTGGCCGTGCCGGGCCGGGCCGCGGCAGCGAGCGCCGACGAATTAGCGCGCCGCCCTCCGCCCGCTGATTGCTCGCCATTGAGGGAAATTAGCGGCGGCCACTGAGCGTCGGAAGCGTCGCGAATTTGATTTGGCCGGACGTCGACCGCGCGCGCGGCCGGCCGATCGGCGCTGGCACGGCCGCGCGCGGCGAACGCCGGCACGTGCGGGAATCTCGGCCTCCGGCGGCGCCGCGCTCCGCGTATCGGCGGCGGCAGCGCCCGACGGGGGCTGGCGGGCTCCCGATTCCGGACCGCTGGGGATTTGGTAGTGGGCTGGCGGCGGCGGCCGAAGTTGCCGGCGGCTGGCGCCGGCCGCCGGGCCTAGCTGGAGACCGGCAGCCGGCCGCCTGTGCCCCCGTCCATTCAGAAAGTTGGCCGGCGGCCAGTGACGTAACGCGCAGGCTGCCGCTTGCCCCCGGCGGGGACTCGGCTCCGCGGCCGTTTGCCGGCCGGGGCTGCCGGCGGTGGAGCGCCGACTCCGAGAGGCCGGCGGCGACCCGGCTCGGTGCCGACGTCGGCGCCGACTCAGCGGAGCCCGGGCCAATCGGCAGCGGCGCGCGACGGCCGTCCCTCCGGCAGGCCGGCTCGACTCCCGGCCGTCGAGAGGCCCGCCGCCGCTCCGGGACGCAGTCTGCCGCCGCGTCGAATGGCGTCACGGACCAGCTGAAAGCTGTCCGCCCGGAGCCACGGCGCGGCGCGGACGTGAGCTCCCTGTCAAACGGCCACTGCAGAGGAGCCGGCTCCGGGAACGGCTAATGAGCGGGTAAGGAGCGCCGGCGGCCGGCTGGCCATGGCCCGTGACGATGCCTGCGGCTGTAATTGGGTCGCCGGCGCGGACGGCGCTGCCTCCGCTGCCGACTGACCGGCAGCTGGGTCGTCCGCTGTCCGGCAGCCGCGGCTGTCGTCTGGGCGGCGAGGACCTGGCGCCGCCCGCTGGGGGCACGCCAGCCGGCCCCTGTCCCGGCCTTGGCCCGCTTGTACCGGCGGCAGTCGCGTGCGGCCAGCGGCGCGGTCTCGGGCCGTCCATCGGGGGGGGCTCCTACCGGCCCGGAGAGCCGGACGTCCGCGGGAGATGGGCCGGTGGAGGTCTCGGCGCGGCCGCGGGCCCGCCGGAGATGGCGGCGCGCGGCGGTCGGTCAGCTGGCAGCGGCGCCGCCGTAAAAACGCCGCCCGAGCAGGGCGCCGCCGGAGATGGACGTCCGCAGCCGCCGGCCGGCCGGACACCAACGCCGACGCCGTCGGCCGTGATTTACCGAGGTCGGAGCCCGGTTCGAGGCCGGTCCGGGTCCGGCTCCGACCGGACACCGACCGTCGCCGATCGGGGTCGTCGGCGGCTGTCCGACGGTCGGCGACGCTCTCGGCCCCTCGACGACGCCGTCCGCCCCCGGCGCGCGGCCGTCAGTCACCATGGCGACGGTGTGCGGTGAAGGAGGATGGCAACGGAAGACCCGCTGTGAGCGGCGGCGGCCGGAGGAGCGCCGACAAAGGCCCCGGACGGCCACCTGTCGGTCCGAGAGGCTGCGACGGACGCGGCGCCGGCGTGCGTCTGACTGGGCCGAGCCGTGGACGCCGCGGGGAGCGCGGGTCGCTGACCTGTCTCCCGTGCGGCGCCGCGGCGGCGGCTGCAGGTCGCGCCCTGGGAGGCGTCCGTGGCCAGTGGCACGCATCGGCGGCCCTCCTCGCCCGTGACGTCACCGCGACCCGGCCCGCCGGCGCCGCCCTCGGTTGTTCCGGCCGTTTCGCGTCGCCGCCAACAGATGTCTCTGGCGTCGGCGGCCTGGTCGCAGCGGTCTCGGCCGGCCGGAGATGGCGTCCCGCCCGAGGCTAATGACCGGGTCGGCGAGTAGGGACCGCTGCCAGCCACATCTGACCTTGGCAGGCACCGGGTCGGCGCGTGACCACTCGGGCCGGCCGTCTTATCGAGGCAGGTGGCTCCGACTGGTTTGGCTCTTGGAGCCGGCAGCCCGCCGACCGCGACGACGATTTCAGCGTAGTCTCCGGAGTATCAGCGCGCGAGAGAATTTCAGCTTCGGCTGCAATCGTTGCTCGGTCTCGACCGCTGGTTATGACGTGTCTGCGCAGACTCTGAGCAAAGCCTGTCGTGAGCAAAGCCCCCCTCTGCCGGTGTAAGCCGTGCCATCGTCGTCCGCCAACCAGCGCTGAGGCGGCCGGCCGGGCGGCGGTCTGTGCTCGGTAACGGCGCGGCGCGCGCTCACGTCCGCTGGGCCGGAGCGGCGCCGGCCCGGCCCGCCCCGGGCGGCCACCGCGGCCGGCAGCGCCACCTGGCGGCGGCGGCAGCCGGCCGCCGCTGACTCACGGCCGCCGGGTAGTGCCGGCCGCCGCGCCAGCTGACGCGCCGCGACAAAAACGCCGCGCCGCGCCGCTCGTGCGAATCGTAACGGAACGCGCCGCCCGCCGCCGGCCGCCGGCCGGGGTTATAGTTCAGTGCGATAGCGCGGCGCGGCGCGGCCGACTGGCGGGCCGGCGGGCGACGGCGCCGCGGCCGCGATTGGCCGCCAGTGGTGGGACGCCGGCCGGCCGCGCCGCCGGTGGTGACGCCGCCGCCTCTCGAGTGTCGCCGCGTCCACCGACCGCCGCCGCGGCGCTGCCGGGCCGGGCCGCCGCCGTGCCGGCGTGCCGTCGCAGTGAGCGGGCGGAGAGGGAGTGAGTGCGGGTTGTGGTGAGCGGCGGAGCGGCTGCCGCCCCGCCCGTTCGGCGCTGAGCCCGGCGGCCGCCGGTCCGGCGATGCCGTCGGCCACGTCGCAGGACGCTCCGGGCGCGGGCCATCCGACGCTGTACGCCGACAGCGTGCCCCGCTCGACTATGGCGCCGCCGGCCACCGGCAGGCCGCCCCGGTATGCCGACGGCGTGGCCCGCTCGGCCAGCTATGGCAGCCTGGCGCACATCAAGGTAAGCGGACGGCCGCCGCGCCTATATAAGGCGGCGAGTCAGCGGCGGCGGCGGCGGCGGCGCCGGCGGCGGCAGCGGCTGACTCACCAGCCGGTCCTGCCGGCCGGCCGGTCCGGCTTGTCGCCTTTGTTCCGGCCGCCGGCGCGTGCGGGCCCGTTCATGGCCGTCGCCGCCGACACGGCCGGCCGGCGCTGCCGCGCCACCGCGTTCGCCGGGCCGAACGAACCCGGTCCGGCCTCAGAGCTCGCCGCCGGCGTCCGTTGCCAGCAGTTTGGAAGACTCCGATGGCTCCGTGCTGAGCCGGAGTCGTTCGTCATTTATCTGCCGGCGCGGCGCCGGTCTGCCGGTCCGGCTGTCGTCAGACGTCGCCGGCCCGTCGTCCTGCCGGCGCCGCCCCCCGCCGGGCCGGCGGCCGAACGAGGCCGACCACCTGCCCGCGGACGTGCGGCGACGGCGCTGCGGCCGGCCGCCCGGCCGCGCTGTCACCGCCTCCCGGCGCCGGCCGGCGGCGTAAACACACTTGGCGCCGCTCTGCCGCCGCTCGGGGGCCGTCGGCGCCGGCCGTGTGCACTGGTGAATGGACGGCAAGTCGCTGGGTTCGTGCCGTGTAAACGTGAGGCCCCTGTGTGACGTCAGTGCTCGCCGGCGGCCGGCGGGCTGCCGGCGCTGGCCGGGTCGGGCGCGCCGCGATCGCCGCGACCGCCGCGGGAGGCGCGCAGCGACGCGCCAGCCGGGCGGCGGCGTCCGGCGCCGCCTCCGCACCGGAAGAGTCCTGTTGGCCAACGGTGTGGCGGCCGGTAACGGAGACGGCCGGGCGCGTTCACCTGGCGCTGCCGGCAGCCGCCGCCGCGCGGCGCCACCGGCGCGCCGCCGGCGGCCAAGGTCGGCCCGGTCCGGCGCCGCTGGAGCTGGGCGGAGCGGGCGCCGGGCCGGCCGGCCGGCCGAGGCGCCGGCTCGGCCTGGGCCCGCGTCCGACTCGTCCTAGTCCCTGGGGGCCGTCCGGGTCCCGGCGTCCGGCTGGACGGGGCTCTGCTCCGTCCAGGGTGGGGCGCGACGGGGGCCCGTGGTGATCGCTGCCTCCCTGCTGCCGTCTCCCGGTTAGCCGTGGCTCTTGTGCCGGGCCTGAGTCCGCCGCCGTCCGAGGTCACCGTTTTCCCGATCGGGGCTGGTGCGCGCGGCCTCCTGACATGTAGCCCGCTCTCGGTTTTCTTCGAATTCCGTCCCTCGAATTGGCCCCGTATCCGGCCGAACGGTCCCCGTGGCCGGCTCCGTCCGGCCGGATGTCCGGTTGACCAGTCGGATGTCCGGTGCCCTCCGTTCGGTCGGATGTCCGGTTGACCGGCCGGATGTCCGGTTGACCGCGACCTTCGGCCGGCTATCAGGGGACCGAACGCAACCACCGGAGCGGGGCCGCCCGGCCTTGGCGTCACAGTCACCAGCGGCGTCCCCCCCCCCCAGCCCCGTCCCCTGGCTGCGCAGCAGCGCTCACTTCTGTCTGGCTCCTCCCTCCCGAGTCGTCGGAGCGCCGTGAAGCCGTAATATCAGTCATCAATCAGCCCGGCCTGTCGGCGAGCCGGCCACCCTCGGCTGATTCTGCGCACCTGTCGGACGCCGGCCCGCAGCGCTGCGGCGTGACCAGGTGTCACGTGGCGGCCGCCGGGACTGGCCGGCATCAGACGGGACGGACCGGGGCATCAGACGGGACAGGCCGGCCGGCATGAGACTGGACCAGCCGGGACTGGGCGGGATCAGACGGAACCGGCCGGGACGGGTCGGTATCAGACGGGACAGGCCGGGACTGGGCGGGATCAGACGGGACTGGCCGGTATCAGACGCGACGGGCCGGGACTGGCCGGGGTCAGACGGGACTAACCGGGGTCAGACGGGACAGACTGGGACCGGCCGGTATCAGACCTTGCCGGCCTCGAGGTCGCCGGCCGTGCCCTTGCTGGCGCAGCGGGGCTGACGAGCTGGGCCGGACGACTGTGACGACTGTGAAGCCGCCGACCGGTCGCGGACGCGCCTGCGCCAGCCCAGTGAGCCTGCAGCCCTCGGACGGTGAAGCCCCGGGACACAGACGACCGTCAGCGGACGCAGAGCGGAGACAGAGGTTGTCGGAGCCGAGAGGACCCTGACGGCGATCGGGCTGCTGGGCTGCTCACATTCCAGGCCGAAGTGGCTGATAAATTGGCCGGATGTGTTGACGTGTGATGGCTTCGAGGCATATTTTCGGAAGAGTATATCTGGAGTTTAAGTTGTTTGGAATCTCTTACTCAGCCGTTGACTGCTGTGGGTTATTGTTCATTTGCTACGTTATTGCTTGAGCTCGAGCGGTTGTGCGCTTTAACTGTGCGAGAACAAGAATGTTCATAGTGTTTCATTGTCGTCTTTTTTTGGCTTCGTACTGCCGAAACGTTGTTGTTGAGACTGTCGTCGTCGTTGTCAGCTGACGCCATGCTGTGTCGCGGCGCCGTGAGGTTTTACTCGGGGCTGGTCGGGGTGGGATGTTACCAGCGTCTCCTCGTCTGTGTTCCAGGAGTCGTCCCGCACGCGTCCGGAGTCGGACCCGCACATCGGGAAGTATCAGCTGCTCAAGACCATCGGCAAGGGCAACTTCGCCAAGGTCAAGCTGGCCAAGCACCTGCCCACAGGGGAGGAGGTACGTGGTGGTGTCCCTCAGGATGTGCCTGCGGACGGATGAAGATTCTTGCGTTTCCTCATGCTTCTGAACAGGGTGATGGTTTACATCTGACGAGATGTGGTGTTGCTGCAACCACACGCCCTAATTACTGTTGCCATCATCATCTTCCTATCACCGACAACTGCACATGCCCGCGCTTCCGTTTGCCGCTATAATAATTGGTAGCGTAACCATCGTTCACATCGCCGCGATGGCTGGCGAGTGTCTCACGTCACCGCCTGTCTGGCGTTGTGCCCTGTTTTCCCCGTTGGGTCGCCGCGCGGCTTTCTTGTGCTCTGCGCCTGGTTTGTCTAACCAGTCGCCCCTCCCCCTCCCCATGTTCGTGTGGCGGAGGTGAGACTCGGTTAGTAGGGCCGCCATAGCGCGGGAGCGATTTTCTGCATGCGCGAACGGATGGTTATTTTCGACTGAGATCGATTCTTGACTGCTCCAACCATGCGCACGAGGAGGGAGGGAAGGGGGGAAAGTGACGAATGATCATCGTTTCACAGAGCAGTGGGCGCCACGCCAATCGTTGAAGCAGCGCTCTGAAGTGAATTTAACCGAAACACTCTGTCGCATTCCGCTGTTGTGTAAATGCTGGACGTGGCTGCGGCGAAGATTGTTTTCGCGTCGGAATTTTGGCTTTGATCAGGTGATTCAAAGCGCGTCCGTGTAGCCTTCATCTTCGCGCACAAACAATATTAGCTGGGGCGAAGTTTGCCCATCTAGACCAGTTTGGAGCGTGCCCGTCTGCGCGAACTTGGCGGGGTCTCGACGACTCGTAAGTGTGGTGTTTGCGCCTGAGGGCCGCTGGTGTCTCCCCCATCTCCCTTTACCTCACTGGCTACGGCCGGCCAGGAGCGATATGTCTGCCCCTGTGCCTTTACCTTTACGTGTCCGTGCACTTTACCCTGGCCTCTACCGGTGCCTGTACCCGATCATGTACCCATACCCGTACTCATACCCGTGTCCATACTCTTACCCATGCTCTCATCTATACCCGACCGTGCCGCTGTCCCTGCCCCTGTCGTTGTCTGTATCTGGGGCCCTTACTGGATGAAACTGGCCCATAGCGGATACTTCAGGCCGAAAAAGTGCTCCTTACCCCTGTTTCTATTCCTGCTGGTGTCCTTGACTTCTTGCCGGCAGATGTTAGCCCAGAGTCTTGACGGAGGACAGGCCTCGGGGTCCGTGTCCCTGCCGGTGCCCGGGCCAGCCCCGGCCGGCTGGGGCTGGTCCGGAGCAGGTACGGCGGACAGGCCGAAGTGGTCTTCCACCAGGCTGGCAACGCAATCGGGACCCGACACGACGGGCGCTGGTTGGTCGTAACTCGGGCGCAGTGCCGGCTCCGAGTGACGGTATTGTCGCCGCCCTCGATTGTGAACCGCCCCCGGGCGGCGGGCGGCGCGCGGGCGGCCCGTCAGCGTCGCTGCGGCGGGCGCGAGATCTGAGCCGCCGCTGTCAGATCCGCTTAGATTGGATCCGACAGCTTGGAGATCTGTAGCCCCGGATTGTGTTCTCCGTGAGTAGTTGGGAAAATACTGGTATTGACAATAGCCTCAGGTAATTGGTAGCCGGTTTTTGCGGAGGACTGTGTTTGGCATTGCAGCTGGTTTGGTTTGCTCCCGCCAGACTTGGCGCGTGCCCACCAGGCAAATGGCGACACGGGGGACGATGTGTGGTCGGGTGGTTAGCGTGCTGGTGTCAGGACCGACACGACCTCGGCCATACCCCGCGGATGGCGCGACTGTGATCTCCCTTGGCCACTTTGCCCCCCGGATTGTCGGAACAAAAGGCTGCGACGGGAAATGACTGTGATAGTCGAGAGCGTCGGTAGCCAAATAACCATCCAGCCGACCAAGTGGTATCGCGAAGTTTCACTTACAGTTGGCATTTGATGGCGCGTCAGGGGCCTGCTGACGAAACTAGTCGCACCTGTAGCGTTGATGTGATTCATTGCAAGGTTTGTGCAGTTTTGATCATTTATCTCAGACCTTTTCAAGATCTGTTGTTATTTTGTTCATCGTCTGTGGCTTGACAAAATCGTCTTCATTTCACGTTGCCCTGCGGTGTTTTGAAGATAGCTTTCCACAATACCGCAATGTGCGATTTGCAGTTGCATGTGTTCCGTTGTGAGGGATATTTAGCCGTTTTAAATCCTGTCTTGATTAGCTATGGTGTAACACGAGCACAAGTGCCGATTTGGATCGATTTCTCTACATCCCAAAGCTTTGGCTCAAAGTAACTAAAAAACTCTTGGTGAACTTCCGTGTTGTATCTTCAAAATTCGTCGACATTTTTGTCCGCATGGCTTTGTTGTTGGGGTGCCTGTTTGCGGACTGATTCCATCGTGAATAGTCTGTGTCCTAGTTCCCTTTGCTACGCCGTGCTATTATACGTTTAACGATTTTGACAGTAAGTTGTTTTTTCCTTTGCATTTTGTACTGTTCTTTTGCAAATATTTTTGGTGTTTTCTGTTAGTTTTTTCGTCGTCTTTGACACTTGCTGGTCTCTCTCGTTGATGCTGCTTTTTCCAACGTTGAACTCTCCATTTTATTTTCACTGTGCTTGAACTTTGCTTTGTCGTTTGGCTTCTGTTTGGTCCGTTCAGCTGGAGTGTTTGAAAGTACGTCGTGCTGCAACATATCAGCGCTATCTTTGTTTCTTGTCAGTTGGCTGTCACTGTCTCTTAATGCACCAATGCTGTTGAAGTGCGAAATCGGGCGGATACCCTACCCAGACCTGTAACTGTGATACATGTCAGTGTCGTAGCGTTAGAGTGTTCGTTTGTCGGTTCGATTTCGCCGCTGCTCTTCTGTGGCCTTCGTCCGGGTCGACAATGCTGAGGCTCGTTAAACGAGCGTCGTCGTCACCTTTCTGACGCCCGCCCTGCGGTACCGTCGTCATTTCCCTGAAATCCCCCCGTCCCCCTCCCCCGGTGACCGGCTAATCGGCGCGCTGATACGGCTGTTGATCCTGGCGCTGGCGGCGTATCGACCGACACGACGTCTCCGATAACACTTGCTCGGCTCGGCTCGGCCGGGACCTCTTGGGTCGGTCGGCGGACGGCCGCCCGTCACCAACATGGCCGCGACCCCCTCCGGCCGGCTCGGCACGCCCCGACACCGCCCCGGCCTCCGGCGGCGGCGCGCAGCGCGGCTAATGACGCTGGCTCCTCCGTTCCAGGTGGCCATTAAGATAATCGACAAGACGCAACTGAACCCGGGCAGCCTGCAGAAGGTGAGGAGGTGCTCCGGTGACGGACGGCCTGCCGGCCGGGCCCTGAAGGGAGAGGGGCGCTGCCGGACGCTCCGTGCCGCTGCCAGCTTCAGGCTGCGCCCGGGACGGGACCTGCAGTCGGTGGCGGACCTCCGGGGCGGGAGGGGACGGAGCGGCGGACGTCACCGCGCTCAGGCACCCGGCGCCGCGCGGCCGCCGCCCTGACCTGGACCCTGGCGGTGCGGGTCACCGCCGCCGACGACGGGCGGCCGGCGGCCGGGCCCGTCGACAAACGACGGCCGTCCGTCAGCGGCCGGCCGCCGTCCCGGCGCGGGGTCGCCGGGCGCGGCCGCCGCCGGCTGCGGCTGGGGACGCGGCTGGGCGGCGCCGGCGGACTCCGGTCTGGGTAGTCCTGCCGAACTCTTTGGGCCAGCTAGTGCTCACGGCGGGGGGCGTCGGTTTGGCCTGCTCCAGCGGGCAGCGGGGAGTCTAATGAGCAAATGGAGTTCGCCGGCTTCGGACTGATTGGCTCGCTCCGAAACGCTGTAATTACTCATTACTCAAGCCCCTCGGCTGGCTGCATATGTTTCATAACGGCTGACGACCATACAGGCCGGCAGCGGGGACAAGCTGTCGCTCCGAACACAGATTTCCAGTTGAGTTGGCTGCATTGTGAGGCCGTCTCGGCCGTCCGCCGCCTGCTTGCGTCAGCCCGCCCTGACTGTCCGGTCCGTGTTTCAGCTGTTCCGGGAGGTGCGCATCATGAAGATGCTGGACCATCCAAACATAGGTGAGCGCGGCCGGCGGCGTCGCGGTTCGTTACCCGCCGCTGGCGGCCGGCCGGCCCGCCGACCTCGACCCGTCGCTGTCGACGTGGCCGGGCGCCAGCCGCCGCCGGCGGGCCGCCGTGTACGCCGACCTCGTGCCGCCGCGGCGTGGCGAGCGTCGAGACCCGGACACCGCCAGGGCGGCCGCAGTGCGTGCGTGACGACATGGGCTGCCTTGCCGCGCTGCACGGTTTTTGCGTCCGCGGTCGGTGCGTCAATCAGTGCGGACACTCGCCCCTCCCCGGATCGAGACGGGTGCGCTGCCGCTTTCCGCCGACACAGCGGGCATTTACCGGGCAAAGTCGCCAGGATGAAGTGGCTTATCCTTGAGGGCCCTCGCCCGCCGGGACGCCGCCTCCTACACTCGCTGAGACGCTGCAGTGGCGTCGGAGGTCGTGTCCGGTGTGCGGTGGGTCTTCCTTCCCGCGCGGGTCGATTCTCCGGCCGCGCGGGCTGTTTTTGCGCGCCGGGCCGTTAAGAGCATTGTTCGGGGCGGTGCCGCGCGCCCGGCTGACCGATTGTCGGGCGCGCGGCGCGCTGCGGCCGGGCCCGGCGGCGCGAATCCGTCTTCGGTGCTGTCTGGCCGCCGGCGGGCCTGCCGGCGCTTTCCTCCGGCTCGGCTCGGCAGCGGGGCGCTCCACCGTCAGCCCGCCACATAAAAGGTTTTGTCTTCCGGAGAATGGGTTTTCGCCGTTTTATTGTCTCCGGCGGTGCAGAACTGGGTCCCGCGGCGACGCGGCCCTTTGTCGAGCCGCGCTCGGCCGTCGGCCCGGCCGCCGCTTTGCATCTGCTAAAGCCGAGCGTGGTCTCCGGGCGCTGCCGACTCGGGCGCGGAAAGTGGTCCCGGGTGGTGGGCGAGGCGTTTCGAGGCTTTAGCTCAGGCTGCGTCCGCGTTCAAGCGTGCCCGATGCTGACGCAGCGCGAGGGATTTACGCGAGTATCAGTCGGCGGGGATTCCAGAGCCGGAGCGTGTTAGCGAGACTGGTTGCGCTTGGGGTGGCGAAATGTTGGGATGTCGTGAGCTTGAGTTGGTGAGCTGTCCTTTTGCTAGGTGGAGGTAGAAGAGTGGAACTGAAGATGATTTGGAGTAGAACTGTGGATGGTTTGATGAATTCAGTCACTGGCGTCGCTGCGTCTGGGGCGATGCTACGTGATGGTGTGCGTCACGCGCCTGACATCCTTCCGTGTGCGCCCACAGTAAAGCTGTACCAGGTGATCGAGACGAAGAAGACGCTGTACCTGGTGATGGAGTACGCCTCGGGCGGCGAGGTGTTCGACTACCTCGTCTTCCACGGCCGCATGAAGGAGAAGGAGGCGCGCCTCAAGTTCCGCCAGATCGTCTCGGCCGTGCAGTACTGCCACCAGAAGAAGATCATCCACCGGGACCTGAAGGTGCGGCTCGGGCCCCCGGTACCTCTGCGTCCCCTTCCGCCGGGCGGTGGCCGCCGGAGCGGGGCGGAAGTGGGACTCTTCCGCCGCCCAGTGTCGTGCGTGGGGACAGGGGTTAATTGGCAGAGGACGGCACGGTAAGGGGAGAGCGTCGGCGGCCGGAACGGTGCGCAGACGACCGCCGCCGCCACCGGCGGGCGGCCCGCCGGCCGAAGTTAGCGTGAATTACGCCCCGGCTCGGCCCCGGCCGATGTCGCGATACTCGGGCAAATGAGGCCGCCGCCCGGGCTGCAATATTCCGCCGAGATAACTAATGCGGCCGGCTGGCTGCAGTGCGGAGGTCGGCCCGCGGTCCGGCCCCGGCCTTCGCCTCAGGGCCGCCGACGGTCGCGGTCACGCGTTCCGAGCGGGGCGACCGGGTCTCAGGCGGTGTCCTCTGCACGGGGGACGGCCAGAACGCAGGCCCTCGACGAGAGGACGACCGGGTCTCAGGCGGTGTCCTCTGCACGGGGAACGGCCAGAACGCAGGTCCTCGACGAGAGGACGACCGGGTCTCAGGCGGTGTCCTCTGCACGGGGAACGGCCAGAACGCAGGCCCTCGACGAGAGGACGACCGGGTCTCAGGCGGTGTCCTCTGCACGGGGGACGGCCAGAACGCAGGCCCTTGACGAGAGGACGACCGGGTCTCAGGCGGTGTCCTCTGCACGGGGGACGGCCAGAACGCAGGCCCTCGACGAGAGGACGACCGGATCTCAGGCGGTGTCCTCTGCACGGGGAACGGCCAGAACGCAGGCCCTCGACGAGAGGACGACCGGGTCTCAGGCGGTGTCCTCTGCACGGGGGACGGCCAGAACGCAGGCCCTTGACGAGAGGACGACCGGGTCTCAGGCGGTGTCCTCTACACGGGGGACGGCCAGAACGCAGGCCCTCGACGAGAGGACGACCGGGTCTCAGGCAGTGTCCTCTGCACGGGGGACGGCCAGAACGCAGGCGGCCCTTGACGAGAGGACGACCGGATTTAGGCGATCTCCCCTGGACGAGAGAACGCCAGACCTCCGGCTGTCTCCGCTGGGGACGAACAGACCACATGCAGTCTCCCCAGAACGTAAGGACGACCTGACCTCATACGGCCTACCCGGGACGAGCGGGGCGGTCAGACCTCAGACGTTCCCCCAGGGCGAGAGGACGTCCCGGGATGCCCCGACCATGACCAGATCCGCGTACGCAGCCAGACCTGGACCTCTCGAGGCGGTGTGGACCTGGACCAGGCCTGGACCACTTGGGGCGGCGTCGGTCGGCGGGCGGTCGTTTGGGGCGCTGACCGACCCAGGCTGCGGGTGCTGGTGCCGGCGCCGGCGCTGGCGGCGATGGTCACTATCAGCGCCGCGACCGCCGCGGGGACAGCCGAGGCTCGGCCGCGGTCACTCGACCGCCGGGCGAGGGTCGCCGGACGCGCGCCCGCTGACCGGGCCGCGGCCGAGCGCGGGCCGGCCGACCTTTACCCCGCCCGTGTCGGCCCGGTAACAGGCCGGTGCAGCACTCGACGCCGGCGTCGATTCGTCGTCGGCTACGGCTTAAGCTCGGCTCGCTGCGGAGGTGGACGTGACGGGTGGGCTGGCCCGGGGCGGGCGACAGCATACGAATGGGACGACGGGCAGCGTTTCCCGCCGGACGACAAGGCCTCTCGTGACTCAAACTACAGGGCCTCGGGTACCGAAAACATGTGCAAGGCCATCCGGCTGGTTTGTTTGAAAGTCGTGGTTTTCGTGAGAGTGTAGTGATGCCATGTTGCTCTTCTGCGGTGGTGTGTACGTTGTGTAGTGATGATGCTGATATCTAATGGATGGTGTTTTTCAATTTCATTTTTGTATGTTCATGGCGGTATAGTTCGTGCTTTCAACCTTCATGCGGTTCTTTCCAACGAATTATATAGCATGCGCGTTTCAAGCGTGCGTCTCTTTAGTTAGCCATCCGTGCTGCGAAATCAGAGATTGTGTGTACGGTTTAGCTTGCCGAAACACGAAATTCCTTGGTGGTGACGTGATGTGCGTTATGGTCACGCTCGCGTCCCGGAAATTCCGCCCTCTGATATTTTCGACTAAGCTCTTAATTATCGTTTTCATGTTTTCTGTTTTGCAGGCGGAGAACTTGTTGTTAGACAGTCAGATGAATATCAAAATAGCCGATTTCGGCTTTAGTAACGAATTCACGCCGGGCAACAAGCTGGACACGTTCTGCGGCAGCCCGCCGTACGCCGCTCCTGAGCTCTTCCAAGGTGGGTATCGCCCGGCACTGCGCCGGGGCGCCTGCAGCTCCAGCCAGGCGTGCGCTTCACTCGTCTCAAGTGGATCGACTCACCGCCTGATTCGCCGAGCTGGGAATCGATTCTGATGTTCAGCGAGTTTTAAAAAGGGGAATCGATTTAGTTCCGATTCATTGACGGTGTGATGACAAGCCGTCGATTCGATTCTGATTCTGATTCACTGCGGTTTCCAAGTGAATCAGTTCTGAATCCGACTCTGGACGTGAAAGTGGTCGATAACTGAATCTGCCTCTCGACGTGAAAGTGGTCGATCACTGAATCCGATTCTTGGCGTGAGTGTCGGTCGCCGAATCGATTCTGACTCGGCTCAGAATCAAGCCTGAGACTGAGACCGCAGCTGACGGGCTCAGCCGCGATGTCCCGTCCGACGCGATCTCGTCACGAGCCCGCCGTCGTGCCGGCGTGACTGGACCCAGCTTCGGGAGAGGCCGCCGCCGGCGGGGCGACCTGCCGGAAGCCGGAGTTATGTGAGCGCGAGGCGACCCCTGACGTCAGCCGGCCCGGGTCGATCGGCCGCTCTTCATCGGGCCGAGTGCGAGGCCGGGCGTGAGGGCTAAAAGTGTTCCGAAGCGGGCAGCCTTGTAACTCGTGAGGAATTCCCCGTCGGAATGCCTCGGCCGCTCTCTGGAGCGGCCGAGGGCGGGAGAGCGGCTGTTAACGCCGCGCCTGGAATCTCGTCGGTCGGCGGGCGGTGGGTTACGTCTGCCCGCCGGTTTGGAGGTCACCCACGTGTATCTGGAAGCGCCCACGTGTATGACGTGTGCCCCCCCACGTGTAGGCAGCCCACGTCTCGGGAGCATTGCACGTACCTGGACGGAGCGTCACAGGTGGCCCCGTTCGCGGTTGGCGCGCTGCCCGTCCCCGGCACGCCGCGGCTGCGGTCGGGCCGGATCCGACCTGTGCCGCGGCCGCGGGACGGCGTGGGACGGCCGGCCGCGTCTCCGCCGGGTCGGGTTCAGCCACGGCCGCCGTGGGACGTGCCGTGTGGCGCGCTCCTGACCGGACGTGGCGCAATAGGTCGTCACCCGCAGCCGCGCCGGCCGCCCGCGTGGGACGCCGCTGATGGCGTTTTAACGGCGCCGGACTGCCGGCGGCCCGGCCGCGCCCCTGGCCTTCCATCCGGCCGACGGGCGAGGGGAGGGGGCCCGGAGGGGACGCCGGGCAGGGCGTTATAGCGATACCGCTCCCGCCACCCGGTCATTGGTCGGCCTTGGCCGCGCGGCGCTGACGCGGCAGGCGCCGCCGCCGCCGCTGAGACGGCCTGCCGACATCAGCAGAATCTCGGACACCGGAGCGGGACGCTCCATCTACTGCAGGCCGCCGCCGCCCGCGCGCTGCCGGAACCCAGCCTGGCACGCCGTCGCCCCTGATTTACTGGGCTTTGTTGATGGGCAGCGTCGTGGAGAGCGTTCCAGTCGTGATCCAGGCTGCATCCAGTCGGCATCCAGGAATCTGGTGGTTTCCTGCCCTATAGATAACTGTTCATTGGTTCCGCGGTTCGCGGCCACTTGATTATGTTAGGAATTCGGAGACTTCGCGCAGCTGCGCCAGAGATTGTGCGACGGCCTGGCTTTACTGACGTTGCGGTGCTGGGTTACTGTTTTGTGGTCTGTGTTCCAGAGGATTACGATCCCGTCTTTGGTACTCTGTTTGGCTGTCCTGTATGAGTCGTGATCATTTTGTCTCCGCCCACTGGCTTGTAGTCGGCTGAGGGGCCCGTGCAGTGCCGTGGCCCGAGGTTTGTACTCAGCTGATGGACGATCGGCCTGCCTTCTCCGTGCCTCCCGACCAGTGGTTTGCAGTCGGGGAGCGGGCAATCGCATGGCCTGTGGCTTGTAGGTGGCGGACGGTCTCCTGGCCCGTGATTTGTAATTGGCCGACGGTTTCCTCGCCCGTGGGTTGTAGGTGCCAGACGGTCTCCTGGCCCGTGCTTTGTTGGTGGCAGACGGTCTCCTGGACCGTGATTTGAAATTGGCAGACGATCTTGTGGATCGTGATTTTGAATTGAGAGTCTGTCTCCTGGCTCGTGATATGTAATTGGCAGACGGTCTTCTGGCCCGTGCTTTGTTGGTGGCAGACGATCTTCTGGACCGTGATTTGAAATTGGCAGACGATGTTGTGGATCGTGATTTTTAATTGGCAGACGGTCTCTTGGCTCGTGATTAGTAATTGGTAGACGGTCTCCTGGCCCTTGGTTGATAGATGACGGACAGTCTCGTGGCCCGTGGTTGGTAGGTGACGGACGGTCTCGTGGCCCGTGGTTTGTAGGTGACGGACGGTCTCCTGGCCCGTGGTTGGTAGTCAGCGGACGGACGGACGGACGGACGGCCGTGTCGCGGTCGATACTGTGGGCCGTAAACCCGTCAGCCGCCGCCGGCAAACAGCTCATCCCGACGGCGCGGCGCCCAGGCATCTCCGCGGCAGAGGTGCCCGTCACGGCGCGGCGCACGCGCTCGTCCAGCCTCTGACAAAAGGTTAACGACCGTCGCGACCCGCGATGACGATGGACAGTTGGCTGATAGTCGGTCACTGAGGTTTTGCCCCCCCCCCTCCTCCCCTCCCCGGGGGGCCGCTGGTCGCTGCGACCAACTGCCGGTGGAGAGCTTTGCGGTGAAGGTTCATGATGGCTTGGCTCCGCCTCCATTACAGTGGGGGGTTGGCCGCCACTGCATTTGGGCTGTGTACCCGGGATGTCTGGCGTTTCAACGTTAGCTACGGCTAGTCCACATCGCCACTGGGACGACGGCAGCAGGAACGCGAGGCCTCTTAAGGCCAGACGGCCCGGACTGCGGGATATTTGTTATGGTGATGATTTGCAACATGGCCTCCCGGAATCCCGGCGTTCTCCGACATTGTCCGCGTGGGGCCGGCCCGGCGGCACGTGTTCGGAGCGCTGCCTGCTCTGCCGACGCTCGACGATCCCGTTTTGTGAGCGGCGGGCCGTCGGGCACGGCACCGGATGCAGCCAGCGGTGCCGACGTTTGCTGAGAGCCGTTGGAGCGTGCTCTTCCGCGTTTGCCGGCGAGCCTGGGGCCGGCCGACGGAGGTCCAGGTGCGCCGCCTCGAGGCGCGCTTGGAGTCAGTTCCGGGGACGGCTTTTCAAGTTCAGTTCCCCGTGCTTGCTGAGGCGGAGGAGGGAGGGGAGCAGCAAGCTCGGCCGGGATCGCCGGCGGCGGCGACTGCGGAAGGGACGACCAGGAACTGAAGGAAGACCTGGGACTAAGGGGTGACCTGAGACAGAGGGATGGCCTGGGACTGAGGAACGGTTGAAGGGACGACCAGGGAGGAGCGGACGGCCTGAAACCTAGGGATGGCTAGGGGCCGAGGGACGGCTGGAGCAGACGGCCTGGAACTTAGTGACGACCAGGGACCGAGGGACGGCTGGATGGAAAGGGCAGGCTAATGAACGGTTGAAGCGTGCTCCCCAGCGTCGCGATCCGATGGACCTGTTTTGCTCTCGCTGGGCCGACTTCCAGGAAGGACGGCCTGGCGTGCCCACTGATTGAACCGCGAGTATTGGCAGACCAGCCTTTTTGTGACGCAAATCGTGTTTCCCGCCCGTGGTCTCGTTGCTCATGGGCCAGGAGAACCCGTGCCGGGAATCCCTCCCGGCTGGCGGTGCCTCATTCTCGGAGCCGGCGGCGGACCGGCCGGCTCAGTGCGGACCCGTCACGCCGCTGGGCCGGTATTTCGGGAGCGGTAACTGGCCGGCCGATGGCTCCTCCGGCCGTCGGCCGCGACGCTCGTCTGTTTCGGGGCCCGGTATCTCGGCGCCGCCTGTGGGCCCCGTTCGGCGCCGTTTATTTCGATATTTCCGCCGGCCGCGGCGCCGCCCATCGATCCGCGGCCGCCGCTGCAGCTGGGGTCGGTCTCGGCGCTCGTGCTGGTCGGCCCGTGACCAGCTGACCGGGCAGGTCGTCAGGTGTTTGATGGCCTCCCGGCGGTGCCCGCTGGTCTGTCCGGTGTACCGCCCCCTGCCGGCGGCCGGCAGAGCGCTGCGCTCAGGTCTGCCCTGGCCGGCGGTGGTCTGCCGCTGATTGGAGAGACCGCAGCGCTCCGAGCGGGCGCCGCGGCGGTCAAGGTCTCCCGGCCACGGGAGCGGCGCTGGTCTGGACCGTGTCAGGTGGGAGCGGCCTCACCTTGTCGGCTGGCTGCTCTCCGTCTCCCTTCAGAGGCAGGCTGCGTCTATTGTGGGCCGGCGGCGGGCTGGCGGCGTGCGGCCCATCGCGGTACGGCCGCTGGCTAGTCGGCCGAACGGAGAAACGAAGGATTGCTTGGGATTGCTCGGATTGTCGTATTGCCTCCGATTTACCGTCGCTTTGGGACTCCTACTCGTCATCCGGTTTTGGTTTTAAATCCATGTTCAACTCTCCGCGGTCGAAGACGCTTGCCGCTGTGCGTCAGGAAAACTTTTCCTGCGGCTCGTTCTGCCTACGCTTGTTTTATGCTGAGCAGAAGAACGTCGTTTTCTCGCCGTGGGACCGGACTCCATGCCACTGTTTTGCTATCATGACGAGAGATCGCAGTGTTTTTGTCCATACGCATGTATCAACCCACTCACAACCATAGCAATAGAAAACAGCCGCAAACATAGACGTCAGAAGGAATGTGCGCAGAAGGGACCCAAGGTTGAGACAGGGAGTCGCACCAGTCAGACCCGGCCGCTGCCTGCTCGTAATGGCAGCCGTGCGGGCGGCGGGTGCAGCTGGTAGTCGCAGACTGCCTGCCTGGCAACAGGGATTCCCCTCCCGGCGCTGTCGGCGGCCACCTGCGTGCGATCGGTCATTAGAGTCCCCTGCTGCGGTGTCGGCCCGCGAGAGAGAGGGAGGTGAGGCCGAGGCGTCGGCCGGCAGCAGTGCTGCCATCTGTTGACCGTCAGCGGGAGCCGCCGGTGAAGCCCGTTGCCCGGCCGGTTGGCGGTAGCTGGAGTATTTCTCGCTCAGCCTGTCCGAGGAGTGGGGATTGCTCCGGCATACTCGCTCTTGTATTCGTTCAACCTAATCTCATCGCCCCTCCCCCCTCCCTCCCCTCCTTCAATTTTCTTTCCGGAACAATTAGGGTGCCACTGAGATCTGTCCACGTGATCCCATAGATCCGAAACGATCAGTACTGGTCGCAGGAGGTCTAGCCAGGATTGAGCCAAACCAAAGCACTCAGAGTGGCTCCTGGCAGCGGGTCGGCCGCTAATGGGGCCACCCACACCCGGTACACACGCCGCACGAGGTGTTGACGGCCCGGGCAGAGTGCAGCTCCCTCCCCCGCGGACGGCGTCGGCCGCCGACCTCCCTTAATTAGGCGCCGTTCGAGCGGAGTGTTCGGTTCGGGGGGACACGGATGGTACGGCGGAAGTGTCCGTGATGGCGGACGTGGGCGATGATGTGTGCGAAGTACGTAAGATAAATACGAAGATGTGACTGGGCTGCAGACGGGGAGGTCCTCCGCGGCCCGATGGCGCGGCCTGGTTGTTATTTCAGTCCAGTCCCCGTCCGCCGCGGTGGTGCTGCGCCGAGGGCGGTGCGGTGGTCGCTGTCGTGCTGGCGTGCGCTGTGTACCGACGTGTCGGCCATGGCGGGCCTTTGTCGGCCGTTGCATGTGCTCGTGTCGTGACAGGCGGCCGGCCGGGCCGGCTTTTTGCGGCCTGTCTGCAGTGCGGCGTGTCCCGTGGTTCCGGCACGGTCCTCGTGCCGTCCCGTGCGCCGCGTGTTGTCCGGAACACGCGCCGGGCGCGGGCGGCGCCGGGCCGCCGGTCGGCGTCCGTTCGGCCGTCCGGCCCGGTCGGGTAACGGCGTTAAGACCGCCCGGCCGCCTGCCGCCCCGCCGCCGCTCAGCGGGCCACCAGCCGGCGAGTGACGCTGGAGGTTCCCAGTCGTGTGGAGAACTGAGCAGACACACATGCGGGGGTACGGGTCCTGCGAGCGCTGCCGCCAGGGGTCAGCCCCCCCCCCCCCGGCCGCCGGCGTCGGTGCTCCGTCGGCCGATGTATGACTGTCCCCGCTCGGTTGCAGGCAAGAAGTACGACGGTCCGGAGGTGGACGTGTGGTCGCTGGGCGTGATCCTGTACACTCTGGTGAGCGGCTCGCTGCCGTTCGACGGCTCCAACCTCAAGGACCTGCGGGAGCGCGTGCTGCGCGGCAAGTACCGCATCCCGTTCTACATGTCGACCGACTGCGAGAACCTGCTGCGCAAGTTCCTGGTGCTCAACCCAACCAAGCGGGCCAGCCTCGAGGTGAGGAGGGGCGGGATAGGCGGTGACGAGCCGAGCATGTCCGCACGGGGATCACCGGCTGGAGCATCTTGATTGGTTTTTGGGATTAGACTGGTCGGAATCTGTTAATCAAGCCGTGAGATATGCGTGGTAAACTGTGTTGATTTTCATGACATTCTTGTCAATCTTGTCACTGGAACGTGTGTCTAAGTCGGAAAGGCACGTCCTTGGTCGACTACTGCTCGGTAGTGAAGTAATACTAGCACTCAGAACGTCATTGTTTGCCCAAGGCGACTTGGAATGTCACTGTTGGGCTTTGTCTCTGCGGTAATGGTATGTCCCATTGTTTCCCTGCTCACTAGCATCCCGGACAAAACCTTCGGTGTCGGATGATGAGGACCAGCCGTCGTCCAGTAGCCCGTACTCATTCGCCTGCCGCGTACTGCGCTGTCGCGCGCTGCTGTAATTGCCCCGGCGTCTGCACGGTTCATCGGAGCCAGCCGGGCGGGGAGACTCGACCGGCCGGGCTCTGAACGGCCTCTCAGACCGCCGGGTCCGGCCCGGCAGCCGAGACGCCGCGCTGCCGGTGGCGGCGCGCTCGGCTGTGACGCCCGGCGGCCGGCCGGCGCGCTCGCCGCAGACGATATTGGACGGCTGCCTCGTCGCCGGCATCTGGTTTTCATCGAAGGCGATGAATCTCGGGCGGCCGCGCCTGTCGTGACGCCGCCTGATCCGACTGGCGGTCCGGTCCGGGGGAGGGAGGCCCGGAGCTGCGGATGTGCGGGGCGTCAGCTGGCGACGGCGCGAGCTGTTCGGGGGACCGGTCAGTGACGGCGTGAGCTGTTCGGGGGGCCGGCCAGTGACAGCGCGAGCTGTCCGGGGGACCGGTCAGTGACGGCGCGAGCTGTCCGGGGACCGGTCAGTGACGGCGCGAGCTGTCCGGGGGGCCGGTCCCCGGACAGCGCGAACTGTCCGGGGAGGGGGGAGGCGGGCGGTCAGTGACGGCGCGAGCTGTCTGGGGGACCGGTCAGTGACGGCGCGAGCTGTCCGGGGGACCGGTCAGTGACGCCGCGAGCTGTCCGGGGGCCGGTCAGTGACGGCGCGAGCTGTCCGCAGCGCCGGCCGCGGCGGTCGGATCGGGCGACGCTGTAAGCCGCTGACCGTCGGAGACGGATGTGCCCGTGTCGGACACGACCGTCGCGCAGGAGTAATGGATTGGTTTCATATTGGCCTTGCTTCGAGATCCATCAGGCGCGGGCGGACAGGAGGGACTCGTCTCCGGTCCTGTGTCCTGGTGGCCAGGTAGCGGGGGGTCGGGGCGGGTCAGGCCGGCTCCGGTCCGGTCCTGTGGTGGCGCCGGAGTGCGGCGGCCGCGACCCTCGATAGGCCGGTCGGGGGTAGCCGGAGGATGTGGGCGGCGGCTTGCGGTCGCCAGAGAGTGGCAGAGCCCCCTCTCCTTCCCGCCTGCTGGCTCTGGGTAGCCGCGAGAACGCCGGCGGCGGTCCGCCGTCATGCGCTCCGTTGTCAGTGAGCGCCGGCCCGAGGCTGAGCGAAGGGGACCGTTCGGTTTCAGTGTGTCGAAGGACGGGACAACGCTTCGAGTGTTGTCGCTGTCTCGTCTGCTGGCGGACGGGCCGACCACTCAGGCTCCGCACGACTCTCCGCAGCGGCTTCCAGCCGGGGTCGTCCCCATAGCCTGGAAATGACGATGCTGTTTCCTCTCGAACAGCTTTTAAGTTGTTTCAGATATGGCCCTTGTGTGATGTGTAGGACCATAGCGGCGCCGTGTCGGCGGCGGTGACTGTCGGTTACGCCACCGGCCCGTATTTAAACGGGCGTTCCGTCGGGCGATCAGTTGAGTGCCGGCCGACTTGTTAATGGGCTCGCTTCAGCGGTGAACGAGCTCCCGAGCGACGTCCGTTTGTTAACCGTCTCCCGGATCCCCATTCGAAGTCGCTCCTGTCAGATCAAAAGGTCCCCTGTCCGGCGCTATATCAAAGCGATCCCCATTCCAACTCGCTCCGAGAATGAGCTGCAACTTCAAAAGGTTCGCCCCTCATTAGGAGCATACGTGTCTGTCGGAGTGAGCCGGCTGGCGTCGCGCGATGACGTCAGAGTCGTTCTCTGCAACGCCCAGGTCGTGCGGAACTGTCTTCTTCCGGCAGCTCCAGGAAATAGTTTACCTCTGAATGACGCAGCAAAGAAAACTAGGAATAGACTCTCGTTGCACAATGGCGGACTTCTGGACAGTTTGGTGGCACGAGGCCGCCACGTGCCAACCCTGGCGCGTGCCGTCATGCAGTGCGGAGCCTGACACGTATCTCGTACTGACAAGTGCCTCTCCATGCTGGTCCCGACACGCGCCACTCCACGCACGTCCTGCTGACACGTGCACCCGTGCCGGTCCTGACACCTGCACCCCGCGTCGGTCCTGATCCGTGCCCCGTGCCGACACGTGCTGCTCCGTGCCTGTTCAGAAACGTGTCACGCGTGCCGGTCCTGATACGTGCTGGCTGACACGTGACGGCCGCTCCGTGCCCGCCCTGACCCGCGCCGCCCGTCGCCCTTGGCAGGCGATCATGCGCGACAAGTGGATGAACGCCGGCTGCAACGAGGACGAGCTGAAGCCGTACGTGGAGCCGCAGCCGTGCATGGACGACCCGCGCCGGGTGGAGCAGCTGGTGGCGCTCGGCTACGGGCGCGCCGACATCGAGGAGAGCCTGCGCCAGTGCAAGTTCGACGACATCTACGCCACGTACCTGCTGATGAACCGGCGGGCGGCCGACGTGAGTCGTCCTGCAGGAGGCGTTGTTGGTGTTCCTGGTACGGCGGTCAGTGTCAGGTTTTGGCTTTTTTCGCCGCTGGCAGCGCTGGTCGTCGTTGGCGCGCGTTGTGACCGCTGATGTGTCGTTCAGACGGTGATGATGACGATAATCCGTGGTGTTTATCACCCTGCGTCATAGTTAAGTCAGAGTTGGACCTGTGCAGTCCTTCACCATTTCGCTGACATGGAACTGCCCTTGCCATCGGTCTTTCCTGACCTTGACCCCGGTCTGACGTGCCGCAGCGGAGAGTGATTGATGGCTGGTAGTTGGGCTGTTGTGACCTTGACCGCGGTCTGACCTGATTTTGTCCCAGATGTGACCCGCTGCAGCTGGAGAGTGACGATTCGCAGTCTGGCTGTTGTGACCTTGACCCCGGTCTGACCTGCCACAGCTGGAGAGTGACGGCTCGCAGTCGGGCTATTGTGACCTTGACCCCGGTCTGACCCGCTGCAGCTGGAGAGTGACGACTCGCAGTCGGGCAGTTGTGACCTTGACCCCGGTCTGACCTGCCACAGCTGGAGAGTGACGGCTCGCAGTCGGGCTATTCTGACCTTGACCCCGGTCTGACCCGCCGCAGCTGGAGAGTGACGGCTCGCAGTCGGGCTGTTGTGACCTTGACCCCGGTCTGACCCGCCGCAGCTGGAGAGTGACGGCTCGCAGTCGGGCTCGTCGCTGTCGCTGCGCCACCTGGGGCCGGGCGCGCCGCCGCCGCAGCCCACCAGCCTGCAGTCGCCGCCGCACAACAAGGTGCACCGCTCCATCTCGGCCACGACCAACAGCAAGCCGAACCGGCGCGCCTCCGCTGGTGAGCGAGCACGCGGCGCAGGCAGGGCCTCCCCCCCCCCGGCGACTGCTCTGACCGGTGACCGGGGGACCCGCGACCCGCACGGGTCTGACAGGGGGGTGGAATAGTGGATTGGAATAGGAGGTGAATAGGAGCATGCGTTCAGACGCGCACCTTTGGCATTGTCATTAAAGCGAATGCTGTTATATGTCGTCTCCAAAGGACTGAGCAATTTTGGGTTGTATGGGGCCATTATTCACAAACACTATAGCCGACATAGTATTTGTGGCAGGATGCTGGGGCTCAGCTAAAGAATGCATAGGTTGCAATTCTCTGTGGCATTGGTATCGGGGAAAACTTAACTGAAGTTGAAAGTGCTTCTTGATGGATTCGGGTCGTGGTTTAAAAGGAAATAAAAAAGCTAAATAATTCCAGGGGAAATTCAGACGTGTCCCACAGCTGGGCCATTGTAGATCCTGTGCATGCGGGCCGGCAGCTACCCAATTTGCATTGTGCCCTTTGTTTCCGCGCCTGGCCCCAGTGTCGCTGCCTCGGGCGGCGGGGCTGTCGGACTGACTTTCCGTCCGGCCGTCTCAGCGCCGGCCGAGCGTCGGCCTCGCCGTCAGCGCCCGGAGGCCGGCGGGCCGCCTCTGCCTCTGATGTCTGCCGGTGTCCCCGGGACCGTCCGATCGGTGATCGGTCCGCTGTCGGGCGCCGGCCGGGGAGACGGCGCCGCCCGCCGTGAGCCGTGTGTTGTCTCCGGACGGCCCTCGGCGTCCCAGTGACGGCCCGTGCCGCCGGCGCTGACGGCTGGCTCTGTCGACAGGCGTGAACGCCTCCGCCGGCGGCCACGCGGCGGCGCCCAACCACACCCACTTCAAGCGCCAGAACACGGTCGACTCGGCCACCATCAAGGAGAACACGGCGCGGCTGAGCGTGGCCGCCGCCAACCGGGCGGCGGCGGCCGCCGCCGCCGCGCCGCCGGCCGCCTCGGCCGCGGCGGGCGCGGCCGGCGAGGGCGCCGAGCCAGCCGGCGCGCCGCCGGCGGCGCCGCCGCCCAAGCCGCGCGTCACCAAGTCGAGCTCGACGGTGTCCCGCACCATCGGCCCGTCCGGGCTGCGACGCTCGACGCACTCGTACGACGCCAAGGTGACGACGACGGCCTCGGCGGCGGCCGACGCCGAGACCAAGGCACCCCAGTCTTCCGACGCCAAGGACGTGACCAGGTGAGCGGCCGCCGGAGGGTGGGGCGCGGGCGCCGCCCGACAGGTGACTGCGGACCGGCGGCCGACGCCTCGGCGCGGAGAAGGCAGCGACTCCCGGGTGTTTTTGTGGGCCGCGAGTCGGGGGAGCAGAGCTGGTCCTGGTGTTGCCTCGTGCTGTGAGGAAGTGGTTTGGTTTGTCTATGTGTGCTAACCATGCCGCTCGTCAAGTCCGGTGAGGGATCTTCCTGTCTGATGGTCGTTCTTCGGGTCTGGACGATGCTCTTGTTCCTTTGTGTTCTTGTTCCTCCCTATGGTCGATTGCAGGTTTTGCCTCTTATGTGTGAGCCTGATCTGCGCTACTTTTTCTTTTCTTAGCGTGATAGAAAGTTCTGTTGTGCTCCTATCTGTGTCCCCTGGTGCCGGCTCCACTGTTTCACTGTGTCCTGTGGACCCAGCTCGTTGTGTTTCCCGAGTCCGCTGGGGTCGGGCTCCTCGTGTCCTCTCTTGCGCGGTGGGTCCGGCTCCCTGTGTTCCCCCTCCTGTGGGGTCGGCTCCCTGTGTTCCCCTCTCCTGTGGGTTCGGCTCCCTGTGTTCCCCCTCCTGTGGGGTCGGCTCCCTGTGTTCCCCTCTCATGTGGGGTCGGCTCCCTGTGTTCCCCTCTCCTGTGGGGTCGGCTCCCTGTGTTCCCCCTCCTGCGGGGTCGGCTCCCTGTGTTCCCTTCTCCTGTGGGGTCGGCTCCCTGTGCTCCCGTGTCCGGCTGGGCCGGCTCTCAGTACTGACGCCGCCGTCCGCGGACACGCAGCTCGCCGGTGCCGGCCGGCGGCGGCGAGCCCGGCTCGAACGACGTGGTGCGGCCGGCCGAGAGCCACGCCAGGCCGAGCTCGGCGACGTCGGGAACCGCCGAGCAGCCGGCGGCCCGGCCGGCCTCCGAACTGCGGCCCAGGTACCCGGGCTCCGCCTCTGCCGCCGCCCGCGCCCGCTCGCAGCCTGCTCCGTGTGGCGTCGGTCGTGCTCGCCGCTGTCCGCTGTTTTTGCTGCCGGCATTTGATGGTTTGTCCTGTCCGGCGGCCGCGGCCGATTTCTGTTGTCTTTCGTCCGTATTGTTTTTCAGGCTCCCTTTCCCGTGCCGCTCCAGTGCCTCGCCTTTTTCTTCGTCAGAATTGTCAATTTCCGCGGCCACTTTGTCATCGCGTCCTTTTGGTTTCGTGCTGCCGGCCGGCCGCCTGTTTTCGCTCCTTGACGGCGGCCGCGGGATGTTCGGCAGCTCTGGCCGTCGGCAGGTCGCCGCAGTCCGCCCCGCGCCGCAGCACGCCGGCCGTCGCCGCTGCGGCGCCGAGCATGGCTTTATCGCGGGCCCACCGTGAGGAGACAGCTGCCTTGGTGGCGCCGCGGGCCGGCCGCCCGGCCCCGGTGGCTCGCGCGCTTCCCCAGCTCGTGAGCTGTCTGTGTCCGTCCGGCGAGCTGGCTTCCGCTCGATTATCGCCTGCCGGCTCTGTCTGGAATGTGGACTGACGCCGCGAGGAAGGCAAACTTGGCTTTAATCCGGAGGCTTGGTTTGGAATGTGGGCCAGCGCTGCGACGACGGCAAACTGGCTTTGATCTGGAGTGCATTGTTGCATCGATGGGCATGTGTGGATGTGTCACTGATGTCTTGACTGTTGGTTTTGTTCTGCAATCTGCGCCCGGTGCTGCCACGGTCTGGTGGAGTCGGAAGTCGCGCTTACACGTGCTGTGGCGTTTTCACCTGGCACGTGGCCTTTTCACCGGAACGGTTGCAGCACCCTTCCTCTGATCGCAGTCAGCCGCAGCCGGGCCCGCGTCTGCCGTGAACACGATCCGGCCGGCGAGGGGGCCCGGCTATTTCTGACAGCGCTCACTCGCCGCCGCCGTGCTGAGATGACTCCGGAGGAGCCGGCTGCCGTCGGGGCCGGCCGTCGACGCCGCCGACGCCGCCGACGCTGACCGGGCGGCGCGTGTGTTTCAGCGGCGGCGGCCGGCCGGGCGGGCCGCTCTCGCCGGGCGCCGCCGGCCGCAGCGCGCCCTTCAGCAGGAACATTCCCAGCCGGTCGACGTTCCACTCGGGCCAGACGCGCGCGGCCGGCTACCGCCCGAGCGGCATCAGCCCGCACCATCACGACTCGCACCGCACCTCCTTCTTCTCCAAGCTGTCGTCCAGGTTCGCCAAGCGGTACGTGTCGGGCGTCGGCCGCCGCGTGGCCGGCCCTCCGGCGCCGCCCGGGCGGACGCGGGGCCGACCGTTCCGCGGAGATGGGGGTTGGATTACGGCGAATGGCGTCGTGACCACTTGCGAGGGCATCATCTGGTAGTTTCGGAATAGTTATTGAGTTGTTTGGTGATGCTGTTGACTGCTCTGTTCGTTAAGTTGCCAGAGTTTCATCTTGTTGGGACCATAGAAATATGTGAACAAGTTGTCGATATGAATATGATATGAACGATCAGAGCCTTAGAACTGCATGCATATGTAGCGTATGCTTGCGCAGTTTCGGGATGTTTTCAGCCGTCGAAATTTGGAAACAATAGCGGTAACTTTTGGCACGGTAACCTCGCCTGACAGCAAAGTGGCTTCTGGCACGAGCATGATGCCTCTTCGCTCTGGTACCAGCGCCTCCGCCCCCCCCCCCCATCCGCGTCCTGTTTCTGTCCTCTGGACGGCACTCCCCGGGGCCTAGTGGCGGCTGAGCTGGGCACGTGGGCGCGGGCGGCTCCCCCACTCCCGCCAGACTCCGGGAACGGCCGTCCTCAGACGGCGGCGCCAATCTGTTGCGTCAGCTGACAGGGCGCGCGGGATCCGCCTTAGCCGGAGTTTGCCTACCGCAGGGGCGGCCGGTGGAAACGAAATTCAGTCGGACCGTCGGCGGGGATACATGCAGTCCCCTGTGTTTCCGTTCGTCGTCCGAGACTAACTGTTAAGGGTTTATGGGAGACTAAAAACGAAGTCATTTAAGACGCCCGCAGAATCTCCTGTGGCTGCGTTGATTCCGACCATATCTCCGCCAGTCCCCGGGAATGGTATTCCTGTTGGCACTGCGTGTGCCGGCACTCGGAGCAAGTTCATTCATGGAGCCGCGCGGCCTCGGTAACTCGAAATATCCACTGTGCCTCTTTTGTGCCAGGCGTGTTCCCAGACCACATGCATGTCGTGCTCAAACGCGTCGTTCTCGAACGGGTCGAGTTATGACCGGAGTGTGACCGAGTTATTTTAGTTATTTTTGGGGTTATCTGCGTGTGGTGCTGTCCCAGCAGGTCAGGCGACCCAGGGTAGGCCTCCGATGTTTTTTTTTAGTCCGCCGTTGCCGCAGCTTACCAGTCTGAGTATCGTTAGCGGCTGTGGTCGTTTTAGCTGTCGCAGTGCAGTCGGTTTCGAACCGACCGGAGCGTCGTCGGGATTAGCACTGGGGATCGGAAGTGAAAACTGAACGTCGTCCAATGAAGACCTCCCTGGGGCGGATCAGCGCTCTGATGGGTGGGAACTCGGGCGGTCTGGCGTGGTCCGTGTCGGCCCCTGTGTTACCGGGTAGAGGGGGGGGGGGGCTCCGTTCCAGTGTCCTGGGTCAGGCTGGCCGCCCGGTGCCGTCGTCTGTCTACCCCTCTGCCCTGTCTCGCGGCCGATTTTTCGATTTTCAGCCTAGCTTCTCGGCTTTCGGCTTTGTCGACCGTTTCTGTGCACGTCCGCTAGCTGTGGCGTCGTGTTTGCTAACGGTCTGTTCTTTCTTTCTTTCTGCCCACCTCTAGGCCCGGAGACGTGACCCCGTCCACCCCCACCAGGCCAGCCGCTGACCGGTACGTCGCACTCCGGGGGTGAACTGGAGCGTGGATCGCAGGGCTTGGCTGTCGCTGTCCGTTAGCACGGCTGGGTGGGGGCTGTTGGGTCTGGAGTCTGGGCCTCGGCAGTTATAGGGAGCCCGTGACCCCAGCCGGACAGACTGTGAGAGAATGGTGGACGGTAAATGGTCACTTTCGTGGAAAATGTTCGATTATCCAGCAGCCAGCGGCAACCTGAGCGGCGCTCTCTCTTGCCAGCTGTGGTCTCCGAGGCCCACAGCTTATCGTACACTGCAGCTCTGTTTTACTCTGTCTCACTAATGACTGCCTGTCGCCTGGCGGCCCGCGCTAGATGCTCTCGGTTTGTGCCGGCGAACACCTATCCTGCCCAGTAGTGCGCGGACCACCGGGGCTCCGGTGTATAGCTGTGAGGTGGCGGCGCGGCTCCCCGTCTGTTTGGTCGGCGGCGGAGCACAGCCGTGCGGTGACTGCAGACGGACGACTGTGGCGGGGAGCACGAACGGGAGAGGTGCCGCTCCGAGCGCCGACCGACGCCCGGGGATTGACGAGTGCGCGCGCGAGGCAATCCCATCAGGTGGCGGCGGCCGCGGCGCGGTGTTTGTTCCCGTCGCCGTCCGAATTTGACGCGCCGAGCGACGGCGCGGCGCACTCCGACGCGGCGCCGGCAGGCATTGTGTTCAGATGCCGGCTCGGAAATACGTTTCGATCCGCTAACGCCCGCCAGTCATTCGCATGCGCATCGCCGCCGGCGCTGAGGCCTTAGGTTACCACGGAACTGCTTATTGGATTCCGTGGCCGGGGGCGCGAAAACTGAATCATGTCGAAAGCGTCACGCGTTAGGCGGATCTGCTTTCCATTTCCGCGCGGCTCCGCCAAAGTTATTCATTGCGCCGCGATCTGGGCTTTGGCCGCCTTCCGCGCCGCAGCGCTCGGTCCGTTACATTGATCCTGTTCCGATTGGGTCCATCATAGCGGCGGCCATTGGATGTGAAACCGATTCACCCGAAGTTAGCTGCACCGTGTCCGCCAGCCGTGGGGCGGGGTGGGCCGTCACGAGCGCCTTGCGGTGCTCCCAGCGGAGGTGCGGCTCAGTGGACCAACTGACCGGAAGTGGGGTGCCGTCGCTGGGCGGCCGAGCCGAGCTTGTGCGCCCCGCAGCGCCCCGGGCCGGACCTGACGCGGCGCCTCCGAGCCGCCGTCGGCCGGCCGCCGTGACGAACAGCCGCCAGTCTGGCTGGGACAGCGCTCGCGGCTGCGACGGCGGCAGCGCAGCTCCCGGGGCCTGCGGCCGCCGCATGGCCGGACGCCACGCCGCCGCCACGCACCGCCGCCCACGGAGCGACTAATATCGCCGTGCCGCCGCCGCTCCCGACGATTGAGTGCGCTCATTGTGACGGTCCTGGGTCTTCCTTGGCCGGCCGTCGCGTATATTGCGTTTTCTGCGATGAGCGCGCAGCTACGCGAACGAAACGCCTGGCTCTGGCGCTGAAGGCGCGGTCGGCGTGCGAGCCGGGGACACCGTCACCGGATGCCACGGGAGCCGGTCAGAGGCTGACCCTGGGCCGCCGCCGTCTGCCAGTCTGCTGACTGGCAGACCGCTGCTGCAGTCAGCAGCAGCGGCCACGCCAGGAGACGGCACCCCGCCACCTCCACTACCCCTCCCCACTCCCCGCCGGATTCGCCGCACGCCGCCTTACTCCCGGCTGTGCCCTCCTGTAGAGCCGGAGACAGTTCGTCCCCCACCAGAGCCGCTGCACGCCACCTGTCTAACCCCCGGCTGCCGTCCTGTAGAGCGGGAGACTGTAGCCCCCACCCCCGCCGTAGCCGCCGCACGCCGCCTGTCTAACTCTCCGCTCTGTCCCCCTGTAGAGCCGGTGACGCGCCGGCGCCGCCAGCTGCCCGGCCCGCCACCGACCGGTACGTCTCACCTGTACTCTCTCTCTCTGTCTGTCTCGCAATCTGTTTCTCACTCCGTCTACGGTTGTGTCCGTACTGGCCGGACTGCGGTTCTGTCCGCCGGACTGCGAAGCTTTGCGCCATCTTCCTGGCACGGAACCCTGTCGCAAACGAAACGCGTCGTTTTGGTGTGCGTAGCGTAACTCACGACTGTGCATAGCGATGAACGCCGAAATACGTGAGTATGACCAAATTTCGCGTGGTGATGTTTGAGGGTGGCGTTCGTCAAGTCCTGCGGGGCTTCCGCTTGTGTCGAAGCCGTTCAGCAGCTGTTCTCGCACTGCGTGCTGTTGGGCCTGCTGCCAGCAGCATGTGTGCCTGCTCCGACGCGCCGGACGGTACGTGGCGCTGCCATCGCCGGCCTCGGCCCTCCCGCCCGCCACCGTAGTTCCGCCGCCTGTCAAGAGGTGGCGCCACCTCTGCGCTGCCTTCCGCATGTCGAGCCGGGGACGGGCGGCAGCGGCTCCACGGAAGTTGGTCCGGCCCGGCGCTGCCGCTCGCCTGGGTCTGCCGACCTTGCTGCGCCGCTCCCCGGCCGCCGGTCGCTGGCGTGGTTCCCGGACTCCTGCCGGACCGTGGACAGCGCGCCGACAGACCGCAGCCACGTCTGGCGACGGAACATGATGAGCCTGCAGGCTGGTGATGACGCCGGCCGGCGGCTGAGCGTCATTATGTAACGGTGATGCCGCCAGGTGGTGGCGGGCCCTGATGACGTCTGCCGTTGATGATAACGGAGCGCGATGCCGTTGCAGGCAGGTGACGACGACGCCGGTGACGGCCAACAACGGCGAGCCGGAGCCGGTCAAGCCGCGCAGCCTGCGCTTCACCTGGAGTATGAAGACCACGTCCTCGCGCGACCCGCAGGAAATCATGGACGAGATCCGGAAGGTAGGCGCCGTGCTGCGTCGTTGGCCCGGCCGGTTCGGGAAGGTCCCGGTCTCCCGTTCGCCACTAGCCCCGCCTGACCTCAAAGTGTCGCGATGTGTTGTCACGTGACGATTAATTCCCACTCGTGCGCCGTCCGCTTACCAGTGCCAGCGCAATGCTTCGTCCGCTGCTCTTTAACGACATCCGATTAGTCAGCTAAAGCGTCTTCGCCTCTGTAGTTGAGCGGCCGCGTTGTCCGTGAGAGCAGAGATCGCGTTGCGTGGATCATTGCTGTCACGGAAACGGTCGCCCCTTCTCTTTCCCTCTGAGCCGCCGTCGGATCGTGGTCCGTGTGCGCCGCTCGCCGCCTGCGTCTCGCTGTAGTCCGCCCGTCTGTCCGTCTGTCGTCCGTCTGCCGCTGCGCCCTCTGGCTTCGCTCTGTCGCTGCCCCCGGTGGTCGGCTCGGCCGCACGTTCGGCCCCTCTGTCTCCCTAACTCCGTCTGCCACCCGTTTCTCTCTTTCCCAGCTCCAAAGCGAGAGACAGGCAAAGCGGCCGGAGCGGGCTGGCCGGCCCCCAGGCAAGTGTTGCGTGCCGTCGACTGGGAGCCCTGACCTTACCTGACCTGGCCCGCGGCGCGGGCGGCCCGGTGTCCCGTCTGGGGTTTCTCTCGCATGCTGGCTGGGCGGCTGCGGCCGCCGGGAATGCGGCTGCTCGGGTGCGGGGTGGCCGCGCGCGCGGCTCGGCCGGGTCGCTGGCCGGCTCGCCGTCTCTGACGCCGCCTCTGACGCCGCCGCCGCCGCCTCGCAGGTGCTGGACGCCAACAGCTGTGACTACGACCAGCGCGAGAAGTTCCTGCTGCTCTGCGTGCACGGCGACCCGCGCACCGACTCCCTCGTCCAGTGGGAGATCGAGGTGTGCAAGCTGCCGCGGCTCTCGCTCAACGGCGTGCGCTTCAAGCGCATCTCCGGCACCTCGATCGGCTTCAAGAACATCGCCAGCAAGGTGGCCAACGAGCTGAAGCTGTGACCCGCGGCCGAGGCGCCGCCGTCGCCGCCGGCGGCGGCCGCTCGCTGCTCGTGTCGGCCCGGGCCGCCGCCGCCGCGCCGCCGGCTCGCCCGCTGAGCGGCCGCACCCGTTGTTTTCCTTTTATATTATTGTTACGCACGTAGTGGCGGCGGCGGCGGGCGGAGGCGGCGGCGCCGGCGCGGACGGTCGTGCTCGGCCGCGCCGCGCCGCCGGCCGGACCAGGCGGCGGCGGCGGCGCGCCCGGCGGCCGCGGCTCAACCCTCGGCGCAGCTAGCCCGGCGCGGTGGGGCGGCCGGTGCGGCCCGCCGCCCCGGCAGACAGTCCCGGGCGCGCGCAATCTGTGATCCGCTGTGTCCGGTGTGTGGCGTGTCGTCCCCGCCCCGAAACAGGAGCGCGCGCGTCGCGCCAGAGGCGGGGTCGGACAGGTTTTTGTCGCGCCGCGGCGCGCGGTCGCGGCGCGGTCACGAATCGGGCGAGATAATTCTAACATTTGTGGATGTATTTATTAGTATTACGCACGACCCCACGCCCGCCCGCGCGGCCGACCGCGCTTCGCATTGAGATCAGTTTTCATTTTCATTCTGGGGCCGGCGCGTGGGGCGCGGCCGTCCGGCGCCGCCGCCGCTGCTGCTGTCGCCGCTGCCGCCGTCGCCGGGCCGCGCCGTTTTACCGTCGGACCCGATCAGGCGCCGGGCCTCTGTTTTTCGGACGTCGCGTGCCGGTGCGCTCAACTTGGGGACTCTAATAACCTCCCGCCCGCGCACGCTGCTGGACCCTGTACATAGACGGTGTGCGTGAGGGCCGGCGGCGGCCCGTGTGATACGAGCCAGCGGCCCCTGGCGGCGGCACGCCCGGCACCGGACGGTCGGAGGCCAATTCCAGACTAAACCCGCCCGGCTAGGTTCGCCAACCCGGCCAGGCGCGATTTATCAACGAGGTAGGAGTGCTCCGCTGTGTTGGGTCTCTGTTATTTCTCTGTACAGAATGCTAATAGCTCTAAAATACATGTGATAAAAGGAGTTGAGGCGTGTGGATGCCGGGACCGTTCTCCCAGACCGAAGTCGGAACACTTCGATGGTAGGTTAACCGTTTTTCTAGAGGAGTATGCCCTGATAGTCCTCCGACGGCACCTCGGGTTCACTACCGTTCCAAACGATCTCTCGCGAGTGTACCCCCGACAGGCGGGCGCAGACGAAGAGTCGTCCCTGGTCGTGTGTGATCAGAGACGTTTGAGGAGGCGCCATGAGGAGGGTCTGTCCCCAGCGGGCGGCCCAGGACAGCGCCGCGAGGGTGGACGGACAACAGCGGGGCCGTAGTCTGACGCAGCCAGGTCCGCCCGAGGCAGCCAACAACTGGTAACGGCTGCCACCAGAGCCCCGCACTCCGGGCTATGGGACGACGAACACCTGTCCGCCGCCTCGGCCACGGCGCGGCACCGTAAACCGCACGGCATTCCCGTCTTTCGGCGCCAGCGACACGCCGCGGCAAACACAGACCGGCTGGACGCATCGTGTATTGCACGAACACAACTTTCATTACAGGCACCGCGCCGACTTAAAGCTTCACGACAAACACAACAAACACGGCAAGCACGAGCGTGATCAAGGAAAACATCGAAATGCCTTTAGTAGTGGTCCTGCGCAGCCATACCTGGTGAGGGACAATGCCAATGCAGTCTCAACCAAGTCATAATCACAGTCGCTATCACCAAACGCACTTATTAAAAATCAGGCAAAATGGATAGCTGATTAAAACGAGCCGTGCAGTCAATCTCCCGTGCGCGACAACATTTTCATTCTCTAATTTTCTTTCGGCTGCATTTGTCTAAGACAGCCAACCTACTGCCTTCACGATTTATTGGCAGTAGGCTTACTTCTGCATGCCAATTTTATACAAACGGCTGTTTCCTGTCAAACTCGTTCATATATATTACATGTGCTGTATCGAAGATAGTGTTTTACATGCGAACTGTCACCAAAAGCCACGAACAGTTCACCGTCACACTCCCGTGTGCTATGTCTCGAACCTTAGACTGTCCTTTGTTGCAATGCTCCACACAATACTGTATGGAAAATCCCCAGAAACACTGCGGGCACAGACAGACTGCGATCCAATTCCTTCCATGCATCACTATAACACAAGACGTCTAAAAATCACAGAGGCTATGGGCCACTGCCCACCTGGCGTACTTCTCCCAAGTCTATCCCACCTGGTCCGGCACGCTGGTCGCCCTGCGTCCGGCCGGACATCACATGACCGTCCTGGGTCATAGTCGTACACCGTGTCCAGGTCCGGGCCGACGTTCCGAGCCGAACGGGCTCACAGAGGCGACCTCTGGCAGCCGCTCTCCGTCGTCCGCGGGGAGACCGCCTGAGCGCGAGACCCCCCCCCCGCCGTCTCCGGTCTCCCGTCACTCCTGGCTGTCCGACTCAAAGCTGAGGCCGCGCTGAGCGGTGCGTTTCGGCGCCGACGGGTTGACGATGCTGCGGCCGGCGGGCCGTTTGGCAGGCGGCCGGCGGGCGGCTCTGGCGCGGGGCAGCTCCGGCGCGGCCGCCCAGTCGCCCGCACCGGCCGCGTCCGCCTGGCGGAGCAGAGGCCGTCAGCGCGGCCGGGCTCGGGGCAAACGTGCAGTGCCAGGCGGCGATGGCAGCGGCAAAATGTGACGCCAGGCGTGACGAATTTACCGGGAAAATGGCGCCGCGTGGGAGCGTACCCACTCCTCGACAGGTGTCCTGCTCGATGTTTCACTTTTGTCAATTGTGAGCTTCTGTCACATCAACACGCGTCGTCAAGACAAGTCTTATCTTTCCGTCCATGACCTCAGACAGTAGTCTCATTCCTGACCTTCCATCAGAAACATCTGCCGGTTATGACCTTCATCGGCAGCCTCTGCCGTGAAGGTCGTAACCTCTCACTGGTAGCTTCTGCCGGCCCCTGGCGTCTCATATGTCGCCTCTGCCGGCCCCTCACCCCCATTCGTAGCCTCTCACCGGCAGCCTCTGCCGGCCCCTGGCGTCTCACCTGTAGCCTCTGTCGGGCCAGCGAGCTGAGCAAGGCGCACGTGACTGCCAGCCGACGCTCGGCGCTCGGCGCCTCGTCGACCTTGACCTCGTGACCGGCGGCGGTGCGCAGCCGCGCCACCAGCGGCCGGCTGGTGACCTGAGCCGGCAAGAGGTCAGCCGGGTCGCCCGGGTCGGCCGGGCGCCGCTCGGCCAGCTCGCCGCTGGCCAGGTGGTAGCAGCCCAGGGCGCTGCCGGGACGGCAGTCGTCAGCGGCGCAGCGACGGCGGCCACCGGTCACGGCCACCGTCGACGGCAGACATGTCGAGACAGGTCAGGGCGCCGAGCGTCGCGCTTCGACACACATGCCCCGTCACAGGTGCCACTGCTAGCCCATCACATTGCAGTGGCGTGCGACACTCGGTCAAAGGTGCCCGGGACCTAGTGATCCAGCGACACCACTGAGGCAGAAACGTTTGTACCCCCGAAAGCCATCAGTTTTGTAACTATCGTGGCCTTCTTTTCTGGGAACCACGATCATCATGAAATTGAGTGCTGAGTAACAGAGGCTACACTGCATATAGTTATTATATTAAGGGGGACATGAGTGTACTTTCTAACAATCCCAGGCCGAATCTGAACCGCGTATGTCCGCATCCCACACGTTTCACCGTAGACGGAGGCGAAAATCGGTACTTCCCAGTCACGCCTGTATCACGATCGCGAGTACCGGGCCCGGACCTATCCCTCACTGCCCTCGCCGTACCGCGGTCTGGCCTGCACTGGCTCCGAAACGCCCGGCGCTCGTGTCGACTGCAGTCACGTGACAGCCGGGAGGGCCGGCAGGGCTGCGTTCTCTTCATCGGATCTCTGGCAACCAGCGCTGGAAATGCGGCTCAGTCGGCTGGGTGACGCACACCGCCGCGACGAATTCCCCCTCCCTAGCGACAGCGGCAAGGCCCCAGGCAGCCGTGCGCCTGCTATGCGCCCCCTGGCCAGTTTTAACACCACGCGCGACGAGTAACAGCAAATCCTGTGATCCAGGCCGACGAGGAACGGGACCGCACCAGGCGGTGTTGTCGCGACGTTCTGCGAGACGCGCAAGATATTCCGCAACCGATCGGCGCAGACCATTCGAGACCTCGGGCAGGCACCTCGAGTGCAGTCCCCAGTCACGCCAGAGGGCGCGGGAGCCGGCTCGGCGGCCGGCCGCCACCCACTGGCAACCGCCGTCTGGTGGGGGGTCAGTGGCGCCCTCTCAACCCACACCAGGACCCGGCAGGGTATCCGAGGCACCCTCCCAGTCCGCATGCTGGCCTAATGGGGCATCAGTGGTACCTGTCCAGTTGGCATCTGACATACTACAAAATGGCTCCAGACAGCAAACTGGCCATGTCCTGGCACTCACCCTCAACTTCCACTAAATGCCAGTGACTAACTGACATGTAATCCCCTTGAATTTCAAATTATGATATAAATCAGACCATTTGATAATTATGTGCTACATGCAACAACATTCTTCCAGCTGCTTACCTTGTTTCTGACCCACTTCCACTACTTTTATATACAATGACTTCTTCATGCACCTTAATTTTCAGGTTCTTTATTGAAATATCCATGTTGCCTTTCATCAAATCACCAACAAATATATTCTACAGATAAGAGGTAATCATACACCTCATGCACATACTACCACTAGTCCACACAGAAACTTCAACAAAATGTCAATGAATTGAAAGTTGTTGTCTGGTCCTCTGCTCTCCAGACTACAGTGATGAAAAAGTCAATATTTTCTAGATAATAATGATGGCAGGACAATTGTCCTCAAATAAAAGCTGCATTTACACAAATCACAGTAGGATTCTAGTGCTTTATCTAAGGTGAATATGGTAAAAACAGCAACACTTCAGCACAAGTCTGATGTCAGAAACAGAATCTTGATTAGGGTTTGGGTCATTAATTCATGCCAGAGCCCACACCCCAGAGAATGTCTCACAACACTTCACAATCTATTATGAGTTAGGGCATGATCCTTCAAGTTCCAGCAACCTCATTTGTGTACAATCTAAAAATTCTGACTGATGGTAAATGCCAGAATTCAAAATTAAGTACCAGACCTTTAAGTCCATGGCCCTCAACAGCATTAACTATCTCAAGGAGCAACAGCCTTGCATGTGGCAATACTAAGGGCCTTAACAACAAGGGCCAAACCATTCTTGGGGGCAAATATATTGAAATGGGTAGAAATGTCCTAAATTTTGACACAAACTGTTGGGACGCACAGCCTCTTGGGCTCAAGTGTCCGTGTTTCGAATACAGTTTTGCCTCGCGTCGGGCTTCAGTCGTCAGGTGAACGAACAGCAGACGCTCCAGCGGTCAGGCAGGCGTCAACTCACCCTAATAGCTCGTCACCTGCGATAGTGACGTCATGGACGGCGGCCGATACTACATGACTCATAGACTCTCACTAACTTGACAGGATGTTCTACCATCTTCTGTTGACTGCGGAGGGACGTCCATAGGGCGCAATGTTGCACCATATTGCGTCGTAGACGCAACGCCACGCCCAAGTCACGGCATAGGATACTACAGGTCTCACGCCGATAAAAGGGAGAGATTGGACTTGGCTCTGTCCATTAAAGACGGTAGGTCGCGCAAAGCGCGGTATTCAAGGTTATACCTCATTAAGGACCGTGAACTGGGCTAAGTTCGTGCCGAAAAAGGTTTGTACAAAAACGGCTGGTAAGAGAAAAGGTTCGTAAGGAAAAGGGTTCTTAACCAAATATTAATTAACTTAACTTAATTAATTAATTAACTTAAAAAAATATTAATTAACTTCTGTACCGGAGAAGGTTGATGTTGACAAAGGAAAGGACCTCAAATAGTAACCTAACCTAACTTAACCAAGCCTCTCTGTTGGACCTAGCCAAGTCCGATCGCACGCTTTATCGACCTACGGCCCCTAATATCTTATAGCACGCCTTCAGCGCGGGATTGCGCCTTCGGTTCAAACCCGAAACCAGTCTTTCCCGGTACGAATTTTATCCAACACGGACCTTTCCCGATACCAATCTTATGCTTACGAGCCTTTGGCTGCGAACCTTTTCCCACACGAACCCTTGACTTACGAACCTTGGTCCCGTTACCCTTCCGAAGTCGCGCGAGGTAAGGTATGGTCTCCCTATTCCCCTACCAACAAATGGTGGGAGTTTAAAGCATTTAAAGCATTAGCAGTCGGACCGTTTCAAGTTTTCACCACTCGCCGTCCGAGGCGTCACTGTCGCGGCGGACAGATGATTAGGGTAAGTTGACGCCTGCCCGACATTTTGGGCAGTAGCACCACTGCGCCACATTGCCCCAGTTGCGTGATATATGTCCCATATTATATTACACGATCCGACTACGGTATACCCCCGGGGCACAGCCGGGATTTTCTTAAGAGAGGGGCGAAGCTGAGGGTGAACTGAAATCATACGAAAACCGCCTGCCGGGAAGACGATGTGCAACGGTTTCCGTAGAAACTGCGGGCCTGAGATGGGGGCCGGGCCCCCCTTGACTGCGCCTCTGGCCACCCCACAATCTTCAGCATTAAAATGCTTACCTATAACCGTGGAAACGTCATGGGCTTTTATGTGACGGTTTTCCGGGGCGCTGGAACCGTCCTGTCCGCCCCCATCCGACTGAGGTGCATGTCTAATGACAAGAATGATAAGAGGGACAATGCACCCTCCCCCGCCCCTCACAATCCTCAGCATTAAAATGCTTACCTGTAACCGTGGAAATGCTATAGGCCTCTTTAGATGTATTTCAGGGGTGCTGGAACCGCCCTGCTCGCTCCCCCCAAGTTTGAAAATTTATCCTACGGCGATGCATGGAGAAGAGTTAAAAACCACGTTTGCGCCCCCCCCCCATGTCCGCAGGAGTTACGCCGCTACTGAAGGGTTTCTTTCAACGTCATTTGAGAATTGGAAGACTGGTCGAAAGTGAGCATGCGGTTGAATGACGGTTCGATTTCTAAAATACGTTTGGCAGCACTATGAGTACAAGAGTTCTGGACCTCCCACGTGCAAATTTTTTCGTACTCGCTCTCCGGAACACTGCATAACAGAAGACAGTATGTAGGATTAAATGCACCGTAGGTGGGTTTTCCCCATGAACATCCCCAGAACTTTACGTCTAAGTTACTGGCTATCAGTTCCGTAAGACGTCGTGTCGACTTACAAGCAAATGGCTGTCGATACTGACGAGTCTGTCCCCCCTCAATACATAACGGAACTTTCCTGAACGTTGTAAAATGATAAGCAGTGTCATAATTATCGTGCTATGACAGCAGTCATGCCAAATATTGGCTTACAGCAGAGATGTTAAGACGCGAGCAAGTCTTCAACCAGCGCATGTCAGCCTGACGTGTCCCAGAAACGGCTCCTGGATCCGCCAGTGGGCGTTAACCATCCCCGTCCGCCAGCAACGTGTCTGCGCATGACGCAAATACGTACGCACTGGACCTTTATTTATGAAACATTTGTTATTAACGTTGTTTATGTTATTTACGTAGTGCTGTCCACGACTCTACCGAGTCTTTAAGTTCGTGTTTCGATGCAGTGAAGATGAATTCCGTCGCATTGCGCCTTAGGAACTGGTGCCTCTTCCCACGCTATCCGAATGGCAAGGGTATTGGGAAGGGCGCTTTCTCTCGGCCCTGGCTCCGCCGCTCTCGTACTGCAAGCCCGGGAATTTCTCCCCCCGGCCGGGTTGCGACACTTCTCGATTCTAACACCATCCGACGAGATCCACTCTTCGTGTCCCTCGTAGTTCTCTTCCTCGCCGATAACATACATACAAGAACAAAAAGACTAATGTTCACTCCTATGTTGCTCCGTAACAATTAACAGCAAATCACAGAAGTATCACTTTATTCACAATGACACGTACACATCCGCGCAAAGCGAGTTAACAAACAAAATGATAATGAACCTGAAATCATATGTAGTGAAGAGCTAGACGATCCTGATGCGTTTAGTCGACCTCCTCCATGCGGGAAGCATCCTCGTCTTCGCCCTCCAGGGGTGGCATCTCCTCGGTGACAGCCTCCGCCACCTCCGGCTCGCCGTCGTCATCGATGCCGAGACCCAGCTTGATCATCCTGGCAACATGGAAGACCGGTCAGATGAAGATGAACAAGGAAGCGAACGTCGGGTAAAGCGTTATATCAGGGAGAGAGTCATTCGTCAGGAATCTGACATTAAGTGCATTGGCATCATCTTTAAAACAACCGTTTTAGTTTATAGCACATATATATGCCCAAAGAATAGCGTAATCGTGTCGAATCCCGAAACACGCTAACAACCTAGAAGCATAATGGCAAATTCTAGCTAATAGTCGACGAATATGCAGACATACCTGTGGATGCGCGAGCCGTGCACGGCAGGATCCTCCAGGGTGAAACCAGAACTAAGAAGGGCAGTCTCAAACAGCAGCATCACCAGGTCCTTCACACTCTTGTCATTCTTATCGGCATCCGCCTTCTGCTTCAGCGCCTCGATGATCTTGTGATCGGGATTGATCTCAAGGTGCTTTTTGGCAGCCATGTAGCCCATGGTTGAGTTATCTCTCAGTGCCTGGGCCTTCATGATACGCTCCATGTTGGCGGACCAGCCGTACTGGGACGTCACGATGCAGCAGGGTGACGATACCAGTCTATTCGAGACCACAACTTTTTCAACCTTCTTGTCCAGGATGTCCTTCATCACCTTACACAGGTTCTCGTACTTGGCCTTATCCTCTTCCAACTTCTTCTTCGCATCTTCGTCCTCAGGCAGTTCCAGTCCCTCCTTCGTGACGCACACCAGCGCCTTGCCGTCATACTCCTTCAGCTGCTGGACACAGTATTCGTCGATCGGCTCCACCATGTAAACGACTTCAAAACCACGCTTCTTGACACGCTCCACGAACGCAGAGTTCGACACCTGATCGCGGGACTCGCCGGTGATGTAGTAGATAGACGTCTGGTTCTCCTTCATGCGAGACACGTAGTCCTTCAGGGAGCAAGGCTCATCGCCTGAGGCAGAAGTGTGGTAGCGAAGCAGATCGGCAAGCTTCTTGCGGTTGGTGCTGTCCTCGTGGATACCGAGCTGGAACAGACCAGGCATGATCAGCGCGATTCCAGCCAGTACTCAAAACTCAAACCGGTAGCAACATGCACGACGCCAAATGCAGTATGCCACAGAACTCCCAACCACGCCACTGGACATTAAGAAAGAGGTCCCACGCAGTGTGTGAGTTGTGTGCATGTTTATCTACTTCCTTTGCACTGCCCAGCTGGCATTGCACTGCATCCAACCGAAGCCGGTACACTGTGCTACAGCTGAACACATTTAGTGCAGGAAGATTCGCAATCCTGGTTTCGCTTACATGACTCATTTGCCGACTAAAAAACAGACAGAACAAAAATAATAAAACGAGAATATTCACGAACAAGCTACTTCACGAACAATCACCTCAGCTTACCTTCAAGTTCTTTCCGAACTGCTCGTAGAATTTCTTGTAGTTTTCCTTGTCCTCTGCAATCTCTTCAAACAGCTCAACGCACTTCTTGACGAGGTTCTTTCTGATAACCTTCAGGATCTTGCTCTGCTGCAGCATCTCACGCGAGATGTTCAGCGGGAGATCTTCCGAGTCGACGATTCCCCGCATGAAGTTCAGGTATTCAGGAATGATCTCTTCGCAGTTCTCCATGATGAACACACGGCGGACGTACAGCTTGATGGAGTTTTTCTTCTTGCGGTTCTCGAACAGGTCGAAGGGAGCACGCCGTGGCACGAACAAAAGAGCTCTGAACTCCAGCTGACCTTCAATGGAGAAGTGCTTCACAGCCAGGTGATCCTCCCAGTCATTGGTGAGGGACTTGTAGAACTCTCCGTACTCCTCCTGACTGATGTCATCGGGGTTTCTCGTCCAGATGGGCTTGGTTTTGTTCAGTTCCTCCTCATCGATATACTTCTCTTTGATTGTCTTCTTTTTCTTCTTCTTCTCACCCTCTTCATCCTCACCAACATCTTCTACTTCAGGCTTATCCTTATCTTCCTCCTTTTTCTCCTTGTCCTCTTCCTCCTCCTCATCATCAGACACTTCCTTGGACCTTTCCTTCTCCACATACAACTTGATGGGATAACCAATGAACTGAGAATGCTTCTTCACAACCTCTTTGATGCGCTTTTCATCGGTGTAGTCTGTCTGATCCTCCTTCAGGTGCAGAACGATCTTGGTACCCCGGCCAAGAGGCTCATCTGTGTCCGGGCGGACAGTGAAGGAACCGCCAGCAGATGACTCCCAAACATACTGTTCGTCGTCATTGTGCTTGCTGTGCACGGTCACTTTGTCCGCGACCAGATATGCCGAGTAGAAGCCCACGCCGAACTGACCGATCATGGAAATGTCAGCACCAGCCTGTAGCGCCTCCATGAATGCCTTTGTGCCAGACTTCGCGATCGTACCAAGGTTGTTGATCATGTCGGCCTTCGTCATGCCGATTCCTCTGCAAAGAAAATACAATGGAATGTTTAACACCACAATGCATCTATTCCCCCATCACAAAAAACATGGGTTTCAGATCTGTTTGATCAGCAACCCACAGCGCAGAATTTAAGTGGTAGGCGTTACCACTTCCTGGACTGCGTCAGGCGTAACTTACAGCATCATGGATACTCAAACTTCTAGCAAAGACCACTGTGGCATTGCAAAATGGCTAAAGCACACACCCAGACTCAAAAACAATAATAATGCATAAATCCTGATGACTAAAAACCTGACAAACTTAACCAAAACACGTATCAGTTTAACTTACGTGTCAATGATGGTCAGAGTATTATCATTCTTGTTAGGAATGATCTTGATATGCAGATCCTTGCCACCATCCAGTTTGGACGGGTCAGTCAAGGACTCATACCGGATCTTGTCCAGAGCATCAGATGCATTGGAAACCAACTCCCGGAGAAAGATTTCTTTGTTTGAGTAGAATGTGTTGATGATAAGGAGACATCAGCTGAGCAATCTCAGCCTGGAAGGCAAAGACCTCCGTATCTCCATCCTGAGTCATCTGGAAAGCACAACAATCAGTCAAGCATGGCATCGACTGTTACATGTTGGATAATCACAACAAAAACAAACTGGACAATCAGGACAAAATTACAGACCAGTGTTTGCTTGTGCACATTGCACTAGGTTATTCTGCACTGCCAATTCCAGTGAACTGCTTGGTGGTTAACAGTTCAAAAACAGGCATGAAAGTTTCAGAATGAGACCTCATACATGAAGCATAAATTTAGACAAAAGCAATCCTCCAAATTCCATTATTTAAAGCAGCATGGTTCCTAGCATCACCATGCAACAAATTTGATATCCTGAATTTCCAAATCAGAACACGTATCAACCACAAAACTTGGCCAACAGTCCGGGCCATTTCTGGGCCCGCCAATCTAACAACTCCAGTTGGATATGAAGTGAGGGGATGCAAAAATTGCAAAGCTAAAAATATCTTCCAGTTTGCTATATTTGGGCACAAAATGAAGCCTTGTTCCCCTTGGATATCACTAAAAGGACAACCTCTATTCCAATTTCTCAATAAAATGCCTTGAAATACTCAGCCAAATGCCTTGACACAAAGCATACAAATTCCAGACCAAGTAATTCATAGCTGCACGCAATCTGCTGGCTAAGCCATATTCATTCAGCCATCAGCTTGCTAATGAAAATCCGGCTTGGAAAACAGCTGGTTAAGCAATTTTGACTGGAAGTGAAGCAATTTCCCACCAGTTTCCTGGTCATTTCTGCAAAGAAAAATAAGCCAAAAATGGCTGAACTGTCCATATCTGGCCAGATAATAGCTATCTATCCCTCTTACCCTACCAAGCTGATGTCACTGGTAGTGCCACAGCTCAGTCTTTAAACTATGTATATACAGTAGCAATCCTGTTATAACAGAAAGTGCCCGAACCTCACAAACTTTTAAGACAAAAGAAACTAACTTCACTCCTGCATTTAACATCCATTCTGCACTGGCATTCTTCACACATGTCTGTTCACCAAGTCTGATATCATCTTGTGATCCTGATGTATGCACATTTCAGAAAGCTCAAAAGCCTCCCAAACACTACAAATGCCTATCTCTAATATGCTTCTATTTCTCATGGGCTTCAAAACACAATGTTTTACCATTTATGAAATGTTTGTGAATGGGTTATCATTGAATGGGCATCAACTCACCCAAATCCCCCACAATGTAACTTCTGCATGAGCATATCCCCAAGGGCTTTTCCCATCTCAGAGTAACACAGCACTTAATTTCTGCAGTCATGACAAGCAAAAATCTTAGTTACATACCACTGGCAAGAAGACAGGAAAAGGGACACCATACATTACCTCAAGCAAGCCAGAAAGTGCGACACTGCCAAAAAAACAAGTAAATCTGCTATGGCAGAGCCCACTTTGCAATATCACTAATATAGGCCACAAAATCAGACCACACCCTTTTTGCAGCCTCTGGCCTCTTACTTCTGTAGCCCCATACCATGCCTGCAGGAATTCTGCTCAACATTATGCTCAGCAGGGGTGTGGTTTCCTAACTCTGAGTGCCCTTAGGTAATCCTTTAGAAGCGCACGCCATAAACCAAGCACACTGGACGACACATATACGGCGCACGTGGCAAAAGGAGATGTCAGCTGTTGCAAGAAACAACAACATTATGCACTGGAGCTCCAGGGTCGTGGATCACCTATTATTCGCTAACCTAACCTAACCTAACCTAACCTAGCCTAGCCTAGCCTAACCTAATGTAATCTAACCTAACCTACTGCGTAAAACAAGAGCGAATAGTAGGTGATCTACGACCCTGGAGCTCCCGTGCATAATGTTGTTGTTTCTTGCAACAGCTAACGTCTCCTTTTGCCACGCGCGCCGTATATGTGTCATCCAGTGTGCTTGGTTTATGGCGTGCGCTTCTCAAGGATTGCCATAACCTTGTACCCACAGAGCAGAATGGACACCCACAATACAACTTGAGCATCAATAACTAAAAGTATGGTAATTACCCATATATATCTATATTCCCTGGCCCAAGACACTAACCAAAACATCTGCATCAGTAATAATCCTAACTGATGTACTCAACTGTCATCCACCAATTTGTCTTCCCAATCACCCTCAAAATAAAACTGCACCAATCCCTGTCCCAGCACAACATCATCCATTTAAGGGATACCCATAGCCCTGTCCATGCACACATTAGCTTAAGGGCACAACACAATACATATCCAACCTTAAATATTCCCCATGCATTTTCTGCAAGCCAGGAAAAGATAATCCCCTTTACGGTTGTCACAGTCACAAAACCATCCACAATTTATGCAACACACCCTGCAAACTAGCTCCCATAACAACTTCTTATTCATTTCTCACAACTTTAGGCATAAATGCCTGTCCCAAACCCCTTCCCAAAAACATAATGTATGGATGTCCCCATATGCCTTTTGGGCTCCCACAATCATTTTGCAAAAACCATACCCAAAATATTCAGAGCCCTACCCAGTGAAAAGTAGGTCACAGAACATCTCCCTTCCAGTTTGCATTGAAATGTTAATCCATTTAGTTCCACTGCCAATCTACCACCTTAATGTCCCAAATAACATGAATAAAGTGAGTTGATGCTTGCCTAGTACTTCTGAGTACCAGTATAATTCAAGGTAAACTGTACTGTACACTTTAGCCTTGGCAGCAATGACAGACCAAATACACAAACTGCACCTGACAGGCACCACACCCTGCAAGGGTACAGAAGTGCGAGACAGGGGGCAGCAGCCTAATGCTAATGACAATTAACAGAACCTAGGGCATTAGCTGTAAGGAACTGGCCATGTTGTGCACAGGCTTCTTTGCCCCTCGAAATGTGGAACAGTTCCAGCACCCCCGACGTACCGCGTCATAACGCAAGCTTTTCAGAACACAATTTGCCTGGGAGACCAGTACTGGGGCTCGGCAGTATGGCCCAATATGATGTCCAACTAAATGTGTAATAAAACCCAACAAAGCTGTCACGTGACCGAATCCTAATATCACGTACCTTCAGAGATTTCAGCGGGCGCTTTTCGAAGCACGCTCAACGTACCAACACTTCCTCGTTTCACAGCAGCGACTGTCGCTGTTCAGCCGTGGGTACTAGTTATAAGCCAAGCTCCGCGGATGAACACAGTATTCTAGAATCTACTCAAGAATTTTCTTTCCTGGAGAATTTAAAAAAATATATAAATATCTGAGCTTATCAATCTGCTTTGTTGAAGTATCAAATTTACATACTTCTCTACTGCGTCTTCTTAGAAAATAATTGGGGAATTTAACTGATACTATATCGGAAGTCGAAACATACTATGGTCGTCGCCTCCTACTGCCACCCTCTGGAACTCTCGAGATTGTTCAAGATCGCCGCGCGTCGGCCGCTTTGTTGGCAAGCGTGTTACTCATAGTTGAAATCACTGGTGTCTGAGGCGGAGCGTTAGGCCAAAACATTTTAGTTGAAAATTCAAGCAAGATGCCTTTGACTTTGCGTTTCATGTGATTGCTTTGCATCAAGAAAAAAATATGATCAGGCTAACTCGTGAAAAGTGACCTGGCATACAGGATGCGTATTAAAATTCGTCTGCATCGCTAGGGGATTTTCTTCATGTTTTATTGCCATTCCATTCATGCTCGAAAAATATGCTACCCATAGGCGGCGGAACGAGAGGGGCAAGGGGCAACGTGCCCCTCCCCCCCGTAACAGGTGAAGCTTGGCATTAACCCTATGGCGTTGCATGTAAGGAAATGGCACGACTTGAAGATTTCGCGGCTAGACATGAGCACTGAAGCGGCAGACTGGAAATGGGCATGGTCCTGTGCTAGACGTGAGGGACTGGGAACAGCGGCGTTCATTCTGTACATAACTGGGAAAGAGCCTAACCGAGGGTCCTATAACCTAACCTCCTCCCAAACGTGGTTTGTTGACCAACGGTAATTAATGGTTTCTTGTTGCTATTAATCAAATAAAAAACCGAATTTATCCCCATATATAGGGGTTTATATATAGATACAAGATTGATAGATACATAGATACATCCCTTTAAACTTGACTCTACTTTCTGCCTGCCTCATATTTATTGCGACCGTTCTTTCAGGTTTGATTAATCATTTTCCCTTAAAACAGACAGAAACTATGGGGGGGGGGGGTAAACCAACATTGAGGGCGCCTAAATCAACATTGGGTAGGCCAGGGCCCTCTCAGAAGAACAGAAATCGACACCCTTGGCTGAGAATCGGAACATACGCATTGAATCGTCTCGGTTATATAAACGTGAAAAGGAATTCCTTGAGGAGGAGGAAGGCAAGGCATCCGTAAAATGCTGGCTATGCTGCTCAGTTTTAGACTTGCCGATTACGCGCTTACCGCCAAAAGCTCTTTCTCATGTTCAGGGGCGGTGAATTAGGGAGACGGGGGGGGGGGGGCAGCTGCAGCTCATCTCCGGTCGAAATTTAACAGTAACCCTATGGCGCTGCATTAACCTATGGCGCTGCAGGGAGAGAAACGAGTTAAAAAATTGGCTTGCCCTCCCCTCCCCCATCCATCTCTGGAGAGACTCCGCCGCCACTGCTCATGATAACGCAGAAAATCGCCGAACGTCAGTTTCATTGCCATGTCGCTCATGGTGTTACAGTTTGTCTTTCTAAACATTCAGGCAGAAGCGTAGGAGCATGCAAAAATTGGTACGAGACCAAATACGTTTCACATTTCTTCTCATATACGGCTGGTGTTGCCTTTCCCAAAAAGTGGGGAGTCATGCCCCCCGTTTCCACGCCTATGTCCAGGAGTGGAGGGACCTCTGTGGGGATGGGGGAGGCAGACGTGACTTTTACCGTTTCTTTCCATGCAACGCTGTAGGGTTAATGTTAAATGTTTCCCGAAGTTAGGGTTCAGCTACCACCTGCTTCAGCTATCCGCCTCCTCCCCGGTTCCACCGCCCTTGCCAACTTATTCAGGCGCCTGAAACATAGATGGAATTTTCCTTACTAAATGTCGGATGGTCGGTATAATTCAAGGTGCTCACGTTAACGCTCAGTGCTGGTACTGCGTTGTCTAACGCACTAAGATCATCGGAAATGCGCACTCAGTTGCGTCCTTTATTGCATTTCAAGATATGTGATCGCTAAGTCGCATGACGATGGTTGTCTGGGATGACGAACGTGGACATAAACTCCATCACAGGGGTGCCGATAAGTATTCTTTTGAGAGGGCCCTGACCCCGCCCCCTTTTCCCAATTGTGATTTGGGCCCCTGCAATGTTGGTTTGCGCCCCCCAGTCTTTTCTGCCGGTTTAAAGGCAAATGGGCAATAATCACGAAAAGAGCGGCCGCAGTACGGAAGATACAGGCAAAAAGTAGAGAACAAAGCAAAAAGTGATGAATCCATCGTTTTGTCTGCTATATATATATATATATATATTTCATCGATATATACCTATATATATAGGTATAAATATTGGGATATAAATTTTCACGTAATAAATAGTAACACAACCTAAAAAATTTTCGTTCATCAAAATAAAGTGTGCTAAATTCGCTGAAAAACCCACATTGGAGGTAAGTTCGGTTGTCCGGCGTCGGCTTGTCCCCCCCCCCCCATTTACAGAAATTGACATCTCTGTTCCATCCATGACACGAAAAAGTACACAATGTGTATAGTTATATTTTCCATTCATTCGCGGACAGCTACTGCTTTAAGCCATGGCGTAACCAGTAGGGTGCACAGGCCACTACCCACTCTGACGCGACGTAGACACACGTTTGAGGTAGCCGGGCGTTCGAACGCGATGCAAAAGGAAAGGATTCGTCCGGGCCTGCGTGGTACCATCGGGTTTGCTTTTCAAGTTGGGACACACAGCCTCTTGAGCTCAGACCATGCGTCAGTTCGTGACCGTCACGTCTTGTCAGGCTCGCTCGCCCGCCAGCGCGTTTGCCGAGCGTTCTGGACGGTTCCCGCGCACGGTCGATTCATACTCGCCCAGTCGCGGACCCAGGAGGAAGAAGGTGCTTGTAATTTTGTTATTTGCTGTTTTGGAAGAATCGGTGTGAATCAGTTGAAGAGCAGGAGCAACTTTCTGCAAAAATATATTCCCTCCCCTTGTCCAATAACCTGGACTCGCCCTCTGCTACTTGCCCCGCACCTCCCCTCCCCCACCCGGCGTCCCGCGCGGCAGCTGGCCAAGCGCTCCGCCGACGCCAAGTTTCAGCCGGCGAATCTGCGGCGGTTATGGCGCACAGGCGCCGAAGATTCCGAGCTGCGTTCGAGAAATGGGACCAGAAACCAGTTACGACGTTCAGTATCTGCGCCGCTATGAGTGAAAGGGTTTTGAATAAAACAGCGTCTCCGTAGAATGCTGCTGGAGAGCATGACGATATTGGAAAAATCAGTGTAGTGTTCAGTGAAAAACCAGGCGTTCGTAGGGATTCAGCAAAAATTCAGCAAGGATCGACGGCCCATTATATTTCGACGAATTTTGGTACTGTGATAGTTCGAGACATGCCAATAACGGAAATAATCCCTTTTTTAGTGAGTATCCAATGTTTCGCCTTTTAAAGCCCAAAACAGATACGCCATCAAGCTGCAATCGACGATCATGAAACGGATCAACCAAACTATGTCAAACTGTATATCAAATGAAAGCTCCCGATTCGGAAAACTCATTTCTGGCTTCGGTTTAATTAAAACCCTTACAAAAGGAAATCTACAGCCAATAAACGACCATTTTCATCCGTAAGGAAAATCAGACCTCGTTCCGGCCGCAAAACAGTCAACACATCATAGGACACACCAAACAAAAACTTCCTCAAACGCAAACAAAGCGGTGCTTTCAGATTCTGTGTGGTACCTCTGGTTTTTGATCTAATGAGAAACCAAAATTTCACTTCAATGGGGAAATCTCTACGATTTTCTTCAAACTTTGTCAAAAGATGCCAATGGACAAAACAGAAAATCGTGCTGAAGGAACACTGGTAGCACTGATAAACAAAGTCAACAAATGAATCTATCTTAAAATTGACCTGACTAGGTCACGGAGTCAAGGTCACCTAAAATCAAGTCATGTCGCATATCACACGGAAGCTCTTGAAAGCCCAATTACAATGGTTTCGGATTCAGTGTGGCGCCTACAGTTTGGATCTACTGAGAAACCAAAATTTTGAGTTAATGGGGTGGCCCCTATGATTTCCCTCAAATTTCGCAAAAGATACTAACGAACAAAAATGGAAAATCTAGCTCAAGAAACCGAGGTGGGCATTGATAAACAAGGTCACCAAATGGGTCCTGTAGTTTATCTGGCGAGGTCACGGAGTCAAGGTCACTCAGAATCAAGCCTTGCTGCAAATGAAATGAAAGGTCTTTAAATCCAAAACACAACGGAGCTCTCAGATTCAGCGTGGCGCCTTTAGTTTTTTATCTATTGGGAAACCAATATTTTTGGTCAATGGTGTCAATGTCAACCTCTACCATTTCCTTCAGATTTTGTCGAAAGATGCTAATTAACGAAACAGAAAATCTGGCTGGAGAAAATCCGGTGGGCATTGTTAAACAAGGCGAATAAAAAGGCCCCAAATTTGACCTGGCTAGGTCACGAGGTCAAAGTCACCTAGAATGAAGTCATGTCGCATATCGAAGAAAGCTCTTGAAGTCCCAAACACATCGGTACTCTCAGATTCAGTGTGTCACCTTTAGTTTTTGGCCTGTTGGGAAACCAAAATTTTGGCCCAATGGGGCGCTCCCTACCATTTTCTTCAGATTTTGTCAAAAGATGCTGATTAATGACGCAGAAAATCTGACTGAAGAAGGCACGGTGGGCAAGATAAACAAAATAAAAACTGGGTTCTGCAGTTGACCTCACGAGATGTAACATGTTTCGCCTGCCAGGGCGCGGGGTCGCTCTGCGGTAGGCATTGGGCGGACTACGTGGATGGGCGCGAGCGCCACCTTTTGCGCACGACTGGCACCAGGGATGCCTGATTCAAGCGTCCGTCGCCAGGCAGCGGTCGCCTCGGCCGTCTGGTTGCGCCCCGGCTGTGGAGCCGCGCTCGGCTGCTAGGCGGCGGTGGGAGCTGCATCAGGTGCCAAGGATGCTGCTGCCGGGTTGGGCGCACGCGCCGAAAGGGTGAGCGACCCATCCCGTTGCGCGCGCGATGTGGGTCGCGAAGCCCCGGCTTTCGGGGCACTCCGCACCTTGGCCTCCTAGGGGTAGGTGCTGGGACCGGGGATAAATTGTGGGCTTGGACCTTTAAGAGGGGGCTTCCCTTTGCATCCTGGGTTTATAAAACGCAAATGTTCGCACTGGCCGAATGTACGATTTGATTTGATTGGATTTCCGATTGTTTCTTCGTTAGAACTGATTATTTCGAACGATACGTTTGAAACTTGTGGTTTCATTCTTTCCCACTCCATGGACCACCCAGTTATTGATTGTATCACTGTGTTTTAAGCCGTACCGATTACCGACAGAAACGTCGAGACGAAAATGTTGAATATACCGCTATGTGTAACGACGGTGTTTTCCCCTCCTTAGTGCGGGGTGCCGGGACTACTGTGCGGTGAGCGCAACACATCAGGGTGTTCCGGGTCGCACGTAACGACCGTGTGGCAGGCGAGCGAAACGGCGATACCGGTGTTTTTGGCTCCCCGTGACGAGTTCGGCCGACGACTCACGGAGGAAGGTAGAACGGCGCTGGGCGGTGCGTAGCGCTGTTTGGTGTCGTGATACGGTCCGAATCCGGAGGGACCCCCCCCCTTTTTTTACAGAGATAACGTGGTCCAGGCCATCCAGAATCAAGCCTTGTCGCGTATCAAACGGAAGCTCTCGGAAGTTCAAGCACAATGCTGCATTCAGATCCAGTGTGACACGTATAGTTTTTGATCTACTGAGGAACCAAAATTTTGGTTTAATGGGCCGGCCCCTACGATTTCCTTCAAATTTCGTCAAAAAATACTAACAAATAAAAGGGAAGCCTGGCTGAAGAATCTTCAGTGAACACTGATAAAAAGGTCAGTAAAAAGGTCCTGAATTTGACCCAGCTAGGTCACGTGGAAAAGGTCATCCAGAGTTAAGTCATGCTGCATATCAAATGAAAGCTCTCGAAAGCAGGGTGTCGATTCCAGTAAATGATTGGGGGGGGGGGGCGAGCCGAGGGCCCGACTACCTAACCTCCCCAAATATGGGTTTCTCCACGGATTTAACCCACATTATTTTGACCACCGGAAATTTATAATTTTATTTGCTATTATTGGTCAAATAAAAACTGCACTTATCCCCATGTATATAGGTATATATATGCGAGTATATATATATATATATATATATATATATATATATATATATATATATATATATATATATATATATATATAGGTGGGCACTGGTCCGTTACTACGTTACTCCGTTACTAACGAAGTTACTTTTTTGAGTAACGGAGTAACGGACCCGTTACTTTTATTTTACTGTAACGGACTGAGTAACGGAAGTTACTTTTGTGGTCCGTTACTCCGTTACTTTTTGGTCCGTTACTCCGTTACTCCGTTACTCCGTTACTTTTTAAACTCCTTACAGACACCGCCCGGCTTTATTTGCATCGGCACACGCCAATGGCTACTTGAATAGCCAACACCCAATAGCGTGCGGCGATACAAGCGCGGCTGGGCGCGCACTCAGCTGACAATCGCGGAGTAGACTTGTTGACAATATTCGTCAGCTGATAAACGTTGACGGCAAGCTGGCGGCAATGGTTCAGTATAAAGGCCAGCTGACTTTGGTCTCTTTTGGGACAAACGTATTGAATTATGCGTAAGTGTGATATGACTTAAAATTATAAATTAACCAGTCGTCATTTTTCAGGCTAAAAGATATCAAAGTTATTGTCATTTATACTGGAACAGCCAGCTGACGGCAGTTTTCAATGTTGTCTCAAGTTAGTCACGGATTGCTTACCACCGCCACACGGTTCCCCGCCAAGATCACTCAAGGCTGTTGAGCACATGATTACTGCCGCCATGGCCTTGGATCTGTGATGTCCATGGGGCGATGGAGTGGTGATTGATTCTTGACTGGCCTGAAATTTTAACTACCTGACACTAAAATGTCCCATCAAGGCGTCTTTACGCCGCCACTGGAGGTCGAAAACCTTGACTCCGAGTCCGACGGTGCCTCAGCTTCGGAGGCCGAGGACGAGCCCGGTCTGGGTCACCCATGGCCACATCTAGAAACGTACTTTGAGTTTAAGGAGGAGGGGAAAAACGTCATTTTTACGTATGTCCTGTGCCGACCGAAAGAGGTTATAATCAAGGGTCACAAGAGTAGCCTTTCAAACCTGAAGGCACATATCAAGAGGAAGCATTATTTACGGTATTTCCAGGTGAGAACAGAATGTGCACAATAAGTTGTCAGAAGTGAAACATAATTATGAAGCTTGTCGACTATTGCTTGGACTATTTGCCTTAACCATATTCTCTGCAGGCAGTGAGATTCACATTACCCTGGGGGGGGGGGCAGATCTGTGGTAATCTACCTTTCGGCCGACGCTTACGCGCAATTTTTGGAGACGCGGAAGTGGCAACACAAGTTGTGTGAACAATTTAGCCCATTCAGGTATTTTTCTAAGCACTGGCCCCTACTGGATGTGTAAACTGACTTGGTTAGGTAACTTGAATTTTGATTCAGTTGACACATGTTTGCCTTCAGCCGATACGAGCTAACCAAACCAAAAAACAGGCAAATGGAACCTAACAAAAAATTAGTTTTACATGCCCATCTAGGGCAGTCCCTGCAACTATACAGTAGGTTTTAGGTTAGGTTAGGTTAAATCATTTTTAACTTGGAGGACAGGCTACATTGTCCATGCGATTCGAGTTACCACTCATGCGTTCCCGAAAAAAATATCAACTGGCCGAAACACCTTTCGGCTGACACATTATTTTTTATAGACGCAGAAGTGAGGACCCAACCTCAAACATGATATGAGCCATTGCCACTTTTGCACCTTCGAAAAACATGCATTGGCCGAAAGGGGAAGATTACCAATTCTGTCCCCTCCCCTCCCCGCCCTTCCAGAGATCTCGAGATGCATTCGTCCAATGTTGATGGGATGAATGCCATTTAATATGTTTCAACGAGATCTCCAATTCCGGGCCCCAAAAATTCAAAAATTGCGAAAATAGGGCGTGGGGGCAAACAAACTCCAAAATTTGGGGATTTTTGAAAGGTCACTGCGGCCGTGTTTACCAACCAATTTTCATGGGAATAACACGGTTCAGCTTGGAATGTCCAATTCTTTTATATACCGAAAGCTGAAATTTAAAATAGAAAACCATAGGCAGTTCCAGGGAGGGCAAGAAGGGTGATTTTTGAAATAAGAAATTTCCTTTGTTTTTGTTTGTTTTGGGTGATATAAACATCAGATGTTCAACTAGCAAGCCAGTTTAAGTTTATATGTAGCGCAGAGGTGGATCCAGGTAAACAAAATTGGGAGGGCACCATGAGCACAATAGTGTGCTCCCCCATTTTTTCAGTATCTGGGTGTGCGTTCGCCTGAAAATGTGTGTGCATACGCATTGTTTAGGATGTGTATGACTATATAAATGAGTCAATGATCTTTATTTCTACTCAGAATGTCACGATAGTGAACCGCACAACTTTGCAGCTTCACGCACAGCACATTACCGCCGAAAACGGGGGCTTGGAAACGCCTCTGCGGGACCGATTTTTTTTTAAATGTTGACAAAACACATGTGTATCAATTCCATGAAATGCCAGAAAATCTTGTGGCGCTGCGGCAAACAGTGTGGGAGCGACAAGCAAAAAGAAACGGGTAGCAGAATCTGCCCCCCCCCCACAGGAAATAGGGTTAAATGAAGTGTTTTTAACCCGTCTCCGGCCGGGCTCAGAATGCCCTCTGCCCGGCCGGAGGGGGAGCGCGGATTTCCGCACCTCCCAGGATCTCGGCTCCCATATATCGCACGGAAAAAGGAAAACACCGGCGGAAAGGTTTTGTCAAACCGAGACGAAAACATTCAAGAGTTTTGACCTCAGGTCAATTTTGAGGCCACCAGACGCCATGAAAGGTCGAAACACGTCCTTGGAATTAGGTAAATAGACACAATACCTTGTCCCTGAAAAGCTGAACTTCAGCAACATATACTGAACCGTAAGACAATAGCGAGTTCATTGATATCAATTTTGGCCTTTCACAGGGGTCAGGTCAGGTCACGTCGTCGTTCCAAAATGTTCCACTTGTGAACGGCTAACATCCTCCGTTGCATCTTACTTATGACCATGTTTTTATAGCTAATTTGTCTTTTCAAGGGTGCTGAAAAGGTACTAAAGCACCTTTTTTTAGTCTTTTATTTCACAATAATAAAATCCATATCAGTCATGTTTTTTTTAGTCCTTCGTCGTTTGGCATTAAAAAAACGTCAGGGGTATCAGGAATCTTACCTCCACGCACGCGCTCGTACACAAACTAATACACACACATAATTTCAAAACAAAACAAGAAGTTCGCGAGACCGGAACGAGCTCTGAACGGAGACCATTATGTTCAGAGCGGATACTTCGAGAGGCATTGTTGATCAAACCCAGTCGATAGATGTCCGCTGTTTGTCGCATTTTGCATGCGTCCGCTCCAGCGCCGGTTGTTCCCGCTCCGTCGGCGCCGCGGGCAATGAACAGGAATTCGTTGGTTTGAACATTGTGGCTAACACAGTGGTAGAATACCCGCCGCGGCTGTTGTCCCGGCGCCGCCGACTCTACAACGGCTGGTGAGGGCAGTGGGCAGCTAGCGGAGTGTTTTGGGTAAGCGCTTTTTGTTTCTTCCCTTTGTATATGGAATGCGTTTTACAACCACAAAGCAGCATAAAAGACTTAAAACCCGCGTTCGCTTGGTTTTCACTGCATTTAAAAAAGTAACGGAATAACGGAGTAACGGTAACTTCCGTTACTTTTTAAGGCAGAGTAACGGAGCAACGAGTAACGGACTGGCTTTTTTGAATAACGGAGTAACGAGTAACGAAGTTACATTTTTTAGTAACGATGCCCACCTATGTATATATATATATATATTTACAACATGGATGGATACAAAGCATCGATTTCTGTAAATGACTGGGGAGCTGAACCGAGGGCCCGGCAACCTAACTTCCCCCAAATGCGGGTTTCTCAACGGATTTAGCGTACTTGATTTTGGCCAACGGAAATTTACGAGTTTTTTTTTTGTTACTTTTTATCAAATAAAATTTGTTCTTGTCCCCCTGTATATAGCAATACATATATATATATATATATATATATATATATATATATATATATATATATATATATATATATATAAGGGAAAGACAGATATCGCGTTAGACTTTGTTCTTTACTTTCTGCCTTTTTCTTATCTATGACCGCCGTTTTTCGTTACTGTTACTCATTTCCCTTTGAAACCGCCAGAAAACATTCGGTGGGCCGAAACCAACATTGGGTGGGCCCAGATCAACATTGGGTGGGCCAGGGCCCTCTTCAAAGAATAGATATCGACACCCCTGGATAGAAAGACATGCATAGCTTTAGACTTTATTCTTTACTTTCTGCCGATTTCTTGCCTATTGCGGCCGTTTTTCAGTACTATTACTCATTTTCCTTTGAAACCGCCAGAAAATATTCGGTGGGCCCAAACCAACATTGGGTGGGCCAGGGACAAAGCCAGGGAGGGGCATGGAGGCCATGGCCCTCCCTGTCTGGCCCCCCAGTCAAGTCTAAAGAGATGCATCCATTTATGTTTTTTCTACATATATAGTAGAAAAAACGTACATGGATACATCGCTTTAGGCTTGATTATTTACATTCTGCCTATCTCTTATCTATTGCGGGCGTTCTTTTCATTATTTTTTTCTCATTTCCCTTTAACCCTATTCCCGGAGGGCTAGACGGTATGGTCGATTCCCGGCAGGGGGGGGGCGATTCGGCCCCCCCCCGAAGATCTCGAGAACTACTTGTCCGATTTCATCGCAACAAACGACAATCGATTTGCCGTGACGTGAACTACATTTTTATAAAAAAGAAATTTTCAAAATTTCGAAATTTATGGATACAGGGGGCAAAAATGTCAAAATGGGGGGTACTTTTGGACCTCTTATAACTCCGTCGTTTATGAACCGATTTCAATGAAACTGGCATCAATCGAGAGATTATGGATAGGGCTTTTACCATGGGTCCACAAATCTGAAATTTTGAAAAAATTCATGGGCGTTCACAGGGTTTCAAAAATAGCAGGATTAGTCTTCTAACAAATGAATCAACAAAAAAGGTAAAAACACTTTTTTGGCTTCTGCTAGTCATGCTATGCTAAAAAAAACAAATCACATTACAATGTTTGTATAATGTTAGCATAGGCGGTGCCAGGGACATGAAAAAGGGGGAACTGTCATGGTCACACCTTCTTCAGATCAACTTGTGACCTTTGACCTTAAATGACCTCCAGTGACCTTGGAGTCACCTGGAATGATTTCGTGTGCATTTGATATTATCTGTAAACGTTTTCAATCATTTGAATTCACTCTATTCCAAAAATTTCATTTTCTGGCTATTGCGATATAGGGTACGCGCACTGACATTTTAGGTTATAGCTCCGTGACCCGACCTGATATCACGCTGAAACTTAGTACACAGGTAGAGGGCACCCTTCTACGTTATATATATTCCGGGTTTGACATTTGAAAAAACGGCGCCGAAATTATAGCAGAAAAACAAATTTTGACTTTTGACCTTAACCTCACCTTGCAAAGTGACCTCAGATAAACAAAGTTTTGTGTGCACATTGCCCAACTATTTAGCCATACATCCATATAAAGTTTTAAGTTCTAGCTCTTAAAAACTCTGTTTTTGGCAGTCATTTTCCTTTTACCCTCAACATGGCCAAAAATGGCCTGATGTGCCTCCCAAAAACGTTGCCTGGCTCCGCTCCTGAGCAAAGCAGAATTGTGAAATCTTGTCACAGAGCGTAGAAAGAATAGTTTGGAAAATCCACCAAGTTTTGTAAAGCTGCGTCAAAAAGCCTGGAATTGGCAAGCAAAAAACCCGAGGGGGGCGGATTCAGCCCCCCCCCCCCGGGAATAGGGTTAAAACAGGCAGGAAATATCGGGGGCCCAGCCCAACATTGGGGGCGAAATCGAGATTGGGTGGGTCAAGGCCCTCTCCAAAGAATACAAACCGACACCCCTGCTAGGGAGCATGGAAGAGGCCAGGGGACCAGGGACATGGAACCTGGGCAGAGGACCGGCCGGACGCGGCCGACGTAGGACAGGGAGCACCGCTGGCCGACCAAGAGAGGGGGACCGAGCACATCCCCTCCCCGCCAGCTTTGGCAAATCTTAACATCAAGCCTAATGGTGTTGCGTTAAACATAAACGACTTCAAAACGCCTCGAACTCCGAATCTGAAATAAGTTCCATGCGCATGGGACTAATGTTAAAATTTGCCGAGCTTGAGGCCTTTATCCACCTTGGTTCCCATCATCCCCCTTTATCCCCGTTGGACTCCATGGCTCCCGCGTCCGGCTCTTGAACGCCATTGGCATGAAGTTCGTCCCCCCGACACTCCAGAAGCCCCTTGGTCCGTGCCTGCTTCTGCGACCTGAATATTGCGCTGGGGTCCCGACTGCAGGTTATCCTCGTTTTACGCCGGATTCTGAGCTGACCAACGAAGTGTTGCGTCACCTGGGCACCGCTTTGCTCCGGAGGGCTACGACCTTTCCGAGATAACGCAGTAAACCCACCCAGGTCAACACGGGGTTAAATATAACACGGAGATAACCTGCATTCCATCAACACCCAGGTGCAAGTTTAGTTATCATACCTAAATTATGACTACAGATGAAATACCGTTTTTGAAATCTGGGCTGGTGTCGGTAAAACATTATTAAATTACATATTTCATTCAATTAGCGACTGCCCCCTTTATCGCGTGCGTAACTGTTTTCATTGCAACTCAGCATTGTCAAAATACAACATATAAGATTCGACATTAGTCAGTAATGTTGAATTTCAGGGGCACAGCAAAGTTTTTTCTACAGGGGGAGGGGGAGGAAGCTCATTGTGAACTGAAATCATTCGAAAACCGCCTTCTGGGAAGACGACGTGCAATACGGTTTTCCCAAAAATGCGGGCCTTAAGGGGGGGGCAGTCCCCGAGCCCCTCCCTTTGGCTGTGCTGGTATTGAGTTTAATATGTCACAATGTTGTGGTGTCACTGAAAATGCAGCCATATGCATAGACTAAAAACGACAGACAATGATCGTTGGGTGTTTTACATTGTTATTTCATTGCTACAACATGGTTTGTACAACATTGCATTCACAATCAGGAAACAACTACCAAATTTGCATTTCCATTGCTGTAACTACACCGAAGCAGCGATGTAACTGGAATGTTACATTGTCGTCACCTGACAGTCATTGCCAATACGTTGCGTGTTACTATAAAGTGGTGACCTTGATCTTAAAATTAAATTTCTGGGGTCAGATTTATATGTGCCACGTCCTCTGGAATGCTGAGCTTGTGATGAACGATGACATCAGTTTTGGTGAAGATTCAACGAGTCCGCTTGATATTGACCTTCAGTCAGGAGTGTCCATTTCTGTAAGTGAGTGGGGGGCCCTACAACCTAACCTTCCTTCAAATGTGGTTTTCTCAACGGATTTAGCCCAGTTTATCTTCGCCAACGGAAATTTATGGTTTGTTTTGTTACTATTTGTCAAACAAAAAGTCACATATGTCCCGTGTATATATATATATATATATATATATATATATATATATATATATATGTATATACATCGCTTTAGACTGTTCTTTCCTTTCTGCCTATCTCTAATCTATTGCGGCCGTTCTTTTCGTTATTACTACTCATTTCCATTGAAAACTGGAAGAAAATTTTGGGGACTGAATCAACATGGGGTGGGCCAGGACTCTCTCCGAAGAGCACAAATCGATGTCCTTCCCTTCAGTGACACTGAACTTTGACAACGAATCACTTTTGAAAGCTTAAATGTCATGGGTTAGTCATGGTTTGTACATACGTGGTAATGTCGTGGTTTCAACCGAAGACGTTGAATGGGTCTGAAATATGTCTATGATTCCGCATATTTCATTGGAACTGAAATAGTCCGGAATGTGTCATGTGTAATGTGAATATGAAAGTGAATCCCACTTGACACACGTGTGTACTTTCCGCTTGGGGCGCCGGCCGCGAGCGCTCTGTTGTTGGGCAGGGGCTGAGGACCCAGAAATCACATTCCTTATATGGTGTGATAAGCTGACTGCCCCGATCTGAAGTGCTGCACGTTGCCTAAATTGCCACGTTGCCAACTGTACTGAATTTTGAGCTCATTATATTTCTTTTATAATGAGGGTTCATCGGTTTAAGACTAAAATTTAACGCATGATTTTTCTAGGCCGGTGGCCCAAGGGTTTTTTGCTGTAAACGTGACATTTATTGCATGGTGTGATTAAATTGAGACTATCTACATTGCTGCCGCGTTTACTAAAACTGCCACAGTTCTGCCTGGGCCTGAGTTCGTTATATTTCATTCAAGCTGTGGCAAAAAGTGTAGCTTGACTGAAAAATGACAAGTATTAGCTGCATAGCAAATTATGTGGCAGTTACAGGAACATCCTATTAACGTAGATGGCAGCACTGGATTCCAGGACTGCAGGGCAACCCATCAGTTAGAAAAATGCATTTGGTTACGTTTTTTAATATTTTGTATTGGCATGAGCGATTTGAAAGACGCGAACTGGACACTAGTCACTACCCCCTGAGGCGTGGGAGTCACCTGACATTTGCTGAAGGCACTGTGCCACGGTGCCAGCCACGTTCGGTCGTCAAGTCCCCAAGATAAATCAGATAAGAGAGATGGTAAAGGTGCCCGAGCACGCTGCGATATCAGGAGCGGGGAGTCTGAAACACCAGTGGTTTTGAAACAGCCGGGTGACTTTATGTGGAACCAGAGCTGACCAGGGCCAGCTCAGTGAGCTGGACCTCACTGCGGTCGAGGCACCCCAGCATGGGCGGCACCTAGGCAAAAATCGAGATATCGAGTCGGCCACTTGACGATCACAAACTTCATGACGATGCGACGTTGGCACTATTGCCACTGATACGTGTTGGCCGCCGGGCGCCTGGATTTCCTTAGAGAGGGGGGGGGGGAGCGAAGTTCAGTGTTAACTGCAAGCATAAGAAAACTCCCTGTTGGAAAGACGATGTGCAATGGTTTTCACAAAAAATGCGGGCCTGAGGGGAGGGGCCCGGGCCCCCTATTCCCCTCTTCGGCTACCCCGGTGGTTGGCCGTATCGCCTCGAGCTGCGTCCCAGCGGAGCAAAACGTGGACGATCACCTGGGGCGCTGAGTTGCTATTATTCTTCATTATTGGCACTTACTGATGATCCACATGTACTTTTGAATATCACACAGCATGGCTTTCCTTCCTTCAGAGTCTTGGAACATCAAATGCACAGGCGCAGCCAGGGAGGGGGCGGGGGCCTGGCCCCCCGTAGGCCCGTAGTTTTTACATTGCACATCGTCTTCCCGGCAGGCGGTTTTCGTATGATTTCAGTTCACACTGAGCTCCGGGCCCCCTCAAGAAAATCCTGGCTGCGCCTCTGCTCAAATGCAACGAGTCTCTCAAAAACGTAGATAACAAGTTACATTAGGTTTTATTTACCTCGAACAGATTATCACTGTTGGCACCTACACCACACACATTGTGACGCATGGAACACAAGGCTGGTAGACGGGAGGACTGCGCTAATACGTGTGGTCTCTTTGGACCGTAAGTAGGGGAAGTGGGTGTATTGCGCCCTCCTCACTAATTGCGCCCACCTCCATTCCAGCGAATCACCATAGATTTCATTCTTCTCTATCTGAAAACCGAAATTACCACCATTTGAGTGATCCTTTTCCGGTGCCGGCGCGCGGAGAACGGAGGTAAGCTGCACTTTCCACGTTGTTGAATAGAATTATCCGTAACTATTTTAGCCTCTTTTGTCGTGCTGGCTATAAGGTTTGATAACATGTACGGCATACGAAGTGCACTTTCTGAAAAATAGACTCGATTGTTTGTCATATTCACGTAAAGCCTTCCCAAGCATGAGAGACTTTTCGCCGGTTTTCGCACTGTTGTGCACAGATATAATTTGAATTGCGCCCATGGAAAATGCGCCAGGGGGCGCCATTAGCAGGAGGGCGCAATTGAATGTAGCTGAGTGCATTACGGATTGGATAGTATATCATTGTCATCTGCATTTTCAGACAACATGAAGCCTTTTAGATGGACTGTAAGCACGCTTCAGCTAGCTGTCCGGGCTGTAAAAGCGGGCATGTCAATAAAAAAGGCGAGCAAGGTGTACAGGTATGTTTGTTGGTCAGCGTTGCTGAGGACCTGGAAGCGGATGAAGGAGCTAAAGAACATGTAACCTCGAATGATGGCCTATATGGAAACTGTATAAAAATTACGGGAAAATGCAACAGTTTCTCAACTTAAGTGCTCCTGAAACTTTCTTCAGTTTAGCGCATGAATTTTTATCGGCGTTACCTACATGGGGGATGGGATGTGACACCCAAAACATTTCATGTGCCAAAACATTTTGGTTCAGTGAGACCGTTCAAGTTCAGTAAATTATAGGACCCCATAAATATCACGTATAATGCAAAACCCCTGATATGATATCACGTGCGTATCATACCAGCTTCGCACGGAAGGAGGAGGGGGGTAGATACACTCCTCTATGTACTCTGCAAGTTTTGTGACGCGTATGTGCATTGCATGCAAAGCATCGGTCTGAATTCCCAAATTCCCCCCCCCCTAATTTTTGGCTGGGGTAGAACCCGTTTATTGCATTGCCAAGGAACCCCCTGGAGCTGTCCTTGACCGGTATCACTAATTGTATTCCTAACCTACGCCTTTTCCTTTCCACAGTATCCCATGAACCACCTTTCGAGACCACGTCACTTGCCGAGTGAGGAACTCGAAGGGAACTCCACCCGCTCCCCCAAAAAGGGGGAGAACACCTGTCTTTCCCTCTGCATACGAAAAAGAGTTAGTCATACATCCTGAAAATGTCGAACATCTTCTATGGTGTGACGAAAGTTGAACTCAGAAAGATTGCATATGATGTTGCGCAACACATGCAGCTTGATCATCCTTTTCATAAGTCCTCGCGCATGGCCGGAACAGACTGGCTATAAAGATTTCTGGCACGGCATCCCAATCTTGCAATACGTTCTGCAGAAGCAACCAGCATTGCAAGGCTGGCCGCCTTCAGGGAGTCTGAAGTAGGGTTGTTCTTCAGCAGACTGAAGATCCCGTGGATAGGCACAATTATATTCAATCATGGATCTATAATGTCAATGAGACAGCCATTCCGACTGTGATGCCTACACAGTAAGACGTCGCAGTAAAAGGTATGCGACAAGTCGGGTCGTCAAGAACACTGAGTGGGGCCAAAATACGACGGCCGTGTGCTGTTGCAATGTTGCTCTTTCTTTTTTTCTGTTGCTCTTTCATACCCCTGCAATTGATCTTTGCCCGAAAGAGAGTTGCAGAGTCCCTCAAGCGAGGCCACCCCCTGGCACCATCCATGCAGCTACTGGAAATGGATGGGCCACCCGCAAGGCCTTTGTGGAATAGCTGAGGCACTTTTCGAAGGAAACTCGATCATCCAAGGAGAACAGGACGCTCTTAATCCTACACAGCCACACAAATCATGTATCCATGGAGGCCCTACATGTCTGTGAGGACCACGGGGTCAACATACTGACAATACCTCCGCACATCTCGCGTAAGACCCAACCCCCAGATTTCTCGGTTTACGGCCCACTTAAGACCTGGTACAAGGAGGAAGTGCGCAGCTTCTTGAAGAAGAAGCCAGGCCAAAGAATAACCTTGCACGACGTGAGTGCACTTTTTCCCAAAACTTACCTGCGTACAGTTTCGGCAGAGAAAGCCGTCAACGGTTTTAGAGCGGCAGGCATCGTTCCGATGAACCCGGAGATGTTCACTCCAGAAGACTTCGTCGCGGCGTCACATGTCCTGGCGGATCGAGCTCTGCCAATGGACCCCGCCGAGGTCACCAGTGACGCCGACTATGACGCTCCGAACGTCACCGATAAGTTCGGCGTCCAGGGCGCAGAATACGTTTCCATCGAAGGTGAAGCCAGTAATGCCGAAGAAGCAGCAAGCGGACGCTCCGGCCAGCCAGTCGTGGAACCAGCAGGCGGACGTTCCGGCCAGCCAGTCGTGGAAGCAGCAGGAAGACGCTCCGGCCAGCCAGTCGTGGAACCAGCAGGCGGACGCTCCGGCCGGCCTGCTGGCGGCGTGGATGATGTGTCGGACGTTGGCGATGAGAACAACTATGATGTCGCCTCAGTAGGCGAAGATGATGACGATCATGATCAAGGAGTGATAGAACAACAAGATGGAGTCATAGTTGCTACGATAACCCAGATGCTCTTGGACCAATTCGGAGAGAGGAAAGACGACAGTGGGAAGCGCAAGTTGTCAGATGTTCTGAAACTGCCAGTTCCGTCCCCAAAGGAAATCAAGCGAAGGGCGAAATGTCATAACTCAACGATACTTACCAGTTCACCTACGAAGCGGAAGTTCGAAGAAAAACAAAACAAGTCAAAAGCAAAACCAGTTAAGAGGCAATGCAAAACACGGGAAAGAGCAAAGAAATTCTGAAAGAAAAGTCAGAGCGGGAAGGAATTTGAGAGCAGTGACACACGCATTTTGTGTGGAGAAGGAGTCACTGGAAAAAACGACCTATTGTTGCAGTGTAGGCAAACAGTGTACGCAGTAGCGCGATTCTAAGTAAGTTTTTGGCATAGAAAGAAGCCCGAGATCGCAAATAGCACTGCATTTTCTGAATTGAACATCGCAGATGCCTATCTTGCATCGATGGGATACATCCGTTTTTAATCATATGTTTCTTTGTAGCGCATAAATATGACGCTAAGCATGATATGTGATGTGTCATTAAATGTCTGCGATATAAAGACACAACTGAGCGATAAACCAGGCTACAAACCAAAGAATGACCTGCATCTGCATAACCAAATTGTGTTTGTCTTTGGTGAGCAAATTAGCCAACATAATTGGATATAAAACACATTCGTTTATTATTGTACCTGAGTTACAAATGGGATTCCAAAGTCCGGTATTGTATTCTCATGAGACACCTACACATGAATGCAGTTACCTACATGTTATAACTCATCTAATTTACTCAATAACAAATCGTGTACTCACTTCGGTGCAAGTATGGCTACCTACACTTTCGTCTTCCACCTTCGATGTAAATTCATTTGTCAGTTTAACTGCGCCACTGGGGCGCAATTGAATGCCAGTTGAGTCACCTCCTGGGCACAATTAACAACGAATTTCGGCAATTGCGCCTTTTAAGGGCTTACGAAAATGGACTGCCAAGAGCAGGCAGCACGTTTCTGAAGAATTTTTCGACTGTTATGATGTAGAGAAGCGTTTTTTTTCTGTCGTTAAAAAAGCAAACTTTGTTTCTGCTACTCATGGGTCATAGCTTTGTTTCTGCCATACAAATCGTGTTTTCGCTGAAGGGGGCGCAATTCACCCTCTGTCCCCTACTTCTTCCTGTCCGACGTCTCTTGCGCAGAGTAGCTTGACCGCGACGGGTGTCCGAAGTTCTCGTCCTCTCAAGCGTTCCTGTTTCTCGAGAACGCACTTAAAATTTAGATCTGAATGGTCACTGCGGCTGGATTTCGTCATTTCGGAGAAGCTACAATCCTTGGGTTTCTAGAAATGAAGGCTCTGAGGGAACCGTGCGAGTCATCACTGTCAGACCAGGGGGGGGGATCTGGGCCATGCCTCCAACCGCAGTTGGGGGGAAAGTAGGCATTTGCCCCTCCCAAAAAAACGCATTGCTATTACTGCACAGCCATGATTTGAAGTCGCTCGATAGCCCAAACTCACGGTTAGCGTCTTCGCCTTCCCCTCCCCCCCCCCGGTCGCTTACCTACCATCCACACCCAGCGAATTCTTGTTTGCGCCCCCAAACCGAACCTCTGGATCCGCCCCTGGTCGTGATTTGTTTCATCTCTCGTACTTAAGTGATCAACATGAACTGCGTATCTATGGGCAGATGGGCCACGGCACCAGATTCGGCCTGCTCGGCCAGCGCTGTGAGCTTGTGTGTGATGGTGTACGGTAGGTCGGCAATTCTGCCCGTTACGTCATCTGGACTGGACGCACGATCCAGTCGTCATATTCGACGCATGGTTCACGCCAGCCAGCTCTTTCGTCGTTGTAGCGACAGCGGCACCGGGCGTGGAAGACCTGCCGCCAGCGCTGCAAGTTGAGGCGCCACCGGCCAGTGCCTGAATCACTGTACGGGGGGGGGAAGTCAAATCGCCAGCACCGGACATGGGGGCACCGTTGTCGGCACTTCATATTGCTAAAAAGGACTGATACACTGCATGACAAGAATGGACCAAACTGAGCCAGACCAGACTGGACCGCACTGGACCAGACCAGCACAGACCAGACCAATGAGCAGACTAGATGGAATACAAAGGCAATCTGGATGGTACAGAGTGGAATGTAGCAGAATCAGGCAAGCAAGAATATGCCAGAAGAGACCAGAACGGACCAAACCAGTCCAGTCTACCCTGTCTTGTCGTGATCAGCATGTGATCAGAGGGGTTTAAATTAGTTTGGACGGACATCAAGTAATGTCCGCAGAAAGCTAACAAAAATTGCAAGTCAGGGGCAGTACACTCCCCCACTCTAGGCAGCATTTGACATTAGCCCTGTGCCAGTGCATGGAAAAAAACAAGGTAAAATTCATGTCTAGTCACCCCTCCCCTCACCTCCAGATGTTCCACTGCTACTGTAAGAAATGCTGCAGTAGAAAAGGTGTCGTAGATAATAGATAATGATATTTGCCATAGCACAATCCAACAAGCTGAAATGCAGCCTGGTCAAAAATACGGATATTTTTTGAAGTAACATTGTGCATAGCAAACTAACAGGACTTGCAATGTACACAGGCACAAAAACATAATCAGGCCTGCTTTTTAGGTCTTCATCTAAATCTGGCATGTTTGCTGCCTGTGAAGAAAATCAATAATATTCCATCCAAAAATCATTAAATGATACAGTTTAGACAGAAAAGCAGCTTGAACTATTCCTGGATTTAACAGAATCCAGGCGATGACGTCAGATTTCACACAAATTTATGTGCTTGAGCACCAAAACATCTGGATAGATAGTTCCAAAATTAAGAACACCAGTTCACGAAAACGCCTTCCCAGTTACAAACGTATGGCATTCCAGGCAAGATTTTTTTTAAAATAATTGCGGGTACACCTCAACTACGATCAGACCACGAAAATGACACGACCCTCGCACGCAAAGACGCGCTATTTTCCGCCCGTGTTGCGCCATAATTGGACGCAATGATTTCTGGTTCCACAGCTCCAGCCTGTTGTAGGGGGTGGCGGCGGTGTGGTATAAGGTCGGTTGAAAGCGGTTGGGGTATTGCAAATTCTGTGAGAAATGTTACGACATTTTTTCATTAAGATATGTTCTTTACAAACCTATCCGGGTATTTCCATAAAAATTGGACTTCTGGCCATGATAAGCGTCTTTTCTCGAGTTAGTTAGAAACATCCCCGTACGGTTGGACAGGCGTCAACCCACCCTAATCGCCCGTCAGCCGCGGCATGGTGCCTCGGATGGCGACTGGTGAGAACAAGAAACGGTCCGCTGGCTAGTGCATGGATCTCTATTCGCGGGCTAAGAAGGGAACAGGGCGACCATATCTCATCTCGAGCGACTCAAGAAGGGTAACCGGACCAAGGTTCGTAAGTCTGGGTTTGCATGGAGAAAAGGTTCGTAGCCCAAGGTTCGTAAACATAAGATTCTCATCGGGACAAGTTCGTATCCGACAACGTTTGCATCGGAAAACGTTGATTCTGTGCCTGAGCCGAATGCGCGGTATAGGACGCTAGAAGCCGCAGGCCGATGAAGGGTGAGGCTGGATTGGGCTTGGTTCAGCAGATAGGTTAGGTTAGGTAAGGTAAGGTTAGGTTAGGGTAAGTGTGGTTAGGTTAGGTTGAACAAAGCTAGGCCATTATGTTAGGTCCGTTCCTCTTCTGGTACCAACCTTTTTCGATACGAACCATCAGTTTTCGAACTTTTGGTTAAGAACCTTTTTCCTTACGAACTTTTCTCCTGCAAAAATAACAGTTCCGTACCTACCTTTTGCAGTATAGCCCTATCCCAGTACACGACCCCATGCAAATATAAGTCATACCGCGCTTCGCAACCTAACCTGTATTGGACAGAGCCAAGTCCGATCGCACTCTTCCATTGGCCTGCGGCCTCTTGGATCTCATACAACGCCTTCGGCGCGGCGTTGCGCCATTGGCGCTACATTACGTCCCCATGAACCCCGCCGCAGTCAATGAAAGGTGCGGGATAAGCCAGTCGTGGGTGTGGAAAGCGAGTCTACAAGTGGCATAGTTTCACAGTCACTCTCCGCGGCGCCACTGTCGCAGGTGACTTCAGGTGAGTTGACGCCTGCCCCGCCTGGTTGGCCGTGTGGGCAACATACTGGGGTCGGATGGGAAAATACCGAAGCCAAAAATAGTTTTTAGCTTCCCATATATGGACAGTTGTATTTCCGACACATTTTTTGGTATGGCCAGTCTAAATCAACTTAACTATCAACCCACTAACCTATCCATGAATGACACCAGTACAAAATGGGACAATTGTTCAAGCTTCAAGCTGAAAGTCATGGAGCTAGGAGGTTCTTTCAAATTTGGCATCATTGTGAAATTTAACCTCAGCCATAGTAAGATTGAGAAAATTGCTTTGCCAGCAATTTAATAAACTGAAAATTGTTAAACCAGCTCAAGAGCCAACTGTTTCTGAAGCAAAATACTAATTAGCAAGCTGATGCCTCTTCCAAAAATTGATTAGACAGCTGACAGCTTGTGGTCATGATTGATTTTTGGCATATATTAACATGCTTTATTTCACTGTTTTGGCTTTGAAATTTAAGATGTTCTGACAAGAAATTAAAGATAAAGGCTGCATTCACATCCAATTTAATGCATCTTGGCAGGGATGTCAATTTCTGTAAATGATTGGGGGGCTGAACCGAGTGCTTGACAACATCTCTCTTTCCTCAGATTTCTCATCATATTCATCTCATCTTGTTTTGTTCATTGGAAATTAATAAGTTTTTTTTTCTAATGATGAAGCAGAAATTGCACATATGCCCATATATATATATATATATATATATATATATATATATATATATATATATATATATATATATGCATGTATATTTGTATATACACATACATATACAGATCACTTTATGCTTTATTTGGTACTTCACATCAATCTCATCAGTTGCAGATGTTCTTTTTGCTGTTATTGCCAATTTCCTTGAACCCAGGCAGAAAATGTTGGGGGGCCAGGACCTTCTCAAAAGAATTCAGATTGATACCCCCTACATCTTTGGTTTGAGAGAGACTGTACATGTCACAAGGAATCAGCCCTCATTTTGTGCCCAAACATGAGCAGCTCATAAGCTATTTTTAGCTTAGCTATTTTTTCATCCATTCCTTGGAATGTCCCCAAAATGACATAGTGCAAAATTAGGTTCTGAGACCTGAAAGATCTCTAAATGAAGGAAGCTTTAAAATATAGTTTTTACATGAAAAGCTTACACAGTCCTATTTTTACATCTTGCACTCAAAATAGAAGGCAAGTGGTTAACCTTTATGGCAAGCATGATGACACATCAAATGTGCAATATGTCAGATTACTTTCTGTAAAAAGGACCTGGCAATCCACACCTGCATGTTCTTGCAGAAGGTGCAGTCAGCCCATCAAAAAACATATCTTCTCCCAACCTTGAAAGGGGAACAAAGGAACATGTCAGCCTTAAAAATGGTGGCCTCTTACTGGTCAATTGGGGCAGCTGATCTTTTTTACGCAACCTATGTTCTAGCCTTTGGAATGTGGGGTAATGTATTGGGGGCATTTGGCCCCAGATACCCTTTCCTTTGTTCTTCATTTGGTAAGATTTTGTCCAGGACTTTACTGTAAGATTTATGCATAGGTAACTGGGTACTTACAGTCAGCTGCCTATTTTGACAAATCTTCACTTAGAGTCAGTCAGCTGGCCTGCCAGTCAACAATCAGCTGATGAATTGCCCCAACTAGAATCATTCAAAGACAGTAAGGTTCTTCATCTGAGCACATATCTTCAGTTCAGGATCGCTAGGGATGTATAAGTGCGCTGTGGAAGAGTTCCGAGCAGCTGAATGTTTCTTGGTCCAGTTTGGTTCACATGGCCACTGAGTGCACCATTATGCTGGTGTGAAACTAGTGAAGATAGCCTTCTGCATGGGCTTAAATAGACCACAGTGATCCATAATGAGGGAGATGTAAATATTGATTATTTGTGCCATTAACTTGGATTGGTTTGAATTGTACTCTCCTGGCTGGCACACTTAATCTTGTTCTGGTCACATACAAACACTAAGGCACTAAATTGAGTTGGTTGCCATTGAAAGAGGTGGGAGCTGGATATTTCTCCTAGCCCGTAATCAACGTACTGTTTCAGGACTGATTTTTTTATGTCTTTAGAGATGACATTTTCCCCATGTGTGTTATATTTAGTTGCACTGTGGTTACAGAACTGTTGATACTGTACCCCTAATGTCCTTTCTCTATAACATACTAGACCTCGGATCGCAAGTCTGAGGTGATATTTGGATAAAATTGACATGGAGTCCAGATTCCTGAGCTCAGAATCTTCAAACAAAGTGAACACAAGAGATGTTGGATCAGCAGGGATTTTTCAGTAAAACCTATACTTTTGATCTGCAACCTGAAAGGATCTTTGCACAAAGTGTTCACACTGAACCCGGGATCGGAAGGGATATTTTGACAAAATTTGAGTGTAGGATCTGGGACCAGAAAGGATCTTCTGACAAAGCTGGCATGTAAGATCCAGGATATTGTTAGGTGCCAGATCCCAGACTCTAGATATGGATCCTGCATCCATACTTTCCAGATCACGGCATATGTCTGCGACCCACGATGCAGAAACTGCAAGTCGCGTGACTGCGGCATCTAAGTCCGACCATTTGAGATATGCTATGTGGCCATATGAAAATTAATTTGGCCAGGAGCTTTGCACATTGACGGAAAAGGTTCTGCTATCCTAGGTTGATGCTGTTGGCATATTTTGCACTCTCCGATGGCCTCCAACGAACCGTGCGTACTGTTGACTTAGTGCAATGTCAGAAGTGTAATGTTATGAACTAACCTATCGAATGTTTCATTTCAGAGTCATGTCTGGTGACATTGTTAATAGTCTATTACGAAAACGATTCGGTTCGCGAGTGAAGAGTGAAAAATGTGACATTTTGCGTAATGGTCGGCCGAAACCTAAAATATTGAATGATCGGAAAGATGGAAAAGTAAAACGTGGATTCAATGCAGATTGGTACCAAAAGGTTGATTGGCTGTGCGGAAGCTCTTTGAAACAGCGTCTGTTCTGTTGGCCATGTCTGCTGCTCTCAAACAAATCTTCACCGTGGACCACACTGGGATTCATTGACATGCAAAACCTGGCGCGTGGCATTCATTCCCACGAATTGTGCACGGACCACATTCGTTGCGAACTCAAGTTCAAAAGGTTGTTAAGAAGGCAGCCGAATGTCGAGGAGCACAGTGAGCAAAAACGGGAAGAAAATGAAATGTTTAACGAAAACGTGAAGAAGAATCGCGAGATTTTTAAAAGAATGGTAGACGCGACAATGATGCTTTCTTTTCAAGAACAGGGGTCCTACGGTCACGATGAAAGTTCAGAGTCAGAAAAGAGGGGGGATTGCAGCGAGTTTCTGGAGTACACTCTGAAACATAGCCCTGAACTGTACAGGCATTGGAAGGCGAACAAAGCTTTCACGGCGGAGTCGAAAACCATTCAAAATGAGCTAATTGAATGCATTCACGACGAACTGTACGAGATGATCCAGGAAGAGATTAAGTCAGCCGCGTGCGTTTCCATCGATGCCGATGAATGCACAGATGTCTCACACCGCTCTCAGCTGGTGGTCGTTATTCGGTACGTGGACAACGAGGGAAATCCACAGGAAAGACTGCTGCGGGTCATTGATGTGAGTGAAAAACGAGACGCAGAAGCTGCGTGCGATGCCATTGTTCAGTGCCTTGAGGACTTCGGTATGCGTGAGAAACTGGTCGCACAAACCTATGACGGTGCGTCGGTGATGGCAGGCGACACTGGCTGTATACAAAGAAGGATGAAAGAATTCGCTCCGCAGGCATTGTTTACTCACTGTCACGCCCGCAGGTTAAATCTGGTGCTTCAGAACGGCGCTCGAGCTCTGAAGGAGCCGAGAATATTCTTCTGTGCCTTGTCTGGAATCTCATCGTTTTTCTCCAAATCCTCAAGACGGACGGCACATCTCGAGTCGAAGCTGAAGCGTCCTATCCCCATCGTATCCGGGACGCGCTGGAGCAGTAACGCCAAAACCGTAGCATTTGTGTGCGACAACTACAGCAAGCTTCTGGAAGTGTTCCGCGCCATCCGAGACGACTCTTCCTGGGATGTAGAAACTACGAGGCAGGCGGTGGAACTCCTGAGCATGATGCACAATTCAGACTTCACGTTCATGATGCATCTGTATGGTGAGGTGCTCGAGCGTACAGAAATTGCATTCGCCGAGCTGCAGCGGAAAAACCTCGACATAGGGTTTTGCGCAAAATGCATCGCAAAGACGGCTGAATTCCTCAAAGAGTTGAACACAGGTGCCAATTTTGAGAGAATTGCGAAGAAGGCCGCGAATGATGAGGCTGTTGAGAATCCAGACGAGAGCCGAACATCCAGAAGAGCAAGATCTGAGGAGGAACGGCGTACCCTGTTCCGTGAAGTGCTGGAGAACTTGTCCAAACAACTGGAACTCAGATTCAAGGATCTGGACAAAATACGGTTTGTTGAGCTCGGTGACACAAGTCGATTCTCGGAGTTCGCAGAGAGCTTCCCAGAAGCTGGACTGTTGTCATTGGAGAATGCGTACCCGAGGGAATTCGACATTCCAAGGTTGCGAAATGAGCTGAAGGTCATTTACGAGGACGATGAACGAAAACAGTCAGTGCATGAGCTGGTAAAAGATCTGTTATCTTGCGGTGCTAAAAACACGTTCATGGAAGCCTACAAGCTGTTTTGCTTAATCCTGACGATTCCATCGACGTCCGTCGCGGCTGTGAGAAGTTTTTCCTGCGTGGAGAGAGTAAAGACAGCAATAAGAAATTCGGTGACCAGTGTACATTCGAGCTTTCTGATGAAGATGAGCGTAGAAAAGAAGACTCTGGAACTATTGGAGAAATTGCCAGACTGGTACGATAAAATCATAGACCGATTTAGTAAGTCGAAAACCCGGAGGATGGAGCTATCCTACAGAGAGCTAACTCCATACGTTAGCGCTGTCCAACGTGCATCTTCCCTCTGTGTGTAAAATGTCTTGCGTTGTTTTGTTTGCATTTGCTTGACACGACGTGAGCGATCAGTGATTCCGACTGTGTCTCCAATGAAAACATTTCTGAACTCAGTCGTTTAGTATATGATGTGATATGACGATAATGCGTACTCCAGTGCGGAGTCGGGAGAGGACAGCATCAAAGACGCAGCCAGGAATTTCTTAAGGGGGGGGGGGGGCGAGCTGAGTGTTAACTGGAGTTATACGGAAACCGCATTCTGAGAAGACAATGTTTTTTGGTTTTCGCAAAAAAATTCGGGCCTAAGGGGAGGGCCGCTCCCTTTGGTTGCGCCGGTGGGCAGGATGATCGTCCGGCAAGGGAACAACTGCGGCATGCCACATGGTACAGGTGAGTGCAGCTCGACCAAAAGGTTTTGGGAAATGGACTGGTGCGGAGATCCGTGGCCCACCGTGACTTTAGTTTTCAGTTGAGATTAACAAACGTCACACCCCCATTTTTTAACCGCCTTTCCCTCCAAAGAAGACGAGAACCTATGGAGAGCTCCAGCTGTATTTCAGGTGCGGCGATATCAGTACGAAGGGCTGATGTGGAGATTTCGCGGCTGAAGAGCTAATGTGCAGATTTTGTGGGTTTTCCGCGCCCCCCCCCCAAAAAAAAATTGGCTAAAACGAGCACTAAATACTATACGAATTGTGGTCGCATTATTACACTCTGATGCACCGGATTGGGATTTTTCTGGTCGGGCCGGATACTGAATATGCCTGATCGGAGTGCAGGATATCCGGCCAGATACCGGATTTGCTTACCTATTTTTATTTGCTGTTGTGACCGAAAAAAATGTACCGAAAAAAGACTAAACTGAGAAAGGGAAGATCTGGCGAACTGGAAAACAGTAAATAAAACGTTATCAGCGTGAACCATTCACGCTAGTGCCTCCACTTACTGTGAGGTTTCCGTAGATTTCGTAAAAAAGGTAAATAAATAAACAGCACAACAATCATAGTGGGTCTCACCATTTCTCACCACGAGCAAAGGCATGGTTGTAATCACGGTTCAGAAATTGGGGGGACAAACTGGCTGCAATCCACCAAGAATGGGTGAGGTGGGGAGTAAAGATCACTTCTCGGCCGTTGCAAGATAATGTACGGTTGAAATTCCTTTTATTGCATTTCAAAGCTCAAGAAATGGTGTGTTAGGGGGCAAATCAGCACTTCTGGAAAACTTCGTGGGACAGGCTTCCACAGAGATTACACCCGTAGGCAAAGGTTTCAGAGTACATAGCATGCCACTATAACGCCTTGTTGGAACTAGCATACCTGGCTAAATAAGCATTCTGTACGAATAGTACGGTATGCCTCTTGAAGCATATTGTCCCTTGATGTATTTGTATCAGGATTGGAGAAAGATAAATGTTTGGAAAATAGAAAGATAATGCACCACAAAATGGAGTGCTGAGCACATGTTTCACAGCCTTGAGACTGAGACCCACTCTTGCAAAATATGTCTTAACCCTCCAAAAATAAGAAGAAATGCGGCGCTCCAGACGTACCCGGGAACCGCCAGTTACATCGATAATCGAATATAACAAGGCACATTTCTTTTGAAATGGTTTTGTAGGCAGATTTTGTAGGAACAACGTTTTGATCGTGCACCGGGAGACTAAATGTCCTGCAATATCTGGCCGGATTGCAGGAATATCCGGCCGGGTACCGGATGCCGCATAGCCTCTATTATCCGGCTGGACCGGATGTCTGGTGCATCCGTAATTACACTATATGGTGACAATGCAGAATTATTTTTCATCCAAAAGAAATTTTGCCACAAATGTACAGACACACCTGCAGATATCACTAACGTCGCCATACAAATGGCATAGGTGGCGCTAGGGGAAACCTGCCGCTGTCAGCAGCCGATGTCCGGTTCTCACCAGCAGGCTCTGAGCAACCCACCGATGAAGGCAGTTGGTCGGGTAGAATCCGGCCCGAGTTAGCACCTTGTGAGTCCATTCGGTGTCGACACTCTGCGGACTGTACGCCTGCCGGCGCCAGGCCTCGTCAGACGTAGGTGTCAGCGACGCCCGCTCACGCGGGAACGGACACTGCCTCTCCGCTGGCCGGCAGTGGCCGACGTTTCCAGACTGTTCAGTTCAGACGTGGCCTTCCCAGCGGCACCAGAGGTTAAACATTTGAACTTGCCCAAGTGACTGGGTGACAGCCGGCCCTGCGGTGACGCGGCCACTGCCGCCGGCCGCCGCAGGCCGGCCGACGAAACATCGCCGATGCTAGAGGAGCTGGTCTTTACTGAAATCGGGCCGCCGGCTTGGCGGCTCGCGGAAAACCTCCGACAGGAAATGTAACACATTATCACGGGCCGACCAGCAGCGTTGCACCCTGGCATGAGCGAGGCATGGGGCGTTGCTGTGTTATGGCAGAGACGCCTGCGACCTTCTCGTCTCTGTTCTGGCGCGTTTTCAGCAGCCAGCAGTTTCTGAGCTGGCGCGGACTAAGGAAAAGAGGTTTAGAAAATGGTTGTCAATGGTGAATGCATAACCTGCGCAAAGCCGTTTCTGATAGCTCACATCTTTCATCCAACCAACCATCATCGATTGATGGACGTCATATCAAAACGTTCGCAAGGCTGTGTCGTGCGGTCGAACTCAAGGCATTAAAACGCTGTCAGAGGAAGTTCTCTTCGTCAGTTTGCGACGATTTAGGTCACCGATGGAAGATGATGGTTATACTGTTTAGGTGCGATTAGCGAACTGTTTGCCTAATCATTACCAACCACTTGATAATTAGTGAGATATCAAGTGAAGTCTGATAAGTTTAGCTGGATGGAGATAAGGCAAGTATTTTTTCTGGTACACAAACGTTTTCAGATGAAAACCGGATCTGCAAGTGCGCTGTTAAACACCTTCGTCTGTATTTCTTCCATGTAATATATGAAACCAGGTGTGCATTGCTTACGCCTCACATGTGTGAAACGTCGGTCCGACCACCTTCTTTTGTTCCCCAGCTGCCATCTCATTCACGTTCTGGATGACTCGATCAGCTCTCACCGATGACCTTCAGGTGTCCCTGGTTATCCCTGGTTGGTTATCCCCGGCTGCCCCTGGTGATAGGCCACCGCTCCGGGTGATCCCCGGTTGCCTTTCATGATCCTTGACTGCGTCTGATGATCCTCACCGCATCTGGTGATCCTCGGCTGCCCTTGGTGACACCCCACTACCTCTGGTGATACCGAACTGCCGCCAGTGCTCCGGCCAGCCGCGGCGCCGCCGGCGACTCCTGCCTCTCACCTTGCCGGCGGCGCGGTGGCCTCTGCCCCGGCGGTGCCGGCGGCGGGCCGCTGCAGCCTGCTCGCCGCACAGTGGCGGCAGACACGAGCGGCGCCTCCCGCCGCTGCCGACCGGAGGACGCGGAAATCGGCCGCTTCCGAGCGGCGCCGGCGGCGATCGCGGCGCGGCGGCGATTGCGGCGCCGCCGAGCCCGATCTGCGACGCGGCGCGGGACAGGCGTAAGAACGGGCGCCGGCGCTGGCCGTGCCGGCGGAGGGCGGCCTTGCCGGGCCAGCTGCGGAGATGCGGTCACCGCTGCACCCAAGTGCAGTCTGCAGCGAGAAGCCGCACACGGAGATCGGCCGATTTTTCCTCGCGTCCCGGCGAGGCGATCTCCAGAACCTCTGTCGCCGACTTTGTATCTCGCTAGATCGGCAATCGGCTGGAATGCTCCTTGCAGCAGGCGTAAAAATATCATCACAATGGCCCGCAATACGGCCCCATGCAGCTTGGCTTGGGAATCCACGCGGATAATGGCGGTTCGCTCATGAAATTATGCGGTGTTTTTCTCACGAGCGTCCCTCCAGCGGACCGGGCCGAGTCGTGATTAAGCTGCAGCGTCTCGGCGGCCGCCAGCGGTGAATCAGAGCCCAGCCTCCGGGTCCGGCTACTCCTCAGCGCCAGCCGTGTGGTCCGCTGCTGAGGACCGGGCACTCTGAGGCTGAGTTGGAGCGGCGCTCTAAGGCTGAGCTGGGGTGAAACTCTGAGGCTGAGCTGGAGCGGCACTCTGGGGCTGAGCTGGAGTGGAACTCTGATGCTGAGCTGGAGCGGCACTCTGAGGCTGAGTTGGAGCGGTGCTTTGAGGCTGAGCTGGGGTGGAACTCTGAGGCTGAACTGGAGCGGCACTCTGAGGCTGAGCTGGAGTGGAACTCTGAGGCTGAGCTGGAGCGGCACTGTGAGGCTGAGCTTGGCTGATTGACGAACGGGCTGGGGCTGAGATATGGCAGCCGCCCGACCTTTCGTGTGCTGCTGCACCACCGTTAATTGGTAGCTTTATCGTCCACATTGGTACGAGAGAGCAACTTAAGTTAGTAAAACTAGCGAATTTCCATAACGTAAGTAGACGTCTACCCATACCCCATATTACTTCCTCTCTCTCCCGACTGGGTTCTCTCATTTTTCTCCATCCAGTGAGGTTCATACTTACACGACTACGTATTTTTATTTGCCCGCAATCAGCCATGATTTTCCCTTCAGCGTGCGTAAAACTTTCCATGCTCGGCAAGTCATTGACCCCGCCTGAGGCATGTGTGCCTACGCAGATGATCACGCGGAGAAAGCCCTGCGTGACGGCGACTTGTAACGACACAGAGTGTTCATTTCGTCCATCTGCCTGCTTCGTCTGCCCCGGAGAGGAGGAGTCGCCTGCGGAATCAGGTGCTCCTCTTTTCCAGAACCTCGCTGAAACTTTAGATGACAGCACAGTTCTAGCTCAGTTGCCGTGCATTTTTTCGAGGTCTTCTCCAAAGCCTGTGATCCGCCGCTCTTGGCCGTTTTCCCACGTCCTTCACGCCTGAGCGTCGGTTTGCTAACCGGGACGCTTCCAACGGATTGTGGCGTTCTCTCCTGAGCTCACGTGACAAGAGCTGTGCAAACATCTGCTTTTGACAAGGCTCGTTGATGTGAGCAGTACCTGTTCCAGCAACGAGAATGAGCAAGCTGTGAGCCAGGAGGCTAGACACGTAGTACGGTGTTATGAGAGATTTACATTCATTTGAGGCAAGGGCGATGGGTATCTGCTCTGGACAGTGGTTTTCTTGCTCTCGCTCGGTGTAAAATAGGAGAACATCAAAGAAGCTGTTTGGGTTCGGTGCTTCCTTTTATGGTTTCGAATGATGGCCGTGCTGGCCATTTCTGGCGGACACGCCGTAACAAAGACGTCGGACGCCGCGTGAGTTGATGTCCATCCCACTAACGGCGTCCCCAGCCTTTCAGTCCCTGGCGAGTCGCCTTCTTGGCTTAGCCTCCCACCTAGCTGAGTCCTGAGCTTTCCGCCACCGACCTGGCGACTCGAGTTCACGACCCTCTGACCCAGTCCGACCGGTCCGCGGGTTCACGACATGCTTTGCTGGCCGCACTCGCCGGTTCGCGAGTGAATCCGCCCCCCCCCCCCACCCGTCGGAGAACCCCGGGCGTTTCCGGCCTCCGCCGGCCGGCCGGCATCTCGTGCAGTCACGTGACAGGTGGCGCCGGCCTGAAGGCGGCCGCTGGTGTGGGCGGGGTTTTTTATCAGGTGTCAACGGCGTAGTTCGGGATCAGGAAGAGGAGGTCCGGTCTGGCAGCGGCGCCGGCAGCGGCCGAGCAAGTGGCGTGAGAGGGGGCCGCGTCTCGAGAAGGGGGAACAGCGGCCGCCGTCGCCCGCCGGCCGGCGGCGGGACTGGCCACTGTCGCCTGCCGGGCGGCGGAGGCAGCTGGCCGGGCAGTGGGAGCTGGCGATTTTTTCGCGGCCGCCGGGCTGGCGCAACCCGGACGGGCGGCTCAGCCGGGATTCCTCGCCTCTTACTCAAGCCGGAGATTAGCGCCTGCGGTAATTGCAGCGCCGCGGCGGCCGGCAGAAGCGCGGCCGCCGGGGCCGCCGGGGCCGGCTGCTGCGGCGGCCGGCCGGAGACGCTGCCGCCGCGTGGGATTCTGCGGCGGCAGGTATGCGGGCCGGAACGAGCCTGCACCGGCCTCCGGGTCGGTGTCACCCTCGCTCCGCCGCGTCGGAGCGGGACCGGTGTGCCCCCTGGTCGTGCGCCCGTCGCCGCCGGCTTCCAGGAAGCTCTGAACAGATGGCGTGGGATGATCCGGTGTGTTCTCGTGCTCGCAGAGTTTGTTCACACGCGGCGGATCAGACCAGGACGTGAGGGGAATCGTTCGGATTGCGAAACTTGTCCCAGTTTGGGACGTGCAAGGCTGCTCTGCAGGCTGTGAACCTATCGGAGGTCATCGGAAAGTTGTTACATTCGATTCTGTTAGCATGCAACATTGCGTTGTGGGAGATACATCGGAGAAATGCTTCACCGTTTTGTTTGGCCGCCTAGACTATGATCTGTGGAAGACTAGTCACTATTACTTTAGGCTTTTCAGTCCTGCAAAAGATTATCGTCGGCTTTGATGGTGCCGAGGCCCATCAAGGGCTTGCCAATTAGAGCCCTTCCAGGAACTTCACCTTCGACATCGCTGGGCCCGAGGCCAGAGCAGTTGATTTAAACGGCACCCCTGCACCCGAATCCTGCCCGTTCCACTCTCCGTGGTCACCTCTGCCGAAGTCCTGTGATCCAGTGCTCCTGAGAGCTGCCAGCCGGGGCCCGGGGTTCCGCCCTGCCCCGCCTGGGTCAGCCCGTCCGCCGCCCGTGCGGGGCCCGCTGGCGGCGCCGCTGCCGCCGCGCCGGCCGGCAGTGATGATGACCTGTTTATTGATCTCCAGAAGCCGGGAGTAAATCAGGATAATTACGGCTGGCAGCCGGCTATACAGCAGCCTCATCCGCGCCGCCGTGGGAACGGAGCAAACCGGCGACCGGGCGCCGCCGGCGCCGGCAGAGCGCCCTGCACGAGCGCCCTCCTCACAGAGCGAGCGGGCGAGCGAGCGAGCGAGAGAGAGAAAGAGAGAGGGAGAGAGAGAGAGAGAGAGAGAGAGAAAGAGAAAGAGAGAGAGAGAGAAAGAGAGAGAGAGAGAGAGGGAGGGAGGGAAAGAGAGAGGGGGAGGAAAGAAAGAGGACCCTGAACGGAAAAGAGAGAGGGATACTCTGCACGAGCGCTCCTCCGGACAGAGAGAGAGAGAGAGAGAGGGGGACCAGAGTGGGGGGAGACCGTGCATACAGCAATGAAAGACTGCACGAGCGCCCCTTCCGACAAACAGCGAGAGAGAGAGAGAGAGAGGACCCTAAACAGAAGAGCAGGAGACCCTGCACAGCTTCCCTCGGACCAGAGAGGGGGGAGGAGGACCCTGCTTGAGTGCCGTTCCTCCTGGGAGGGAGAGAGGACCCTGCTCGGATTTCCGCTTCTTCCGGATCGGAAAGAACGCCGCACGGCGCTGCGCCGTCCGGTAACGAGCAGGTTGTCTTCCCCGAGGAGAGAGGGCAAAGGTTCACCCAGGTCCAGCAGTGGGGAGGGTCCCGTGGGGACATAGGTGCCGTAGTGTAGAGCTTAATGGCGGTTAGTATAATGTTCGTTAAATAGGCCTGGCATTGAAATTACCCAAATATTGATTTTTTTTTAAACAGATTATACTACGATTTTGTTACCATTTTAACCGACCGCCTAATGGGAGAACCTGGTTCCATTGTCCATCCCAGGACGTAAATTTGGCAAATGGAAGGGTCTAAGCTTACGATCCATCCATTGGTGTGCCATTGGAAAGTGGCAATAATTGGAAATCACTGCTATGAAAAATTTCACTTGCCGACGTTAAAAAATGCAGGTAGGATTTAAGGTACCTCTACAAGTATTATGGAGACTGTATATACTACAGCTGATATATTTAATGGAGCTTATTATATTATATTATATTATACCACGATTTTGTTACCATTTCGACCGATGAAGTAGAAGGGCCTGGGCTTATTGTCCATTCCACGGTGCGCCATTAGCAAATGGCAATAACTGGTAATCCTTACCATGAAAAACTTCTCTTGCAGTCGTTTAAAAGCGCGGTTGCTACATATGTTGAACATATATTACCTCTACATGCACTACTGAGTTTAATTTTTAACTGTGTGGCTGAAAGAGCATATAGCAAATTTGTCGTTTCATGGATTGTACCTCTCTGGGAATTTAAAGCACCCTCACCAACAAATTTATTTAGGACCTATAAATTTGGGAGGTTGACGCGCCTACATGCATTCCGCTTGGCTTGCTCGCCTTTTGTTGGGTTTCGTGTCAGCTGGCGAATGAAAAAACAGTTTCTTTTCTCGCCACAGTATAATGGTTTCACATGAAAAATGAACTTTCCCGCGACATTGGCAAAGGCTGACTCTGCGGCAAAAGGGTTGAATGTCGGCGCATTCGGTAGCTCACCGTGGCCAATCGGCACTGATGAGGTATTCAAATTTCGTCCGACACCGCTTTGTGTGGGCCCATTCTGTCCGGGCGGGCGTCGTGTCCCAGTCAGCTGACTGCGCCGAGCCGCCGTTCAGAAAAACGGCCGGCGAGTGATCGTCCTGCTGTTGCGGCGGCCGACGAGCTTGTCCAGTCGCGAAGGCCCGTGTTGCAGGAGTGCGCAATCCTGCAAGCATGCAAGACGGAGAAAAAACGGACCCATCCTGCTTATCCATTTTTAGCTGGGGGCGAGCGATGGGCATTGCGATTTGTCGTTTTTCCCACATTTTGTGTTGCCTGACAAAAAATCACATCTTTGGCTTTGAGTTTCCTGTTAATTTTACCCTCAACCTCGGTATGGAACTGGTTACAACAAAACTGATTTAGTTACGGAAGTGCCGGACGAAAAGCATTTGTATTAAGGCTTGTGTCGAAGAATGATATCGCCTGATAAGACAGTGCTGGTCAGTGCCGATCAGTGATCACCATCATGTTGTCAGCGCATCGGACCCAGTAAAAAGGGCTCAGGGTGACCTGAGAGTTAGTTATCGCCTCTAAAGGAAAGTCATACGTCGCCTCACGAGCCCATGTATTCGTCCGGAGCGGATGTCACCAGCGCCGGTCGACTCGGCCGCGCGCACCGAGGCGGGAGATCAGTTATGGCACTCTGCACCGCCCGAGTGCGGGGCCCGCCGTGCCTGTGCGTCCACAGTGCAGCAGTGCGCCTGCTCTGAGTCACTGGTGACTCAGCTGGTCCGGCTAAATCCTGCGGGCGACTCTGGTCGTCTCGTGGAGCCTGCCGGATGGCTGGGGTCACCTACTTGGTGCGGCCTGTGACTCACTCTGTCTCGGTGGATTCATCATCGGATCGCGGGAGCACGACTTTCTTGTGGGAAACTGTTCTTTCTTATCAGACGTCTATCCGAGGGAGCGTTTTCTCCGTAAAAGACGCTCTCTTCGGCGCTGAAGCAATCATTAAAAAATTACGCGCGTGACTGAATCTTTGGTTTTATTGATATGAAGAGATGAGACGGCTATCAGTAGGTAACATTCGAATTTTAGGCATGGCTTCGATAACCTGGAACGCGTTAATCAATTATCATTAATCAAAAGCGGACCTTTCCAATAAAATGTTTATGAAATACCAGGATGTGGACGGTGTATCGCATTCTAATGATATCTGTTCCTACTACGCTTTGTTTTTTCCCATTATCATTTTCGCTGATAGTGTGCGGCGAATGGCTTGTGTTTCCATGTCCCTCGTACATTTAGTTCATTTGTAATAAAGGCCACGAAGATTTCTCAAGCATACCTGACGTAGCACGGCCAACTCGGTGGCCGTTGACCGGACCTTCACCCCACTCGATGACCTCAACTGAAGGACTGAACCGACATCGCCGATCAGAGGACCCTGGCAGCGGACTCTGGCGAGAAGATTCTGATCGGAATATTCGGAATCAGGCACGTAACCAGGATTTCCCTCAGGGAGAGCCAAATGTCAATTTTGTCATATACGACCGTCATATGACGAAGTTTATAAGAAAAAGCAGCAATTTTACGTAATCAGCCTCATATTTCTAATCCACAGGAATACACATAATGTTTGTTTTTGCAACATATACATGATCGTCATTCCGTATTCGTGCGAAATCGTTATATATCCAGTCAAGACCGCTTGGTTCAGGGGTGCCATGGCCCCCATGCCCCCCCCCCTTGGCTACGTCCCTGTTCGGAACAGAAAGACGACTCTGGCCGAGGGACTCGGGACAGACCAGGTTCTTGGGGCAGAAAACGGACCGCACGGTCAAGGGCCTTCGAGCGGTGGACCCTCTCAGCCGGCCTCCGCCACTGGAAGCAGCTCGCCGCCCCGTGTTTGTTCAGGGACGTGGCGCGGCGGCAAGGGGGCCGGGCGGACGCACATGCACACGTGGCGGCTGTCCGCCCGCTGGACACGGCGACAATTTCCTGTCGGCCGTCGACCATCCATCTTGCTCGGGTCGTCTCGCCGGCGCCGTCGGACTCGGCGGCCGCGCTCGGCGCAGAAATAGCCGCGCCCGCCGGCCGTGGTGCCGACCTGGCCGATATTTCGGTCAGTGGGCGCTCCGGCTCCCCGCCGGCGCTGATCGGGCCCACATGGGCCTGACGGACACGTCCCACCTGGACTCCGAGTCGGAGTCGAAGTCGGACTCGGGCGTCGGAGCGGCGGCGGCTCCCTCGTGAACGGTGGACTGACGGGTTTGCTGACGGGCAGACGCTCCAGCGCATGCCAGCGGTAACGTCAGCCAAAAACACGTATGTATGAGTGACAGATAGGATGCGTCCTTTGGAGACACGAGCCTCATGGTAGCTATTCCTCCTAGTGGCTGGAAGTGATCAGGGTGGCCTTCATGGCACGTCGACAGGAATTTCAGCCTCTAAGATCTAGGCATGGATGATGGACAAGAACGAGGCTCTCCAGATACGAGCCGCAGGATAACAGTCCCTCCCAAAGCCCGGACGCAGTGATCAGGGCGGCCCACGTGACGTGGCGGTGACGCGCGCAGCCTGTCCGCTCCCCGCGCGGCGGCAGCGGCCGGACGGAGCTCCGCCGCCGCCTCTTCCGCCGCCGTGCCGTCTTCATCAGGCGGCGCCGGCGGCCGCCCCGCCGGCGGATGCGCCGTGAAATCGGAGAGCCGCGTGTTGTTGCCACCAGCCGCGTCGTCTCGGCCCGGAGTCAATTACCTGGCCTCATCTGGCGTCGGCCGGCTCCCCCCCCCCCGCTCCCGCGGCCGGCTCCCCCGCTGCCGGGCAGCGCGCGCCAGGCCCGCCCCCCGCCGGGCCCCACCCAGGCCGGCCGGCCCCCTGCCTGCCCCCCGTGAAATGGAGCAGATAGGCGGACTGGGGATGGCAGGCTCTGTTTGCCCGCCGCGTGCGCACGTGCTGCGCTGACCTCTCTGACCTCGGGACGGTGGACGCCAGATGCTGTAGGCTGTGGGGAAGTGGCTTGGGAGCGTCGTTACCGGGATTTAGTACTTCACGGCATCTTTGCATTCTGCACGGCATCGTAGATTCTGTCGCGAAGTGACCTATGGGTAAATCCATTGCATTTCTGCATTTTAAACGTAAACATAGCCATGACGCGCATGAAATGGTTGTTTGCGTATACTCGGTGATTGTCTTTTTACGCACCTGGCTGTCCGTCATGTTTACCATTTCACCTTACCAGAAAATGTGCTTGTGAAATTTCCTGGGCTTTTCGAGGGACACAGTGTTTTGGCTTGACCAGCGTTCGCTTTTGATGGTATGGCTCGCCAGTCTTGCTTCTCGGACTGAGTGATATCATTTGATACACATGGCGTGCCAATGCCATGTGTTGAACCTTCAGAACAAGCTGGTAAAAAATCCACGGTCACTTTTCGCCTCCAGTAAGTCAGTGCATGAAAACGTCACCGGTTCTTTCAAAAAAAGAATGTTTCCGACAGCCTGATCAGTCACCCCACAGTCCCCGCGTGGCGATAAACGCCACAGAAACAAACACCATTTTCACATAATCTTTGTCCAAACGTCCGCAGCACACCAGAATGACAACCAATCGTCGCAGTCACGAACCACCGTTGCCTTATGACTAATCTCTCCCCAGTTACAAAACACTGCCCTGATACCTCAGTCCACCTCGCTGGAGTCGCGATACGCCGCTGTGTGACAGTTATTTGACGGTGTTTGGTAGCTACACTGGATCGCGAGAAACCGGCCTACCCCTCGGCCAGAGGCGTAGCTAAGCGGTAGGCCAGGGGGGCGAATGGGTCCCTATGGACTGATAACGCAATGTTTCTTTCCGCACATAAATTAAAAATAGGCAAAAATACCAAGAATTCAAAAATAAAGTGGCCCAAATCCAAGCAATTTTCAGTTTTGAGGGGGTTAGGTTTTTACTGACCCGTCCTTGGAGAACTCTGGGCTACGCTCTGGCCTCAGCAGGACAGCTGCCGACCTAGAGGACGCATTGGCTCCGGCAAGTGGCATGAGAAGGAACTCCTATAAAAAACGGGTCGGGTAGGCCATTGGCAGATATAAGAACGCAGTCAGGATTTTCCTCGTGGGGGGGGGGGGGGCAAATGTCAAATTTTGTTACATGTTGCTGGCATATGGCAAAAGTTACAGGAAAAAGCAGCAATTTTATGTAACTGACCTGGTTACATTGCTACATTACATTGTTACGTTGTCACATTGCCCACTGGAAAACCATTTAATGTTTCCCTTTGCAGCAAATATATGATCATTATTCCGTATTCCTGCGAAATCGCTAAATATCTAGTGTAAACCGCTTAGCTCAGGGGGATGGTCCCATGCCCTCCCCCCTGGCTACGTCCCTGGACAGATATGGAGGCAATTGCTTGTATGTAGCGTCAAAGAGATCGTGTCAGAAATGTTGGAAATTTGGGACGCCATCCACGTAATTCTCTCCCGTTCGTGCGTCCGAAGCCCGCCGGCGTTCACCCTCGAGAGTACAGCATTGCTCCTGGGACCTATAACGCAGCAACAGTGCAGCTGGAGGTCGGGAAAAGGGCGAGCATTGGGCTCGTAACCAGACCTGCCAAAGTTCCGCATCAGATCTTGATTGCTCGTCGGAAATCAATTTCGAAACGTGTCAATCAGTCCCGCACCCGCCAGCTTTCGAGAGCTCTCCAGGTTTCCGACGCCTGCAGATCGCTGCCACCGCCGGGCCTCATCAGCTCTGCAGCATTAATCCGCCGGCCGATAGCGAGCAGCCATTTCGGCAGCCGCGCTCGTTTCGGTGCAGCAGGACGATGCACAGTTGCAGCCCGCGCCGGCAGTATCCCACGGTGGCGCGGCCGGCCTCGGGCCGCGGAGGAGCGCGTTCCAGCGCCCCGGGCGCCGGAGGTCCGCCCCGGGCGCCGGAGGTCCGCCCTGGGCGCCAGAGATCCGCCCCGGGCGCCGGCAGACGCAACTGGTGGGCCATCGTTATCGCCGGCGCCGACTGGACCGGCCGCGGACGGGACCGGAGCTGATAGCGGTGCGCCGCGCACGCAGCCGCCAGCGCCGGCGCCGGTCGGCGAATCAAAAGCGCCGCCGGCGACGGGCCGGGATCCGGCAGAGAGGCAGAGACGTTAGGCAGACGCGTTAGCAGAGACCTGCAAACAGAGACGCTACGTGGACATTAAACACATATATCAGCAGAGCCTCTTCAGCACAGCAACATACACAGCGAGCCGTTTAAATGTGTGAGTAGCAACCGCCTGGTGGAGTTATCAGCAGGGATCATCGAAACGTTTTTAGAACGGGCTGCAGCCCGATCCTAAATCATTAGTACCAAAAGGAATGCATTCCGACTTGAAAGCCCACAAAACCGAAAGGACCGCAATACTGTTTCCAATCCATTTTGCAATTCTTTCATGGAATGCTTAATTTTAGCTAAAACAGCTACCGCAGTATGTACCACGGTGTATATATTTTTGTGATGCGGTTTGAGCGTTAGCCATGGTACCACAGACTTTGACCCTTCCACGATTTTTTTTCTCGGTAAGGAGACATTAATAAGTAGCACACATTGGAAAGGGCATTCTCTCACAGCCCTGTTTTGTTATAATTAGGCAGTTCATTCGGGTTAAAAAGAATATGACCCCGTTTTTCATGTAATTCCTGATGTTGCGGTCAACTATTACTTTCTCGAATACATAGGACCTGGAGCAGGGAGGGGCATACATGTCCCCCTGACTCCTTGATGATGGGGACAATCTAACCAACTTTTTGGCAATGCCTACCAGCACGGTCAGCTCCGAGAGAAGTTTCTGTGGTCTGAGGGGCCTAAAAACCTCGTTGCGTAGCACCAATGGTCAGTGTCGACTGACTTCGCTGGCTGAAGTCCGTGTCGTTGCCAGGATTCGGTCTAGGAGGGAGAGAACTCGCATTTAGCCCCCTCCCCACCCCAATCAACCAGCCATACGTAGATTAGGAAAATGTCTCAAATTTCGTTCACTTAATTTCAATGACCCCCTAAGATACAAGTGGAAATTTTCAACAAATGACAGTTTGTACACTGTTCCTGCGGTGTTACACTGACGGCCGCACATGACAAGAGGACTGAATGAAAGGATACTTGCTAGTCTTGCGAGCAGACCGGGTTCGATTTTCGATCGTTGCGCCGCGTTTTGTTACTACTTCTGTGTGCTTTTTTGCCTCCGCCCTTTTTTTGCTATCACTGAAAGGCTGAACTTTGGCCTGGCAGGATGCCCCCATCTGGTTGCGGTTGCGGGTCGGCGAGCGCTGGGCAGTCGGCCTCCTGACTCTCTCTCGGGCGCGTTCGGTCAGAGCTACTCTGACGCGCAGACATGGCTGGCGATCCCGGGGGCTGGGGGTTCAGACCCCACCCCTCCTTTACCCCCAGTACTCAGGTATTTAAATATAAGGCCCATTGGACAGTACTTGAAAGAAACGGCCTGAAATCCTAAGTGGACCCACCCCCTCCCCCAAATTTTTTTGGAAATCTCTGGCTATGCGCGCAGAGGATCAGAAACTTTGCCCACTATTACGACCACAGCTGCCGCGCACTCGCAGATCGGCAGCGAGCCATCTTGACCTTGAAACCGCGTTGTTGGATCCTTAGCAAAGCCATGCCGGTAACGGTTAATTAAAACAAGCCATAAATAAACGGCAGTGAGCGAAGATTGCAGTAAGGATTGCAGAAAAAGGTGCAATCCTACCCGCAATACAATACTTAACAAAAGGATTCCATTCTACCTGCGATGTCTTAAAAAGGATTGCAATCCGGGACTGTAAATCCTGCAGTTCAAATCCTCATGATCCATGGTTATCAGAGACGCGTGAGCTGAATTTTGTTAAAAGAACGGTGCTGCCAGAGTCGTGTTAACAGGTTTCTGACTCCCACGAAGCGGTGGAGAAAGGCTTGAAAACGGCAACACCTCGCTCTTAAACTAAATTAGACGTGGCGCTGAGTGGCGCTGCAGCTGGCCTAAGTTATGCCGGATTTCCGTTGCGTATTTGCCGAGATTTCCATCGCGTACTTCCGGCCCCTCTTATGGCCCTCTCTGTCTACGTCTTCACCGATCCCGGGGTCGTTTCAGTGGCCCGTTCACACCGCGGGTTGGAGCAAATTAGTCCTCGACAGCGGATGCCGGGTGATACACGTTTTGCCTCGCGTGAGCGCCTGACCATTCTCAATGTCTGCGTGCAGCCTTCATCCGCTGCATGGGCACTCCATTCTGCAGCACGCTGCACGCTGGGTGTTGCGTGGCAGATGCCTCGTTTTGTCAGCGAAATGGTTTACCGAAAGTTGCATCGACTAACGTCATTGTTTCCTTTTGCCAGGCGCAGTGCGGTAGCAAACTCGGCACGTGATAGTTTAAAGCGCGTGTCAAAAATGTATGAACACTTAACCCTATTCCCGGAGGGCTAGACGGTATGGTCGATTCCCGGCAGGGGGGCGGATTCGGCCCCTCCTGAGATCTCGAGAACTACTTGTCCGATTTCATCGCAACAAACGGCAATCGATTTGCCGTGACGTGAACTACATTTTTATAAAAAGAAATTTTCAAAATTTCGAAATTTGTGGATGCAGGGAGGGCAAAAATGTCAAAATGGGGGGTACTTTTGGACTTCTTATAACTGCGTTGTTTATTGACCGATTTCGATGGAACTGGCATGAATCGAGAGATTATGGATAGGGCTTTTACCATGGGTCCACAAATCTGAAATTTTGAGAAAATTCATGGGCGTTCACAGGGTTTCAAAAATAGGAGGATTAGTTTTCTAATAACTGAATGAACAAAAAAGGTAGAAACACTTTTTTGGCTTCTGCTAGTCAGGCTATGCTAAACAAGTAAAAATCGCATTACAGTGTTTGTATAATGCTAGCATAGGCGGTGCCAGGGACATGAAAAAGGGGGAACTGTCATGGTCACACGTTCTTCAGATCAACTTGTGACCTTTGACTTTAAATGACCTCCAGTGACCTTGGGGTCACTTGGAATGATCTTGCGTGCATTTGATATTATTTTTAAACGTTTTCAATCATTTGAATTCACTCTATTCCAAAAATTTCATTTTATGGCTATTGCGATATAGGGCACGCGCACTGACATTTTAGGTCATAGCTCCGTGACCCGACCCGATATCAAACTGAAACTTGGTACACAAGTAGAGGGCACCCTTTTACGTCATATATATTCCGAGTTTTACATTTGAAAAAAACGACGCCGAAATTATTGCAAAAAAACAAATTTTGACTTTTGATCTTGACTTGACCTTGTAAAGTGACCTCAGGTAAACAAAATTTTGTGTGCATATTGCCTATCTATCTAGCTATACATCCATATAAAGTTTTAAGTTCTATCTTAAAAACTCTGTTTTTGGCAGACATTTTCCTTTTACCCTCAACATGGCCAAAAATGACCTGAGGTGCCTCCCAAAAACGTTGCCTGGCTCTGCTCCTGAGCAAAGCAGAATTGTGAAATTTTGTCACAGCACGTAGAAAGCATAGCTAGGAAAAGTGACCAAGTTTCGTGAAGCTGCGTTAAAAAGCCTGGAATTGGCAAGCAAAAAACCCGAGGGGGAGCGGATTCAGCCCCCCCTGCCGGGAATAGGGTTAAGCGCCTGATAATCGAGATTCACGATGTATGATGGTCAGACTTAAATCTTTTCATCTGCGGTGGGACGTCCAGATTTAAAGGGATTGTTCCATCGTGGTGGATTATTCATAAAGAGACTGCTGGTATGAGTACTGTCAGTGATTACGTTTTCAGTGTTACTGTTTTCTGAAAAATATCTGGAAGCTTCCAAAATTGTGTGTAAAAGCTGCATTTCTTAGCTATTAGTCCATGTGACGCAATACGGGCCCGCCCAAGGCAAAGAACGGAAACGTTCATTGGCTAGTGCCCGCTCACAACGTCATGCAACAGCTACAAATAGGAGACTGCTGCAAAGAGTACGAGCGAAAACTGCAGATGCTCGCTTTGAAACTTCGCAAGTGTAGAATTTTGAGACATAAGGTTCATTACAAATCGATTCCTAAGACTTCCAGCTGCAGTTTGGTTGTCTCAGCTTAAAACATGCGTTAAAGGCGTAACTTTCTACGCCTTTAACCCTATTCCCGGCAGGGGGGGCGGAATCCGCCCCCCCCTCGGGTTTTTTGCTTGCCAATTCCAGGCTTTTTGACGCAGCTTCACGAAACTTGGTGACTTTTCCTAGCTATTCCTTCTACACCCCGTGACAAAATTTCGAAATTCTATTTTGTTCAGGGGCGGAGCCAGGCAACGTTTTTGGGAGGCACCTCAGGTCATTTTTGGCCATGTTGAGGGTAAAAGGAAAATGTCTGCCAAAAACAGAGTTTTTAAGATAGAACTTAAAACTTTATATGAATATATAGCTAAATAGTTGGGCAATGTGCATATGTAATTTTGTTTGTCTGAGGTCACTTTACAAGGTCAGGTCAAGGTCAAAAGTCACAATTTGTTTTTTCGCAATAATTTCGGCGCCGTTTTTTTAAATGCCAAACCCGGAATATATATGACGTAGAAAGATGTCCTCTACTTGTGTACCAAGTTTCAGCTTGATATCAGGTCAGGTCACGGAGCTATGACCTAAAATGTCAGTGCACGTACCCTAAATCGCAAAAGCCAAAAAATGAATTTTTTGGAATAGAGTGAATTTCATCGATTAAAAACGTTTACAGATAATATTGAATGCACACGACATCATTCTAGGTGACCCCAAGGTCACTGGAGGTCATTTAAGGCCAAAGGTCACAAGTTGATCTGAGAAACGTGTGACCATGACAGTTCCCCCTTTTTTATGTCCCTGGCACCGCCTATGCTAACATTATACAAACATTGTAATGCGATTTGTACTTCTTTAGCATAACATGACTAGCAGAAGCTAAAAAAGTGTTTTGGCCTCTTTTGTTCATTCCGTTATTGGAAAACCAATCCCCCTATTTTTGAAACCCTGTGAACGCCCATGAATTTTCTCAAAATTTCAAATTTGCATACCCATGGTAAAAGCCCTATCCATAATCTCTCGATTGATGCCAGTTTCATCGAAATCGGTCCATAAACAACGGAGTTATAAAAAGTCCAAAAGTACCCCCCATTTTGACATTTTTGCCCCCCTGTATCCACAAATTTCAAAATTTTGAAAATTTCTTTTTATCAAAATGTAGTTCACGTCACGGCAAATCGATTGCCGTTTGTTGCGATGAAATCGGATAAGTAGTTCTTGAGATCTCAGGGGGGGGCCGAATCCGCCCCCCCCTGCCGGGAATCGGCCATACCGTCTAGCCCTCCGGGAATAGGGTTAACGCATGTGAGGTGTAGCGCAGAAAAGAACCACTTTTTCCACTTTTTCCAAACCACTTACACATGTTTTCAGCACGTGTAAGGCTGGGTAATTCCATCCCGTGTCAAACAGCATGACGACCTTCAGTACCATTTCCAGAAAATCGTGTTGTCATAACGGAGCATCATGTGCAGGGGTCGTAAGCTTAGGTTGTTATAGGAAATGTCTAAATTCCTCAAGATTTTGATGTCGCTGTCCTTTTTCTTTAATAACTCATCAAATCCGTCACATCACCTTCCGTTTAAATTCGTATTTTTGCTTTTCTTCCAAAATAAAATTACTGAATAAATTTCGTGTAAGCAGTAAAAGTAGTGCTCTGTCTGAAACGTGAGCATTGACAAAAAGCGCAAGGATAGGTAGCATTACCTTTAGTTTGGCTAGAGTTGCGCAGAAGCCATCATCAAGGGCGGGGTTGTGTGGTTCATATCGTTACGAGGCTGTCAGGGATTAAAAAGCCCTTACATGCCTGAGCCTGTGAAGGTCTGTTGTCCTTTCTCTTGGCATCGGTTCTCCATGTTTTCCATTGGTTGTCTGAGCCGGCAATTATTGATGACCCTGATTGCTTTGCGCTGTATAATGAGTCAGTTAATCGGCGAGAATCCCATGTTTAGTACTGTCTCCTGATGAGAGAAGCGCTGCATTTGAAGCCAGCAATCCACGATGCCAGTGATCCTATTTAGCGGTGGTCTGTCCGTCTCTTGTACCCGTCTTAATCGGTGTCATCTTTGAGAGTTCCGCCAAATTTGTGGTCATTTCAATGCTTTTGTTTCCTGCTGTGCTGAATTTATTCTGTTTTTTTGCCAGCGATGATCTTTATCTTGAAATGGTTTCAAATTTGCTGGTCAAACAGGATTCCTTTGCTCTAACGACATCATCGGAATGAAAACGTCCTTGCTATGTAATGTTTTAACATCTGGTGGGTTTGTCTAACGCCGAATTTAACGTGTAATATTTACGTATTTAAAGCATTGAAACTACTGATAATAATGATACTCTTTTTTATTCTTTTTTTAAATATAAGGACATCTTTTTTACACAGATTAGCTATTGGCATATGAAAAACACCAACATAGCAGTCACGTAACATGCACATAATAACATTCACAGCATAACAGTTATAATATGCATCATATGGCCACGTGCCGCACGATGTATATTCCAAGCGGATCTTGGTCCGTTACTTGCCGTATAATCTTATATGGCAAAGTACCCATTCTTTGCCGAGGCTTTCAGGATGTAAGCCTTCATATTTCCCTGACCCATACGAGAAGGGCTAAATCATCATAAGATGGAGGGGCGAACGGAGGAATGAAAAGTGCGAATTTTATAAATGCCCCCAACATTATCTACCACTGTCTTTTCCACACTATAAGATGCTCGTCTGATGTAAAAGCTAGGAGAATTGATATCTGGCATTAAACAAATAATTTTTCTCCAGGTTTTAACATTTTGTGTCCCAGTTTCTTCACTCTTTTGGATGCCCCTGTTTTTTGCGCGGAATTTGGCCAGTTTTCCCTAAAACCGCACAAATGGCCATGTCCTGGAGAAGTTCTTGAGAAAAATCTTTTGGGTTGCGTTCGCAGTTCCGCACAACGTTTTTCCCCATGATGCAAACTGAATTAATGCATGATGAAGGAGAACGTGATGTGTCAAACACGCGGTCTCGCGTCGTGGGAAAAGACCCGCGTGGCTTATTCATGCCTTCACCTGGATTCGGAACGGCGACCGCTGTTGCGCTTCACCACAGAAAACTTGAAGTTGCCATGGTGACAAACTGGTGCCCTCCGTTTCAGATCGCCAGCACGAAATCGTCCCCTATCACCTCTGGGCGCGACGTCCCAGCGCCACAATAATTCCGGTAACCCTGTATCTTTCTAAAGCAGGACCAACATAACCGTCTTACACGTTTTGATTAGCGAGATTAAAAAGGCAGAGGCTTGTGGCAAAAGATGGTGGAATTATCCTTGTGGTTGTGCTCAGTAAACGTTCTGTTATAGCTCTAATTCGCGTAAAATATTTAGACCGTAACATGTGTTTCGAGGAGTTTATCTCAAACAGCAGACCAGCTCATTCGCATGCTAAGCCGTGGTAAAACCATGTATGCTCTTATTTATAGCTCACGGGCTTCAACGAGCCTAGTCGATTCGCCGTAAATTAATCGCGACCTTTTAGCACTGCCTCCTCGCCGTAACGATCTGTGAATCTGCCCAATAACGTGCTCGTACAGCCGGAATCACCAGGATAGCCAGCCTATTTTAGACTGATCGAGCGAAGCCCGGGCAGGAGAGCCGGCGAGTTCTCCTTTGTATTCAGGGAGCCACTCCATGGCGGTAATTCCGTGGCTCTAACTCCTTTCACCTTGCAAATTTGCGGCGGATGGCTGCACCCGATGCACTTGTGTTCCAGCGCTTCTACGCGCCAGTGGAACGGGTGCTGAAGCGCTACCTATAGACATCGGATATGACCTCGTGTGGATGTCCATTCCACGTGACCACCGACCAGGCCCGTTCGAAAGCATGCAATGCCAAACCGTTATGGGGGCTGTACACAAGCGAGGTCAGACTGCCAGTCCCATCAGTGACCCTTATCGGCTCTGTTGATCGAAATTGACCGCAGTTAGAGCCGGCATCAGGCATGTACTCGGGTAGTGTGGAGTGGGCTATACACTGCCTATTGCCCTGCCGTGACGGTTTCTCCGGTATGTCGCTGTGTATCCACGCAGTGAGCTCGTCGAGTATCCGCTGTGCACATTCGTCCTTACCCGGGGAGTGTGTACATACACAGCGTCGGGACCAAAGCCCAGGCTACTGCGCATCTGGCTGCGAGGGTGTGCAGGTCACGGTCCTTGTGCGCTCATGCTGTTGGTACAGGCCCCAGTCCGCAATATGTGTACCGTGTGTGTACGATTCGGCCAGCAGTGGCTGCAGACCTCGGTCAGCAGTGTCTGTACCGTGAGTGAAGGCCTCGGTCAGCAGTGTCTGTACCGTGAGTGAAGGCCTCGGTCAGCAGTGTCTGTACCGTGGGTGCAGACCTCGGTCAGCAGTGTCTGTACCGTGAGTGAAGGCCTCGATCAGCAGTGTCTGTTCCGTGGGTGCAGACCTCGGTCAGCAGTGTCTGCACCGTGGGTGCAGACCTCGGTCAGCAGTGTCTGTACCGTGGGTGAAGGCCTCGGTCAGCAGTGTCTGTACCGTGGGTGCGGGCCTCAGTCAGCATTCAGCAATCTCTACCGTGGGTATTGGCATCGGTCAGCAGTGGTGGGTGCAGGCCCCGGTCAGCAACACTGCCCGATCCCTTTCCGACAAAAACGCCATCGGGCCGAGCGCCTCCGGTGCGTGTGATCGGCGCGTGTTTCCGGCAGCATTGTTCGACGCTGCGCGGCTCCTGCCCTGCCGAGCGCACCTCTTCCCGGTCCTGCGCTCCCCCCCCCCACGTCCCCTCCCTTCTAGGCGCCCCCGGCCGCCCACCGCAGCGCCGCCTACCGGCCGGCGGACGCCTGAGCCAGCTGACCGGCCGTGAGTCATCTGAAGGCGCGGAGGTCACGCTATCGTGGCCGGCAGCGTGGTCGCTGGCCGGCTGACATCGGCGCTGGCAGCCGGCCAGCTCCACGTGGTTCACGGCGAACTCTCCCAGGCGCAGTGACTCGAAATGCGCACGTCAGACTGGCAGGTATTCAGGGTAGCAAGTGAAGTAGCAGTAGACTAATCGCTAGTTCCACAAGTAGAAGCTTTAATCGCCAGAGTGGACTGACCCAGCAGGAATGCGGGACCTTTAGCGTTTCCTGCACATGCGCTCAGCGGCTTAGCCCGCCATGCGGTGGTGGCACCTAATCGCAGAGCGAATCACACGGTCAGCTATCTATATCCTCCTTGCGCCGGCTAAAAAAGTTTCGTCGGTCCACATTCGTACCGGGAACGCGGGCACTCTTTTCAGCCGGTTCGCCCGCAGCCCGCCTGACTGTTGGCTTGAAGACGTGGCTGGAGATGCTGACGGTACTGGGGATGTTGGGAGGGCCTAGATGCAGCCATTTTTCAGCGATTATAACATTATGGCATATGACATCACTTGCCAGTGTAGTGACTGGAAAGAAACTGAAATCCCGCGCGTTTCCGTCCCCATTATATTTTCTGGAAGCCTCCAGCCATGCTTGGAGAGTGTCTATGCTTTGATCTGCACTGCTGCAGCAGAGGGCATAAATAGAGTCGTCCGGCCGGTACAGATTACTCGGCGATTGTCGTGCTGCCGTGGTCGGCGGTCGCGTGACGGACTCAATTACCGTATATTACCACCACTGTAGTATTTGCTCGGGCGTCACCAGGCAAACAGGCCGGCACGGCTGCCGGCATGACTCCTGGCGCCTGGAGCCGACGGAACGAACCCCGGGCCAGCGGGGCTGCGGGGGACTCTGCCGGGATGCTGCCGACGCCCGGCTCCCGACTGACCGTCAAAACATGGACCACTGATCTGTCGGGCGGCTGATCTGGTGACCGACAGTGCCACCAGTTGCCGCTGGCAGGGTATGCAAGGTCCGGCATTCGTTCCATTCTGGATCCGAAGGGTTAATCCAACACAGCTCCGACCACGATCACCGATTTCGCGGATTTCGCGTCATCAGACTTCATGTCATGATGACTGGACTGAAAGTGCACATTCTGGCAACGCACGCGAGTGATTGAAAGAGGCGTTGAGCAGAGAGGCGATCGGTCCATTTTTTTCGGAAAGCCAGCAGCCACGTGTGGCGTTAATATCTGGAAATTCTAACCACATCCCCCAACATCCGTAAGCCTGGTTATGATTTAAGGAAAAGGCCTTGTGGTTCATGAAGGTCTGAAATCACTCAGGGACTGTGCAGAATTCAGGCCTTGCCGACTATTGCACATTTCGTGCCCTGACTGTCCACAAAGAACTGTAAAAAATGCGTGCTTAATGCGTGTCCATATACTGTAATGATTCCTTATCCTCCAGTAGAGATCACTAACAGGCAATACGTATTGCTATAACTGTCATGGAAATAATGATGAAAAACCTCTACAGGTTCATCCTTCGTAGTTCACATCCAACGGTCACACTATAACCATGTCACAGGCGCAGCCAAGGGGGATCCGAGGGCCCGAGTCCCTCCCCCAGCTCCCCTTAGGCCCGCATTTTATTGTGAAAACCATTGCACATCGCCTCCCGGCAGGCGGTTTTCGTATGATTTCAGTTCACACTGAGCTCCGGGCCCCTCCCCCCTTAAGAAAACCCTGGCTTCGCCCCTTAACCTGGCAGGGCAACTTGCTCTGTGGTATGTAGTATAAAAACAGCACGCTCACTCTAAGGGGGAAGCTAACTCGAGACTGCCGTTTCCTGCTTAATGATTTATGCCCTTAGTGTGGAATCGTTTGGTTATCGATGTTCACACAGGCTATTGACCACCTGGGTTTCCGAAGTGCCACCACAAGGAGCTGGTCTATTTGTCCAGCGCTTGCCTCAATGTCCGGTTCGCGAGCTGTTTGCTCAGTGATGATGCCCGCGCCCGACAAAGGGTCCGCTCGGCTCCAGAAGACTACTAATGCCGCCTGACAGACCACCAACACCATGAGAAGCTCTGTTGACACAGGCGAAGGGTTGATTCCTGGCATTGTCCGCGCGCTGAGCACTGTTTGCTCGGTAATCCGCGAAGGAGGGCGTGCTGGGCGGCCGGCGGACGGCGGCGCCGCAGGCCCCGCCTCCGACCCCGCTCCCTGCCGCTACTGCGGCCCGGCACGCACGGCGCGCCGCCCTGCTACTGCCGACCAAACGCTGCCGTCCGGGTAGCTTAACCGGCGCCGGCGGCGGCGGCGGCGGCGCAGCCTCGCGCCACCGGGCCGCGTAATGGCGACGATTTCCGGCGATCGTGCCGCAGAGAAACTCGCGGCAGGGGCGCGCCGAGCGGCGGCGGCGGCGGCGGCGGCGGCGGCGGCGGCGGATCTCCGGTCGGGCCATCGAGTCGGCCCGCCGTCGGGCTCCGCTCTCAGCGGTCGTTTCCCGTCTCGGGCGGTGCCCGCCCCTGGTCCGTTCGCCGTGCCAGTCCCGTCGCAGAGCGCCGCTTGCCCGGACGGTGACCGCGCCTGCGCCGGGGCCGGGCCGCCGACGCCTCCCTCAGACCACTCGGCGGCCGGCCCCGTTGCAGGGCGCGCGGCCGGCGGCCACCCGGCAGCGGCGGCGTAACGGACAGGCCGGGCCGACCTCGCCCGGAGCGACGGCGGGCCGCGGCCGCCGGTCGCCGCTAATCGCTGCCGGAGACGCCGGCGCCGACCGCAGTGCCGGCGGAGGCGGCCTTAACCGAGGACGCGGAGTACTCGGCCGGCTCGAGCGGACGCCGAGGAGATTTGTTGTGTGACTCGCTAATAAGTCGTAAATCAAGCTCAGCGAGGTCGTAAACTTGAAAATGAACCGTGTGGTGTATATTTCTAGCCGCAGACAACGCCGGCGTCTCCAGGGCAATGTGACACTGAGCTGGTAGAAACTTCTGACAGTCGTACGAAAGCTGCTTTTGTATTCCGTATCGTATCCTTTTGGGTGATTGCAACATATCCCGCAATGCATTTGCCATCAGTGACGACTCGACAGCATCATGGCTGACTTGAGCAATCAGGTACCACTGCGTCCAGTACTTAATTAAGGGCAGGGCGATGGTGTGCTATTTGTGACTGGCCTGCCGAAATGATTCTGCGTAGCGATATTCTTCAAAAACTGCAGGAAAAAAGGAAGTGCGCATCCCCGCCTCCCAACTCCGGATGTGCCTCTGATTTCTGTCATAAGCAGTGGCCATCAGCAGCCACCAGCTACTGCCAGTGACTCCGTCAGTTATCATGGATGGTCACCAGCGGTTTTGGGCCTTATGTGTTTTTCACCCACCACTACTTCCAGCTATCCTCGTTCCTTAGCACTGACCATCAGTGACAGGTGTTCTGCCAAGAAGCCGCAAACGTCCGCAGGGAGTCCCTCAACCGCAGGCGCCCCAGCTCCCGTCCAGGGCGGCGACGTCACACGACGAGCGCTGACGAATCGCCCCGAAGTTCTGACCAGCGAAAGCCCCACTCATCACCATCACCGTCCGCAGCCCTCAGCGCCACCGTCGGCCGTCGGCGGGCGAATTCCGGTAGCCGGAGACACGGCGCGCCCACGCGGCCTCATCCGGCTGCCGTCGGCCGGCCGTATTCGGCCCATATCGGCTCCGGAGATCGGCCGACGCCGCATGTAAATGGCGTCGCTCGCGCGGCGACGAGGCAACGGCCGGCCGCTGAGAGACGCCCCATTACGGCCGGCCGGCCGCGCCCCGAATAAGTCGCTCCCGTCCGATCGCCGGCCGACGGCCAACTCTTCTTTTACAGCCGCGCCCCATTACGGCCGGCCGGCGGCCCGACGGCGGCAGTGTCGCGTGTGACGGGGAACGCGCTTCAAGGGCGTGGTGCACGTGCACCATGCGCGGCCAAAACCAGCTGGAAAAAGCCGCCGCTGCACCGAGGCACCGTTCGTCGGCAGAAGTGCGGGAAAATGGGAGAGCGACCATGGAAAACCGCCGGTCGGGCGTAAAAACGTTCCCCGTGCCACGCGATTCGCCGGCGTCGGACAGCTGCAAACCCGGTGAATCCTCACGCCACGCCACAGAGCGCACCCACCCCGCACCCGTGTTGCTCTGAAAGCCAGACCAATGGTTAATTAGGTCGAGTCTTACAGCGACAATTTCCAAAAGGTAACCCGGGCTGCTCGGTCAAAAGACAAACGGGTTTTCGAGGTCGCTTCTCATCGCTTTCATTTGCATTCTGAGTAATGTCGGACAAAATGCCAAACCTTCATAGAGAAGTCACCTCATTCTTGAGTCAGAAGATCGGATGGAAATCTACTCGCGCGCGTGGCCAGCGTTCGTACCAGCAGACGGCAAATTCGTTCAGCCGTGCATTCGGATGAGGCCTCTCGGTCCCTTTCAATCAGTGTAGCGGAAAACACCCACCCACGGCAGCAGTATTTCAGCCACGGTTTTTTACCAACGACGCTAAAAGTCACGACATCAAAAAAGCGGCCTCTGCCAGCCTGACTGGCTGACTCAGCATGTGACCACGCACGGTGAATGCACGACGAGTGCACAGCCAGCCAACTCGAGCTGAGCTTCGACCGACTGACTCCTATCAGCAAGCCCCCCCCCCCCGTCCAGTGCAGGCCGACGCCATTCAGGTGGGGCTCAGTCCGCCACTCCAGCCGACCCAGGCCCGACCGGTGGGTGATAAACAGCTCAGAAGCGCCCACTGACCACTCCCGGTCACGGCGCGTGATGTCGCCTCCGCCGCCGCCGCCGCAGCCGCCGCCGCAGCAGCTGCCCGTTTGTTTGCCTTGCAGTCGCCGAGGAGGCTGGCTTCGGCGGGGCGGGGAGCGCCTTTCAGCGGCGACATGATGCAGCCAATTTGCTTCGATGACACGACGTGACCGGCGCCCTGCGCAGGCGGTCGGTTCAGAGACCGCTCGGAGCCGGAGGAGCGAACCCTCGGCGAGTCGTCGGCGCGCGGCGCGCCGCCGCCAGCCACTGATGGGATTATCTGCGGCGAGATCGGACGACAGGCCCGCCGGAGCCCGTCCGCGGTCTGCGCCGACCTCCGGGTCCGGGCCGCCCCCGTCACGAGCGCTGCCGGCGCGCCGTGTCCCCCAGATACCACTTTCACGGCCCGCAGTGGAGGTCGTGATTCGTCCGGGGCTTTCTCCGGCGGCGACCGGCTGCAGGTTTTTCGGAGCCGGTCCGCGCCGGCGTCGTCCGTGCAGCGGCGTGAGAATTCCGGCGGTGCCCATCCCACGGCCCGCAAACGACATCGTCATCGGCATCTCCGTCAGGATCGCGCCTGGGGGGTCTCCAGGCCAGTCGTCAGGAGCGTTGTCACAGCTGCCCGGATTTTGTGGACCGTAGCGATGAGTCTTGATCAGTACATGAATCAGTACATTGTCGTGCCAGTCATTACTTTTAGTACTTGAAGCCTCGTCTTCAAAAGACTAAAATCATGTACACAATGAGATATGTCCTGAATTTATACCTACCAGACCGGCAGTATGTATCATCATCATCAGCATCGCCATCTTCATTGTTCTGTCTATGACATGTTTCTTGTGGACATGTGATGCAAAAATTATGGCATGACAACGATCGTCATCGTAAAGCAATTTTTCGGTTCTTAGTACGCTCAGTTCTATTCAGTTTTATGCATGGACATCACCCACGGTTTCAGCGTCCAGCGCACATGGGTCCTGGCTTGGTTTACGGTCACCTTAGGTCAAAATCGCGAATTTAGACGTCCCGGCGTGTCGTCAGCAGACATCAGCGACGTGTTCGTTAGCGGACGTCGGCGCCCTGCGTCACCACCATGACGTCAGTGCCATGTCCGTCAGCAGACGTCAGTGTCGTGCGTCATCGGCCTGAGGTCGACGGCCACCACCACCACCGCCGCCGCCGCCGCCGCCGCCGCCGCCGCCGGCTGCCCAGATGACACAATGACTGGAAAGTATCGCATGGCGTCGCCGCATTCCTCAGCCTTTCAGGACGGAGCGCATTCAGCCGCGAAACGCAAACAGCCTCCGCCAACCGGGCGGCTGCTGGCTGGTCTGCACGACCCTGGCCCGTGCTGAGAGCGGCCCTGCTGGGAGCCTGGCACAGGAATCCTGCCCTGAGAGGACGGGAAATGGTAACCTGCTGGTAAGGAAGCTCTGCCGGGACAGCTGGGCAGCTGTCAGCTGCTGGCACGGGACCGTGCTGGGAGAGTTAAGAAATTCGTAACTGGTGGCACGGGACCCTGCTGGAAGAGGCAAATAGTTGGGAACAGCTTCTCCAGAAACGTTGCTGGGAGAGATGAGGAAACTGTATTTGCTAATAAAGTGACCGACCGGACCAGCTTTCTGAGAACAAAGGCGTTTGTGACTGCTGGTAAAGAAATGTCTTCTGATTGCGGACTGTTTGCTGGAGTTAGCGGCTGGAATGCTGTATACGTAGCCGCAGTGGTGGTCGGCCAGAACATTTAAGGCTTTTATACTAACAAGCCAAAATAAACAATTTGCTATAGCTTGTGCGGTAATGATCAACGCTCGCCTTCGAAGTTAACAGTGCCAGAACGATATCTGATCAGTGTCTTCCCCTGCAGGACCATAGCGTTGATGGTGAAATTATCTGAAGCCGGCTGAGCCGCCGTCAAGTTGGTTGGACGACCGTCCCATCTACCCTAAGGGCAGCTACGTTGCAATTAAAACATATATAGCTGCAGGGATGCCGTTTTCTGTGAATGATTGAGGAGGTCGAGCCGAGGGCAGGGCAAGGTAACTTTCCCCAAATGTACGTTTCTTAACGGACGTTTCCCTTTGTATTTTGGCCAAGCGCTATTTTTATGCATTATTGTCATTTTCTCCGTTTGTTATCATTTATGAAACAAACAGAAGACGTATGGTCCAAAGGAACATTGGTAGGGACCAAATCTATATTGGTAGGTCCCTACCATTAACAGACCTGAAGAAAATGATGCACCTAAACAATGCCAGTTTGAACACAAAATCTGCCACTATGTCCTTTCTAGATGTTTTAAATAATCTTCTGCTTCATTTTCCAGTGTCCGCCATATTTTCTGTTATCCATCGCGGCCGCTCTTTTCGTCATTATTACCCATTTTTCTACTTAACAACGGGAGAAAATATTGAGGGGGCCAGAATCGGCCTTGGAGGGGCCAAGACCCACATTGGGAGGTCATGGTCGCTCCAAAGGAATACGAATCGACACCCCTTCAGCTGTTATATCTTGCTATTGCTGTTGCTGGGAGACATTCCAGGATGGCAAGTGAACTCCGCAAGCTCCGATTTGACCTATGTGTATGATCAGATCAATGCGCATGAGGCCTGTACAGGGTAGACGGGCAAGTTTTTTACATGGGTGCCGCAACGGACAACGGTTTTACTTTACCAAACGTCTGCTGGTCTAAAAGAGACAAATTGTTTTGTTATCCATTTTTCTTCCATGACTTAAACAGGCGGTGCACCGACGATGCTCTTCCCATACATGGTTTTCCGAAGAAAGTAAGATCAATGGAAGCCCACAACACTTGCTACAGAATTATTCATTATTCCCACTTAAATGGCTTTTCATGACGGTATGTCATGAAACATGGACATCTGAAGGGGTTAACAACTGTCCCCGCTCGTGAAAACCCCCTATGACGCCATCTGCGCCGCCGCCGCCTCCGCCGCCTCCCCTCACCGCCTGGTGGGGAGGGACGCGGCTGGAGGGGCCCGAACCGATCACTGCGACGTCAGGTCAGAGGTCAGCGCCTGGGGGAACGGGCCCTCGCCGGCTGGCCTATTTCGGTGCCGCTGGGGACTGGAGCACGCGACACAGACGCGCCCGCCGGGCCGGCCCACAATGGATGCAAATGAACGGCTCAGCCGGCCGGCGGAGCGGAAAATGGCGCGTTACGTCGCGCCGCCATTGTCGCCTCTTTATTTATGAACGGTGGCTGATTGCAGAGACCGCGCCGCGTTCGCCGCAGCGGCACGAGATGCCCCAGGCAGCCGCGTCCCCCGCGACGGTAATCCACACTGGGGTGTCACAAAAAGGTGTTTTCAGAACAGAGTACCAGGTCACACAGGGGATGAACCTGAAAACTTCGCCCGCTGTGCTAACGCACAAAGTGACGCGTCTTGAGATGCGTCTGCTAGCTAGCAGATGCGGCTTAAGGCATATCACCTTTTGTCGGCATTTGCCTCTATTATGCCACAAATAATGAATGAATGCGGTTTATTGCGAAGCAAAATAAAACCAATCGTGTAACACACGTCTGGCCTCTCTCTTACTTTCTCCCTCCCCCGTTCCCCCCCTGTTGCGGTTCTTACCCCCACTGTTCTGTGGCATTGTTCCAATAGATCCCCTAAGCGATCTGATCTTCCAACGTTTGCCCATGCTCCCAACGATCTCCCGACGTAGCATAATCCGCGATTCAACTTTTTTGTACAAAAAATTTAGGCAGTGAAGTCCCAATATTTCTGAAGAACAGTCAGGATTGGGAACGGTTCACTCTGGACTCCATAGTCTGTTTATTTTAACTCTGCAATTGGCTCCAAGATGTCTTTTAAACAAAGCACGAGATATGTAGTTTATTTCTCCACTCCTGGTTGAGTCCGCCAGTGGGATAACAGTGCTCTTGAGCAAGGATTTGGGTGGCCTATATTTCCAGATGTTTACAGCTTTGACATTACAGTCTTGTATTGATGTGCAAAGTTTGCGAAGGAACTTGGAGCTAAAAGCAAAGTTATGAAAAAAAGCAGACACAGTGTCTTTTCAGCACGAGATCATGGTCTTCAAGGCGTCGTTGGCCGTTTGAGAATGCACCAACGCTTCCCATAAATAGTTTGCAAGGAATGTTCATGACAGTGACATATATAATCTCAGTGTGATCAGGGTCCATTTGCATTCGAATCTGTTTCCATAGAGAGAGTTGACAGACGTGCAAAACAGAGCATTCTTAGCTCTGAGCGCGTACTCAGAACAAGTTCGGTTCGGCTCAGGAGACGCGTACTTTCAATGGGCTGCGAAGTCCGCGCACTGTCGTCGGGCCCCTGTTCACGTCTGTTCCGAGTCACAGGACCAGGAGCGGAACTTTACCCAGTTTTAGTGAATGCAGATGCGATTTTGAGGTACAGGAAATCCTTCCATGCGTCGCCTTAGACGTACTGTAATTTCTTCGTTAAGATGAGGATCACGCTCATCCCCCTGTTTCACTTTAGTTCCACCCACGCCCCGGACGTCATAGTCATCCACGACGTCCGGTCACCAGTATGACGTCACCGGGCGCGGGTCGTCTTCGGCGTGACGTCAGCGGGCGCGGCGAGGTGCGGCGCGGCGCGGGCCGTCGGTGCTGCTGGCCTCATTACGTCCCGGCCGGCGCGCGGCCATCGATCAGCCGGCGCCGGCCGGCCGTGTAAGCGGTCCCGCCCAGCGATCTGGCGGCGCCGACCGCGGCTCCGGAGCCGGACACAGCTCCCTTCTGCTCCGTCCCCCCCCCCCCGCCTCCGCCACACACACAGACACACACGCCTCCGGCGCGGCGGTGGGCCGCGCTGGGCGGAGGAACGGGCAGTTGGGGCTCGGTCGCGCCGACCCGCAGCGCGGAACTACGAACGACGGGGACAGTGGATTCCCACGAGGTTCTCAAATCGCGATATAGAGGAGTTCGCGATGTTCTTGTCAATGACATGGGACCTTGTGATTGTGAGAAATCCTAAAAATCCTAAAGTTTGCATACCGCCGTTGCTAAACGTACGTGGCACAGTAAGCCGATTTGACTGGCGGGCCATTCCGTATCCAGTGTCGTTGTTACTTAACAGCCTCAGAATGTGGTAGGCTATTCTCTAACAATGACTTGTGTAAAAGGCATCGATCGGAATACAGAATGAGCTACTGGACAATCAGCCAATGAATATTTGCAACGATGTCCGAAGCTTCGTCCTTTTTGTCGTCCGGACACCTAACACGCAGCAAACCGAATTACCATGTCAACCCGAGCCATTTGTCTGCGTCCAGTGTTGCCATACACCTGGATGGCGAAACACTTGTGTAATAAGACAATCGCGTCGACGATTCTAGGCTTGTCTGTAAGAACTATCAGATGCTTTGTTAGAGCATGTCGCAAGTGCCGGTTAAAATTCCTGTGCGTTTGGATGCAAGTTCACCAATGTGAGTCTGTCAAGTCAAACGTGGATCATTTACGTCCGTGTTTATATCGATCCATCTTTATATAGATATATCGTTACGCCGTTATATATATATATATATATATATATATATATATATACATATATATATATATGTCTATGTATGCATATAGATCCATCGTTATGTCTGAGGTTACGCACCGCTGGGGATGGGTGGAGAGTCGCTCATGAACTACACATGGTGTGATTCAGTAATGTGCTTGATATTCTGCAGACTGCCAATCATGATTATTTCCGTCTTGTTTGGATTTACTTACATGCTATTTTGAAGATACTGCGTCTCAGGTCGAGAACCTGCTCCAGTATGGCCTGCATCTCTGTGAATTCATTGTGTGGAGCGATATATATATATCGAATAAATAACAGCAGCAGCGGTGTCGATTTATATTCTTTTGAGAGAGTCCTACCTCCTCGCACTGTTGATTTGCCCCTATGCTGGTTTGGACTCCCTCAATATTTACTGCCTGTTTTAAAGGGCAAGGGGTAATAACGAAAGGAACGGCTCCAGTAGATAAGAGATAGGCAGAAAGTATAGATTAAAGCATGAAGTGACGCATCTATCTATCTTTTGATCTTATATGTATAAGATATATAAGATATATGGGGATATATGCATTTTTTATTTGATCAATAGCAACAAGAAACTTATAAATTTCTGTTGGTAAAAATAAGTGGGCTAAATTCATTGAGAAACCCACATTTTTCAGGGGTAGGTTGTCGGACCCTCGGCTCGACCCTTCCCCCAGTCATTTACACCAATCGACACTCCTGAACAGCAGGGACACGCAGAGATTCGTCAGGTGCACTGTCTTTAAAGCCCGAAAGATGCATTCCCCGAATATTACATTTCGTTTTTCCTGGTCTAACGAATCCGAGTATTATTTGTTGGGTAACCGTCTACGTTCATTGTTGTGCGATTGCTTTAGCGCTATTAATATGAGGCTTTGGAAATAGCCGCTGTCGCTTGAATCAAAAGTCTGTCATACGAAATCAGGCGAACAAGCATGACGGGAACAGCGTTTAGTCATTAGCGCTGACAACCTCCAGAAGCCGTTGTATTTGGGTCGGTTAGGAGTGCCTGCCTTTCACCAACAGTTCAATCCGGCGGAATGAGACATAAATCTTGTCCGCCATAAGTTCGCCTTGGCTGAAACAGGTACGTACAGGCTTCATGCATTACCGAGACGGCGAGATGGATAAAATACCTAATTAGTCACGATCGTATCATATTTTATTGCCGGTTTAATGAAGCCAGCCGTAAAGGTAGCGTAATGTGAGGGAAATGCCTGTCATTGTACCCCCTGTGTCGGCCTCATCTGGAGCGGCCGGAGAAAGAGAGAAACATTGTGTGTCGTGAGGCGTAATGGGCATTCGATGATCGTTTTGTCTCTAAATTAGTGTTTTTATTGCGTTGCTGGCCACTCGGTTTGTAGGAACGAAGTCGCTGCTTCAGAACGAAGATAGGGTACTGGGTCAAGTTATACCAATGTTTATTCAATTAATTGGAGGTCAAAGTCGTAAAGATAAAACGTTGCCAGCGTAGATATGTTAGAGTTCTCTTGTTGGCGAGCCGGCCAGGAACTACTGTTTTTCCTAACATGACAGCTGACATGGGAGGTTGGCACGCTTAATGGTCACGATTTTATGTTGCGTTATTAACCACGTGAATAGCTGACCGCCAATCAAAAGAAGCTCACGCTGAATTGTGCAGTTTAGCTGATGCCTACTTCAAGCTGCTTATGCATTCACAAGACTCCCCTGTGGACCTGATTTGGAATGTATACAATCGGTTTGGTTGTTGCCCTGTATTCGATTCGAGAAGCGCCTTTTCCCCATTGTATCTTTACCTGTTTCGTGGGGTCGCTGCTATCTGGTTATTTATGGACGCGTTTGACTACGAACGGCATTTTGCGTCGCAGCATTTCACACCAGTTGTCTTCGGAGGGGTAAAATATTGTTATCGGTGGGATTCGAACCGGATCCCTGTTTGTCCCGAGACGACTTCTTATTGCAAGAGACCACGCCATGTACGAGGACCAGATGGTCAGCTACGCCCAATGATCAAAATAGTCCCTAGATATAAAAAACTCAGCCGGACTTAGAGAACGCCGAAGGGGACTTGCTCTTCCATGCAGTACTGGAAAGGCAAACGAAGATTAAAATGTGAAAATAGTTGTCATCGCACCCTCACGCAGATCCGTGGTTGGACGTTTGGTGGTCACGTTAACCTGGCTGCTGCGTCAGCTCGAGTTCAAGCCGATTCGGGGGATTTTTTCCAACAGGAAAGAAGGTGTCTGCCGTCTGCCGTCTGCCGTCTGACTGGACAGAGACGGCAGAGTGCGCCGCCGAGTTCCCATCTGTCCCGGACTTCGCGCAGATGAGCCTCCGACGGACCACCATTTGCCTTTTATCCGACTCGCTTTGTCTTTGGTCCCACTTGACGGCGAACAGATTCCAGCCGTGGCGTCGTCAGCGATCCAACAAATAGCGGTAGGCGGAAACGTACGAGATTTCGATCTGTTTGTAGAATGGCTCAAGTTATCGTTTTTTTTTTTTTAAGCCCATTTCAGCGTAGGCACGACACCGCCTTCTCACCCGTAGCGTCTCGCTGTGGACGAATACTGCAGGTTGTTCGCCTCGTCTCGCTGTTCTTATGCTAGTCCTGGCATTAAAACATATTTTTCTTCCCTCCCTACTCACATCACCTGTTTGCTTTATCACGCGGGATGTAATTTGAAGAGGTTAAGTGCACTACTTCTTTATGTGGGTTGGGAGTTTTCGTGGCCTACGAAGCACCCTAGGGCTTCGTGTTCTGGAAATTAACCCTCGTGTTCTGAATGCGACGCTGCGTTGTGTCGTGAAGGCGAAGATGCGCTCCTCAGTCTGTACACCAGCAATCTCATGTCATGTGGCAGAGGTCGCGACTCTCGGGGAAAGCGACTGATAGTGTGGTTCCATCATGCTCGAGCCATCTATCACGCTGCCTCTGCATCCCGACCGGAAGCACGACACATGGCGCCTTTCACGTGACGGCAAGACGAAGCGGCAAACGTGTCGGGCCCAGCAGAGGCGTGAAGGGCAGGGCAACAGGAGAGGATTAGGGTCACGACCTAATGCTGATGTTTGTGGAGAATGTGCGTGTATTTCTTAGAATTCTCTGTGCCCAGACTTCATATGCTCAGTATGTACAATTGTTCATTTTGTGATGCGTGGATGTGAATAGACACTTTGAATGACAAACGTGGAAGCAGCATGAGAAATATAGTAACTTTATTACGTTGTCGCAGATCTGCATGGTGTATTACACGTCAGCTGAATTCACCATTAGCCTTTGCTAATGCAGCTCATTTTTCAAAAGCCACTTTGTGTTGCAGATGATAACATTATATTTTAGGGTTCTCAAATAAGGGCCACGGGGTGCTTTGCCAAATAGATGTAAAGTTATCTGCCAGAATATCGGAACACAAGGCGTCATAAGCAGTTTCGTCGCCGATTAGTTGGCCGATTTCGTTGCAGTCTTCTTCGTACTACCAACAAGTTGCTTTGCCCATTTCATCTCAACGAATCAGCCCATTCGACGGTCAGGGACCTGACAAGCACAGGCACCTGAGGAAGGCTTTGTCTCGGAAAACTGACTCACACTAAAAGATTATGGCATCAAGATACTTTGGCATGTTCTGACAACGTCCAAGCATTTCTTTCATCCCGTTTTCAAACATAATTTTCCACTTTTTTGTCTATTTTGCTTCCTTTATCTACAGCGCTGAAATGTTGGCTTCAAACATCCAATTATTAAAAGGAAGAAAAGGCTGAGTTTAATGACAAGGAGCATCACTTGACATCACTCTAGGCAGAAGAAGCGCATAGTCTTTCTTGCCTGAAGATGGCACAGCATGTATCGCCTCACGGCAGCGCTCCTGAATGGATGGACCGTTTGATTGGCACACCGTTGGACTCAGTTCTGCAGATGAAGAGGGGAGGGCTTACCAACAGCCTAACTGAGCTGGTTATGCAGATCAAGCTCGGTCTAGCCGATGGTTTTGAAAGTTGACAGACTCGTCGTTCGTTTTTCGGCTTCTGATGGCCATGTTTAACTTCTTAAGATAGTTACGTAGCAGGGAAGTTACAGAAACGCAACATTAATGGCTTAACTTATTACATGTGATAGGAGAATCAGACGTGGAATATGCAAACAGACTGAGGAAGTACCAGAACCATTCGGAAAGCCACAAAGCTAATTTAGCTGGTTGGTTCTGCTTATGACACACTTTTCCAGGTATTCTTGCACGAATAAAGCGTAAAAACAGCGCACCCTCAGCTTGCCGATAGTATTGTTATTCCAGCATTGGATTGTCGTATTGCTTGGATTCTAACCTTTTTTGTCGTTGATTTTTGCTTATAATGAGATTATAGAGAATGTCTTGGAGCACATCCTTTCTCCTGAAAAAATTGGCGGCTGGCATTTGTTGCCTTCAGTTGTTTACATTATGACGCAGCACGAACTGCTCAATCTGCAACCAATCTTTGCACCCGGTGCACTGGCGAAACCTGTCAGGCGCTCAGCTCCTTTCCCTATCTGGACGCTGCTGCAGAAATTCAATCACGTTAAAGTCCCATTACACTGATTCGTCGCTAGGCAGCGGACGTCGGCGGCCGCCATTTTATTTCCGAAATGACTCCCGAGCAGCCGGCAGACTGCCCTAAATCAAATGTAAACACAGATGCAGGCAATTTTGCATGACAAGAGAATGGTTAAATAGTTAGTAATCACCGCCTGTGTACACGGGCATTATCATAAAAATCCCGAGGGCGCCGGAGTAAATAATAATCGGTCGACGTCGTATTCACTCTCAAGGATGCGCCATTGACGCCTGGCCGCGGCGCCTGATGCCTCTCCTGCGTCCGATGATAACGACCTCGGATCTCGCTCGGATCAGCTCAGTGATCCCGCTCTGATGCTCGCTGATGAGACTGCTGCGTGAATCGGTCGTGCTCCTGTGGCCCGGCTGCTCTGCCCGCTGATGACGCTTCTGTGCCCTGTGATGACGAACCTAGACTGAGATGACGTGCCCTACGATGAGGCCCCATGTCCTGCGATGACGACCTTGCGCCACGTGATGACGATCCTGTACGCTATGATAACGGTCCTGTGCCTTGTAATGACGCCCCTGTGCCCTGTGATGACGCCTCTGTGCCCTGTGATGGCGCTGTTGTCCCCGCTGATGACGTCCTGTGTCTGATAAGGTCCTGCGTCCTGTGACGGGACTCCTGCGTCCTCTGACGCTCCTGTTCATTGTGACGCGGCTGCTGCGCTGTCGAGAATGACGCGCCGCCGCCGCCGGCGGCCGACCGCGGCGCCGCCGATAATGCCGGGAATCAGCGCGAACTGCGGCCGCCGGGTCGCCGCCGTCCGGCCCGGTATCATCAGTGTCCGTCCTGAGCGGCTAATGGGCCGCGGCGGCTGCAGGCCGGTCCTGGCCGGCGCGCTCGACCTCGGGGCGGCTTCTGAGTAGCACGAGAGGCGCCGGCCGCTGCGCTCAGACGCCCAGAGCCGGCGCTCCGTGACATCCAGGGGATGTGGCCATCCAAGAAAACTAAGGGGGAGGGGGGCGGGTCTTAAGGGATTTTTTCCGTACAATGCCATTGATCTGATGCAAGAATTGAAAAAGCTGGCGAAGGGGGTCGTTTTATCACTTTCTCCCGCGTCGGCTCTAAAGGTCATGTTGGTGCTTGCGCTGTTAAGAAGGCGCAGAAACTGCCTTTGGGAATGACCACTTATGAAAGGAAATGTTATTGGAAAGGAAATGAGGCGAGGCGAGGAATTATCGGGCGTGGAAATCTGTGATTTTGCATCCGAGCATATGCGGTAGGTACTCCAAAGTCCAGCTCAGAATCTCAAGGAATTTTTGTAACGCGTCTGGTCAAAGTTTCACTTCTGAACCTTACAAGAAACTGAAAGGCAGTTGTCAACCAACACAGGGTTCTTAAGTAGTGAAAAGGTAGTCACCGGTCAGTCCAGATTCCAGTGTAAGCGACGCATTGGCGTGAAGGAAAACGACAGGCCATTCGACATCAGCTGACAATAAAATGTCGCTGTTGATGACGACGGTGAGTGTTGGTTATGACAGTCCCGTCGGTTCTGAAGGCGAGTCGAAGCTACAGCCTACGGTTGTGCCTAAGCAGTTACTTAATGGATTCACCAGCATGAAACGTTCGGAAACTACGGAACTGTTGGAAGCCGGAATGCTCAGAGTCATGACTGCAAGAATGACAAACCAATGCAATTTTAACTTTGATGATTTACTGGACAGCGTTTTCCCCAGCTCCAGAAAACCTTCAAATTGAGCCTTGCGAGCATCGTTTATCGTTTTCCGCCACATTGCACGTGACGGCATTTTATATCAGTGGAGCGACACGTGGCGTGACAGACCACAATGATGCTAAAGATTTTGAATGGAAACACCAGATGACCAGACGGACAGCTCCAGAACAGTTCCGATTTTTTAAAGTTATTTGACTGGTGGAAGGAAACCAAGCGTTGGATGACGTTAAAATTTGATTCCAGTATCAGAGGGATCATGATTGATTTTGAAATTGTGTCCACTTAGATGTACTATGTGGCAGGGATGTGACTGTATACATGATTGGTAGGGCTGAGCCGAGTGCCGGACAACCTAACTTCCCCTCAAATGTGAATTTCTCAACGGATTTAGCCCACTTCATTTTGACCGAGGGCAGTTTTTTAGTTTACTATATATTTAAAATATGTCCAATAACAGACTGCACACTTCCACATATACACAACTACACCACACACACACAGACACACACACACACGCATATATATGTGTGTATATATATGTGTATATATATATATATATATATATATATATATATATATATATATGTATGTATATCTGTATACTTCGGGAGCAGATTCTCATTAATGGAAGTTTGATTAAATATGACAGCGAAGTTAGTTGCTATTATCTTCTGTAAACTTCCTATTCTCTTGCAAGCTTCAGCTCTTTTTCCTCCAGGCTAAAAAGCAATCCTCCAAAATCATGCAACGTTTCGTTCATTTCTCATGAACATCGTCATGCAAATATTCAACACATTACACATAGGGGGGACCGGGGTCAAATGTAACACGGGGCAATTGTAACAGAAGCTTTAACTTCGAAACTTACAGATGGATGACGCTGGAGGAACTACTGGACATGCGCAGTAAGCTGTTACTTTTCCTCACGGGGTTTCAGGCCGGTGCGGCGGGTGAGTCGATTGTGCTGTTCACAATTGTGTTTTTTGGAGTGTATTGTAACTTTGTTTATTTTTTAATATGATCAACTCATTCACGTATCTTACCAGACACGGATTTAAGAGTTTGTGTGGGGTGATTGGGGGTACCTGGTCAAAAAATGAGTGCATCAGTTGCCGCCCACGCCGCCTTGTTTTGCGTCATTTTTGTCTCAAAGATGGCGCGGCGTGACGGGGACAATTGTAATTGTAACATATTAGGGGACAATTAAGAATATAAGAATAACATATAAGGGGACAATTAATAAATAAAGGGGACAATTGACAATTGTAACATTTTTGCTGGGATCCAATATAACAGTGTTACAATTGACCCCTATGGCCAGACCATTAAACCTACATTTATGTAAAATATCAATGCACTTGGCACAAATGTGACCACTGGGGGCGGAGGTTATGGAAACATGCCCCGTCCAAACATTAAACATGCAATTTTGTTCCCAAATTCAATACTAATATCATTTAAAAATCATACTTACGGTATTATTGTAACCAGTCCCTGATTTATCTCTTAGGTACTGTTTTGTCAATTTTAATTTTAAGACGTGGCTACATTCTTGGCGGCTAGTCACCATGGTCTTACCGTAGATGTTTTACCTCCACAGCGGATTTATTACGATATTTTATCATTTGATTTATTTATTATTTTATTGATTAAATCATTCCAGTTTGACTTCATTTGGATATTTCTGGGGAAATGTGGGACATTTGTATATAGTTTAATATGTCTTCCTCTGAATGTTACATTGAAAATACATTATTATATCCATGAATCATGGATGATATATATCATGCATCATTCCTGCAGAGGCTGATACATTGGGATCGACAACCCTGGTCCATCGGGGATCGAACAGTCTCGTCCATCGGGGATCGCCTCGAAGCAGCTCACCCCTGAAGCGATTCGGCCGCTACCCAAGGCAGGCCCAAGAAAAAAACAGCAGTGCGGGTCGAAAGCGAAAGGCCGCAGTTCTCACTGACACTCCAGAAGAGACAGCGATAAGCTAGAAGAGAGTCGAAAGGATTGCAAACAAGCATCGAAGAAGCTCAATCTTGACAAGGACAAGCATGAAGAAAAGAAGATGAAGGCTGGTGGGAAGAGGGCTCTGAAGACAGCACGCAGGGAAAGCAGCAGTGATGATGAAGAAGACGTCTTCTGCCCTGTGTGCGTTGAAAGCTTAAAAAACAGTCGATCCAAAGAAAGGTGGATCCGGTGCCAAATGTGCGCAATGTGGGCCCACGAGGCGTTTGCCGCAATCGAAAAGTATGGGGCTTACATATGCGAAAACTGTGAATCAGGCACCGAGTAGGCGATGATAGACCGAGCGTCAGAGATATTAGAGGTGTCGTGTTTCCTCTACTTCAGCACAAATACTCAAGGCATGTTTTGGACCTCAGAGGTCCCGTTACTGAACTTCTAAGCCCGAGATGGCTGTGATGTTCTTTCCAGAAAGAGCTTTGTTTTGTTGTGAAATCGCATTTTGTTTGATGAGGCGTTGGTTCTTGGCCTGAGAAAGGTAGAGCTGTTATTTTAACTCAGGAAAAGCTCCTGGAGTACTTGAGCTTTACGCCGTTGCATATGGTATTTTTGTATTCGAGCGTGACTTTAGTCCAGGAAAGGCTCAGGATGTAAGAGACAATGTTCAATAAAAGCTGTTTTCGACAAAAGTGGCTTTCACTTCACCACTACACCATTCGCTAATATGTTACATTTGACCCTAGGTGCTGTTACAGTTTACCCAGTACCTGAGGTTAATTGTAACAGCTGAAGCGACTTTTTGAAACAGTAATTTCGATACCTTAAAGTCATTATTTCGGGATCGTTTCATATCCGCTACAAAGGCAAAACATCAGGGTTTGTGAAAACCCGAGAAAATGTTCCCCAACCCGAAATATTTTCGTTCAAGGATCGAAAAGGTAAAAAATGTAACATTTGACTCCGGTCTCCCCTACATATGACATATCTGGCTAACAACGTGATTAAATTATTGCACTGCACTCAGCAGAGGACATCACCGATAACGAACAGAACCCCAACGGCCAAGCCTTCCGTCTCTACTACGGAAACCAGATGTCAATATGCTACAAGAAAGATGAGAAGGCCATCCACACCATCATCACGAAAAACTGCTACCCCGTCCACTCCGTAGACAAAATTCAACTGACCATCTTTTACAGAAGCCCCAAGGTGTCTACTCTTGTCATGAAAAATAACATCTCCAAGGATTAGTCATTTGTGAAGGAAACTAATGTAATGTACCAATTTAAAAGCACAACCGATGACTGCGCATCGGCCAAACAATATCTACATTGGCTATACTACCACGACCCTAGGGAGGACAGTGCACCTACAAGACGTCGGACCTAAGAGACATCACGAGGGAAACTCTCCTGAACCAGACGTCCATACTCACTCACTGTTCAGGAAAAACATACACTGCAAATACTGGAAGCTGTGTACATCAGAGATTGTGATCCTCTTATTAACAGGCAGGTCAACGCCCAGGTCAAATACTGGAAGCTGTGTACATCAGAGATTGTGATCCTCTTATTAACAGGCAGGTCAACCCTCTCTCTGTTTGATGGACCCCCGCTTGGAGCTAGGGTCTGAGGCTGTTCAGATCTGTAACGTTAAGCTTTTCTACGTAGTCAACCGGAAGTGCCCGAGATTTTAGGAAGTATACGTTTTCAAATAGTTTGCCGAAACACTGCTCAGTTAACTTCGCGTCATTTCATTAAAAAACCAAAGACTGCGATAAGAAACGACCCTTACCCAGTAATCCTCGTATTTATGATTCTTCAGTCACGTTGTTAGCCAGATATGTCCTATGTATGAGTAATGTGTTGAATGTTTGCCTAACGATGTTCATCGGAAATGAACAAAAAGTTGCAGGATTTTGGAGGATTGCTTTTTTGCCTGGAGGAAAAAGAGCGGAAGCTTGTAGGAAGAATAAAAAGCTTACGGAAGAAGAAAATAACAACTTCGCTGTCATATTTAATCAAACTTGCATATATACACACACACACATATATATATATTTATATATGTGCTTTTATTATTTAAGCTTAAAAAAAACGTTGGTAGGGCCCAGATCAAAGTTGGTAGGGCTCTTGCCCTAACAGGCCTACAGAGAACGATGCCCGTGCTATGTGTTGACCACGCGATATGACTGTCTGTCCTCAAGCAACAAAAACAACAAAACACAGGGCGGTCTTGTGCCTGAGCTGGCACTGTACCGGCGACGTTCGGGACGTGAGCTTGAGCTCTGCCTTAGAATGGCGAGGCGCCAGAACAGTGTGCTCAACAGCTACATGTAAAATACCACAGTCCCGATGCGGGAGCCGGCGTGTGATATGTGACGTCACATCAGTTACGCATCGATGTGTTGCTCAGCAGCATCGTATGCCATGTCACATATCACTAGCGTTTCGTCTCTCGGCTTATGTTGGTTAATTTGTTTGTTTCATCGTAACTAGCGTTTCATTTATGCCCCGCAAGGAGTTAAAAACTGACAAAACAGTTTAAACGGCGAAATCTTCAAGATACAATAACACTAACTGAAGCACTGCGGCAGTTTGAAAAAGGAGCATACCAAACATTACATAGCACCACGTAACAAGAGGGAAACCTGGCACCCTTAAGTGCCGCTTGCCTTCTACCACATTCAGAATAATTCATACGAATTATGGACCAGGCGAGCACCTCTTGTCTATGAAATCACCTTGATTGAGGCCCAGTCACGTCAGTAGTGGCCTGACTCGATGCTGTGAAGCGCACACCTGGAGGCCAACAGGCGCAGATCCAGAATTTCCGAAGGGGAAGGTGGTTTCATAGTCAGCTCCCTGACTTATCGTTCAGCTGACCTTGGTGGCTGATTTCGCCAGAATCAGGCGCATTGACATCCATAGAACAAGTAGGCTAATGTCCTACCAGCTCGAACGTTGAGTGCGGATCATGGCATTTTTAGGAAACTGTGGTAATCACATTGGAAATAATTCCTGGATTCAGGCAGGTGAAGGACGAAGTAACATATGCAGAGCTTTCCCGATCAGGAAAAAATAAGAAGAAAATTAAAAAAAAAATGAGTCAGTTGGAGTGATATAAAGCTGACGTTCGTTTTATTTTCCTGAACGATGTTTGCTGTTTTCCCACTAGGCAAATTTGCTATTATATAAGTAAATCAAGACATACCTAAACAATTCGGGAAAGGGGAGATTCCGTGCCCACTGGATTTGTTAATCTCCAGGCACGAAACACTGTCTGCTGCTGCGCTATTTCTGTGCTGTCGGTGTGCTGGTTCCTGCACAATATAACAGAAAAATCAATCGTGTATTTTGCGCTCCATCCCGTGGCCGGTTTAGTATTGATCTTGATGGTCGCTTAGACTGAGAGAATGCATGGAAAGGTGCATGAGCCGTGGGACGGAGATAAGGTTCACAGAACTCGCATTGACAGAGAAAGGTCATCGCCAAAAATAATCAGCTAGCAAACCTGCGCTGGCGTTTTTTTGTGTTAGATCTGTTGTGTAACTGTTGGAAGGTCCTCGTCCCCCCCCCCCCACTCACACAGTCCTGTTTTTGAGAATGTGCGCACGAATCTCAGCAAGACCAAAATCCTTTTGACTTTATTTGATAGCAGTCGGGCAGCATTTAAAGCACTACATTTGAGCATGAGTCCCTTGAAAAAATGCCAACCATCAGGGACGTCGATTTCTGTAAATGGGCAGGCCGAGCCTAGAACCCAACAGCCTAACCCCCACCAAATATGGGTTTCTCAACGGATTTAACCCACGTTATTTTGGCCAACGGAAATTTGTAAGTTTTTTATGCTATTTATCAATTGGAAAATTTATTCCATGCATATAAGTATACATACATATATATATATATATATATATATATATATCGCTTTAGAGTATTAATATATATATATATATATATATATATATATATATATATATATATATATATATATATATATATATATATATATATATATATATATATATATGTGTGTGTGTGTGTGTGTGTGTGTGTGCACAGTATAAATAGCGTAAATACATATATATATATATATAGATTGATAGATACTTCGCGTTAGGCTGCATTTTTTACTTTCGGCCTATTTCTTATCTATTGTGGTCACTCTTTTCATTATTATTACTCATTTCCCTTTAAAACCGGCAGAAAATATGGGGGCCAAACCGCAGACTGACACCCCTGCCGACTTTTACGTCCCTGCAGACGGAAATTTTACAAAAGCCACGTGCGGTGCGTGAGCGTGGTTTTACCGCCCGAGCTGTGCGCCGGACAATGTTCGGTCGCCCGGCGCCGCGGCAGTTCTCACGGGACGTGCAGGGTACCGGGAGCGACCCGGCGCCCTTATCAGCCGCTCCGGCGCACAGCGCAGCCATGTGAAACGGCCGGCGCCTATCAGCCGGCCGCTGCCGGTGAATCACGGTTTTCATGCCGATCGCCGTCCGAGGGTCCCACGACCGCCCGCCGAGAGCGGCCGCACGCCTGGTGTGGGATCCGGCGCCTGGGAGAAGGCGCGGCAGCGTCGTGACTCGTATCGGCAGAAAATCCTGCACCGCCGGCAGCGAACGGCGGACAGGGGAGGCGACGACGCCCTTCCCATAGCGCTAATGTCAAATTTCCGAAAAAATACAAAACGTGATGTTCATGGATCCCTGTACACTTTGGTAAGGGTTCGTTCGAGAATTCTTCATTATCGACCAGTGCATCTTTGACGTTTACAAGCTTTTTTATTACAAGCGAGGTTGCAGACCGACTGAGTTTTTTCACCTTAACGGATTAAAAATGAAATCTGAGCGGTCCGGCCTGGCCCCACCAAAACGCTTTTGACGCTGCAATAACTTCGCCACGAAATGACATTGAATCTTGTATTGTTCACCGGAGGATGGCTAAATTATTAACAAATTTGTATTTGCATCCACGATGTATTCACTCGCAAACTCGTTTGTCAGCAACCTTCTCGAGGCATTGTGTTTCCGCTCGTAAACTTTCCTTTCTACGTCATTTTTGAGATTCGAACTACTCAGTAAGGGCAACATTATCATGTCATTTAAATTCTTCGGTAAGGAGAACAGTATCATGGATGTACGCAATTCTAAACTTGCAATTCTGCTGCAGTCAATGGACAAATGTGTGCTTGTCTTGCAGAAGACATCAAGGGACAATCCAAGTAACGAGCAAAATTCTAGAACGTGCTTCCACCTTTGAAGAGAAATGCAGTGAACCCGCTCCACATGGGCGGCGCCACGGATTTTTGACCTTGTGGCACTACCAGGAGCGCAGCACAGACGATGAACTCTTGAAAGGAGAACCCCCTCAAACGTGGGTTTTTCCCCGGATTTGGGCCACTTCATTTTACGATTTGCTATCTTAACCCGCGCACGACCGTCGGTCAGTTACGATTATGCCCGACTGGCGGGGGGGGGGCAGTTGGCCGCCCCTCCCCTCTAACTCACGAACGGTTGGTCGCACGATTAAAAATAAGCACACCGTTCGAAAGCTTGTGACGATTAGAGCTGGTCTCTGGTCTCATTTTTTAGTTTGAGATAATATGCAAGCAATTTACACCCTATATATGTTTTCTCATGGCCAACTGCATGAGACCGAGAAACGGCCTGAATCTCACGGGCTGTGACTAATAACGCATAGTTAAAGGCACCAGGGCACAAGTAAAGGTCCGCAAATGCCGATACACATCTAATTTCTCGAATTTCTTCAGTATATACGCCGAAACGTTGAGTTAAAGACAACAATTTTCGTGCTGGCTGTCGGCGTGCGGTGCAGCCGTATGCAGCAAGAAATTGACGGGAACTAATTTTAACGTTCCTTTATTTTCGCGACATAAGCCTATCCATGTAACTTTTATTGATCTTAGAGGTTCTTGTGATGGCTTTTCATGCTTAATTTTTGGAAAAATTCATAGTTACCAATCTACAAAATTGGCGTAGCTTTATTCGCGAGAGCCTGTTTATTTCCAAAATATGTTATTTTTTTCAAACTTTTTGAGGTTCCTGGTATTACTTACGTCTGTGCAAGCCAGTTCTGTCAATTTCTACCCATTCTGATTAATTCATCGCCGATTTTGACGGTGATGCATTTTGGCTCACTACACTTATTCGTGACCTGACCTCCGGTCAATGGCTGGAAGTCATTGATACTTTGCCTAAGGACGTTAACTAGACGTGTGCTTCATTCCACACTAAAAATGTTGCGAAATATTTTGTCGATTTCCGAAAAAACGACGAAATGTCTTAAAAATGGGGGTTAACCTTAGGTCAATGACCCGGAAAATTCCGAAAAATTTCAGATAGCAGATTTGTTGCTTCTATCAAGAACGCTAACCCCTGGAAGTATTATTATGATATCTTGTTTCCCGAAAAAGTTAGAGGGCGCTAAACTTTTTTCTACATAGGTTTGTTTGACCTGACCTAGGCCAAGCACCTGACCTTACCTAAGGTCAATCCACTTGACACAAGGTGTAAAAAGGATGAAGCAAAAGGTACACAGAGTTTCGTGCTCTGTGTTTTTTCGTTCTCTCGCAATCCCATAAAAACACCATGGGGGGGGGCGATGAACTGCCCCCCCAGTCGGGGGCGGGTTAACAATAAAAAACTTGTCATTTATCTGCCCGAAATAGCGGTGAACTTGGCAGTCAACCTACGGAAAATTCTGCGTTTTGCATAACAATACAAGCCGCTTTCTTCGCTCTCCATTACATGTTCTCGTAAATTTTTGAATTGCTCCTCCTCCGACCAACAGCCACATTTCCATGACCTCTTGCATGCATGCAAACTTTTTAACAATATACCCGAAGCAAAGTTTTACCGACAAAATGACGTCATGACATTTTGTTGTACTTTGCAGAGGGTTTCAGGTCTCTATCGAAGGCAGATAATGTCCCACATTAGCCAATTTCACTAAAATGACTCAGCTTTCAACCAAATGCAAAAACACCTTCACAGTTTTCTGCTCATCCCAAAAGTCTAAGAACCAATAGTATGCTTCACCACAAGACTTCCTCTTACGAGTTATGATTATTGTGGGGTACTGGGTACAGGTAGTACCCCACAATCAAATGACCGTGGGGTACTGATGGCCCATGTACCCACGGTGGCGCCGCCCATGGCGTTTCAAAAGGCGTCTATTTGATTTTAGTCAATAATGACTGATACGGTGCCAAACTTAGTTATGAAAAGTCGACCTGCTTGGAACATTCCTTTAGAAATGTTAGAGTGAAATATCAGTGGCGTTGATAATTAGCTGAAAATGTAACAGATGGCTCAAGAAAATGCGTGTTCAGCTTTGGCTACTACAGATATGCAATGTATGAAAACTGTCCATGAGTTCTCCAAATGCTTTTGTGTATGTGTTTTTTTGCGCATGCTGACTCATATTTTACCTTATTTTCGGCCTTACCGTTTTTCCTTTTTCTGCCGTTTGTTACCAAACGTTTTACCTTCTTCATCTCTTTATTCGTTTATTATGAGTATGATATGACGTAGGGCTAATTATCCTCATCTCGTGTACGTGTCAACGGTCTAAGTCTGTCAAGTAAATTGATATATAAATGGTCGCTGCCGCGGACTACTAACGGATTGAGGTAGCCTGCTCCCATTTCCCGACTTCCCCTCGGATTTTGACCGCTTCATTTCACCATGTTGGAGAAAATGAATGGATGAATAGTCCCGTAGAATCTTATTCCCAGGGGCACGTGAGCTAATTTTCATTTGGGGGCCGAGAAGCATTTTGGATCAGTTCTTTCCAGTCAACGCCCATATGGTCAATGTTAAATTTCGAAAAAGTTGGGGGACTAAGCCCCCTGACCCCATGGTTCCCGCGCGTGTGCTTATTCCCATAGACAGACATGGTGACCAAGCAGACCGATCAACACCAGATGCGTCCCTTCATTCATCTGCATGTCCATCCGCCACACGAGTATCTCCTGTTCTGTGGAACAAGGCAAGCTTGTAAGTCATATAAGATTACGGTCGTTCTCACACCGGTGGCTGTATTCATGTTACGCACATGTTAGCAGAAAAGACCATTCAGATTTTAAAGTGTCCCTTTCAGACGTCGCACCAACCTTGACGCTTTCCGCGCAATAACACATCGTGCCAGTTACCGGAGGACTAGATAATTCTTCTTTTCGCTGCAAGGCCTAAAAATTTAAAGGAACATATCGAGTCACATCTGTGGCTTCACTGTTCTGAAAATAAGAAATGACAAGAAGTTCTTCACAGCATCATCACGTTTAATATCAATAGTCTAGATGCCTTGAAATGCGCCGAAAAGTTGGCGCAAACATAACTGGACTATTTTCGCTGTTCCTGACAGTTCCAATGAGTTCGGCAAATTTGCAGTAAACGGAAGTTAAGGAACTATGCGGTAACAATATCCTGGGGACGGTGTTACGGCAACAATAATCGCCAGCTCGTCGTATAATCCAGCAAAATCTTGAAAGTCTCTGCAAATGCTACATTTTCCGAGAACGGAAAACATCACTTCCCTTTCAATAGGGAGGTGGAGAGGAAAACTGAGTAAACCAAGGTCCCTACATGCGGAAATGCGACCCGACTTTCCGTCGTGGCTGAAGATCGCCAATGTTTTTTCCAGCCAAAATAATTTGTATGTGCATGCTTTCAAAGCCGAATACCTTGCGTAAGAATAAGTAATTAATGTATTCTATTTTTATATTTATTTGCTATTATATTGTACAAATATAACTATATTTAATTAGACACCATGTATAATACATTATTATATTATATTTTATATGACCAATATAATATAAGGTTTCAGAAAGGTGAGTGACTTATTGCATAGTAAAACACGGCCATCGTACCCTAAGGCCCATGATAATAAACTGTCGTCGTCTTAAGCGTCGAGATAAAAGTACAGTTTATGTCTAAAAAGGGAAGGGGGATACAAAAGATATTTTGCACTCCCGGTCCAAAAAGCGGAGGATGCATAAACGCACCTACCATGTGTGGCGACACTCATATCTGCGTATATATGCAGCATGAAGTACGCAGCACTGGTTCCTTAAAGCGATGGCACACTGCACAGCAATAATCTCATCGCTGCTCGCTGGCACTTTCAATAGTGCTCGGCGCGTTTTCTTTGTATTAACGCGTTTTTGTAACATGCGACTAATTTTTTCATAAGACATGACCAAATCACGTCACATACATAACAAAATCAGCCATAGCAAATAAAATACAACCTGTCTCTGTTGAGGTCCCATTGGTCAACAACAGCCTGTCTAGCTGGCTTAAAAAAGCACCTCAAGCCTGGCAGGCGCGGGTCCAGATTACTCCTCTCTGTAAACTAGTCTGGAGTAGTCTACAGCGATCTGCGGAAAAGCTCAGAGGCCAACCAGACATGCACCTTTCTTTCCAGTTTGCGCCCTTTCAAACGCTGATCGCGGCGGGAGCGCAACGCACGATCAACTTAACGGTCATTCCGCCCCATGTTTTTGCTCGTTAGCTTCATGTCGTCGAACCGGACGCGCTTCTAATTCCTGAGAAGAAATCGTCGGAATGTTGTCCTGTTCGCCTCTGATTCCGTCAATGACGGAGACATCCGACTGGCCGGTGTCGCAACTGTCGGCCTGCCCAGCCGGGAAATGACCCTAGGTCACGTCTGTCATCGCTGCGCGGGCTTCCCGCCGAACCCTTCCATTTATCTTTCCCAGGATAATTCCCTAATTAGCTTTAGATAACTAACTATCGGTTTAATTACCTGGCCGCTTCGCCGTCTTTTTGTGCGCGCCCGGCCGGCCGGGCCGGCGCCTTCTGCGCATGCGCGTCAGGTAGCTGCCGGTCGGCAGCAGAAGCGGCCGGTAGTCGAGCAGTGGCGGTGACCGGGAGGTGCTCGGGTATGAGTGGGCGGCCCTGTGACGCGACCAGCGAGACCCAGTGATCGGTGGACGAGCTCGGACCGTGCCGGCGACGAGCGGCGCAGTGTCGGCCTCCTCAGGCCACGAAGGCCGCGGGACCATGCGAGGTGACATTTCTGTGAAAATGCACACCCTGGCCATAGCGCTACTGGTTGTTACCATCGGACAGGTACGTTCTTGGGAATTTTTATTTGAATTCTTTTAACGCAGATCGTTTGCATTCGTGATTTTTTTGCGCGAATTTCTGTCAGGGACGTAGCCAGGACTTCGCCAAGGGGGGAGGCGGGAACAATAGAAACCTTATTTATTACAAAACTGAAAACCCCTCGGATTTTGGCCACTATTTTCGAGTAAATACTTTTCCCAAATTTTCCATTTTTGCGTGCTGAGAAACGCCAAATTTCCGATCCCATGGGGAGGCGATGGGGTCCTCGTTTTTCCAGTGGGTTACGCCTCTGACGTCTGCTAAATAGAACCGTGTATATATTACATGATATTAGCTGTGGGGCCGCAGGCAGCACTAATTTCAAGAGCTCTCGCAGCTCCGTGCGCCGCGGCTTGTCCCAGCGGCCGGCAGGCGGCTGTTTCCCACGGCCCCGGAAAACGCGTAACAGCAGCTCGCGCCGCGCTCCGCTGCCGCAGGCCGCCGGCTCCGGCTTCTTCGAGCTGCAGGTGCTGGAGACGCAAAACTACCGCGGCGAGCTGGCCAACGGCCGCTGCTGCGGCGGCCTGGGCCGCGTCGACGGCCGCTGCCAGCAGGCGTGCCGCACCTCGTTCCGGCTCTGCCTCAAGGAGTACCAGAGCCACATCCACACGCAGGGCTCGTGCAGCTTCGGCAACACGACCAGCGCCGTGGTGGGCGGCAACACGTTCACGCTGACGGACCCGGTGGCGGCCAACGCCACGCTCCGGCTGCCCTTCACGTTCTCCTGGATGGTGAGTACCGCGCACTGGCTCCCGTGGAGGCTGATGGACGCTTGCCACCCGTGGGAGCGATGCCGGCGACTCAGCGGGCTGTCGGTGTCCGTGTTTTTCCGCAGTGTGAGATGAATCGCCACCACCTGGGACATGATAGGTCACGCGAGCGCGTCGTTATAGTGACAGAGCATTTCTCTGCATTGCACAAAATTTTAAGTTTCTGCTGCGCGTTACCCGTTCCATTACGGCATGGGCTAAATGATGGGCCACGGTTTTCGTCCTTCGAAATCGTGTATTGTTACGAGTGCCATTTTTTTTGGTGTGGACAGTTGTAATAATTTTATCGTAAAATTCGTCTTCGTCTTTGTGGCACGACATGATCTGTCTGTAATCGCAGCGAAGCCTCGTCCCGAGTCGTTCGCGCTGACAGCAAGCCAAATCGACGCGCGTTTCATGCTACATTGATTGTTCCAAATGTCAGTTTGCCGCGTGGCAGATAATCTGAAGCGAAACACTATCTTCCGAGTCTGGGGATTAGGGTGGATTTACAGAGCATTTAAACCTTCCGTACAAATGCACTCATGTTCAGATAGCTGAGTCTCGTTTCATCTATACAGTTGTTTGCCTCGCGTGGCCACGCAGTTTCCGAGCGAACTGGCGAAATGAGGTTACCGTGCCTCGGTCCCTTAACAAATTTATAGGACTCCACGTGTACATCAGGCCGAGTCCCTCAGCGGGAAGAGCCCGTGAGTACCGGTCGTGGCGGGCTAGAACGGCCTGACTGGGGCCCGGCCCGGGACGGCCCTATCCGGGGCCATCGCTCATGATCGCAGGTGTCGCCTTCCAGTGGCGGACGCGCTAAATGGACGGCACGCGGCGGCGCCGATGGCCGGCGATAGGCCGCGTCTCGGCCGAGCGCGACCTCGGACCGGCGGCCGGCGATCGCGGCGGCGGACGGCTCTTCTCGCCGGGCGAATTACTGAGCGGCGGCCGAAACTCGCGGACGAGGCGGGTCTCGGCCGGCCGCGCGGGTCGGCGGCGTGGTTCGTGTTGCTGCGCTTGCCACCACGCCATCCGGAAACGGAAACTTGTCGGAGGCCCGTCCGCAGCTGGACTGTGTCTGCGTCATTCCAGAGGCGACGCAGCGCTCTCTGGCCCCGACACTCGAAGGGCGCGGCCGGCGCCGTCCTCCTGGTGCCGCGCCACGGCCGCCGTCGCCGGCCAGGGACCAGCCCGATGGCGCCATTTGGCCGGGCAGCGACGCAATTACCGCCGGCGGCCGGTAATGTTTCCTGTTGTCTCTCTCTGTCTCGGCTGCGGATCGTCCGGCGGCGGCGGGTCGCTCCCAGGCCGTCCGGCTCCGTCGTCGGCCGGCCCGCCGGCGCTGTCGCGGTCCGGCGGGCCGGTCTCGCGCCCGCCCGCACGGCTCGCCTCCGACGACGCCCCGTCACGATTCAACTCGTTCGACCTCGGCGCGCTGTGTCCGCTGTGTCCAGATAAAAGAGCCGGACGTTCATTTGCAGTTGCAGCTTGAGCAGACATGCCCCCGGCGGCCCCTCCTGCCCATTTGCGCGCCGTCCGCGCGCGCCTCGCATCCGCCGTTGGCGCAGCGCGCGCTTCGGCCTCGTCTCGCCTCCTCACGCCGTCTCGACCGTCTCGCCGGACTCTGTACAGCTCGGAGCCGCGGCCGCCGTCCGATGTCCACATTAAAACCAGATTATCTGGCCTGTTGATCAGCACTGTTTGCAGGAGGATTAGGCAGGCCGGCGGCGTCGAGGGCCGCGGCAAGATTGCCGCCGTTCCCACGCTTTTCCGGACGGCGAGTGGACCGGTCGAGTCGTGCCGGCCCGCCAGCTTACCGCCGAGAGCACTGTCAACAAAACCGACGGCGGCGGGCTGGGCCCGATCGGACCCGCAAAAACCCCGCGGATTTGCGAGCGGCCGCTGCCGGTGGGTGCGGCGGCGCCGGACTCGGGTGACAGCACGGGGCCGGCGCCGGGCCGGTCTCCGGCACCTGCTGTCCGCTCCGTGGCGTAATCGGAGAATTCAATTACGGTTTTATTCGCGCGGGGGGACGCGGCGCGGCGTTTCACGGCCGATAAAGATGCTATCGGCCGCTTTCCAGCGACGCGATCGGTCGCGCCGCTCGGCGGCTGCATGATACAGAAACCCGGGCCGAATTAAAGTCGCATCAAATCGAAATTAAAGCGGCGCTGGACGCCGGACGGCCGCCACGCCGCCGCTTGATGGCACATAAACGCCGGCCGGGCCGGGCGCGGCCGACGGGCGGCACCGTTGACCCGACCCGGCGACCACGCCCTCGGCGGCGGGCGGCAGGCCGCGACGCTGCGCCGCCGCCGTCGCCGCGCGTCCGGACCCGGCGGCTCGGCCTTGAGTCGCGCCGCCGCGCCGGCCCGGTATGCACCGGCCCGTTAATGCCCCGTTTTGTCCGGCTGCTGTGTCGGAAGCCCGCCGGCCGGCGCCGCCGCGGCCGGGGCCGGCGTCGGCTGCGGCGCCCGCCGGCGGCGAATGTCGTGTCTCTCCGCTCAGGCAGGTTCTCCGAGACTTCCCTGAGGCCCCACGCCGTCCCTTGTCGTTGGTTGCTCGACAACACCTCGTTGGTCACGTTTGCCGCTTATCTGGTCTGTCTGACGCCTGTTTTGCCATCTGCGTCATCACGCGGCCGATATCCATCTGCACGGCCTTCTCCGACCGGCGCGGCGCTGCCGGCTCACCCCCGGCCCTCCGACGCCTACCGTTTCTCGGGCGCGCCGCGCCACCCTTATCCTCTACCCATCTCGCCGAGCGCGCCATCAGTTTGATTTAGACGATCCTTACTCCCGTTTTTTGGCGTCTCCCGAACGGAGGATACACGCTACGCGCAGCCGCTTATCATAATTATTAGGAATCGTGGCCGGCGGCGGGCGGCGGGCGGCGCGGCGGCTCCCCTCCGCGCGGCGCGTGGGCTGCGGCCATTGCACGGGGCCGGCCGCTGCCCGGAGCAGCCGCCGCTGCCCGGAGCGGCCGCCACTGGCCGGCGGAGCGACGCAGCCGCGCGCCGAGACGACGGCCCGCGGACTCTGACTCTGACTCTGACAGGCTCGGAGCAGCTCTCGGGCTCTCGCGCGTCGGCCGATTGTGTCGACAGGGTCGGCGGCGGCCGCTCAAAGCGGGCCGAGCCGCTAATCGGCCGTTAGCGGGGCCGGACAGCGGCGGATCGGCCGCTGTCGCCGCTAACAGAGACATTCGAAAAACAGGCGGCCGCCCGGCTGTGGGTTTTACCGGCGGGCGCGGCGGCCGCCATTCAGAGTGACGACTCGCCTAATGCGAGGTCACAGTTTTTCGATCATTACTCTCGGCCGGGTGACGTTAACGGCCTCTCCGGTGGCGTTTCTTTGCTCTGCTCCTCATTACCGGTGATTTCTGGGGGCCGCGCGGACCGGCGGACCGTCCGCCGCCCCGGCGTGGCCAATCGCATTCTCCACGGCTGACCGGCGCCCGGCCCCGGCCGCTGGTGTCCGGTATCCGGCGGGCTGACCGGTGTCCGGACCCGGCCTCCAGTGTCCGGTATCCGGCGGGCTGACCGCGGTCCGGACCCGGCGTACGCAGGCGGCCGGGGCGGGTCCGTTCCCGCCGCGGAACCGCCGGCGGCGGCTGCAGACTGCAGCCGCCGCCGGCGGCCGTGCCGAGCCGCGAACCGGAGCTCGCCGACAGGGATCGGGGCGGCGGCCGGCCGGCGCGCCGCCGCGTCCGGTTCGTCCGCCGATCTGGCTCGGTGTCGCGGCCTTTGCCCGCTGTCCCACGGCCCGGCTGAACCCTGGACGGCGCCGGACGGCACTGAAGTGGGCCGCGCGGCGGAGGGGACCGCGGCCGACCGCCGGGTGCCGGAGAACGCCCTCTTCACATACCCGTCTGTTTCTGTGGGTCGTTTTCCTCGCGTTCTTGCGCGTCTCCCGTGGCTGTGGTCAGTATGCTTCGCGGGCGTGATGACCGTCGGCTTCTGCTGTGGACTGAAGCGGCGGGGTTCGTCTCCTGGAAGACCCGACCAGAACTGCGGGAAATTTCCGGCGTATTCATCACGGTGCTCATTGTTACGCCGGTGCTCGACAGCATTTTTCAGCGGCCCGGCCGCTTGTAGGTACACGTGTTCGCCCCGCCGCGGCGCGGGCCGCTGACGGCTGACGGCCGGTCTGCGGGCGCCGGCCAGACGACGGCTGGTCCGCCGTCGCAGCGGCGGCGGATCACGGGCCGGCCGCTGCTGCGCGCCGTCGGGTCCCGCCCGAAGAAGCGCTGCCCAGACCGGTGCAGGAGCGGGCCGTACCGCCGGGCCCCCCGCCCCGCCCGGCGCCCGAGCGGCGGTAATGAAGCGGTCCTGCCGGCCGGCCGGCCGTCCCTCTCCGGCGTGACACTGACGGAGCGCCGGCCGGCGTCACGTCTGAATGGCGGGCCGGGACCGGACCGGGCGGCTGCCGACAAAGACACGCTTAATCAGCTTAGGGCGGCGCGCGCTCTCGCCGGCCGCGATTGAGCCGTCGGCGGCGGCCGCGGACGCCGCGATTGGCCCGGGTGGTCCGCGCGCCGACAAACAGCGCCGCCTGGGAGAGCGGTCTGTTTGCGCCGCCGCCACGCCCGCGCCGGCCGACTAATTGAAGCTCCTGGTGTCAATTAACGGCTGGCAGAACCCCCTTCGGTGACCTCCGGGCCGGCGGTGACCCCGCCGCCCATTATCGCGTCAATGCGCGCCCCGGGCCGGACACAAAGGAGAACGCGTCGGCCCTGGAGCCGATCAGGGGCTATCATCAGGTCCAGGAGGGCCCGGCCGGCCGGCGGCTGACGTCACGCACCCTGTCCGGAGCCACAGTCGGGTCTCGATTTCACACGGTCACTGGGATCGGGTTGCGTTTCCGATTTTTCACGGCAAAGGACCCCTTTCTCAGGGCCCCGGAATGCCTGTCCGGGCCGCCGTGCGCCGCTGGTCGGTGATTATCGTCGCGTTGCCGGCGCTGTGGCGGAGGCCGCGCGACAGGTGGGGGGGGGGGGGTCTGGCGCGGCGCCTCTGAACCCTCCGCCGCGCCGCCGATGGATGGCCGATCGCCTCTGAATGACGGGGCGGGCCGGCGGACGGCCGTGTGACGGCCACCAGTGGCGGCCTCGTCGCCACCCTGTAATCGGGCGGGACACTTCCGCCCGGCCCAGATGGCTATCGTCCGCCGGACAGGGCGAGGCGCCGCGCACAGCGCGCAGGCGCTGCTGCGACGAACAGTGGTTGCGCTACGCACATGTTGTAGGCGCGACGTGTTCAACCGTGAAGGACCGCTTCCAGGCAGAAGCAGTCGGACAAGAGAGATAAGCACAGAGACAACGCTAACAGGACAGACGGCCCGAGGGTGCAGAACGGACAACTGGAGGGCATGGAGCGGACCGACCAGGCGGATTAGACAGCGCAGACAGGACGGCCGCCCAGAGCGGCCGCGGTTGGCCGGCCGGCCGGGCGGCCGTGACACCAGTAGCGTGACGCAGCGCTGATCAATGTGGGAACCTCCGCCGGCCGCCCGGCCGGCGCGTCACGTCACGGCAGCCAGCCGACCCCGCTCCGCCACCGCGAGGATGACCGCTCATCCCCGTCACGTGATCCGCCGACCGGCCGTCCCCCGCCGCTAGCGGCCGCCGGCGGACCCACGAGGAGACGAGTGCTCCCCTCCCGGCCGGCCGAGCGCCGGTTCGCACTCGTCTGCCGGACTTTTTACGGCGCTCCCTGATGATGCTTATTGAGTTTTTGCACGTTTCTTATTAAGTTAATTGCCAGTGCGAGGAATTAATCCGTACCGACACGGCAGGTAAAAAGTGTTTCAATTATGAAGACTACGAAGTGACCATGTGTTCGCAACGGGCCTCCGGCGCGTTTATGAACCGACTTTGACGTGATTCGCTTGAAGCGGCCACTGCACGGCTCTTCAGCCGCTGTGGACCGAGGTGTGCGATTCGTCTGTCCCGTGCTGTCGTGTCGGTTCCGTTGCCATGGTACGCGTCGGTGATCTGTCTCCTTCACTAGGCTCTGTTGACTCGGCCAAGATAAGCAAGACGGTTCCCACGTGACGTCACTGCTTGCGGAGATCGCCTGAGCCGCGCCGACGGGCGAATTTCAGCAAAGTGGCCGGCCTGTGTCAATTTGCAATCCGCTCCGGGAGTGACCCGCGGTCAGTTTGAACAGAGATTAGATTTCGGGAGCGCGCGGCGGCTGGTTGCGTCGGCTTGCGCGCCGTCTTCGTTGCATGACGCCGGCTCGCTCCGCGAACTCGAACGAGCAAATATTGGGGAACGGACGCAGCCGGCCTCCGCCCGGTCCGGCCGCTGCCACTCCCGCCGAGCCGCGCGCCGAATCCTAATCGCGGCGTCACGTCGCAGCGCGGCCGCCGTCACGCCGACGGGGCTCCGCGTCACCGCGCGAGCGCGGCGCCGGCGTACAGCCGCCCCCGCGGCTTCGGCCGGGCCGCCGCGGGCTCCGCGCCGCCGCCGGGCCGTAAGCCGCCGGTCAACAGGGCGGCGGCGGCAGTCGAGTGCCGCCGGCCGGCGGCGGCCGTTCTCACGCCGGCGAGTCGCCGCCCGGCGGCCGGCCGGCCGGATAGCGCCTGGGCAAACACTCGCTAATAGCGCTTATCGCACCGCCACCGCCGCCGCCACCGCCGCCGCCACCGTTGCTCGCCGCCGCCGCTCGACGTGGACGTGTGTTATTGTTTGTGACGCCGGCCGGCCGAGAGCGGGGCCGCGGCTCTTTTTGCGGCGGCCCGGGAGGCGGGGCGGGGGCGCCGCCGGCCGCCGGATGAGGTGACATCCTCGGGGGCCGGCGGCGGCGTCAGCGCTCAGCCGCGCCTCCGCCGACGGGAAGCGACGGCCGCGTTTTAATGGGATCGTGTTGGCGGCGGCGGGGATTTTTGCGTCTCGTTTCCGTAATGAATTTCGTAATTAAACCGGGGGAAATCATTGCTCATCTCGCCCGGCTGTCCGGCCAAAAACGGCGACAAAAACGGAAACCGTCATAAGCCGCGCGACCGCTTGGATAGCGGGCCGGGGGGGCCGGCGGGCGCGCCCGAAATAGGCCGTCGCCGCCGACGCGACGGCCGGCGACATATGGAAAATCATATTCGGCAGAGTTGTAATCAGCGCCGCCGGGCAAAAAGCGGCGACTGTCGCGCGCGCCTGAGAACGCGCAGCTGGCGGGGAGAAAAGTCCGGCCGGCGGGCTGGCGGCCGTAATTGGCAGGGCGCCGCTGAATGTTTTATCCGGCGCCGGGGCACGCGAGACTGCCGGCCGGCGCTGCGCCGCCGCTGAGCCAGCGCTCCGGCGGCACGACCGGCCGCCGCCGCCGCCGCCGGTCGCCGTCGCAGCCCGTCAGCCGGCCATTGTTCGTTATTGGCGGCGATTAATCCGGCCCGGTGCGCGCCTAATGGGTCGACCCGGCCGGCGCGGCCGGCGCCGCCGGCGGCGCGCCGGGCGGGGCGCCGCCGCCGCCGGCGGGAGGCGAGAGCTGCCGGCCGTCGGCGGCGGCGCGCCGGCCACGCCCCGCCGTCGGCGCCGGCCCCGCCCCCCGCCCGGCCGATCGGCGCGCTGATGGACTCCTCCCGCGCCGGCAGCGCGAGGGCCTCAATATTCAGCGGGACGGCTGCGGACGCCGCGGCCGGCCGACCTGTCTGCTTGTCTGTGTGCGTGTGCATGTGTGTGTATGAATGTGCGCCTGCCCGGCTGACGAGCGGCCGGCCGACGTCTGATGGGATTTATAATCCCCGCACCGGCAATTACCCGTGCCGGCCGGCCTTTTCGCACAAAACAAGGCTAACGAAGCTTCCAGATAGGGTGCGCAGGCATCGCCATAATTCAGCTGGCGGCCGTTACGGCAAAAGGCGACCGGAATATTAGATGCCTCGCCGGAGAGGTTATCCCGCAGGAAGGGCAGCGGGGAGGGGGCGGTCCCACCAACAGGTGCTTGTCAGTGAGGTGGATACTGGTGCGGTCGCTTTGTGCAGATGAAGGGAGTGAAAACCAACCATCCCTCATGCCGGTCGCCCAAACTAGGGAGTATGAGAGGGGGGAAGGGATGGAAGGGACACGACCCGCCACCGCTCTCACGACCAGCCCGACCCCCTCACCCGCTTACCCGTCGGTGAATATTCACGGAATGCGACCTGTCCTCTGCACACATCCGTTATCATCGCGGCGGGAGGACAATCCTATCGGGGCCGATCTGCGCCGAGCCGTCGACCCGCGCCCGCCGCCGTCGGCCCGGCAAAAACGCCAGCCCAACCCCGGCCGGGACTCGACCGGCCCCCCCCCCGCCCGCTGGACCCCCCTGGGCGCACGCGCGGCCGCAATCAAAATATCGGCTCCGTGGCGAGGACAAATCGAGTCGGGATAGGCGTGTGAGGGCAATCAAGCGGGTTGCGGCGCGCGCTGAGCGCCGTCTGACCGCCCGCCGGAGCGGAACATTGCCACCCGGCGGCGCGATAGAGTCGTCATTACGGCCGGCGCCGGCCGCGGTCGCGCTCCGCGTGGCTCCGTCGGTCCGTCCGTGCGGCCGTCCGGCGCGGCGTCGTTGGCTGACGTGCTCCGTGGAAGGCGGAGCGGCCCCGGGCCAGGACTCGCGGAAACCGGGGGCAGCAGGCAATCTGAATAGCGCGCTCTTCGCGAGACAGACTGGTGACCTCCTCCCAGGGGTGGTCCGGGCTTCCCCAACGCAGCAGCTGTCCCCGGCGACGCGTCCTCTCTGCGGATCGGTCGGAGGCCAGTGGCGACGGGCGTGCGACGGGGGGCGCCGGGTGGCGGCGGCGGCGCAGCCAGACGGCGTGCCGGCCGCCGCGCACGGCCGGCTTGCTCCGCACTCATCCGTCACACGGCCGCCGGCGCGTGATCGCCGCGACGCACGCGAGTCGCCGCCGGCCGGCCATTACGCGGCGCCGGCGTGCGCGTGCGGCCCGACACGTGCCGCCGGCCGGCTAACGTGTCGGCCGGCACGCGTCGGCGTCGACGCCCGGCCGCCGGCCGCGCCGCCGGCGCCGGCGGTCCGGCTGGTGCGGCGGAACGGGCGGCCTTTGTGCGGTCGGCCGGCGACAGTTGGCGGCGCCGTTCGATCGGCGTTATGCGTCCCCCGAAGTGCCGCCGGGCCTGCGGCCTCCCCGCCGCTCCGCCGCCGCAGGGCGCTCCTAACGCCACCCGGCCGACCCGATATCGAATTAATACGAGCCGCCCCAGGGTCGGAGCTGGCCGCCGGGGTGGGGCGCTGAGCGTCCGTGCACGGCTGGCGCTCTGACTAGCGCGGCCGAGGGTGGGGATAAAGGCGCCACTGTTTACAGGGTGTTTCAACACCAAATGTGTGAACTCAGGCTGCCCTTCAGCTGCTTTGCACAATCTGTCTTGCCAGTCAGTCACAGCTCGAAGGATTTTCCGTGTAGGTTTGAGTCTCCCAAAACTTGGCAGACTCGTGTAAAGCTGTAGCGTTAATCCAGCGCAGACGACACGAACCAACGACAGAAGGTCAGAACTCTGTAAAGCTGTAGCGGTAATCTTGAAGAAAAGCCTCGGAAGCGCTGGCGTAAGCAAAGCTCGGACGCGGTCATTTTCAGCGGAGCCGGTCTGCACGGCATCTAATCCATCCGCCTGCCCGTTTTGTCTGATCCGTTTGAAAGCCTTTCGTGTCCGACCCAGACCCACCACCAGCCTCGCTGCCCTCTTCGCGCGCTCGCATTGGCCGACCTGACCTGACCCGCCGCGAGGCCAGCGGGCCGGAAGCGGGCTCGGCCGGGCGCCGGCGCGGCGGCGCCGGGTCGCCGCGGGCCGTGTGCGCGGCGGGCCGGCCGTGTTTGAGGGCCGAGTCAACAGGGCGGCCGGGCGACACGGCAGCGGCCGGCAGCGCGCAAACACCGGCCGCTGCAATCGGCCGGCCGAGGGTGCGGCGCCGCGCCAGGTGCGCGCGCCGCCGGAGCCGATTACGTGCGCGGAGATCCGCCGCCGCCGTGGGACCGGCCCCGGCCCGGCTCGGCGCCGGCTGGGTGCGACCCGAGCCGACCCGAGGCGGCGCGGCCCGGCCGGCGCCGTCCGAGCGCGGCCGGCTCGGCCCGGCTGGCCGGTGACGTTCTGCCGTACGGCCGGCGTCGATTTTTACCGCGGACCGCGCCGACAGGTTTGCCTTGGACGACTGCCGTGACGGGCGGGCGGAAAACTCCGCCGATTTGGACGGGTTTGGCCGCTCACACCGTGAGAACGGTGCCGTGGCCGGCCGCCGGCGGGTCAGAACGGGTCAGGCGGCGCGCCGGCCGGCGCCGAGCCGCCGCATCTCCGACATGGCCCCGCAGCTTAGGCGGACGGCCGAGTGCTCTCGTCTGGTCGGACTGGAGGACGTCCGACTCCTGTCCTTCGGCAGGAGGGGAAAGGGTCGGAGTCCTCTCCCCCGGCGGGACGGGAGGACGGGTCAGTCCGCTCCTCCGGCGGGGCGGGGGACGTCCGAGTCCTCTCCTCTGGATGGGCGGGCTGACGGTTCGCCCGGCCGCTCGGTGGCGCTCTGATTTACTCGACTGTCGGCCGCCCGGTATCGAATACCGCTCCGCGCCCGCTGACGGATCACCGCGCCGCCCCACAAAATGGCCGCAGCCGGTGACAAATGCGGCGCTGCGTCATGCACGCCGGCGCCGTTGCACGCCGCGTCCGCGTCTCGTTTGTCAGCGCCGCGCCGGCGCTGTCGCCGGGCGGCGGCGGTCGCCGTCGCGCAGGAACAAACGGAGGCCGGCCGCCGGCGACGGCCGGTCCCGCCGCGGCACCGATCTCTCTCGCCTGCCGACGGCGGCCGGACGGAAAAATTACCGGACGCCGCGGCGAAATTGACGCCGCCTGGCGGGCGCCGATCGCCGCCCCGAGAAGGGTTCGGCAGCCGCGGACGGCTGCCGGGAAATTGGCTATTTCTATTCATCGAGTGCTGACGCGGAAACAATGCCCGGAGAGCCGTCGGCCGGCGTCCGTGAGCCGTGAGCCGGAGCCGGAGCCGGAGCCGGAGCCGGCCGCGGCCAGGCCGGGACGGCCGCGCTCCGGCCGCGGGCCCGGCCATAAATCGGCCTTAGAGCGGTCGCCGACAATCAGGGCCGGCGACGCGGCCCTCCGCGGGCCGGCCGACTTTTGTGACGCGCCACAAAAAGGTAACGACGGCCCGGACAGCTCCATCGGCCGGGCGCTAATGCGCCGCGCGGCCGCGGCCGGCCGATCATCGGCTCCTGAGCGCGGCCAATAGCGGGCGGCGACCGTCGGCGGCGGCGCGATACGATCGGACGCGGCCGCGGCGTCCGATGCCGGCCGGCGTCGGCGCGGCCGCTCTGCGCGACCCGAAAACACGGCGACCGAAGAGCGGCCAATCAGCGTCGTCCGACTTAAAAAATACCGGCCGGCCTTTTAACCGTGCATTACCGGAGAGAGGAGGGCGGACGGAGAGTGCAGCCAATTGGGCCGGCCGGCACCACAACACAGCCCCCCGCGCCCGTACTGCCCAGCCACCCCGGCACCTGTTGTCGGGGGGGGGGGGCGTGAGGGGGCAGTAATCGGCTGACGCTCAGCTCAGTCTCGTGCCGGGCACTGTGCGGCCGGCGGCCGGCAGCGCCGCAGCCGCGCGTCATCCGATTCCATCCGCGCCCTGGAATCCGGTTGATACGCCAACCGCTCATTACCTTTTATGATAAATCATTGACGCATACCGCCAGCGCGGTAATTCCGGGTTACACGCGTTCAAGGGTTCGGGCCATTCTCCGATCGCTTCAAGTCGCCGTTGATGGCCGCCGCCCGGGTTAAAATTACATGTTTTCTGGCCGCCGCCGCCCGTGGGCCCGGCGTTAGCGCGTGCCGCGCTCGGTCGTCCGCGCGGTGTCGACGCAGAAGCCGGCATCACCTCGCGGGCCGAAAATAACGGGCGAATTGATAGCTGCGCCGAGCGAGCCGCGCTGTTGGCCGTCACCTGCCTCCGACCGGCATTGTCTGGGGTGACTGCGACGCCGTCCTTCTCCGCGCGACTAGCACCGGCGACTGCGACTCGGCACGGAGGAGGAGCGCGGCGCCGGCACGCGTCCGACGCGTCCGCGCGCGCCATTGTCCGCCGTCGACGCGTCCATTCGGCGAGCCGGACGAGCGGCGCGCAACGCGGCATTCCGGCCGGGGACGGGATCGCTGCGCGCGGCGCCGGCCGGCCGGCCGCCGGTGACGGCATCGGTCGGCGGCGCCGGCGGCGCGCGGCGCTCGCGGCTCGCCGCCGGTCCGGATTAGCCGCCGATCGGCCGGCTGACGGCGGTCGTTATCTGTCGGGCCGCGGCCGCCGGACGCCGCCGCGGGCCACGACCCGCCGCGCCGGTCGCCGCGGCGGCCTTGGGGCGGCGTCCGCCCCGCGCGGGCGGCGGCGCCGCGTCCCGCGTCGGCTGACGCGCGTCGGTCAGGTGTTTTCACAGCGCGGCTCCCCGGCCCGGCGGCAGGGGCGCCGCCGGCGGCGACGATGTTCGGCGCGTGTCGCCGATGAATTAGCGTCGTGTTCGATGATAAACGGCCGGGCGAAGTGGGACGCCACATCCCGCGCAGCTGTCGACCGCGCGTCGCCGTCAGAAATAGCCGTCCCGCGCGACGCCGCCCGTCGAACGTTTTTGCCGGGATAAATCCGCGTCTGTCGCGTGTTTTGATGGGAGGGGAGCTCTGACAATATCCACACCCACGCGCGCACGTGGTTAAAACGGCCGCGAGCGCGCGTCGATCGCCCTGCCCGCCAGACCGAGCGCCGTAAATAAACAACTTTCCAGTGGCGAGCCCGACAGACATCCGTAAATGAAATAGGAGCACCTAAGTGGAGAGTCGATAAAAACAAGTTCGATAAGCATCGCGCGCGGCTCGGGCGCGGCGCGGCCCACTGCGGCCGATCGGGAGTCGATGCCCGCCCCGGGAGGCCGTCAGCGCGTCAGCGGTCGGCCGCCGCCCGGCGGACGGTGGCGGCAGCGACCTCGACACGTCGGCGGCCGGCGCGGCCCCGTGTGGCGCCTGCGGCCCCGCGGGCGGCGCTCTGCGGTCGCCGGCCGCCCAGGGCCGCCATTAGGCGCGCCATTTTTCCCGGCGCGCCGTCTTTTAGTGTTGATGGACCCGGCCACCGTGTAATCTGTGTCGCCAACCGGTCGTTATGCCGATCGGAAGGCGTATCATTGCGCGCCGGGGACAAACGAGGCGCCGGCGGGATGCGCGCGGCACGTACGGCGCACGTCGAGGAATGTGGCGCGGCATATTCACGGTCGCCGCGTGCTGGCCGCGGCGGCTGCGTGACGCTCGCGGCCGGCACGTACCGTTCATGGCGGCGCCGGCGGAAGCAGCGCCGAGAACGGGCCCCCCAGCCTGCCCGCGGCGTTACCCGAACTCAGCGCCGAACCGGAACAGCTCCCTCCCGTGGACTGTTCGGCTCTCTGCAGCCTGACAGCGCAGCGGGCCACTGGGCAGTGGCTCCGGAGCCGTCCCCGTCCTGTGCGCGACCTTGTGCGCGACGGATCGCGCTTAAGTACGCTGCACGTTCGCGTCCGGCGGCCAGCGGTCGCTTCTGCCGCGGCGGCCGGGCAGCCCAATTAGCGGCGGCGGTCGGCGCCCCCGCGTGTCGCCGGCGGGGGCGGGCCGGCCGCGTTCTCACGGCCGGCCGCCGATTGACGGCAGCCGTCTGCGCCGGCCGCCGTCAGGTCCCGAGTGATAGCGGCGGGAGGGCGCGCCGGCAATTATAATATTTCATAACGCGGCCGTTTTTACCGGGAGCGAGCGCTGCCGGGCGGCCGGCCGGCCGGCGCCGCCCGGCCTGCCGGCGCGCTCGCTCCCTCTGGGGAGCCGTTGCGCGGCCGCCGCCACCGCGCCGCCGAAATGGCCTCATTGTTGACGTCATTCCGGCGCGGGATGAGCATCTGCGCGAGGGCGCGTTTTAGCGCCCCCTCGGCCGCGCGCAGCCGGCGGCCGTCTGTCTTGTCGGCGGCGGAGGGGGCCCGCGGCCAGTGTCGCCGGACGAGTCGACGGGTCGGGTGTCGCCGGAGGCGCGGCGGCCGGCGAACGCCCGACACCGGCCGCCGCCGACGCGCGGCGTCGGCATTACTGCAAGTCAGCCGACCCTGACGGCGGTGTCCAGCGCCAGCAACGGCGCGCGCGCAGGCAGGCATGTGCGACGGCACGCAGGGCACGCCGTCCGCAGCCGCCGCGTGACAGCCGGCCGGGTTTAACGCTGCTGGCCATGATGGAGGGTCGCACCGCCGGCCCTGTAACGGTAATTGTTAATCACGTCTCCGGCGGGCGCCGCAGCCGTGTAAACAGGCTGTATTCAGGTGTCAATAGCGTCAGAATCTGTTTTAGCTCGGCTCCATTGTGTCGCCGGCTCATCGCTCACGAGCCGACCGTCCCACCTTTGTTTGCGCGCGGCGCAGCGGCCGCCACAACAATCGGTGCGCTGCCGGCCGCGCCCGGTCGTCCTGCGGCAGGGCGCGCCTCTGCTGCCTCCTCCTCCCCTCCTCCCCCTCCTCCTTAACAGGCAGTGGTCGGCCGGCAGTCATCAGCCGTCTGTGCGAGCAGTCGTCAGCAGCCTTCCCCGTGCAGAGCGAATGTGAATGAATTCACTAGGATGCAACAATGGAGAGTAATGTGAACAGTTATTTGAGGGTCCTCATAGAGGAGACATTATTTTGTCCGTTCGGGGGTCTGAGCCCCATTCATTTCAAGCGATCGAAATCGGCGGACAACAATGAGCCGGCTGAATCATCAAATCCGCCGTAAAACGGCATCGCTCAGCGGAGATCCGATTGTGCCGGTTGACGAGACACAGGCGGAGACAGCGGCGGGCGCGCCGGCGTGCCTCCAGCATCCGGACCGACAGACGGCAGGCTGACCTTCCGTGCCGACCGCCGGGCCGGCATCCGGCCGCGCCGAGCGGAATGGCCGGAGGAGGGGGCAGGTTCGCAGGGCGAGGGAGCACCTCGCCAGCCGGAGATGCGCCCGCGGCGGCCCTCGCCGTCCTGCATCATCAGCGGCAACCCCAGATTAGGGGGTTTTATTCCGAGCCGCGGGGGCTGGCTGGCAGGCCGCTCGCTGCGCGGCGCAGTTGGTTAAATCGCCGCGCCACGCGCTATCGGCCTCGCGCACGATTTATGCCGCCGCGGAGGGCGGTCCATCTGCGGCCGGCCGGTGGCCGCCGCCGCGCCGCGGCGCCGGCGCGTCACGGCCGCGTGACAGGCGGTATGTCACGCTGGGACGGCCGGCATGTCACGCCGCACGCCGCGTGCCGCGCTCCGGCTAAAGAAGCGCGTAAACCGGCCGGAAAAATCCACATTAGGCCGGTGGCCGATGGCATCAGCGGTGTTTTTGTGGCGGCGCGCCCGGCGGGCGGCGGTGGTTTATGAGCGCCGCCGACACCGGCGCGGAACGTGCCGCGCCGCCGGGCGGCGCCGTTGGCCGCCGGCCGGCCGGCCGCGCGCCATGTCGGCCGCCGGCCCGGCCGGATTAGCCGGCCGAGACGGATCGCCACCGGATGGAGTCCGGCGACGAGCCGTCGGCGGGACGCGCGCGCCGATATGGGCCCATACATTCTGCCGCGCGCCCATTTGTCTTGTGCAACCGGCGGTGACGGCGCGGCGTCCGGCGCTGGCGTGCCGGGCGCCGCCGGCCGGCCCGTGTCCGGACGGACGCGGCGCGGCGGCGGCGCCGGCTCGCCCGCGTGCAGACGAGCCGGGCTTTGGCGGATCAGGCGCGGGGCGGCGGCGACTGGTGGCCTGTCGGCCGCCCCCGTGCTCTCCGCTGCACCGGCGGAGACCCCGCAACGCCCCTGAAAAGTGGGGGGCCGTGTACAGCTCGTCCAGGGGGCCGGTGAGAGATCGGTGCGGACTTCGCGGCGCGGACGACGGAGCGCCGGTGCGTGCTGCTGCTGCACGTGCGCCGTCGTCGCGACTCGGACGCCGACCATCCGACTGCCACTCCTCCGATCCATGGCTCCTCCGCCTGCCATGGCCCGCTCTGAGCGGGCCGGCCGCGGCCAGGGCCGCTCCAGATCGTCCCCGGTGTCGTCCCCCACCGGGAGCGCGGATTCCAGACTGACCGCGCCGCCACGGCATAATGTCATTTGTCATTGTTTGCCGCGATGCGCGGCGCGATAGGCGGCGGCCGAGAGGGGGGCCGTGTCGCGGGAGCGGGGCCGGCCCGGCCGCCGCGTGGCGCCGCCGCCGCCTGCAACGCCCCTGCAGGCGGGCACATACCGGCGCATTGTGGCCGCGCCCGCGCGTCCTATCGTCGCCAGATCGGCCGGCTGTTTTGCGCCGAGCCGGCGGCGCGGCGGCGCGCGCCCGGCCGGCCGTATCGGCCCGGATCGAGCCGGCCGGCGACGCCCTGCACCGGTTTCGCCACCGGCGCGCTGCAACTGGATACGCCGCTATCGGCGCATCGGCGCGGGCGCCTATCAACGGCAATTACCGACGTCGGTGTCGGCGCGCGGCGTCGGCGGCAGATTTGCGACGCGGCCGCCCGTCGCTATCGCCACATCGGCCGGCGACGTTCGCGGCGCACACGGACCGCGCCGGCAGCCGCAAAAAGCCGCTGGATAAATCCGCCGGACCGCTGCGCGGCAAAGACAATATAGGGGTTTTTGCGGCCGGCGGCCGTCGCGATCCAGGACATTTGTGAGCGCTCTAACTCATAGCTAGTTAGTCGCACGGTCGAGTGGCGCTGTGGCGGAGAAAAACTGGCGCATGCCCGGTTCTCTTTCTTTCTGTCGTATTGTTATCGGCCGTGGCCCGACTGCCTCGCTCGCTCCTCTCTTCCTCGCTCTTCTCTCCCCTTTTCCTCTTTCTCCCCCTCTCTTTCCTCTTCCCCAGCCCTCCCATCTTCTCTCTCTCCTCACTCTATCCTCTAACCATGTGTCTCTCACCAGATCTCAAAAAGCATCCCTCTCATCGCCCGTCTCACCTTCGTCCCGTCCCTTCCCTTCTGTCTTCGTCGACGCCTCTGCCCCATCCGTCCCCCTCCATCCCCGTCTCTGCCCCTCTGTTCCGCCGGCGGGACGCGCCCTGCCTCGCTCGGCGCCGGTGGGCGGGCCGGCCCAGATCACTACATGCGCAGCTCATTACGGCGCGTCTCCGGCGCCGGCCGGGGGACGGGCCCGGCATGCGCCGCCTCGTGCTCGACAGACGTCCGCCGGCGGGCCTGCCGCCGCCGCCGCCTCGCCGCCGCCACTGCCGCCGCACCGCCATTTGCATCACCCCGCGTCCATTTCATCGTAATGCCCGGGTGGACGAGATGCGGGCGTAAAATTAATTTCCGCGGCGGATGACGGCGGCGGTAATTGCGGGTCGTCGCGGCGCCGCTATTTGCGGCCGATCGGCGGCCGGAGCCGGGCGGGCCGCTCGGGATTGGGCCATCCATCGACGGCCGGACTCCGAGCCGGGGCGGAGCCGCGTCGTTCGTGCCCGCGCAGGACGCGGAAGGAGCGCCCGAACCGGAGCTTCCGTCGCGTCGGCCGGCGCGCCCGGACCGCCGGGCGGCGTCCGGCGGCACCGCGCGGCAAACGCGGTCCGCGGACGGGCGCATTAGCCGAGCAAACACTCGTCGGCGGAGGGCGGTCGTGTTTACCGTGCGTGGCGGCGGCACGCGCGCGCGGCCGCCGCCGGCGCGCGGCCGTGTCGCCGGACGCCGCTACCGGTGATTACGGCCGGCGGCATTATTCAGGCGCACGCCGGCCGTGCAGCGGCGGCCGCATCTCATGCATTACCGGGCGCCGGTGGGCGGGGCCGACAGATGGAGAGGCGCGGCAAAAACAGGCGCCCGGGGCCGCCGCCGCCGCCGCGTCACTGGCCGGCGGTCACTGCGGCCGGAAGCGGCTGCCGTGCTACCCTGATGGCGGCCGCCGGCGGCGCGCGGAGGACCGTCCGGCCGCCGCCGCCGGCGCCGCCACGGAAGCGGCTCGTCGCGCGGCGCTGCTGCGTTCGTGACGCCAGATTTACGGCCCTCGCGTGGGAGACGGACGTGGCTGCTGCACCGCCCTCGGTAACGGCGGCAATTTTCGTCGCGCGCCGCCGGCGGGCCGCCGACGGCCGGCCGGTCCGCGGATTCGATCCGCCTGGCTGCACGCCGGCCCCGCTCCGGCGCGTCTCGCCGCCACCGGTTCACGGCGATTATGTTGTTGCCAATCGCCGCGGCCGAGCGGCTCGCTGTCAAGCGGTTTTTGCGCGCGGCCGGTCGCTGTGGGGACAGCCGGCCGGCCGGTCCGCCGGCCACTGAACACTCCTCCCGAGATGCTATCGTCCGCCTCTCTATAAGAAGTAAACCCATAAAATACCGGCTGAGCGCAGCGTTAAAAAGGAGCTGGTCGACTTTAATTGGTAGTTTTTACATCGCTGAATATCATTAGCGCTTCGGGAGCCGCATAAATTGCTTGCCGGCTGGGCGCAGGCGCAGCCTGTTGGGACGCTGGACGGAGGCCGGCGCGCGATATAAAACCGCCGACCGATGGCCGCTCGGCACGGCAGGCCCCCATTCCGAGGCGGCGCCGGCGGCGCCGGCTCACCCACACGCGCCGGCGCGCGGTCGGGCGGAGCCAATGTCGCCGCGGCCCGGCCGTGGTGTCGTGCTGCCGGACGGGGCGACTGCGGCGGCGGCGGCGGCGGCGGGACGGCGGGGGGCCAGGTGTCGTCGGTCGGCCCCGCCGGAGCGGCCGGCCGGCGCCGGCCCGTCTCCGGCGGCCGCGCCGCTGCAGCGGGCACGCCGCGGGCGGCGCCGGCTGCAGCCGCGTCTTCCCCAGGTGTGCGCCTCCGTGCAGCGCGGCGGTCCTCGCCCCCGGCCGGCCCCAGCCGCGCAGCAGACGCGCCGGCAGCGGCCGGGGCGCTCTCCCCGGCGACCGGCCCCAGATGAGTCGTGTTTGTTCGTCGGTCCGTTAACGGCGCATTAATCAGCGGCGATTATTGGCATCCCGACAGAACAAACTGTAGGAACGCACGCCCGGCAGCCGCGCTCGTCCCACCGACAACGCGGCGGTCACGGGCTGGGCCCGATGCTGCCCGACACGTGTTTCTAAACGTGATGCAGTGCTCTGCGGTGGAGCGCAGAGCGCTGAATCACGATCAGAGCAGATCAGAGCCAGATCACATCAGACTACAATCAGAGCAGATCAGAGCAGATCACAATCAGAGCAGGGCATTATTCCTACCAGGTTCCTTCTCGGCTCCCTCCCGGCTCCCTCCTGGCTCCCTCTTGGCTCCGTCTCGGCTCCCTCCTGGCTCCCTCTCGGCTCCCTCTCGCTCGGCGCCATGGCCGGTCGGTCGGGCCGATGTGCCGATAATGAGGCCGGGCGGCGCCCGTCGCTCGCGCGCCCGCCCGGCAGGCGTGCTCCCTGTCGCGCCAATAAACCATTACGCGGCCGCATTGATATCAAGTATTCATGGGTTTGCGCGATCGGACGCGGCGGGCTCGGGTAATTACGCCCGCGCGCAGCGCCACACTGTGACTGTTTATTGGGCGCATATTCGATGGGTTTAACTACCTTATTAAGTTCTACCGTCTCTTGGACGGCAGTGGAGACGTGGGGCGAGGTGGACCGCGCGCGGCCGTCCGGACGAGGACGGCCTGGGCTTTTTCGCAGAGGTGTCGACGGGACGCCTCCGGCGGAGGCCGCCTCAGCGCAGACCGGAGCGGCGATACGGGCTTCACGCGCGAGCGCGGCGCGTTTTTGCCGCGGCAGATTGAAAAGCGAGCATGACGCGCCGCTGACAGCGCCGCCGTGCAAGAACGGCGCCGGCCGGCGGAACCGGAGCAGCTCGTCGCCCGTCAGTGGCGGCGGCGGCCGCTGACGGAGCGGCCGAGATGGCCGGATAGGCGGCCGCCGGCCGATCAGAGGCGGCGGCCGGCGGGGGGCGCCGCCGCCCGCGGGGGGCGCCCCTGCCGCCGCCGCTGCCGCCGCCGCCGCCTGACGAGTTACGGCCGCGGCCGGCCGCAAACAATCGCGGCCGATCGCTGATGGCGATTAGATCGCGCTCCGCCGGCCGGAATGTTGGCAAGAAAACACAAACGGGCGACAGTTCATCTGTCTGGCCGGCGGCCGGAGGACGGGAAGCGGCTCGATTACGCGGCGGCGGCGGCAGCCCGCTAAAGGCCTCGTTTAATCCGTCCCCTGGACGTCGCACGACGGTTAAAGGCGGCCAGCGGCGGCGGCGGCGTGCAATTTCTGGCCGTTACCGTCATTACCGGCCGACCGGGCCGGCAATTGCTTCGAATTTCGTCGAATAAAAATGCGGCCCGGCCGTAAAGCACCGATAAGAAGTTGTCGGGAGGGCGGCGGCGGCGTCCGGCGGCGGCCATTAGGCCAGCCGCGGCCTGACCCGGCCGCCGGGCGGCGACCCCGTGGGAGCGCCGCCGGCCGATCGGAGCCGCTGCGTGCGCCGGGAGTGATTGGGCTGCCGCTGGCCGCCGGCGGCGGCCGGGACGCGGCCCGGGCGGCGGCCGGCTTGGCTCCGCCGGCGTGTGTGCCGCCGTTGCATGTTCGGCGGCCGTTAGCGGCCGGCGCATGCGCCTCCGGTGACGGTTGACCCGGCGGAGAGCAGCGCGCCGACCATTGATCCGCTTTCAATAGTCATGTTCCCGGCGGGCCGGTTGCGTTGACAGCCGTTGTGCAAGCCGCCGCCTGTTTGGCACCGTGCGCCGCGTGTTCATGACGCGCCGAGACACGCCTGCGGCCGTTATGTAAACGGCTGACGTCACCGAGGCGGCAGGACTGCCCCTGCCGGCCTCGGCCCGGCGTCGGAGCGTGCCTGTCTAATGCGGCCCATCCGAGGCGATTAGCGGGCCGGGCTGCATCTGCCGCGGCGGCACCTGATCCCTGTGGGAGTCGGGCCGCGCCTGAAGGCCGCGTTTCCGCAGACGGGCGCCGCCGAGCCGGCCGGCTGATCCGCGCCCCGGCTAGCGCGCGGGGGCGGCGCGTGGGCCCGCTCCGGTCCCCTCTGAAGAGCGCGGCAGCCCCGGTCTCCTCCTGAAGACGGCGGCCGCCGGGACGGTCGAACGGACGCCGGCCGCCGGCGGCGGGGTCAGAGTCAACGGCGTAGTCGTCGGCCGTGAATGGCATGGGAAATCGAAGGCCCGCCGTCCCACGGGCGGAATTGTCGGCGTTCGTGCGCCGGTCCCGCCCGCAGAGGTCGCCTGTGCGCAGATGGCCGCCAGTCCACGCAAGACGCGGTGGCCCATTTTGCGTTCCCGAGTCGCAAGATCTATCAGGATCCCAATGACTCGGTTACCCAATTACCTCGTGTTTACCGGCTTTTTACGGCGCGGCGACAGTTGTTTCAATGTCACCCCGCCGGCGTCTGGCCGTCGCGGGCGACGCTATTTTTACTCGGAGACGCACGCCACATTTGTCTTGCGGGCGGCGTCATTGTCTTTACGCAGCTGTCGCCGGCGGAGTGTGGCTCCCCTTTATTGTCGCCGGAACGGTCGGAATTTTACGGGATGTCCCACAATCCGGGGGCGGCGCGCGCTTAAAGCGCGCCGGAAACGCGTTTTTGCCGCGGCGCCCCCGCCGAAAGCGGGGGAATACGCGGGATGTCATCTCCGGCGACGCCGCCCCGGTGGCGGCGCCGGCGGCTGTAGGAGGGTGTGGGGAACACGTGTGAGAATGCCGGCCGCCGGCCACGGCTCGGGTCCGAGCCTCGGTCGCCGCCGGAGGGGACGCTTGGGAGGCTGGCGTTGAACTGGGCCGCCGCCGCCGCCGCCGCCGTTGACGACCCGCCGCGCCGCGAAGGCCGCAGAGCTTCGTGCCGCCAAGGGCCGGCGTTCTCCGTCCCGCCGCCGGGCAGTCGCTCGGCGTCCTTCCTCGGTCGCCCGGCCGCCTCGAGTCGACACGGCGGCACGTGTTCGACACGGCGGCACGTGTCCGACACGATGTATCCGTGCTCCTCGCTCTGCATATCTGCCCGGCGGTGTCGGCCCGGAGAAAGTCTCGCCAAGGCCGCGCGGTCCGCCGCGAGAGCGGACGGCCGTCGGCTCCCGGCGTTGCGGAGCGCGGAAACTAGGCCCTGTCTCCGCGCTGGTTGTCCGGGAGATCGGTTTTGAGCGTCACATCTGTCAGTGCAGCTGTGAGGAGAGGAGCCACGCGCGTCCTGTCCCTTCTGGCAGCGCTGTGCACAGCGCAGTTGCTTCCTGTCCCGCAGTGCACCCGTGACCCACCAGGCGGGACCGTCGACCTGTCCGGAACCCGCCCGTGGTCGGTGGACGTCCGCTGAACCGTGCGTCAGGCGCGAGGAAGTCATTGACACGCCCGTCAGCCGCCCTGCTTGACCGATTACTGGGCCGGCCGGCGAGCCACGTGTAATGAACTTGACATGGGTAATCCCTGCCTTTTTGGGCGGCGAGCGCCGTCAACACCGGTTCGGGCGCTGCCGGCGCGCCGGCTTCGGCGGCGAGCTGCCGGCCGGCCGGGGGCCGTAATCCGCTTACGGCCGGCTCCCGACGCGGAGTCGCAGCACTGACGCAGCCGTCTCTTTGCAGAGGTACTTCACGCTCATCCTGGAGGCCCTGGACAACGTGAGCGGCCACCACGGTAAGCCGCTCAGCCGGCCGGCGCCGGCGGCACCCCCGCATCTGGGCTGCCACCGCCGGGAGCGCCGCCGCCGCCGCGCGGGTCGCCGATCGCATGCGACGCGAAAACGGGCCGGGCCGTGGCCGCGGCTAATCCGCGCCCGGCCAGCCCAGGTTCGCCGGCTTTCCTCGAAGCGGCTCGCGGGCGCGATCATGTTTCCGTGAACAGATGGCCGGGCGGCGGTCGGTTCCGGGTGAGCCGTCGCGACCCCGAGCGCCTGTCGCCCGCGCCCGATAAGTAGCCGTCCGCGGCGTTCGGCCGTCAAAACCCTTTGACGCCGGGCGCGGCGCCCCTGTCGCGGCACGCCTCGCGCCGCCGCCGCCGCCGCCGCCGTCGTGACGCGCCCATCACGACCTCGGCGCACCGGCGGCGGTTCCGGCGCGCCATTCAGCCGGGCACAAAGCGCGGAATGCGTCGCCGCGCCGCCGCGTAATTGGAAAGACGTGTGCCGCGTCACCGCCTTGGCCGGCGCCGCCGCGCGGCCGCCGCGATTGGCTGAGATCGGCGGCGGTGGCGGCGGCGGCCGCGCGTGTCCGCGTGTCCGGCTCGGGGTTGACCGCTGCGGTCGGCCGCGGCGGACGTGAGAGGACGCATTCTTGGACCGCGACGACCGGTTCATTAGCGAGCCGGCCGCTTACTCAGGGGCGGCATTTCCGGCGCCGGCCGTCGGCCTGACTGACCTGACATGACCTGACCTGGCCCGCAGTCGCAGAAGTGATCGAGCAGACCTCCTACTCGGGCATCATCCGGCCGTCCAGCGCGTGGCACACGCTGACGCACAACGGCCACGCCGCCAAGATCACCTACCGCATACGGGTGCAGTGCGACTCCAACTACTTCAACAGCACCTGCACCAAGCTGTGCCGGCCGCGCGACGACCAGTTCGGCCACTACACCTGCGACAATAACGGCGACAAAGTGTGCCGCGACGGCTGGATGGGCCCCAACTGCGAGACAGGTGAGCGGCCGCCGTGGCGGCGGCGTCCGGTCGGCCTCTCGGCTGCAGCCGCGCACTCGAGAGTCTCGGCTCCTCTCAGCGGCACCCGAGCGGCCGTGTGTTTGCCGTGTGCCGGACTCCGTCCTTTGTGCGGTGACGTTTTATTGTCTCGATGAGGGTCGGTAATGGCCACTGCCGGGCGGGCCGGCCGCGCCGCTCGAGCGCGGGCGCCCGCTGCGGCGCGGCGGCCGTCCGGCGACTGACGGCGGGCGCGGTGGCAGCGATCCGCTGCCTAATTGACCCCTGTCGGGCTCGCTCGCCCGTCCGCCCGCCTGTCCGGCTCGGGTGACGCGTAATCGCGGTTTTCTCCGTTGCAGCCATCTGCAAGAAGGGCTGTCACCCGGTGAATGGGCACTGCGACCGGCCGCAGGAGTGCAGGTACGTAGTTGGCGGCCGTGGGCGCGCCGGCCGGATCTGGCTCTCGGGCGCGGCGCTTCGCCGGACACCGGCGGCGCCAGCGCGGCGGCCGCCGCGAAACTTTCGGCAGTTTACCGGCGTGCGACCATCTGGCGTCCGCCGATAGCGCCTGATTAAAGCGGCGACCTTTGGGCGGGTCGATACAGGGCCCAGACTGCCGGCTTCTGCTGGATGGGGCCCGGTGGTCTTTTTGCGCGGTACTGATACCGGGTGGCGGTGTCGCCGCGCACGGGGCCGGCTGCTCCACCCCTATCGCCCGCTATCGGAAGCCCCGAACACGCCGCAAACCAAACAGAGATTGCGGCGGCCCCACCTGGCGCAATGATCATATTAATCTGAAGCCCAACCGCGCAGGAAGTGAGAAGACCTACAAAAAGGCGACCATTGTGGTCACGGGGAGGATCTCTGCGCACACAGGCTCGTGCCGAGTCATGATCGCGCAGAAAAATATTGGATTTCTGCCGTCGACGCGACAAAAAGTCGGACCGCGGCGACGGAGGCGCGTCGGCAAAAACGCCCGCCGACACCGGTGACAATGGGCGGAGCGGAGCTGTGACGGAGCCGACACGACTTCTGCGCCGACCGGTGCCAGTTACCGAGGCCGGGCCGCTGCCGGCGGAGCGCCGCGCTTCTTTGCCGGCAGCCGCTGTCGGCCGGTCGGCCGTCACAGGCCGCGGCGCGGTCTCCGATGGATGTCCGGCCGCGGCCGGGATTCGAACCCGGCCCGCCCGCTCCGCAAAAAACCGCGCCCGGCCGGGCGGCCGTCGGCGGCCGGCTGGAGCGCCGCGGACGCCGCCGCGTCAGTGGTGTCGACGCGGCCGATGGTATCTGGCCGCCGGCGGCCGGGCGGCGGCGCCCACTGAGCGCGCTTTTTGCGGCGCGCGGCGCCGATGCCGCCGCCTTGCCGCGGCCGCCGCCCGGCACCGGATGCTGCGCACGTCCCGATCATGTCCGATAGCGGCCGCCGTCGGCGCCTAATGAGATGAGTGGACGCTCGGGAGCCGCCCGGCTGGTCGGCGCCCGCGGGCGTCGCCGGCGGCCAGCACGGCAGCGGCCCGTGGCGCTTCTTGTAAACAGGAGGGCGTGGGCATCCCCATGACGGCACGGGACTGGATTTGTGCGGATTTGAATCACGGTGTCATGCGCGGCAACGCCTCCTCTGCCATGTGGAGGATGCCGTGACCGAATCGCCTCACATCGCCGTTAAAATATTCCGGGCTTCTTTTTTCAAAATGTTTGCCGATCGTTTCCCGAATCAGACGTCACAGATGGTATTGGTATTTCCGGTAGTAGCTTGCTATACGGATGTCCGGTTTTCCCCACGTCCCGCCGGTGGAGAAAAATCAGGTTTTCATCGGCGTGTGCTACAGCCTGTTCGTCCAGTTTTGGCGCGGCTGACTCAGCGCCCTGGGAGTCGGCGGGCTGTCCAGGGCGATCCCAGCCGCTGGAGCTGCTGCCGGCCCGGCTGCCCGGCTCCGGCGCGGGCCGGACCGGACCCGACCCGCGCGCCGAGTCGTCGGCTCCTGGTGCGGCCGGAGTCCCTGCGCCGTCCGCCGGCTGTTGCGCGACGGCGGGCTCCGGCCGCCGCGGAGGCACCGATCGGGGCTGCGGGGCGCCCCCGCCCCGCCGGCCGGCCGCCGGCCGCTCCTGGAACCAGGGGAGCCTCCAGACGGCCAAGTCGGCGGGGTCGGTCCGGCCGAGCCGGCCGAGCCGCGCCGGCCTGACGTTCGGCGGGCCGGGCCGGCCGGGCGCCGAGCCGGCGGGCACGCGGCGACCCCGACCGGCGCGCTGCGCCCGCCCCTGACCGGCCACCGTGAGAACGGCGCGCGGCGGCGGCGGCCGGCGCCGCGTCAGCTGACGGCGGCCGGGCAGCGCCGGCCGCCGGCCGCAGCCGTCCGCGGCGACACGGCCAGCCGGCGACGTCGCGCGCCGCCGACAAATCGCCGCCACACAGCGATGCATTTATTTATGAGCTGCGGCCGGCCGACGCGCGACGGCTCTATCGCGCGCGCGCCGCTGTCGCGCGTGGGCGGCCGCGCCGAGCGCGGCGCGGCGGCGGCGTAATGAGCGCGGGCGGCGGCGGCGGCGGCGGCCGTCCGGCGCTATCGGCGGCCGCCGCCTGTTTGTTTAGGCCGCTCCCATGTAGGAGATGTGCCGATTGGCCGGCCGGCCGCCCGGCCGTGTAGCTAATAATTGACTACCTAATTATTGAGTACACGGATTCCGCGGAAGATGGCGCGATAGCGCGCGGCCCATTAATCTCGACCCGGGGCCGACTGGATGGAAATAATCACCTGAAACGCCATCTTCGCGGCGGCCTCCGCCGGCGCCGCCGTCCAGCCCACCGTTTGCCTGTCTGTGTGCGTGTCCACGTGTGTATGTTGCTGGTGGCCGTGCCTGTGCCTGCCTGTGTTTGCGCATGTGATGCTGGCTGCTCTGCGGAGCCGGGCCGTTTGTCTGCCTGTGTGCTGGTCGCCGGCGGGCAGTTGCGACAAGTGCGGCCGGCCGCCGCCAGTTGGCTCGGCCATAAAGGTGACGTGTTGCGATGGCCGCCGCGATGCTATTTAATTAAGCGATTGTAACTCAAATGCAGTCGCCCTAATGGCGGGTGTAAAGCTCTGTGGCTGTACCGTCCGTCAGCTGGAGAGGACCGAGGGCCCGGTATCAGCGCCCGAACGGGGGGAGGGGGGACGGCGGGCGTGGTCCCGTCGGCCCGTCGTGTCGCCGGCGATCGCTATCCGGTCGGTGTCGCCGCTCGTGTCGTCGGTGTGACCGTGAGTAGCAGCGGCCGGCGGCTGCCGACTCGGCCGTCCGGCCTGGACCGGCGCCGGTCGGCGCGCTCCTGAGCCGCCCGGCACGTCCGAACGTGACCGCCCGGCTGACGGCGCCGCGCCCGTCCGCAGGTGCGAGCCCGGCTGGCGGGGCGAGTTCTGCGACGAGTGCCTGCCCTACCCCGGCTGCAAGCACGGCTTCTGCAACGGCAAGCCGTGGCTGTGCAACTGCGAGCTCAACTGGGGCGGCATCCTCTGCGAGCAAGGTGAGCGGGCGGACGGCCGGTCGGCCGGCCTCGGCCGGTTGACGGGCCGCCGCTGACGAGTTAGCCCCGGCGCCGGCTGTAAACAGGTGACGCCGGGCCGGCCTCGCCGCGCGCCGGTGCCCGACTCGATTGCTTTCTGATAGCTGTAATAACGTCTCGCGTTACGGCGGCGGCCCAGCGCTGGTGACGTCAGGAGGGGGGGGGGGAGGCTGCGGCCGGCTGTCGCGGCCCCGGCGCTGGCCGACTGGGCTCGGCGGGCGGCCGGCCGCCGCCGGCGCGGCCCATTGTGTCCCCGCCGGCCGGGGAGGCAGCGCTCGCCGCGTCACGAGCCGGCGAACAATGCGCGGCCGCCGCCGCGTCAGCCGCGTCATGGCCTGCCTCACGGCGGAGCCGCCAGACGTCTGACGAGCTGATGCGGCGGGGCCTCAGCGTCCGCGGCCGGTCCGGTGACGTCCGACGTCGGTGGGCGGGCGGCAGGGATGGGTTGGCGCCGCGGTAGTGTGAATTCGCTCTGTCGAGCGGTTATTCATAGGGTGCGGGCGGCCCCCCACGCGCGGCCGGGTTCGGGCCCATTGTAAGCCATTTGGAATCCCTCGGGTGGAGTGGGCACCAGAAGAGCCGCCGGTGGCGGTTTGAATTATGACAGTGTTATGGGATTATCCACGGGGAAGAGGGAAGGGGCGGAATGGAACCACGAGTGATGTCGTTGTGGTAGGCCTTGTGCTGCCTTGTAGAACGAGGAGGTTGATGACCAGCTGCCTTGTCGGCATTTGCAGAACCAGTTCAGACGGAGACAGACGTCTTGTGAGAGTCGCCACCTGAATCCGAAACTAGTCAAACGATCCGTACACCGGCTGGGCGAGTTACCACGAAGTGATCCCCGGGCGGTTCTACCCTAGGGAAGGTTTTGCGCCCATTCATCGATGGGGTGGGGTTTCATGAATAGGCGATAATTAAGTTTAAGCCTACTCTCCCGTATGGCGTACTCGGCCTAATCCCCGGGGACCGGAGCCTGATCGTTTTAACCCAAATGTGCAAAACAGTCAAATTCGGTTGGCGCGCCTCTCCGGTCGGGGTTTTGCAGCCAGACCATCATTTTCTTCCATCGACCGGATCGAACAGATGGGCACGATGATGCGCGGCTGCCAACGGCCCGCCCGGACAGCGGTCCGGGGCAGCCCGGGCAGCTGTCGGGGCAGCATCAGGCAGCGCGGGCAGCGGTCCGGGGCAGCGCGGCCGCGGCCGCAGTGGCTGGCCGTAATAATCTCGATAACTCATGGGATGATTTCACAGCTGCCGGCCGCGGCGCTGTCCGGGGTGGAGCCGATCTGCGGCCGACTATTTACTAGCTGGCGGACGGGACCCAGTTGGGCCGCCGTAAATCGGCCGCCCGGCCGCCGAGTGACACCGCTCCGAGGCCGCCGCGTCCCGGCCCCGGCCGGGCCTCTCGCGGTCCGGCCCCTCCCTGACTGGACTTCTGACCGGGCCGTCACCGGCCGAGCATCTCACCGCCCGCCTCTCTCTGACCGGACCATCGGCCCCTCCCTGACAGTGCCTCCCCCCAGCCGGGCCCCTCCCTAACTGGACTTCTGACCGGGCCGTCACCGGCCGAGCATCTCACCGCCCGGCCTCTCTCTGACCGGACCATCGGCCCCTCCCTGACTGGACTTCTGACCGGGCCGTCACCGGCCGAGCATCTCATCGCCCGGCCTCTCTCTGACCGGACCATCGGCCCCTCCCTGACAGTGCTTCCCTCCAGTCGGGTCTCTCCCTGACCGGACCTCCCCCAGGCCGGGCCGTCACCGGCCGAGCATCTCACCGCCCGCCTCTCGCTGACCGGACCATCGGCCCCTCCCTGACAGTGCTTCCCTCCAGTCGGGTCCCTCCCTGACCGGACCTCCCCCAGCCGGGCCCCTCCCTGGCCGGGCCTTGGTTCAGTCGGGTCCTCCCTGATAGTGCCTTCCTTCAGTCGGACTGCCCCCTGAACGGGCCTCCCTCGTGCTGGGTCCCCGCTCGGGCCCTGTCCAGCCGGGTCCCTCCACGGCCCCCCGGAGCCGGCGGCCGGGGCTCTCGGCTCCAATTGACACGTTGTAGTGCGGTGTCCCGCGGAGACGTTTAGCCGGTCGGCGGCCGCGGCCGCCGGCGCACCCTCTGATCCAGTTCCGGCAACGCGGTCGTAGCTATTCGCCCATGATGAACGAGCGGGCCGTAATAATGTCCCCCGCTGTTCACAGCAACCCGACTCGGCGCGTGATCCAATAATAATCGCGGCATTGTTGGGGCCGTTTGTAATTATGCCTGCCGTCAGACGGCCGGGCGCCCGGCGAGACTTCAACGCGCGCATTCAGGGCACGTCTAACACCGGGGACTGCGATGCAGACTCTGAAGGTAGCGCAACTCGTGCACTTGTTCGGGTCCGCCCTTTCACATGCAGTGCTGAACTACGAGCCGATCAAGTCCCATAAATAATGGGTATTGAAAAGGTAGCTGTAGAGGTCGGGCTCGTAAAACAAACGGAACCGGGACTGGGCCGGCTGCGGCATTGTTAGCGGAAAATGTGCTCGCCATCGCGTATGTTTAATGCGGCTGCGGCGGGTCGTCTGCGGTGCATCCGTCATCGAAGAGGTTAACTAGAGAGAGGGGCGAGACGCCACCTGCAGCATTGTTAAGGCGGCGGAAAAAATCGCCACCGGCGCGATCGTGCCGTCGCCGCTGACTCGCCGCTTACCGAAACAATGTGCGATATTTCGCCAGGGGCCGCGGCGCCGTCTGCGGCGGCGGCGCGCCGCGCGGCGAGAAACGGATTGGGTCCGCGCGCGCGGCGGGCGGCCGTCCAGCCTGCAGCCGGTCCGGCTCTGCACGCGGCGTCACGTTTGTTTTGGCCGGCGGTGCGCGGCGCGTGACGCTGCTCGGCGCCGGTCGCGTCACGGCCGCCGCGACGCGGCTGTATGTACCGCCGACCGGCGACACCGGCCCGCAGCTGCGGCTGCGGGAGGCACGGCTGCAGCCGCCGCTGCGCCGCGCGCCGTCCCCCGACCCGGCCCCGCTGACCTCCACCCTCTCTGCCGCAGACCTGAACTACTGCGGAACGCACGAGCCGTGCGTGAACGGCGGCACCTGCGAGAACACGCGGCCCGACGAGTACCGCTGCACCTGCCCGGAAGGCTTCTCCGGCGACAACTGCCAGGTGGTGGACAACCCGTGCGCCACGGGGCCCTGCAAGCACGGCGGCACCTGCATCGACATGAGCGGCACCTTCCAGTGCTCCTGCCCGTCCGGCTGGGCGGGAGAGCGCTGCCAGATCAGTGAGTCCCGCGCCGGGCCGGCGGCGGCCGCCGCCGCGTTCGCCGTCGGTGCTTGGTCGCCGACCGTCCGCCGCGTGCGCCCCAGGAAAAAGCCTTGAGCGCGTCGCCGTTTCCCGCGCGACCGGCCCGGAATGCAACCCAGCAGCGAGAAAGTGGCGCCTGATTGGTGGCCGGCGCCGGCCGTTATAATAGCGCGTCCATCACGGCCGATCGCCACCCGCGGTGGGGGTCGGCCGCGCGGCAACCTATCGGCCTGATAGGGCCGCCCGATCTGGGATCGCGGCGCGGCCGCCCGGCCCCGCCGGCGCGCTGTCGGCAGACGAGCCGCACTAAAATAAGACGGAGGGCGACGTTTGTGGGGCGCGCAGCCGCGTCGCGGCGCGACCCGCTGACTTTACGCGCGCGCGACCGCCGGCGCGCGCGCAGCTTAATTTAGTGGCGCCGATTGAATGCGATGGTCAGGGCGCGGCCGCGTCGCGCCGCGAGCGGCCCGCTTTACAGCCGCGCCGGCTGTCGACAAAAACGGCGCGCCGGTGCGCGCCGCGGCGCGCTGCGCTCGCGCGTGCCGGGCGTTTCTGGTGCGATTTCGGCTTCCGCGGGTCTCACGTGCTGATGACGGCTGCCGCGGCGAGACGGCAGCCACTGACGTCAGTGAGGTCGGCGACGTCAGTGACGTGGGTAACGCCGCTGACATTGACGGCAGCGGCGGCTGGATCGGCCGGCGGTAATGGGGCCGGCCGGGCGTCGTCGGCCGCCTCCCGTGCGCGGTCCGCCGCCGACCATTACGCCTCCTAATGACGCGATCGGCGCGCGGTGGCAGCTCTCCGGCTGCCAGACGCCCTAATAGGGGGAAATTGGCGCCCGGAGAGGACCGTTCTCACGCAGCGCTCGGCCGGCCGGCGCCGCGCCGTCGCCGAGCGGGGATGCTGACCGCCGGGATTAACGTCATCCAATCGGCGGACGCCTTCATTGTCTTGAGCGTCCCGTCCGAGGGTTAAGCCGGCTGCCGGTCGGCCGTTCGCAGGAGCGGCGGCTTAGGCAGTCCCGGACGGAGGAGTCGCCGGTGAGAATATCAACAATCTGATGAGCGGCCGCCGAACAAGTCGATGATGCAGCGAGTGCCATTGTGATTCGCCATCTGCATAATGTCGCGATGGATGGTGCCGATACCGGCCGTCTGCACGTTATCACATTGTCATTGTTGCCCACATGAGCGTCATAAACGACTTGAAACCCCGACTGCGGCCGGCCGTGCGCCCCCGTGAAGTGCTACCGCCGGCTGTTCACTGTTTTAGACGGACCTTCCCTGTTCCCGTAATGGCTCGCCGTCGGGTTGTAAACCGTACAGCACTGGCCTTTACAGCCCACTGTTCTCATGACTGGAATGTTCCGCCTGATTGTCTGGAGTCGAATTCAATGCTCTCGGCATCGGCGCACAGGGGTTGCGATCTCGGCCGGCCTTTGGAACGCACCGGCACCACACCGGCCGAATCTGGAATATAATGCAGAATAATGAATCACGAGCGGCGTGAGGGAGGGAGAGCGGTGCGCCAAATTACACCTCCATGCGACCGCCACCTCATTATGGCGCGATTGGAGCTTATTCAATGCAGCCCCCGCGCATAGCTCGGTTTTTACTGCTCTGCAGCGGCACAGAGGCCGGCGGTAACCTCTTATTAAGGAAACCCTTTTAATTTATCCGGCGCCCATCGCGCTCGGGTGGCCGTCGGCTCGTTACGTTCGATGACGGGAGTCTTCGGGCCGGTTTGCATAAACAGGTCGGCGCGGTGACGGATTGTCGCGGCGGCCGGGGGGCCGCGGTCGCCTCTCGGCCGGCGCTGAAGCGATGTCGGCGTTTTTAGAAGCGGCGGTCGAGAGCGCCCGCCGCCGTTTTTGCCGGCGGTGCCGACTAATGAGAGCCGCGGGCTGTCCGGTCGTCTATTGGCCGCGTCACCGCCTCCATTGGGCTTTAATTGAATCAGCCGCACGCCGCCGGCGACGCCAAGACAAACGCGGCGCGTCGTGCAGCACCGGGACAACCGGGACCGGCGTGCCGTGCGGCGGGACGGCGCGCGGAGCGCCAGCGCTGCGTGTCTTCCGGGCTGGGATCGGGCGACATGCGTGACGCGCGGGCGGCGCGGGCCGGCCGCAGCGCGGCGCGACTCGGCGCTGGGCGGCGTTCGCGGCGCGCCTGCCGCGGAGCGTGTCGGCGCTCCGGCGCAGGGCGGCGGCCCCCGTGTTGACCGTCGCCCGCACTGTTTGCCCAGCCCTTTAGCGCCCTGTGTTCAAACGATTATGAACGGAAGCCGAGCCTGCGGTAAACAGGCAGCTCTGCTCGGCGGCGACGCCGCTGACCGCGCCCGTCTCCTGTTCCAGACGTGAACGAGTGCGAGTCGTCGCCCTGCATGCACGGCGGCACCTGCGAGGACCTGGTGGACGGCTTCAGGTGCACCTGCCCGCACGGCTGGGAGGGCAACGCCTGCCAGCTGGGTAGGTGGCGGCCGGCCGGCCGGCGGCCCGCTGACAGCGTCTGATGAGCCGCCGCGGGGTGATCGGGAGCCGCCGCGGGCGTGATCGAACGTCCGGCTTTGACGGCGCCTGATGGGCGGCGGACGGGGAGCCTGAGACGCGCGATTCGGCCGCCCGGCGACCGTAACGGTAAACCGATGGCTGCCCGGCTGAGCGTTTGGCGCCAGGGGCCGGTCCACGAGGCTCGCCCTCTCGAAGGGCGGGCGCTTTTGTGCGGCGGCCGGCCGCGGACTCTGGGCCTTCTTTGTGGCCGGCCGGACGCCGGGAGCGGCGCCTTCACTGGCAGGCCTTCGGCTGCTGTTACGGCCTCGCCGTTGTTCCCCTGTCGGCGGGAGGGGAGACGGTGATGTGCGCGTCAGCGTTGATGTCGTTTGATGCTGACGAGCTCTCCACGTCCGCCAGACTCGGACGAGTGCCGCGGCAGTCCGTGCGTCAACGCCGTCTCCTGCAAGAACCTGGTTGGCGACTACCAGTGTCAGTGCATGGAAGGCTGGACCGGCAAGAATTGCGACCAGACAGTCAGCAACTGCGGCAGCCAGTGCCGCAACGGCGGCACCTGCTTCGACCTGGTCAAGGACTACCGGTGCATCTGCCAGTCCGGCTACACAGGTCAGTACCCGGCCCGCCGCTCGCCCCGTCCTGACCCCGGTGCAGGCTCTTTGTCTCTGACCAGCTCGCTATTAACCGCCATTACGTCGATGCGAAATCGTGCTGCTGCCGGGCCGACTGGCGTCTTCGTCGGCGGCGCCGGCGCTTCCACCGAACGCCAGCCATCAAGGCCGCGCAGCAAATGTAATCGGCGCAATCAATGTTGACCGGGCTCGTAAAGCAAACAGATCACGTGCTGCTGCGGCCGCTCGGCCGGGCTGTTTCACACATGACGGCCGTCCGGCCGTATAAGTGGCGGGCTACTGGTGCTCGTTGCTCGCCGGCCGCGGGCGGGGCAACCAGTTCTGGTTATTTATCGCCGCCCGCGGCCTCTCGTCGGCGGAGCACGCATATCTTCCGAGAAGAGGCGGCCGGCGGCCGTCCGGCGGGCGAGGTCAGCGCCGCCGACCCGGGGGCGGCGCCGCCGGCGGCCCGCGCGGACTCTGGCAGCTTCACGGCGCGGTGGCGGCAACGCCGCCGCCGGCCGGCTTGATTACGGAGCGCCGGGCCCTGCCGTTTGGTCTGCGGGCGCCGGCGAAGCGCCGCCGCGGCCCGGCCCGTGCGGACCAGCACGGCGCGTGACAACAGCACGAGGCGGCGCCGCCGCAGCGCCCGGTGCGGTTTCGGCGGCGAATTCGCGGGATCGCTGCGGCCGGGCCTGCGGCAACCTTCCGAGGCCCGCGGCTCGCCGCCGCCGACCCGCCCCCCGTCCGCGGCGGGAGCCGGCCGGCGGCCGCTACCGCCGGCAGGGCTGCCGGCGCCGACGGCACTTCTCACGGCGCGCGCCGCCAAACGGCCACCCCGCACGCCAGGCGGCGGCCGGCCGCGGCCTTGTCGGCGGCCGAGAAACGCATGGCCCGTAGACGGTCCGGCGCCAATCAGAGAGCGGCGCTCATTAGTGGCCGTCGCTCGGGCCGTGCCGCCTAATGAGTGCGGCTGCAGATCCCCGTCCTGCTAATTGTCTTCTAAATATTTGATTTATCAAGATGGGAGTCTTATTATCGATTCTGCCGGGTTTTTAGATGGTGCATAAATTGCGGACGAATGTCGGCCCGAGCGGTGTAATAAGGCCCGGTCGGCCGGTGGACCGTGGCGAAATTGGACCTCTCGCAGCCCGTGCTCACTATTTTCATCTCTTTTTATTGCCGTCATCGGAGCGCGGGGGTTGGTCCATGTTTTATTTGCCGCGTCATGCTGTTCGCAAACTTTGCCGGGTAAGTGCCGACTCATCCTCCTTTGGACGTCTTCATTGGTGCCGTCTGGGCGCGGGCGCCATTGAAGTGCCGCGGGGGACTGCGTCGCCGCGCCAGCCGCTGGCGCCGGCCGCTGACGCCGGCTCTGTGACGCAGGTCGCGACTGCCGGGACAACATCAACGAGTGCAAGCCGAACCCGTGCCAGAACGGCGGCGAGTGCGTGGACCTGATCGGCGGCTTCCGTTGCATCTGCCCGGTCGGCTACACGGGCGTCAAGTGCGAGGTAAGGACGCGACCGGCTCTTCCGCCGTGGACTTCCGGGTGGTGACACTGCGCGATGCGAGGCCCGGGTAAATTCGGCAGACGCCGTTGCTAGGCTCGGGACTAGAGGGCATGGTGGACGTGCCCTCTGGACGCGACATGCAGACACAAGCACAGAGCCGTCGGCCCGGCCTGGCGCCGTTGGAGGCGCATCGGCAAAATAATCGTTCATGCTGACAGTGCTAAGACGCCAAAGGAAGGGATCGTCTTCATCAACGGGTCGGGATACATGTATGCAGCTCATTTAGATAAATATGCGCATATCTGGCCACCGGCATGACAGAGATTTCTGTAGATGCAGACGTTGTGTTTTGCCCACGTCCTGCCGCGGAGGCATGGGTGCAGCCATCGCGGACAAGGTTTGACCACACAGTCGCTTTGTACGCGTCCAAAATCGGCTTTGACTACCGCCATGTCCTCGTGCTGTGGTGTTTATAAACGTAGTCCCCAAAAGCTGGACCTTGCGTGATGGGGCAGTGCTGGGCAGGATAACTTATGTAGTCATCAACAGTGTAGCTAAACAGTTTCCGAAAGGGCGTCTCCGCGTCATTGAGCTGTCATCGAAGCAAAGCTTATGCAGTTACCAGCCGTGGAACCTCACAGTCCCATGCGAAAGCGATGTGTACACGGACGACGCCGGCGCGAATCGCTGACAGATCTGTTGGCAGCCGTTGTCAGCTGAATCGCTGACAGACATGTCAGACAGGTCCAGGTCTGTCGCGGCGCGTCGCGTCCCAGCCCGCGTTTGTGTCCGGCGCTGCAGGCGAGCCCGGCGCGAAGTCTGGGCCGCGCCCGCCCGAGAAACGTGACTTTGCCGCTAATGAAGACCGACCGGGCCGGCCGGGCCCGGCGCTCTATGCAAATCGGCCGCCGCCCCCGGCCGCCATTGGCCGATCCGCGCTCAAAAGTGGCGATGATTGGACAAATCGCGGCAGGCCCCGCCCAGCCGGGCCCGGCCGACTACCGACATCGGCTATATAACTTTCATAACCGTTGCCTAATTGCACGCTGCAGTCCAAATTAATGGCGTTCCTGTTTCTCAGATAAATTTCCAAATCAATCGCCGGAACAAAATGGCCGCCGTCCGCCTTATAGCCATCGTGAGCTCGTTATTCAGACGGACCTGCGAGTGGAGACCGCAGAAGTCATGCTAAAAGTGCATACAAGATTTACTCCCGTCCGTGTTCATTTCGGGCGGGCGGAAATGCCGGGCCAGCCGGGCCAGGCGGCCTGGTTAGCTCTGCCGGCCGGCCGCCGGCCCCTAAATTCCCGCTAATAACACATGTCCCATTGACGTTGATCTGACTCGGGCGCCGTAACGACGCCCGTAATCGGCAAATTGCTGGGAAAAGAAGAGCGGTTCGATTAAGCGGGCCGTTAAAATGCAGCGCGGCCGCGCCGGTCGGCCGGAGATGGCGGCGAGGCCGCGCGGAGCCTCCTTTCGGCCTCGGTGCGACGCCCTGCGGTCGGCCGGGGCCGCGCCGGGCCGCCTGCTGCCCGACCGTCGGCGGCGGCGGCGGCGGTCTAACAGCTCCGACGGTGAAACAAAATGGCGGCCGGCGCGGTGGCTGCGGCCTGCGGAGGCGTCGGTGTGATTTCTGGCCACGGTTTCAGACGGACGTCGACCTCTGCAACCCGAACCCGTGCGAGAACGGCGCGCCCTGCTTCAACACCAACAGCGACTACTACTGCCACTGTCCTGAGGGGCTGCACGGCAAGAACTGCAGCGAGACGAAGGCCGTCTGCCTCGGCTCGCAGTGCAACGGTGAGTCCGGCGTCGCGCGCGTCGCTCCATCCTCGCCGCTCGCCCTGGCGGCGGCAGCGGTGGTCGGCTGCGCCGCCGCGCCGATGCGCGGAGAGTCGGTCGTTTTCCGGCCGCTGCGCTCCATTTGGCGCGGCGGCGTCCGGTGCGCGGCGCCGGCCGGTGAGCCGGAACGGCGGCGGCCGCCGGCTGCAGCGGCCGCCGCCGCCTGCACGGTGGCCGCCGCCTGCCGTCGCCCGGCGTCCGCCGACACCTCGGCCGGTAACAAATGAACCGCGCCACCGCCAGACACACCACTATTTATTGATACCGGATATGCAATTGTATGCTAATCGGGCGGTTTTTGCACGCGCGCGGCGATACTGTCAACAGCGCGCGGCCGGATTCCGCGAGCTGGCCACTCCCCGCGGTGGTCGCCGTCCCTCTGCAGTCGACGGCGTCTCAATCCGAGCCCCGGGCGGCCACCGCAGAGGGCGGTGTCTTCATTGTCCGTCGGGGGTCCTCCCGAAGCCGGTTGTTGGGGCGCGGGTCCTCTGGGCTTTCGAGGACGTCGTGTCTTCCCTGCAGCCCCTCTGCGAGGAACGGTGTCTCACTTTGTCTGCCGTGGCGTGTTTTTCTCTGTCGGGTTATCTGGCGCGTTTCTCTCTCCGACGGAATGTCTCAGTCGGCCCCTCGGCGGCGTTTAACGACTCGGTCGGTCCGCGGCGCTCTTGTCTCGGGCCGGCCGCCGCCCGACCCCCGGCTGCGCCGACCGCGCCGACTGGACAGCGGGCCCGCCGCCGGCTGCTGGACATGATTTAGCCGGCTGTTGGTGCCGAGATAGCGCGATATCACGCGCGACACGCACCTCTGTTCGACCGCCAGCGACCGCGGCGCCGCCGCCGCGACGCGCCGTTTTTGCCGAGCCCGCGCCACGATCGTCGCCGATAGCCGGTGGCGCGCGGAAAAAGGCGGTCGCGCTCGGCGCGTTCCTGCGCGGCGCCGCGCGGAAAAATCGCGCCGACGGCCGGCGGCCGCGGGTCGCCGCGTCCGCAGGCGCGTCCGACCGCCGTCGGTCCCCGCTCTGGACTCGTCAGCTGGTCTGACCGGCGGGATTAGCCTGCGATGGCGGCGGCCTCCGCTGGGAAGGCGGGTCGCCGGTCCTCGCCTGACCGGGCTGGTGCGGCGGCCGGTGACCCACGCGCCCCCCCCCCCCGCCGCGGCCCGCGCGCTCCGAGCCATCACGCCTCCCGCGCGCCGACGCCGTGTCGTCCGGAAACGCGATCCGGCGGCGGCGGCCGCATCAGATCCGAACTGTCTCGTTACCTCTGATTTGTTGCCTTGGTTACCGCCACCGCCACCGGCGGCGGCGGCGGCGGCGGCGGCGACGCGGCGGCCCTGCGCCGGTCGTTGTCCGTTGCCTTGCCCAAGGCAGGTGTTCCAGTGTTGGAGACTTCGGGACGGGACGTTATTGGCGCGTTTGACATCGCTGGACATCCCTTGCGGACCGCAGAATGCGTGTTAATCCCTGCACAATGTGCCTCTTAATGAACGGCGGGATTTCGCGCTTAATTTACGACCGTGGTGCGGTTCAATTTATCGCGCACTGCAAGTGCTTAATTGCACCACACTCGAGGCACGTCCTTGATGCTTCTTAAGAATGTCTACCTCTCCCCCTCTTGCTCTGATGAAGCATGTGAATCAGACAGGTGTATGCCGTTTAAGTGATACTCTGCGTAGTTGCAGGAATAGTTTGCGTAAAATTCCGGCATACTTTGGACTTCAGCTTTCCAGGGGTTGCATATGACATGTACCGTGCAGCTGCAAAGTTGTGTTAATTTGGGAGGTCGTTTTGTAATGTTGAAAGCTCCATCAGGTTACCACTTATCGTAGGCATGCACATGGTATTTCTTGCTCAAAAGCTTGCGCATGCAAACGACAGCTTCCTCTGTGCTTTTAATTAGGTAACTTGATTTGCTGCCTTTCACACAAATGGCGTACGTGTCTCTTGTTTCACAACATCATTGTCATGTCTTTTTAGGTGCCTAATAATGCTCGTATCGGTATTAACCATTGTGTTTGAAATTATTTCAGTCGCGACCATAACTGTTTTCCTATTTGTCTTTATAAGCATTTGATTTCCTCGTGCGATTAAGGACGTTCGCGCTTATGTGAGCATGACATCTCCCTGACCATGTGAACCCTGTCTGTTGTTGGCATGACCCGTCCCTGACAGCCTAAACCCTGTCTGATGTTTGCGTCATCCGTCCCTGACGGCGTGAATCCCGCCTGGTAATGTGGAACTCTTCATGACGGTGTGAACCTTGTCTAACGTTGGCGTGATTTGTCCCTGATCATGTGAATCAGACATAAGCCGGGATCCCGATGGAATGCAGGTTATCCTCGTTTTGCGTCGCACCCTAAACTGACCAGGGTAAGTGGTGCGCGGCCTGGGCACCACTTTGTTCTGGAGGGACACGACCTTTCCGGAATGACGCAGTGACTCGCCCAGGTCAACGAGGGGTTGAATGCAACACGGGGATAGCCTGCATTCCATCGCGATCCAGTCACACGTCTGTCGTGAACCCCGTCTGACGTCGGCTCGACCCGCCGCTGACGGCGTGAACCCGTGCCGCAGTGGACAGCTGCCAGATCTCGCCGAGCGGGCACCGGTCGCCGGCGCGGCTGGTCACCATCTGCGGCGAGCACGGCCGCTGCCTGTCGGCCGCCGGCGGCCAGTTCAGCTGCGCCTGCGACCCCGGCTACACGGGCCGCTACTGCCACCAGAGTGAGTGGCCGGCGCGGCCGGAGACGTCCGAACGTTACTGCGGGACAGGGGTCCAGGATTTCAGACCGTTTGTTTCCGGGCCGTGCCATACGCCTAACGCTAGAATCCCTTGATATTGGGAGTCCCCCCCCCCGCCCCTCCCACCCCCGTGATCGCCAACCATGGTGTCCAGGGGCGACGGGCGGGGCGGAGATTCCTTAATATTGGGGGTCCACCCCCACCCACCGCCTCCCCGTGATCGCCAGCCATGGTGGCCAGGGGCGATGGGCGGGGCGGAGATTCCTTAATATTGGGGGTCCGCCCCCACCCACCGCCTCCCCGTGATCGCAAGCCGTGGTGGCCAGGGGCGACGGGCGGGGCGGAGATTCCTTAATATTGGGGGTCCGCCCCCACCCACCGCCTCCCCGTGATCGCAAGCCGTGGTGGCCAGGGGCGACGGGCGGGGCGGAGATTTCTTAATATTGGGAGTCCGCCCCCACCCACCGCCTCCCCGTGATCGCCAGCAATGGTGGCCAGGGGCGACGAGCGGGGCGGAGATTCCTTAATATTGGGAGTCCGCCCCCACACGGGCGGGGCGGAGATTCCTTAATATTGGGAGTCCGCCCCACCCACCGTCTCCCCGTGATCGCCAGCCGGACACGGGGAGGCGGTGGGTGGGGCCGGGGGCGACGGGCGGGGCGGACGCGCGGCGCGGGCCGCGCTGTCGCTGGCCGTGCACTGTTGAGCAAGGCCGGCTGCTGCTTTGTGGGAAACTGTAGCTCTCAGTGTCAACAGTGCTGGCGTTGTCCGCGGTGGAATGCTGTTTGGTCTCTGGTATTCGCGCTGCTGTGGAAATCCTGTTTCGGGAAGGCAGGAGTAGAGAAACATGCCAGTAAAAGCACGTTTCTAACTCGGAAATGACTTGGCGTTAATTGCGACATTGCACATGAACAAAACATTCCTCACATTACTTCGGGTTGGGCCACCGCCTTCGTAACGGCTTAGCACAAACACGGATTTTTACATCACGTGGGATACTTTTGCGATACCCCTTTGTATCAAGATTGCAACTCCATTTTCTTTGTCTTCCATGTCACGGCCTTTTCGCAGTCGCTCTGTACCGCCTGGGTCGCTGGGTGTACACCTGGGTGTACCCACCCAGGTGTACCGTCCGTCCCAGACTGTACATGCAGCCGACGTGACCGCGATTGGCGGCCGCTTCGAGGCGATCTCGGTCGGCTGTGGGACCGCAGTCCGTCCGTGGCCGGCCGTGCCAGGCCGTCCAGCCGGCAGATGGTGCCTTTCGGCGCCGCTCACGCAGACGATGTGGGACGCAGTGCGGACCAGCGGGCCGGGAGGCGGAAACGATCCCGCGCTAGCTCCCGCGGCGACCCGTTCGCACGGGGATCGTTCGGGTGGCGTCATCGTGCGGTGACGTCACCGGGGAGGCGCGCCGGCGGCGGGAATGAGGCGGCCCCGTGTGGCCGCAGACCGGGCGGTGGCGACCCGGGCCGGGCCGAGAGCCGGCGGGCAGACCGCAGCCGGCCGCCGACGGGGCCGGCAGCGCAGCCGGCGCGCTGGCGTGCCGGTATGTGGGCTGAGCGCGCTAATCCGCCGCCGCCGGCTGGGCTGTGATTCAACCGGCTCGGCAGGGACCGGAGCTGGCGCGGACCGGCCGCAGACCGCCTGGCTGCGGCTGTCTCCGTCTGGTGCGGGCGGGGGGAGGAGGGTGCTCCCACCGACCTGGATCAGGAGCCGGCCGGCCGGACACTGCCTACGGCTGCTGCGGTGTCGCGCGCCGCTGCCGCCCGCAGCGCAGCCAGCAGGACGCGAACTCCGAGTTTAGACCCCGCCCATTGTCGGGGGTCGACCCTGCGGGCTCAGTCGGCCAGTCCTGCGGGATTCGCCGCGGAACAGTTCGGCAGAGCTCGGCCGCCGGCCGGCCCTCCGGCCGAGTATCGCCCGCCTCCTGATTGGCCCATCTGGCCTGCCCCATCGCGCCGGCTTAAGATGCGCCGCGATTGGAGTCGGTCGTCACGTGCAGCCGGCGCGGAGGGCGTTTTTCCGCCGGCCGATCGGGGCCTGATTTTTGCCAGACCCGGCCGCCGCGCTAACGAGCGCCGTCCCGGCGGACGGTCGGCCGGCCCCAGCCCGCTGCCGCTCAGACTGGGGGCGGCGACAGGCGGTGAGTGGGCCGCGGCGTCGAGTCAGGGCAAGTGCGGATTGGTCCCGTCTGTGCTGGCCAGGGGATGCCGTCAGTTGTAGTCAGCGGCGACTGACTGCAGTACGACCCGCCGCCCTGAGTCATGAGTCAGAGGTGCTGCTGAGTGCCCTCGTCTGTACCGGCCAGATGAGGCCGTCAGCAGCGGGGTTCCGCCCAGCGCGGGCGGGGCTGGCCGGGACCGTCCCCCCGTGCGCCGGCTCTAGATCAGCGCGCCGAGTGGCCGGTCGGCGGCTCGTGTCGACCGGCGGGCCCCCGCCTGCGCCGGCGCGGCCGATGAAAGCCGCGGCGGCCGATAACAGAGGGAGCCGCCCGTAAAACAGCACCGCCCGGCCGGCAGCCGGCTGATTCAGTCATAAAGCGGCCGGCCGGCGCCGCCCGACCCCCGCCGCCGCCCGGCGGGCGGCCGCCTGCAACGCGACCCGCCGCTCGGCTAATTGTGCGCGGCCGGCCGGGCCGACTCGTTAGGGCCGAGCGAGCCGCGGACGCGGCGCGGCGGCTGCCCGGACGGGATTGCTGTCATCGCCGGCTTCACTAGACGCAACACTCGCGTGCCGACTGCCGTCGGTTGCAAGAGAGGGACGCTGTTGCCAGCTGGACCTGGGGCCGGCTCGGGGTCCGCCGTCGCCACCTGCACCGGGCCGGACCGGGTCCAGGAGTCCGGTCGTGAGATCGGCTCCAATTACGGGCCGGCGGCGCGCGGCGGCCGGCGTTTTTGGTGGCGGCAGAATGTCGCCGGCCGGCCGGCCTCCGCCGCCGCATCGCTGTATAATTGGCGCGCATGCCGCGGATACGCGCGCCGAATGTCGGCGCGGCCGGCCGGCTTTAATGACTAAAACAGACGAGATGCTGGACGTCGCCGCGCGGGCGGCGGCCGGGGGCGCCGGACGGCCGGCCGGGCTCGCTGTCAGTCAGCTGTCCGGCCGCCGTCAGGGGCGGCCCGGTGACCGACGCCGGCGCAACACTGCCCGTGTTTACGGCCCGCCGGACGGGCCGCTGACTGGATGACGATGACCGGGCGGCGGCGCCGGCGGCGCGCTGCCGTGAGAACGGGTGGGCGACGACACTGCGCTCGACTCGGCTTCCCGGCTGTAAATGGAGGAAGGGAGGCCCATGCTGCAGTTCTGTATTTCGGCGTTTTTGTGGTGTTCACTAACGCCTATGGAGGTGTTCTCGGATTTCGAACAAGGACAATTTGCAAGTCTGGTCCATGTCGTTTTTTCAGTTCTGTGCTCAGCTACGTTCATCGTCGTTGGAAATCGTGCTGTCCGCTCATTGGCATTCACGACGCCGGATTTTTATGCTGTTGCGGTGATTTCAGAGTCACTGAAACAGCGAAAAATCAACTCTGTCCCGAAACCCTTTCTGTGCCTTGTCACGAATACTGGTTTCACGACGCGGAGACAAGTGTAGACCGTGTCGGTCGGCAGGTGTTTTACCAGATTTTGCCAAATCTCGTCGGAGGTCATTCACTCAGATAGTCCAACAAAGGACGGATACCGTTACAATGTCAGATACAAACATGCCGCTACAGAAAACACCCTCGGGCCTTTTGAAAGAACAGCGACTTGGTCAGCTGTCGCGACCGGATGTGCAGTTCTACTTGCACCGCTGGTGCAGCAGCTCTGAAGGTCGGGGTTCGGGGGCACGTAATTTGTTAAGAGCTCAGGCTGTTGGCAAACCAAATCCTCTGTGGTGAACCAAAGAACCTGAGAAAAGCAAGAGGGTTCTCTGGGGCAGTTTGTTTGTCTGGCGACATGCTGAGATATTTCATCACGGCTTTCGTGGCAGATAAAATTGCCTCAGATGTGTGAAGGTTTGATAAGCGGGAAAAAATCCAGCACGGATCAGTCAGCGTCCATTGCTGAAAACAATCGTGATCGGATAACAATTTGGGCTGTGCTTTGGGACAGCCTCCCTGCTTGCCACCACTGAGGCCTGCCGGCCAGTATCGCGTATACCCATGCCAGGCACGGGTATACTCCAATATGCCGAGTATGCCAACCGCAGGACGAGCACTTGCGCATGGCGGGGCTCCCGGACCAGTGAGGCCGCCACCGACTGACGCGCCGCCTTCTCCTCAGACATCAACGACTGCAGTGGAGATCCGTGCCACAACGGCGCCACCTGCATCGACGGCATCAACAGCTTCACCTGCATCTGCCCGCTCGGCTGGGAGGGCCCGCTCTGCAACACGAGTGAGTGTCGTCCGGCGCCGCGGCCGGCTCAGCCAGGCCGTGCCTCCTTGGCTGGTGCCGTGGCACGTTTACGCTGGAAGCCTTCTGTCGTGCGCTCTGGTCGGCGAGAGGTCCTGTTCATTTCAGAGCCACTCTTGTCCCCTCGTGAGGAAATTTGCTGTTCTAAAACCACTCGTCGCAATATCATTCCGACTTCCCGAGCACAATTTTATATTTTTGGTTCTCATACTTAATTTACAGTGTGACATGGGTTTCCGTTTTTGTTTTTTGTTTTTTTTTTTGTAAGTGCCCGTCATCTGTTGTTTTGGCTATTTTTCTCCAACCCGTCGCCTGATCCGTTTGGTGCGACCCATTATAAGTGCAGTCTACCATCCTCTTTACTCGGTCCGGCGCCTCGTTGTGGTCCTCCGCCAGTTGTGCTCGATCGAGCTCGTTATTAACCCGACCCGCTGCCTGACCTGTTTGGTTGAGCACCTTCTTTGTCCGGCCTGCAACGTGTTTTGTTTGGTCCAGCGCCTTCTTTGTCCGGTTCTCAGTCCGTTTTGTCAGGTCCAGCGCCTTCTTTGTCCGCGCCGCCGCCTGCTCCGTCCGGCCCGCCGCGCCCAACCGAACGACCCCGACCAATGGGCTCAGTTTGTTAAAGGCGCCCGACCGCCGGCCGGGAATGCAGCTAATCTCGCGCCTGATCTCCTGATTGGGACAATCATCCGGTAGCCTTGTGCGGCGCCGACGGCGTTCCGACCTCCATTCGGACGCCGTCCGGCCGGCCTCCGCCCGGCCTCCGGCAGGCGCCATTAACTGCCGCGGAAATGCCGGCGTCGGCCGCGCTGCGTGCGTGCGCGCGTGCCGAGGGAAGGGGGGGGGGGGCGCCGTCGGCGCGGACTCCGCCGGACCGGCGGCCGGCCCGCGCCCGTGGCCGTCCGCCGGCCGTCGCCGCACCAGCCCCTATGCAATGCAACCCAACTGGTTTGACTGGCTTCTTTATCTCTCACTACGGAACGTTTCCCACGCGATAACTTTCCATTCCCATACAACACTTGCGGCCGAGGACGGCCGGCCAGTCCGGTGGGATCCGTGATTTGACGCCGCAGTCGGATGGCGGGACGCGGTAAAGTCCAATCAGCGGAAGGGAAGGAGGGGGGGGGGGCGTTGCGCGCGCGTGCTTGCGTGCAGTCGGCCGGGCAATCGATTCATCAGCGTCATTGACCTCTGACCTGGCACGTGCGCGAGGGTCAGTCGGGTCAGCATGAGCTGGACCGGCCGGGGGCACTTCCGTCCGGGAGATGCCACACCCACGTGCCACTGCCTCACGAGCGGCTGAGACTGCGCCGCGTTCTGCGCTAGGTTCCACCGCCGACCACTGTCGCGGCGTTCCCAAAGGATGGCGGGCGGTGGCGACGGCCGGATCTAAACAAACTGTTCAGCGTCGGCGTCACGGTGGCCGCGACAGGCCTTGGTTGGTGCCGCCGACCGGCCCGCTGGTGCGGGCATGTTCAGTGCGCGCGCGACCGCCGCCGCTCTAATCAGTTGCGAGTCACGCCGAGCCGGGCCGGCTCACGCCGCCGCGTATTGCGCCTCACGCCGGCCGCCGGCCGCTCACGCCGCGCGCGTGTTCGCGTCACGTCTCGTGCGCCACGTGTGACGGTCCCGTCCTGTGCCCGCAGACAAGAACGAGTGCGACCCGAACCCGTGCCGGAGCAACGGCACGTGCGTGGACGCCGTAGCCGACTACGCCTGCGCCTGTACCGGCGCCTGGAAGGGCAAGCGCTGCCACCTGACCGAGTCGCACTGCGACCACGCTACGTGTCTGAACGGCGGCACGTGCCGAGACCTGGGCTCCACGTTCCTGTGCCACTGCACGGCCGACTGGGAGGGCACCGTCTGCCAGCTGCGCAAGAACCCGGCCTGCAGCGCCAACCCGTGCCTCAACGGCGCCACGTGCGTCAACACGGGCGACACGTACTCGTGCATCTGCCGCGAGGGGTACGAGGGCCGGCGCTGCGAGCACGACATCAACGACTGCAACCCGCACCCCTGCTACAACGGCGGCAGCTGCGTGGACGGCATCAACTGGTTCAGCTGCGAGTGCCCGCGCGGCTTCGTCGGCCCCGACTGCCGCATCAACGTGGACGAGTGCGCCAGCAGCCCGTGCACCTTCGGCAGCACGTGCGTGGATGCCATCGGCGGCTACACGTGCATCTGCCCGCCGGGACGCGGTGGCTCGCGCTGCTCTGAAGGTACGTCCCAGGTGGCGCCGCGCGCACGTGGCACTGTGTCAGGCGCGCGTCTTTGTGTGTGTGCGTTTGTATTGATTTCTGTGGCATTGATCGGGATGGAAAGTCGGCTAACTGAATTAGCGTACAGGCAGGTCGTGTACACCTTCGTCGTCATCAACAGCGGTCAGTGCAGGGTGACGGAGAGACTTGTTGCGCCTCGGCTCCTGCCCTCATAAATTCCCCGTCACGGAACCTCCGCGGACTGGGAGTGACCGTATCTCCGTCTGGTCTGGTGTCTCTGCTCGCCTCTGTGACGTGTCCCCACCTGACGTTGCCTCCGCCCGACAGTGGTGGACGAGCCCGTGTCGGGGGCCTCGTGCTTCTGGCGCGGCGCGCACTACTCGGACGGCGACACGTGGCGCCACTCGTGCAACACGTGCCGCTGCCAGAACGGCCTGGTCACGTGCACCAAGTTGTGGTGCGGCGCCGGCAACTGCATCGAGTCCGTCAACGACGTGCTGACGCTGTCCGAGTGCGGCCCGAGCCAGGTGAGCGGTCGCCGCGCGTCCAGCCCGGGTGCGGTCGCCGGCCGTCGCGGCCGCCGCGCCGCCGCCGTAAATATTCATGAGCGAGCTATTATGTCCTCTGCAGCGAGCAGCGGCCGCCGCGCCGTCCGGCCGGCCCGCTGTCGCTTGCACCGGCCTGCTCCGCGTTCGTCGCCGCCCGTCGCCGTCGCCCCATAACTGACGGGCGCCCCCCGGCAGGTGTGCGTGCCGGCGCCGAGCGAGTCGTGCCTGTCGCCGCCGTGCCCGCCGCTCGGCGAGTGCCGCAAGCTGGGCGTCGGCAAGACGGTGGGGCCGCCCATCAGCCCGGCGCCGACCAGCTGCTGGCCGAACCAGGCCTACCTGAGCACGTCGTGCGCGCGGCTGCGGGCGCACCTCGACCCCGGCAGGCTGCCGGCCGGCGCCTCGGTCGAGTCGGTGTGCGGCCAGCTGCGCCGGCTGCTGGTCGACCGGCTGGCGGCTTCGCTCAGTGACGAGGCGCTCGTCGTCATGTGTGACCTGGCCGAGGGCGAGCGTCACGTGCTGGTCGTCACACTGGTGAGTGTCACGGCGTCGCGCCCGACGGTGTGGCGCTGGACGCAGTGGCGGTTGTCACTGGAGTCGGGGGGGGGGGGGGTGTCAGTATGGAGGGTGTGTTGGTACGTGTTGGACGGTGTCACGGGGTACGGTGCCCCGCCGCGCCGCGCCGCCGCCGGCCGCGGCGGCAGAGCCGGCAGCCGCAGCGGGCAGAAGGGACACACGGGGCCGGGGGCGTGTTCCGAGAGGTGTCGTCCTGTTCGGGGGCTGGGCCTCGGCCCTGTGCATCCTGCCGTGACGGTGGAGGGGTGTGGCCGGAGACGGAATCGTTCAGTTGTGGGCTGTAGAAGCTGGATGACATTGACTCCGCCTGCAGTGTAACGTGCTGTTCGGAACTGTGCCCGGCGGCGCGTTCATTGGTGGCGAACTGGTTTGACGCAACGTTTTTTCGTGATTAGCTGCGAATTCCGCGCGTCGTGGACGCAGTCAGCTGAATGGCGTTGCACGGGGATAAGTCATTGTCTTCGAGGCGAGATTGCATGATAGCGTTGAGCCATGTGACAACAGGCGGCAGCGGCCGACGGCCCGGTGCGGCGGCCGGCGGCTGCGGCTGGCGTGGCGCGCTCTGACCGACCTCTCCCGCCCGCAGTCGACGCCGCGCTCGGCCGAGGTGGCCGCCATCAGCCCGCTGGTGACGAAGACGGCCCAGCGGCTGGGCGAGCTGCTGAGCGCGCGGCCCGCCTCGCTACCGGTGGCCGCGGCGCTCACGGAGGTGCACACGGAGACGGCGCACGGCGCCGAGCCGGCCGCCGGCGGCCCGATGCTGACCGTGGTCTGCACGCTCGTGGCTGTGCTGGTGGTGGCGGTCAGCCTGCTGCTGCTGGCCTGGCAGCAGCGGCGCCGCGCGCGACGCCTGCGTGAGGACGCCCTCCGCAAGGAGGAGAACTGCAACAACGTGCAGAACGAGAAGAATTTGCGCCGTTACCAGAACCGGCTGGACGGCGGCGACGAAGCGGAGTGCCGCGCCGGCTGCACTAGCGACGCCTACCGGGACGGCTACAAACTGAAGGAGCTGGACGCGCCGGCAGGCGGCGCCGCGGCGGCGCGCCGCGACTCGCTCGACTCGGTCGAACTGCGCCGCGACTCGCCGCGGCGCGGAGAAGCCGGTGCACTACAAGCCGGTGAACGTGAACAATTTGGCGCCGCCGCGGGGCGCCGGCCCCTCCAAGGAGATCACCAAGGAGATTCTGCGCGGCTCAGCGCAGCGCCAGTCGGCGCTGAGCAGGACGCTGGGCGACGAGACGCCCGAGCTGCACGAGGTGTTAGTGTGATCGGCGCCGCCGCCCGCGCGCCTCACTGCTGGAGTAGTGCAATGCCCGGGCGCGCCGCCGCGTCTTGTTTGCGTTGGTCGTTTTGGAAATCGGTTTACGAGCTTAATGGATAGCGATGTATATTTTATTTGTTGACGACAATTACCGGCCTGGTTTATGTGGAAACGGAAACTGCGAGCTGGCTCCTTTCGGTTCGTGCGTTCTGTGACCGATCCAATCTCAGTTTGTTCGGTTTATTCGAATGTCGGCATATCTGCGCGGGGTAAGCGGTAGCTGGGGGAGATGTGACCAAGCGCTGGGTCCGGGCGCACCTGCGCTGGGCCGGTGCGCTAAGCTGTGATGATTTTATACGCATTTCACACTCGTGCGACATATATATCTCATTCGCCATCAATGTAACGTATATGATAGACTCTCGCGCGGACCATGGTTCGCGCCGATTCTCACTCGCGTTGCCATACTCGTGTTCTCGGTGTCTGTGCGCATGTGATCTCGGGAGGATCGTTGTGAGGGACGGGCAGGCAGGCGGAGGGGCCTGGGGGGCGACGATTCCGCTGACCAGGGCCTCGGTGTCGTCTCCGGCGAGGTCGGCCTCACGCAGTGGGCGCCGGTGCGACCGTCACCCCTCCGGAAGGTCGTGATCTCTCGCCCATGCGACAAAGGCGAGATCCCTCCCCTCTGAGCAGGGTTCCGGGGGGGGGGGGTTCCCGGCTGCACCGGATCGGCTGCTGCCGCCCCGCCTGGAGCCGGCCAGCTGCCCCTACCCCGGGGATACTCTGGCCGCTCCTCGGAGTGCTGGTGACTGGCAGCGCGGACCGCTGCTGTTGCCGCTGCTGCTGTTGCTGCTGGCCAGAGCTGACGTCGCGGCAGCCTTGATGCGCAAGTCATCAGTGCTGTAACTATTTAATACTGGTGTCATTGTCTTGTAAGCTGTGTGTTCGCTGTACAGAACAAATACATTCGTGAATTAGTATTACGTGCGTTGTGTACTTTCGTTCATTCTGTGGCGTCCTCGGGTGATTACAGTCTGGCAGAACCAAAATTGACTACTGCATGCCATAGATGCAAACCGAAACGATGAACAACTGAATGACATATAAGCTGTAAATAGTGTGTCGACTATGACGTCTATTGTGTGATCGTGCTTATTTCGGTGTTTCGATGCCCAGGCATGGTTCCCCTCATGAAAACAGCTCTGCTACGCGAGACAACTATCCCAGCAGTGAGGAAAAATTCAAGGACAATATGACGTGCGTAGTGCGCTTTTCCCCAGTCTGTGGCCTACTCGGGGGAATACAGTTTGACGGAATCAAACCAGAGCAGAACGCTGTTCTTTGATGTCTCGGATTTCCCCTGGAGTGCTGCACAAAAAAAAAATGTTTCCCATGAAAAACCTGTGCTCCCACTGGTGATAAGTCTAAACCAGAGGCTGTCACCGGATGCTCCTTGAGCGAATACCTCTACGGAGAGGACGCTGGCACTGAACGTGCCGGTGCTCGCCGAGTGTTCCCCGTCCTCGTAACATGACTATCCAGGGTACCGCTGCTCTCCGGGGTTCCCAGTCCCCCACATCATGACTGTCGGGACACCGACGTTCTTCGGGTGTTCCCAGTCGTAACACGACTATCCGGAGAGAACACCGACACTGAACCTGCCGCTCCTCTCCGGGTACTTCCAGCCCTCGATGCCCCAGTACGGATCGTAGCGAGCCAGTCGTACGTACTGGTCCTCGCGGATCGAAGCAAAGCCATAGTAAGCGACATGGGTAAAGGGGTACGGTGGTCGGCTTGAGTAGATGATCTTGTTGATGCCGTCCAAGACGAAAACTATGCCGCCAGAGTACATCACGGAGAACGTTTTAAAGGTGGACGAGCTGGGACCCAATGGCACGCTGCCAATACCGGTGGTTGTCTCCTTTGCCTGGCCGTTGACCTTGCGCAGGGTGGTCAGATGAATCATGTTGCTGGTGGTGCCGATCACAACCAGCAAGTCATCAGCGTAAGCCTGCAGGGTTTGCTTGAAGACGACCACGCAGAAGGCGCTGATCATGCAGTCGAACTTGAGGACAGTGCTGGCAGCGGTTCCGGCAGCTGGGCGAAGGAGGACGGCGTTCGGCTCCAGGTGGAACACGGGGTCCGGTCCGAACGCGCCGTCCTCCGTCAGCCACGAGTCGGCCAGCCCCTCGCGCCACCGCCACTCGCCGACGTTGCCGCTGAGCGTGGACATGGAGGCGAACCGGGGCGGTCCGACCAGCAGCGGCGCGCTCAGCACCGAGGCGCCGTCCAGCTCGAACTCCAGCCGGCCGTCGCACCAGGAGACGACGCTGGTCTGCAGCAGGCTGTCGCCGACCGGCGGGCCGCCGACGACGCCCGCGCCGTCGGACAGCGGCGCGCCGCCGACGCCGAGCTGCCGCCACGAGACCGTGGCGCCGCTGAAGATGATCAGCACCTCCTCGTGGCTGTGCGAGAGCCACGCCGAGCGCAGCGAGACGCGTGCCTCGCCGACGAAGCGGGCGGCGAACTCGAGCCGGCACCGGCCGGCGCCGACCACCTGCTTATGCAGCTGGAAGTACTCGCCGCCGCCGTCCGTGATCCACGTCTGCTGGGCGGGCAGCGCCAGGCTATCGTGCGGCGGCCAGAAGCGCGTCCAGTCGGCCTGGCAGAGCGCGTCGCGGCACGTCCACGTGCCGTCGCGCGGCCACAGCCGGCCGCACTGCTCGGCCGCCGCGCACGAGCCGTTGACGCCGGCGGCCAGGCAGCCGGCGCCGCAGAGGCCCGCGTCGGCGCAGACGGCGAGCCCGCCCGACTCGACCTCGTCGCCGGCGGCCGCCGCGCGGTCGTAGTGGTCGACGCCGGCGTGCGGCTGCAGGCTCCAGGCGGCCAGGTCGGCGCAGACAGGCTGCGCGAACAGGCGGCAGCGCGGCCCGCCCGGCGCCGCGCGCTCCACGTCGAACGCGGCGCAGTCGACGGCGGCGCAGCGCGCCAGGCACTGCAGCGGCCCGCCGGCGGTCTCCAGCAGAGGCGGCTGCCCGGCCAGCGCCCTGTCGTGCCGGCGCCGGCCCAGGGCGAGCAGCGCCCGCGGCGCCGGCCGGCCGCCGCCGCAGCTCAGCAGCAGGACGATCAGAACCGAGGCCAGACGGGCCGACTCCATCCTCTGTGGTCGACTGAGCGGCGCCGTGTCCGCGCGCTCTCAAGTACCAGCCGCACGGGATCGATACAGGGCGATGAATTTGTCACCGGCGCAGACATCAAACCACGGGTAATGCCAGGCTTCCACTGTCATCAGCTAGACACTGTCAGCTCTGGTCATGTTGTTAATGATGGTCATCAGGTTTGAATTCTGACTGCTGCAACATTAACTTTTGCTGACGGCGGCTGGGTTCATGACGTGTGCTGTCCATTGGCGCATTTGCACACTGGAAAAGCTCGACGTACGTCCGTCGTGCATTGTCGAGATCATTGTCACGAACACGACGCTAGGACACTGGAGCATGGCGAAACCATCAAGTGAACGACCCACGACAGACGAGTTACGATGATCACTGTTTGACGTGACTGCAGCAACCAGCAACATGAATGCACTGATGCAATCAACAGACAACTGTCGTGACGCAGGGACGTAGCCAGGCGGGGGTATCGGGGCCATGCCCCTGTGAGCCAAGAGGTCTACACTAGATATATAGCGATTTCGCAGGAATACGTGATAGTGATCATATATACCTTGCAAAAATGAACATTAAGTTTTCCTGTGCATTAAACATGGGGTAAGTTACTAAAAACTGCTGCTTTTTCCTACAAATGTCGTCATATACCGGAGGCATATGACAAAAATCTGACATTTGGCACCTCCCTGAGGAAAATCCTGACTAAGTGTCTGCCATGGCGAGAAATGTGGCCGAGCGTTTTTAACATTTCCCTTTCACCCACTGCACCGCTGCCTGCCGGCTGTGCGAGCTAACACAACATCATCAACAACAACATTCATTGCACCACGATAATAGCGATATTTCCGGCGGAACCGAAGTGCCTTTGAAGAGGAGCTCTTAATCAAAATCTTAACCCAGTGACGTGTTTAGGGCGTGAACTGATGACGGGCTATCAGAGGGAACCCGCTTCACCGCACCGGAGACCGAGAAAGAGAAAAAAGAAGGCAGAAGACACAGAGAGACTAAGATAAAGAGGAGGAGAGTGGAGGAAGAAAAAGGAGAGCGAAGGAAAGAGAGAGAAGGAAAGGGGGGAAGAATTTGCAAAACCAAAACAATATCTGCTGCATTTGCATACCCATATGAAGCAGGGTATCAATATCCCATTGTAAATCATGAGCTTTACATGTTTAGTCGTCCGGGAAGAAAATAGGCTCTTGATGATCATGTGGAGTGGTGGGATGCTTGCGATTCGTGGGAGCAAGCCGAAGTCGCTTCACGGCCTTTGAGCTGGACATCGTTAATTCCATATTATTTTTTCCTCCCACCTTTTTCCCGTCTTTCATCGTCCGGCTGACCCATCACCACACGTCCCCGAGCTGACATCGGTAGCAGCTCAGCAAGTGATCGGCAGTCGGTATTCCGACTCGCTCCCGTGGGCACTCGCTTAAGGCACTCCCCAAGGCGCATTCCTTTTCCTAACTCATCGTTCCCGCCCGTGTTCGTTCATGGCTACGCTCTAACACGCACTCAGTGCGCGTCAGACTAGGAAAGGTCTTTTATTCTTTCCCGCCGTCCATGTGCGCAGTTCAGAGGTACTCTGAAACAAATCGTTGTCCTCTCCCCGCATGGTTGCTTTGAGGCAAGGTGGTAGCCGCCACTGTGAATTGGCTGGATTACAACTGCGTCGTTTTTCGCCGTTTAAAGGGTCGTTTTCGTCGTTTCCACGTCAGTCACGTTTCTGTTGGCTGTTGGGCTGGACGGAGGATTAGTGAGAGAAATTTGGCTTTCGAATCCAGGCACCATTTTAGTCTGATCTGGTTTGAGGCTAGGGCTGGTTCCTTAGGTGACTGCGATAGGGGAGAGTTATAATTTCTTTGCACGTCACCGCATGTTCTGGCAGGAGCGCGAGCAGGATTTTTTTTCGGGGGGGGGGAGTGAAGGATATGAGAGCGGGCCCTCTTTCCCTCCTACACCTGAAGTTCTCGGATTTCAGTCACTATTTCGTCACACCCTCTTCCCCCCAAAAAACAAAGTTTGTCGGTGGTCTATTGCGCTCTGCTCAGCAGATTGTCCCAAACAGTAACGTAAAAAATACTGTAAGTGATGTGCCTCATCCCACCAACTCAGGTAAACTTGGCCATCTAACAGACCTATCCTCCGGCAAGGGACGGCAATGGGGGGGGGGGGGCACGGGGCCGTTGCCTCTCCCGACTTTGCGGAACTTAAGCATGGATCCTGTGGCCAATGGGTGGCAAATGAACGAAAACGCCTCTCCTCCCAACTTCTCCAAAGTCCCCGCCCTTCTGTCTCCTGGTCTGCAGACCCCTGGCGTCTGGGCTTTTGACCTCCGATCACCTGGCTTGCGGGCATCGGGCATCCGGCAGTGGGCTCTGGTTTACCGATCCCTGCTCGAGCCCCTGACAAATGGGCCCAGTCCCACGGGACTACCTGGCCCCTAACCGAAGGACTCCCTGGGTTCAGGGTTCCCTTTTTCCGCGGCCTCTCTCCGCATGCCGGCCCGTAGCTCCGGGCCAAATTTTGATTTACATTACGGGCCTCTACCTACTGATCCCTCTGGCTTGTGGGCCATGACTTGCGAGCGCCTTATCTACAAGTTCCTCTGATCAACGGCCACCCTGATATGCGAGCACTTGACGTACGGGGCCCTCTAACTATGGGGTCCTGGCCTTCTGGTCCCAGCCACGGACCCCAACCAACGAGCCCCTAGCCTACGGACCCCCAGCATGCGGGTCTGTCTGGCATACCGGCCCCTGGCCGAGGGGCCTCTGCGTTTAATTACGGGCCCTTGGCCCCCAGGTTCCTAACTAATGGCCTCTGGCCCTTGATCTCGGTTCCCAACCAACAACCCCTTGGCTTACGGACCCCAGGCCCACGACTCACTGAACTACGGGTTCTTCTGGCTTGCGGCTCATTTGGCTTGTAGCCCATGGTCTGCGGGGCCCTCTTGCATACGGGCCCGTACCCTATGAGCAACTAGTTGGGCCCCTAACCAACGTGCCCCCTGGCTTATGGGCCTTTGGCCCACGGACTCCTCTCGTATGAGGTCCCTGGGTTACGGCCCTCTAACCAACTCATGCACGTAGCCAAGATTTTCCTCGGGGAGTGGAAGCGGTGGCCAAGCCAGATGTCATATTTCGTCTTATGCCACTGGCATATGACGAAATTTGCAAGAAAAACAGCAATTTGGTATAACGGACCCCATATTTAACCCATAAAAATGCATATAATATTTGGTTTTGCATTTAAGATCACTATTCCGTTTTCCTGCAAAATCGTGATATATCTAGTGCAGACCGCTTGGGTCGGGGTTATGGCCCCATGCCCCCCCCCCCCGGCTATCCCCTTGAACCAACTGGTCCTTTGGCATAAATCTAGGTAAGCCATCCGCCAAAACTGACCTCAGTGTCAAAAGGCAAGGTCAAAACGAGCGTTGAAAACTTACGCACCTTTTTACGAGTCGGTGGCGCCATCTATCACTAACTAATGCGCACCAACAGAAAGAGCACATAAAAATCTAGGAAAGCCATCCCCCACATTGAACTTCGGGTAAAACGCCAAGGTCAAAACAAGAGTAGAAAATTTAAGTACCTTTTTACCAATACGTAGAGCCACCTACCACCATGTGATGGACACCAATAGATAGAACACATAAAAATGTGAGTGGCATCCGTCGAAATTAAGCTCAAGGTCAAAGGTCAAGGGGACATTGAACGTTGAAAACCTACTGCCTTTTTACGAGTAGGTGGTTTCATCTACGACTAAGTGATGCGCACCAATAGATAGAATGCATGAAAATCTAGATGAACCATCCACCTAAATTGACAAAGTTCAAGGTCAAAACAAGCGTTTAAAGCTTTTTACAAGTGGCTGGCGTTCAATACTACTAGACCATGGGTACAAATAGATTTGAAAAGTAGACATATCATCTGTCAAAATTAACCTCAAGGTCAAAGGTCAGGGTCGAAACGAATGGTGAAAATTTATGTACCTTTTTATGCGAAAGTGGTATCACCTATCACTGAATGATGGGCCTCAATAGATACAGCACTGAAAGGTTTAGATGGGTCATCCGACGTAGTTAACCTCAAGGTCAAACAAGGATATCAAAACGATGCTTAAAAACTTACGTACCTTTTAAAGAGTAGCTGGCGCTTGCTACCACCAAGTGATGGACCGCAATAGATGTAGCACAATAAAATCTAGGTGGGTGGTGATCGGGGACGTAGCCAAAGGGGGCCATGGGGGCCATGGCCCCTCTGAGCCAAGCGGTCTACACTAGATACATGGCGATTTCGTATGAATACGTAATAGTGATCATATACATCTTGCAAAAACAAACATTATTAGTTTTTCTATGCATTGAATATGGGACAATTTGTCTAAAATTATTGTATTTTCTTGTAAATTTCGTCATATTCCTGTCGCATATGACAAAATTTGACATTTGGCCCCATACCCTGAGGAAAATCCTGGCAACACGCCTGGTGGTGATCGACTGTCTTCTACGAAAAATTTACCGGAATCCGGACACCAGAGGCATTAAGATAGGAAATAAGGGATTCAAACTGTCGTGTTATGCTGATGACACATTGTGCATGCTTGATGGCTCAGAGGATGGCTGTGGAGAATTATTTCACGACTTGGGTGTTTTTGCTAAATTTTCTGGTCTCGCTCCCAACATCAGCAAGACAAAAGCAACGTGGGTAGGGAAACATAGGGATATGGATCATATGAGCACAGAATCCCCCATCAACTGGGTGACTTGGATGAAAGTTCTTGGGACAATTTTTGAAAACGAAGATGAAAAAACAAAAAGTGAAATGAACTTCTGGTCCAAGGAAAAAGAGTTACAGGCAATGGTAAAAAGCTGGTCGAAGCGCAAGCTGTCATTGCTAGGCAAAAATCACCATTGTTAGGTCACATTTGCTCCCGAGCTCACGCATTTTTCCCGGTGTCGACCAACCCCAGCGCAAGCTACACTGAACGCTTGAATTCTTTACTGTTCAAGTTTCTCTGGAACGGGAAGACAGAGCGGATTAAGCGTAAAAGCTTGATACGAAAGGTGAAATGCGGTGGTTTGGATATGACTGACATAATGTTGTTTATTAATTCATTGAAGATAACTTGGGCCAGGCGCGAGCTCACGTCAACCCATAGTTGGGTACAAGTCTTTGAAGGAAATGTAAGAAACGGCCAGTGCATTTGGAAAAGAAATCGTGCTTCCCTTATAACGCTTTCAGAAAATGTTAGCGGTTACTCCTGGCAGGATGTTTTAAAAGCATTTAGTGACTTCTCCGGTGCATACGAGATATTGCCAGATAGCTGGAATACGTGCCTGCTGTGGGGGGCTACACACTAACTACCTTTGTTTCCTTCGCGCCAGTCGCCATCTTGGGCTAATGGTTCCAGGACGCACGGATATTGAGCTATTGAGTAAATGGTCTTTTTCGTCGTGCTGATCTAAGGTAAGAGGTCTAAGAATGATTAAATTTAGACGCGTTTTTGCATCATTAATTTTTCTTTGTATTTTGCTGTGAAGAGCAATGATAGAAGACAAGTTGGGCAGGCAAGTTTTCGCAATTTTGGGCTATTTAGTATCTACGTCATGACGTTTCCAAATTTAGGTTTGGGTAAGACGGACCACTAGTGGTCCGTCTTCCGTGGTGGTCCATTTTACCCCACAGATACAAAACCTCGCTAAACACTGTGACTTGTTTAAAGTACCTATGTATCTACAAATTTCATAAGCTAATTTTTTAATATTTTTGCAGATGCCGCACAGTACGAGCGTAAAACCGATCGTGGAAGTTGGGACGAGGAGAAATGGCGTTAGCCATTGAAGCTGTGAAATCAAAATCGATGGGTTTTTTGAAAGCTGCCAAGCATTCAGCGTCCCCAAGACAACCCTGAAGCGAAGGGTGAAAAATCAGAACGAATGTGCCAAGGGGACTGATAAGCTGTTAGGCTCCAGGATGACTGTGTTTAGCCCAGCTCAGGAGAAGGAGCTGAAACCACATCCTTATGATGGAGAGAAGTTTTCGGATTAGCAACCAAGACGTGCGATACCTGGCCTTTATATGGCGGAAAAGAATAACATAACTCACAACTTCAACAAGGAGAGCGGTCTCGCCGGAAAAGACTGGTTGGCCGGATTCCAGCGCAGGCATCCGAGGTGGCGCTTCGTGTGCCTGAGGCGACATCGGCAGCCCGTGCCAGGGCATTTAATCGAGTGAACGTGGGGAGTTTTTTGATCTTCTAGAGCATGAGATGGACATAACAAAGTTTCCGGCTCACCGCATCTTCAACTGTGACGAGGCGGGGCTGACGACTGTCCAGACAAAGTCGACCAAGTCTTCGCACGCAAAGGGAAGTCTCAGGTCGGCACCCTGACCTCAGCGGAACGTGGTATCCTCACAACGGCCGTGGTCTGTATGGCTGCAGGAGGCAACTACATCCCACCGTTTCTGATCTTCCCACGGGTTCGGATGAAACCTGAATTGCTGGATGGCTGTCCACCTGGAACCGGACACGCCTGCCATCCGTCGGGCTGGATGCAGACCGACATTTTTACCCAGTGGTTCCGCCATTTCTTAAGCCATGCTAAACCTTCCGAGGAGGATCCGGTTCTCCTATCCTGGACGGTCACGTGACCCACACGAAGAACCTGGATGTCATCGAGCTGGCTAGAGCGAACTACGTGACCATGATCGTGCTGCCCCCGCACTGCACGCACAAGATGCAGCCTCTGGATGTGAGCTTCATGCTTCCACTGAACACATTCTATGGCCAAGCAGTGGAGAAATGGCTCAGAAATAACCCCGGCAAGTGGTGACTGTTTACCAGGTTGGCCAGTTGTTCGAGAGGCCTATTCCGGGCTGCAGTTCCAACGACTGCCATCAACGCATTCCGCCGGACTGGCATCTTCCCGTGCAACCGTGACGTCTTCGGGGAGGAAGATTTCGCTGCGGCAGAAGTCACGAGAGACTGGATGAGGACGTCGTCCAGCGACTGCCTTAACCGTTCAGCAGCCGCGCAGCCAACCCCTGCTGCTGGTCCATCAAGGCTTCGCCAGCTCGGCAGCCGCGCAGACAAGCCCCTGCTGCTGGTCCAGCAACGGCTTCAACCAGCTCGGGCAGCCGCACAGCCAGCTCCCTGCTGCTGTCCAGTAACGATTTCGCCAGCTCGGGCAGACGCATCACCAGCTCCCTACATCTGGGCAGAAGACTCATCCAGTAAAGATGAACCCTTGCCAGCAACAGCCACGAGGGTCTCGCTTCTCACCTCATCACATCATCCCGGTTCCGGAGCATCCCGCCAAGCGCAGAACGGCAAAACGAAGAGGCGTCGCATAACGGGAGCATGTGCAGTGCTAACAAGCTCTCCGCACAAAGATGCTGCAAGAAGAAAAGAACAGGCCAAGGCGCCCACGAAAAGAGGAAAGCACACAGCAAAGAAAAGAAATCCAAAAGAACCGTAAGCCTAAAGTACGCGACCATGTCTTATCAAGTGACGAGGATGAAGATCCTGACACACTCTGTCTTTACTGCAATGACAGCTTCACGCGTTCTATGAGGAGGGATAGGTGCGCTGCAGCGTTTGAAAAATGGGCGCATGATATGTGTGCGGGAATCGGGGAGGAAGATGAGTGGTTCGCGTGTGAACTATGCGTCTAAGTGCTGAGCTGACATGCATTTTATACCAAACATAGTTCACACGCACCTTGTTTGTTTTTAGTTCATTTTCTATCACATCTGAGTACGAATAAACGTTTATTGTGTTATTTTATCGCTCTTTTTCCTTTGGTTTACAAGGTATAGAAGTTATACAAACATAAATGGATAGCAGCACTGCTGGATAAGACGGACCACTTGTGGTCCATCTTCCCGTTTTCTTGTCGCTGATTTTGACTCGTCCTCCTTTAAGAGCAAGCACCACCTAAATTCTTGATTTCAAATCCAGCGTCTGCACGTATCAAAGAGGAAAGAATCACTTCGAAGACTTGAACAATGTGAGGTTGGATAGCATGGTAGCGAGAAATGTGACTTCAAACCTTAGCTGGTCCGTCTTACCCCACCTTCCCCTACTCAGATGTGACAAAATTCAAGACAAGCTGCATATGTTCCTGGGATAGAAAGGGTCTTAGATATTTCAACGATGTTTTGGATGAAGGTGGGAGGGTTACGACGTACGAGAACATTAAGGAAACGTACGTTCTCTGCGGAATAAGTTTTGATTATTCTGCGTTGGTTAACAGTATGCGAGCACAATGGAAAAGCGGACCAAAAACTAAAAGCCAAGCCCCAGTCATACACCCCGTCATTCGCAAACTCTTGCAAGAAACGACCGGCGCGAAAGATATCTATGAGTTTCTTCTTATGCACAAACATCAAAATTACACGCATTTTTGGGAAAAGTCACGGGAGGAGCAACATCAACACAGTGAGACAGAGTAGCCAAACGAATACAAAAGTGTAGTTGAGGCGTCTTGTTTCTCTTTATACCGAGCATTACATCGTAAAATAGTCACGAATACTCATGTAATGAAGTCGATGCTGAAAAAATTTGGGATTACCGATTACGACATTTGCCCCCGGTGCAGATCAGTCTCAGAGACTTCGACATAAATTCTGGAGTTGTCAACACGTTCAGGAGTCATGGATTGCCGTCAGTACTTGGCTAGTTGAAATGGAAATGGATCATTCGAATATGTGTAACGAGGATATCATGCTTGGCCTTGGGTATACACAGCTGGTTAATCATGTTGTTTTTCTGATCGAATTCATCATCTCGAAAAGTACAAGTTTATGTTTAGAAGAGGCTGAACAAAAGTTGAAACCTGATATTAAAACAGAATACTTGATAGCTTCGTTACTGAGCGCAGAACGCAAATGGATCAAAAAGTGGTCTAACTTAAATGATGTGTAGATACTCTTGTTAGTTGGTGGTTGTGTAGTTCACGGTGAGAGGCGAATGTGTATGACATCGTGTTTGTATGTATGAGTGTGAGTATGAGATGCATGAGTATGCAGTAGCATGAGAGGTGTGAATGTAATGTAATTAGTGATGTGTGTCAGTGAGGTAACAAACTAGCCCTTAGGTGGGAACAAACATTAAAAAAATCTTGGTGGGTCGTCCGCCGAAATTGACCACAAGGTCAAATATCAAGATGAAAACAAGCGTTGAAAAATTACGTCCCTTCTACGAGTAGGTGGAGCCACCTATCTCTAAGCCAGCCACTCGTGAAAAGATATGCAAGTTTTTAACGCCCGTTTTTACCTTGATTTTCGATCCTGAGGTCAACTTCGGTGGATGACTCACCTTGATTTTCATGTGCCCTGTCTATTAATGCCCATCACTTAATGGTAGGTGGCGCCACCTACTGATAAAACGGCGCGTAAATTTTCAACACTCGTTTTGACGTTAAGCTGTGACCTTGAGGCCAATTTCAAATGGCTCACTTAAATTTTTATGTGCTCTATCTGTCGGTGCGCATCACATAGTGACTGGTGGCGCCACCTACTGGTAAAAAGGTATGTTGGCTTTCAACGCTCGAATTCACCTTGGCGTTTGACCTTAGGGCCAATTTCGGCGGATGAATCACCTATACTTGTATGTGCTACATCTGCTGCAGTCCATCACTTCGTTGCAGCAAACGCCAGTTACTCGTAAAAAGGTACGTAACTTTTCAACGCTAGTTCTGACCTTGACCTTTGAACGTGAAGTCAATTTCGGCGGATAGCCTACCTAAACTTTTTTGTGCCGTATCTGTCGGGACCCATCACTCAGTGGCAGACAGCGCCATCTCATCGCGAAAAGACATGAAAAATTTCAGCGCTCGTTTTGACCTTGACCTTTGACCCTGAGGTCAATTTCGGCGAATGATCTACCTGTATTTTTACGTTTTGTATCTATTTGTGCCCATCACGTAGTGGTAGTGGACGCCAGCTGCTCGTAAAAAGACACGTAATCTTACAGTGTTTGTTTTGAACTTGACCTTTGACCTTTAGGTCAATTCTCGCAGATGATTCACACAGATTCTAAGTTGTTCTATTTATTGTTGCCCATCACTTGAAGGTATGTGGCGCCCCCTATTCGTAAAAGGGCACATAAGTATAGAACGCTTCATTTGACCTTGACCTTTGTATCTTTGACCTTAGATGAAAAGGGGTCTCGCATTCATAATTCATGGATGCTATATGACTTATCAACATGTTTTCGTCGAAATATATTATCGTTCGTGATTTCGTTTTCGTTTTCGTTGCTAACTTCACGGACCTGCGTTTTCCGACTCCGTACGCAGTCCAACGATAGTCCAGTGTCCCCGCCATCGCCACCGCCGCAGTGTTAAGCGGCCTTGACCGACAATGGTCGCTACACACTGTCACTGTCACTGGGCAGTGGCCTCAAGGTAATTGGTATAAGGTGACAAGTTAGCCACCATTCCTGAAAAAACGCGTTATTTGCTCACCTCAGACTGGGTACACCAGCCTTCAGCTGCACGGGTTCACAATAAGGCTCGGTGGCACGTCAGAACGTCCCGTCGGGTCTTCACATTTATCTCTCACGTACCTGACCTAAGTTATCTGGCAAAAGTCACCGTGAACGAAGACACTTCCATAATCATGACGGATCTTTGAACTATGTCCAATATTTCCTCTTAGCTTGGCAAAATGGTGCGTGATTCTGCCCAAAATGTGCAACACAGACTGCAGTCTCATAATGAGAACAATGGCGTCGCGGCGCGCTGAGCGCCAACAGCCATCGGAACGCAAACAGCTAATGATTCCCCCAAAACCAGCTCAGAACTAGCGGAAAACCATGATACCATTGTCAGCTCATGGCATCGACTCAATTATTTGTTGTTTGTTAACCCGGTAATGGGGTGCTTTTGCATTGTCTTCGTCAAACCGGAAACGCTTGGTTAGTATGACATTTCTGTCCACCGAGTTTTTCGGGTAGTTTCAGGCTAGTTTTGTCCTACTTTGGTAAGTTTTTGATCAGTTTTGGAGAATGATTCCCTTGACTGTCGTCTGTAACCAAGCAAACAAAAAACTTATACTGTGATGAACCCTAACGCTTCGTAAGTTTGTCAGGAAGTAGTCCAATCACAAAAGGGAATGAAGAGACAATGAAGCAGTCTACAGCCGGAGACGACTAATTGCATGCCAGTGACAATGGCCTAAGATTTAGCGTGCTGCCGGTGAAAAAAGCCGTAAAGCCGATTAACATCAAAGGCAACCCGTATCGTGATCTTTGCTATGTTCGGTAGGATGGAAACGTGCCGAAAACTACAAACGTCCGCAGATTTCGCTGGTCTCAGAATCCGATGGCTGGGGATATATGAACTCAGGCTGGGATATATGAATCAGGTTCACGACGTGTGCTGGGAAGCATCGCAGGGCCTAGCTGGGCCGGGACACACCCCACGTCCAACCCCAAGTTAGCCCAGTCACCTGCCCGTGCTCGAGGTGCATACGAGCCCGGAACGCACAAGGCACTGGATGTTTCGTTCTGTACATTTTGCACGTGGCTGAAATCAATCGAGAACCAAGTTTGGATTGAGAATGCATTTATCCCTTCTTGACTGGAGATATCCAAAGGTTTCTGAAAGGGTTCTGCATAGGATTCAGGCTGTTTCTGTCCATTCACTACAATATATACCACTACCATTGGCTGAATGTTAATACATCTGTACATTGGGAGCCCAAGCACTCCCATTCCACCCACCGCCAGGATCTCCAGCCACTGAATTCGAGTTAGACGTCTCGCAGAAACTACAGCGGCTTAGCGCTGCTGGGTCCGCCGCGCACTAGCCTCCGTCCTGCTTCCGTGCCGGGCGTCCCAGCGCAGCTCTCCAGAGGACAGCCGGCGGCGGCCGACGCTGCCCGTCCCGCGCCCGCCAAGGTCAGGAGCGCAGCGGCACGCGGCCCGCGGCGGGCGGGGCAGTGGCAGCCGCCGGCCGAAACAGGACGCCACTGTGCGAGGGGAAGAGAATTCTGTGAACCATGCGCTGGACGTGGGTTACCTGTGTGTGCGGTGAGTTCTTCGGGATTCGTGTTTGGTCGGTGAGAGGCCTGCGTGTGAAGGAATGGAGATCAGGCGGGGATGGGTTGGTGCTGGTGATGCTCGACGTGTGCCTGGGAATTTTGTTTGCACTGGCACGGCCCAGCCGTTGTCAACATTGCGAGCCGAAGGGAGCTGTGCTTTCGTTTGTGCACATACCTGTTTGTAGGGGCGTCGTCTCCATCATTTGGTGCATATTATGGACATTATGGAACGTCCATTGAAGTTAACATCGTATTAGCATTCGTATGCAAATTCGGGTTCCAATCAAACTTCGTTTGATGTAGAAAATAGCTAGCTGTTCAGTATTCTGGAATCTATTTTGCGATGGTTTTAACTGTTTGACCCCTGGGAACCACAGGCAGTCCTTCATGATATTTCCATTACAAACAGTAGGGTGAAGAAGTCGTGAACTCTTCTGGGCATTGCACTCCTCTTCAACACTTATTGCTTACTTGAATAACGTACATAATCTTGTGCCGCAGGCATTTTAAATCTCATTTGTCTCTCTTAACCACCCCTTTTCAAGGATTTTGGGAAACACTTGTATCTTAGAACTGGCGTTAATGTCTATTTTATCCACAATGCACTGATACACTATAAAAGCCATTCGCCAAATCACTTGATTGAAAATATGGTCTATTTGGCACCAGCAACGCACCCAGAGTTTTCTTAAGTGGAGGAAAGGGCTGGACCTTCGACCGAAAGGACCTTTAACTTCACGGAACCGCTTCTTTCGACAGCATGAATTGCGTTTGCTCCGCGACCAGCCACCAACCTGGGATTTTCCCAAGTGGGAGGGGAGGGATTAGGTTTTCGGCTGGGGCGGGGACTCCAGTTTCTTGCAGCTACCTGCATTGCCTTTGTTTTTCGTAGCCGCAAGGCACGGAAGAAGATTTGAGTAGGTGGAAATCAATGCTGCAGTGGTTTCTTTACAGGCGTGCAAGGGTCTCTTGAGGACAGCCTGGGGGTTTTTGACAGGACCACCTCTACAGGCCCGCAGAGGCCTCTCTTCAGAACGGTGGAGGGTCCTGTAATAGGCCACCGTCCTTCTGCCGGCGCTGTCTTGCAGAGCCGGCAGCAGGAAGCCCGTTTAGAAACCAGTAATAGGCCATCTAAAGGCCCGTAGGCGGGCCCTTTACAGATAAGCATACCTTTATGAGCCAACAGGCCTCGCGTCTTGGACCTGTGTGGGTCCTTTACGGGCCGTCAAGGGACCTGTCTACGGGTCCATGGGTGGGCTTTTTACAAGCTAGCAGAGGGACCCTCTGTGGGCAAACAGGGAACCCTTTATGAGCCGGCAAGAAGTCCCGTTATAGTGCCCTGTACATGTACTTAGGAGGCCAACTGCAGGGCGACACAGGGCCCCGTTACAGGCTGGTGCTCCTTAGCTAAAAAAGCAGAAAGGGCCCGTAATAATGGCACTTCCTTCCCGAGTGGCCTCAATGAAGAGAAGTCAGGAAACTTTTTTACGGAACGCCTTTAAGGGCACCTTCCAATCGGAATCTAGGCTCCTCCACGCGCAGCGGTGAAGGGCCTCCTCATTGACGCAGGAGGGCCTTCAGCTCCGCAAGCCCCTTCTCTCTCTGGGCGCGCCTGTGTGTTTGGCACTGACACTGTGCGCAGTGCGCAGTGCTTAGACACTGACATTAGCGCTAATCCACCTGTCAGGTTACTTGCGACGTGCTTCCATGAAAGGGGTTGATCTTGTGTCCACCATGTAGAATTTGACCGGATGAAGTACACTTGACTGACTTATCCCATTTCCGAGGCGCAGCCAGGATTTTCTAAGGGAATGGGGGGGGGCAGAGCTCAGTGTGAACTGAAATCGCGCGAAAACCGCCTGCTGGGAAGACGATGTGCAATGGTTTTCACAAAAATGCTGGTGTAACGGGAGCTCGCCCCCCCCCCCTTGGCTGCGCTAGTGTCCCATTCAGAAACTTGTTTGCTTACTTTGTGTCAGTCTTGCACTGCCAGGGAGTCGTCGAAAACTCTTACCGTCCTTGAGTTTCACAAGTTTACGAGGATTTCTGCGTCAGATTAATTTGTAGGGGAAGGTGGGGTAAGACGGACCAGCTAAGGTTTGAAGTCACATTTCTCGCTACCATGCTATCCAACCTCACATTGTTTATAGTCTTCTGAATGTTGATTCTTTCCTCTTTTGATACTTGCAGACGCTGGATTTGAAATTCAAGAAATTTAGGTGGTGCTTGCTCTTAAAGGGGGACGAGTCAAAATCAGCGACAAGAAAAAACGCGGGGTAAGATGGACCACAAGTGGTCCGTCTTACCCCAGCAGTGCCTGCTATCCATTTATGTTTGTATAACTTCTATACTCTTGTAAACCAAAGGAAAAAGAGCGATAAAATAACACAATAAACGTTTATTCTGTACTCAGATATGTGATAGAAAATGAACTAAAAACAAACAAGGTGCGTGTTGATACTATCGTTTGGTATAAAATGCATGTCAGCTCAGCACTTAGACGCATAGTTCACATGCGAACCACTCATCTTCCTCCCCGATTCCCGCACACATATCATGCGCCCATTTTTTGCAAACGCTGCAGCGCTGCAGCCCATCCCTCCTCTGATACTGAGCGCGTGAAGCTGTCATTGCAGTAAAGACAGAGTGTGTCAGGATCTTCATCCTCGTCACTTGATAAGACATGGTCGCGTACTTTAGGCTTACGGTTCTTTTTGGATTTCTTTTCTTTGCTGTGTGCTTTCCTCTTTTTCGTGGGCGCCTTGGCCTGTTCTTTTTCTTCTTGCAGCATCTTTTTGTACGGAGAGCTTGTTAGCACTGCACATGCTCCCGTTATGCGACGCCTCTTCGTTTTGCCGTTCTGCGCTTGGCGGGATGCTCTCGGAACCGGGATGATGTGATGAGGTGAGACAGCGAGACCCTCGTGGCTGTTGCTTGGCAAGGGTTCATCTTTACTGGATGAGTCTTCCGCCTCAGATGTAGGAAGCTGGTGATGCGTCTGCCCTGAGCTGGCTGAAATCGTTGCTGGACTAGCAGCAGGGAGCTGGCTACGCGGCTGCCCTGAGCTGGTTGAAGCCGTTGCTGGACCAGCAGCAGGGGCTTGTCTGCGCGGCTGCCCTGAGCTGGTTGAAGCCGTTGATGGACCAGCAGCAGGGGGTTGGCTGCGCGGCTGCTCTGAACTGGTTAAGGCAGTCGCTGGACCGACGTCCTCATCCAGTCTCTTTGTGACTTCTGCCGCAGCGAAATCTTCCTCCCCGAAGACGTCACGGTTGCACGGGAAGATGCCAGTCCGGCGGAATGCGTTGATGGCAGTCGTTGGAACTGCAGCCCGGAGATAGGCCTCTCCGAACAACTGGCCAACCTGGTAAACAGTCACCACTCTGCCGGGGTTATTTCTGAGCCATTTCTCCACTGCTTGGCCATAGAATGTGTTCAGTGGAAGCATGAAGCCCACATCCAGAGGTTGCATCTTGTGCGTGCAGTGCGGGGGCAGCACGATCATGGTCACGTAGTTCGCTCTAGCCAGCTCGATGACATCCAGGTTCTTCGTGAGGGTCACGTGACCGTCCAGGATCAGGAGAACCGGATCCTCCTCGGAAGGTTTAGCATGGCTTAAGAAATGGCGGAACCAGTGGGTAAAAATGTCGGTCTGCATCCAGCCCGACGGATGGCAGGCGTGTCCGGTTCCAGGTGGACAGCCATCCAGCAATTCAGGTTTCATCCGAACCCGTGGGAAGGTCAGAAACGGTGGGATGTAGTTGCCTCCTGCAGCCATACAGACCACGGCCGTTGTGAGGATACCACGCTCCGCTGAGGTCAGGGTGCCGACCTGAGACTTCCCTTTGCGTGCGAAGACTTTGGTCGACTTTGTCTGGACAGTCGTCAGCCCCGTCTCGTCACAGTTGAAGATGCGGTGAGTCGGAAACTTTGTTATGTCCATCTCATGCTCTAGAAGATCAAAAAACTTCCCATGTTCACTCGATTAAATGCCCTGGCACGGGCTGCCGATGTCGCCTCAGGCACACGAAGCGCCACCTCCGGATGCCTGCGCTGGAATCCGGCCAACCAGTCTTTTCCGGCGAGACCGCTCTCCTTGCTGAAGTTGTGAGTTCTGTTATTCTTTTCTGCCATATGAAAGGCCAGGTATCGCACGTCTTTGGTTGTTAGTCCGAAGAAACTTGCTCTCCATCATAAGGATGTGGTTTACCAGCTCCTTCTCCTGAGCTGGGCTAAACACAGTCATCCTGGAGCCTAACAGTTTATCAGTCCCCTTGGCACATTTGTTTTGATTTTTCACCCTTCGCTTCAGGGTTGTCTTGGGGACGCTGAATACTCTGGCAGCTTTCAAAAAACCCATCGATTTTGATTTCACAGCTTCAATGGCTAACGCCATTTTCTCCTCGTCCCAACTTCCACGATCGGTTTTACACTCGTACTTGCGCGGCATCTGCAAAAATATTAAAAAATTAGCTTACTGAAATTTGTAGATACATTGGTACTTTAAACAAGTCACAGTGTTTTAGCGAGGTTTTGTATCTGTGGGGTAAAATGGACCACCACGGGGTAAGACGGACCACTAGTGGTCCGTCTTACCCCAAACCTAAATTTTGGAAACATCATGACGTAGATACTAAATAGCCCAACATTGCGAAAACTTGCCTGCCCTAACTTGTGCTTCTATCATTGCTGTTCACAGCAAAATACAAAGAAAAATTAATGATGCAAAAAACGCGTCTAAATTTAGTCATTCTTAGACCTCTTACCTTAGATCAGCGCGACGAAAAAGACCATTTTACTCAATAACTCAATATCCGTGCGTCCTGAAACCATTAGCCCAAGATGGCGACTGGCGTGAAGGAAAACAAAGGTAGTTAGTGTATAGTGTAGCAGATGGCAGCAGCGGTTCAGCCAGGAAGGCAGTTCGTCTTACCCCAGTGGGCCGTCTTACCCCACCTTCCCCTATACATGCGTCATCTTTGTCCAAACTTCCTGTTGTCCGTTTCGCTGTAGTCTGTTAGTTTCAACCAGGCGCGGATCCAAGGAGGGGGCATGGGGGCGATGGCCCTCCGTGGCCTGAGAAGAAGCCCCGCCCAGACTAAAAAGGGCCCGGAATTGGGCCCCGTTTGTGCTTCACGGGGTCTCTGTGAAACAAGCATGTGGCCAGGAATTTCCTCGGGGGAAGGACAAATGCCAAATTTTGTCGCACGTTATTGGCATATGACAAACTCAGGGGGAAAAAGGAGCAGTTGTATGTAAGTGACCTGGTGTTTAACGTGCAGGAAAAACATAATGTTTGCTTTTGCTGTATATATATATATATATATATATATATATATATATATATATATCTATTCACTATGCCACATTCCTGCGAAATCGCTAAAAATCTAGTTTAGACCGCTTGGCTCAGGGGGCGGGGATGCCATGGCCCCATCCCCTTGGCTACGTCCGTGCTGTGAAAACGTAGCGGACTCTTGATGCAGTCAGGGGCCTACGGGAGGGTTGGATGACCCCTGAGTCGTATGGAAGGTCCTGAAGTTCCCAAAGGGCCCCCTGAAACCACAACAGAGCCCCCACAAGGGCCCTGATGTGGTCTCAAAAAAAGGGCAGGCTGCTCCTTGGACCACCAGAAGGGTCACGGGGACCCTAAGACGGCCAAGATGAGGACTGAATCCCTAGGATGACATAGGGGCTCTGGAATGTCAGGAGCCCTGAATAGGTTTCACAAACCTGTGTGGAAAGCTGGATGCTCTTGATGTAATCAGAGGGCCTCGGGGAAGATTAATGGGACCCTGAAACGGCAAGATCGTGGATCGAAGGTGGATCGAAGGTGGATCGAAGGGCCCCTGAAACTCTTCGAGGCCCCCTGGGACCTCAAGAGGAGCCACGAAATAGCAAAGGGTCCATGAGACCGCTAAAAATGCCAGATAGGCCTCCGAAACTGCAAGAACTTAAGAGGGTGCATAGCACTGCACAAGGAGGCTCTGGCCATCCAGAGGGACCCCCTGAACAGGGACTCATGATTGGCCTTCTCAACCTCGAGAGGGGCCCCAGATGGGCTGCACTGGTCTTTTTGAAAACTTGAGGGGCTCTTGATGCAGTCACTGGGCCCCGGGAATGTCAGGTGGGTCCTGAGACGGCAAGATAGACCCGGACGCCGAAGACGACCCTTGAGACCCCCAAAAAGGCCGGAGGGCCTCTGCGAGACAAAGACGATAAGAGGGCTTCTGAGAAGATAAGGAGGTCCTGGACGGCCTGAGGGCCCTCGGTTGTGTTAGGCAGACACCTGACACGAAAAAGGTCCCCTATGACTGCCAGTGAGGCCCCTGATACGGCTAGAGAGACCCTAAGACTGTCAGATACACCCTACGTAACAGAGGAAGATCCCTGATACAGCCACGGAGACCGCCGGAGACACTCAGAGGGCCCATGAGACCGCACAGGAACCATAAAATCGCCAAAAGGTTTTTTGTAACTGCCAGAGGGCCCCCGAGACGGCAAAAATGTTCCCCAAAGATGACAAGAGGGGCCCCAAGGACAACAAAAAGTTCACTGAGAGTGCTAGAGAGGGGCATTTGAGAATGCTAACTAGCAGCGTCTAGCAATAGGGGCCCGTGAGACGACCAGAGGCGCCCCTGTAACTGCTAAACTGCGAAACGTCCAGAGAGCTTCTGAAATGGCCAAAGAGCATTGCCTAGGGCATTGCCAGAGGCGTCTTCGTCACGGCAGAGGGAAGCTTATAGAGAGCCCTTGTTACTGCCCTAGGAGCTCCTGAGACGACAAAAAATTTCTAGGGACGATAGGAGGGAACCCGAGATGGCTTAAATGTCCCTGGAACTGCCAGATGGATAAATGAAACTGTCCGAGGTGCCCCTGAAACTGCCAAAGGAGAGTCTGAGGCGGCCCGAGGGACACGTGAAACTGTAAAAGGGGTCTGAGGCCATTAAGGGGCCCGAGACGGCCAAAAATGCCCATAAGTGCAAGGAAGCCTGACCAAGCTAGGGAAAAAGTGTCCAGATACTACGAAGGGGAAGAGGTGCTCGTGGACCATATTCAGGCACGACGTTTCAAGTAGAGGGAGGGACGCAGCCGCTTCAATTCTCTCCGTTGTCATATTTCGGCCATTTGTAAGGAAAGAAAACGCCATTTTTTCAAATGAAGTTAGAGCGCTTTGATTTTTTTTCGTTTACTTGATATCGTAAAAAACGTCAAATTACGTCAGATGTTTTACCTTGAACCAGCGCCTCGTCTAACATGTCAACTGGGGATGCTCAGCCCCCGCAGTGAAGTCGCCAGTCCCCCAGTCATGGCAAAATTGGGCAGCTGGGGGGGAAGGGGGCAGTTGGAATGCTCGAAGTCATAAAATCTAATACGGGGTTTGTCTGTGGAGACGCAACATTTTTTTCAAATGCAAAGTCACCGCAAAAACGCCTTGTCCATCCATTTTTTCGGCGACTCTTGCGTCATCAGTTTAGTGTTAATAAACACAGAGTGATGCATGTTAATGCAATAAATATGTCAAATAAGTATGGATGTTAGTACAGTAAATACAGGGTTTTCTTTGGAGACAGTTTTCCTCCAGTGTGAAGTCCCTGCTTTGTCTGTCAGTTTTTAGTACGTTTGAATAACTAGCGCTATTGTATGCAAACGACATATGCGGATGGCTTTTTTATGTTGCGATAACACTGGAAACAAAAAAACAAAACAAAATTGTGCGGTCGAAATATGAGGGGGAAGGAGGTAGATGGTAGATTAGAGACACAGAGAAACGGGATCTAGAGAAACCATAATTATCTTTTGTGGAGCCGTACCTCGGAAACCAGGACTACCCTATTCCTAAGTGATCTACTTTCGAAGAATTCATATTCTTTAACCCTATTCCCGGCAGGGGGGGCGGAATCCGCCCCCCCTCGGGTTTTTCGCTTGCCAATTCCAGGCTTTTTAACGCAGCTTCACGAAACTTGGTGACTTTTCCTAGCTATTCTTTCTACGTGCTGTCACAAAATTTCAAAATTCTATTTTGCTCAGGGGCGGAGCCAGGCAACGTTTTTGGGAGGCACCTCATGCCATTTTTGGCCATGTTGAGGGTAAAAGGAAAATGTCTGCCAAAAACAGAGTTTTACAGCTAGAACTTAAAGCTTTATATGGATGTATAGCTAAATAGTTGGGCAATGTGCAGATATAATTTTGTTTATCTGAGGTCATTTTACAAGGTCAGGTCAAGGTCAAAAGTCAAAATTTGTTTTTTCGCTATAATTTCGGCGCCATTTTTTCAAATGTCAAACCCGGAATGTATATGACGTAAAAGGGTGCCCTCTACTTATGTACCAAGTTTCAGCTTGATATCAGGTCGGGTCACGGAGATATGACCTAAAATGTCAGTGCGCGTACCCTATATCGCAGTAGCCATAAAATGAAATTTTTGAAATAGAGTGAATTCAAATGATTGAAAACGTTTAAAGATAATATTTAATGCACACGAGATCATTCCAAGTGACCCCAAGGTCACTGGAGGTCATTTAAGGTCAAAGGTCACAAGTTGATCTGAGAAACGTGTGACCGTGACAGTTCCCCCTTTTTCATGTCCCTGGCACCGCCTATGCTAACATTATACAAACATCGTAATGCGATTTGTACTTCTTTAGTATAACATGACTAGCAGAAGCCAAAAAAGGGTGTTTGCCTCTTTTGTTCATTCAGTTGTTAGAAAACTAATCCTCCTATTTTTAAAACCCTATGAACGCCCATGAATTTTCTCAAAATTTCAGATTTGCGGACCCATGGTAAAAGCCCTATCCATAATCTCTCGATTGATGCCAGTTTCATCGAAATCGGTCGATAAACAACGGAGTTATAAGAAGTCCAAAAGTACCCCCCATTTTGACATTTTTGCCCCCCTGTATCCACAAATTTTGAAATTTTGAAAATTTCTTTTTATCAAAATGTAGTTCACGTCACGGCAAATCGATTGCCGTTTGTTGCGATGAAATCGGATAAGTAGTTCTCGAGATCTCAGGGGGGACTGAATCCGCCCCCCCCCCTGCCGGGAATCGACCATACCGTCTAGCCCTCCGTGAATGGGGTTAAACACTGCATTTTTGCCTTGAAAAGGACCGTTTTTCGATTTGACCCCATATGGCCTATAGCACCTTTTGGAGGGATTTTAAAGTCATAATGGTCCCAGACCACGGAAGGCAACACGGTGGGCACGGGTACCGACTTCTCCCAAAGACTGTATGGGGACGTCCCAGCTAGAACATCGTGGAAACTTTCCAGGGTTTACACGTTATCTCCCAAGTTTCTTTGCTATTTAGCTAAAATTACATTCCGGTTGTTTCAAGAGGTTGCAAACCTGAACCGACCAGACAACTATCCTGGTTGCGCCGCTGGACCTGTCGGTGTGGCTGCAAAAATACTGGCATTAGGCGTCAGATAGTGTGCAGGGTTCGAGTCCTAGGCGTCCAAAAAATTCCCTTCCTCTTCTCCCAGCGGTCTTTTGAGGATACACTGCGAGTTCTTTTGTCACGGCTGTTTCACCTGGTAACAACGCATGGCAGCGGGCTAGAATATGTTTTTCCCCAGCGTTTCGGATACAAGAACCGTAAAATATACCACGGGTCTCCGGTGATGACCCGCACTGGTTACCGCATCTGCCATCAATATTTACATCTTGGGAAGAAGGAACGGGAAAATTTCCGAGCAACCGGGGCTTGAATTCCGTCCGTCATCTTGACAAACGTAAGTCTTGATCACGTCACCATCAAGTTCATGTCCTGGTATAAACTTTATGGTTTGAGATATTTAGATGTTATATATTGTCACATTCCATATTTTGTAATGCGAAAGCTGACCATTTCTGTGCCCTCCCATTTACTGATACATCCATTACCTGGTATGATGATACAAGGTATCACCTCGGGATATTTTGCCATTCAGTTTTTACCGTTTTAATGTTGGTCGACGTCCATATTTTCCCATTTCTATATCATTCTTCGGTTATTTGTTCATTTTTCATTTTGTGCCGCAATATTTTTTCCATATCGATAAATATTGCTATTCGATATTATGTCTATTCGGGTTTTGTCCTTTGATGTTTTTCCCGTTTGATGTTAATCTCTGTCGCCATTTGTCTTGCTCGATATTTCGCTTTTGACACTCTGTTCTCAACATTTTTGCATTCGATATTCCGCCATACGGCATTTTGTGGGGTAGCCGTGACGTCCCTAGTTCCCAAGACAAATGCAGGCTAGAAACCAGTGATGCGTGGTAACATGCATATATTAATCACGTGAGACAGGAAAGAAATGTGGTCAGTTTGCACAATGCCTGATCCTAACTGTTACTGGTTTTCCCCTTGTTCTAATCAGCATAGTTAAGTTTATTGGTTATGACGCGGAATGTAGGTGGCTACCATTGTTTTCTTGCAAGTAGCAGTGTTTGGTATCCCTTTGCATCTCACAGTGCGATCAGTTTCAAGATATCCTTATCTTTCACGAAACCGCCTCTGCTTGTATTACCATTCACACATTACTTTGCAGACGCTAGCGATTTGGAAAGTCAGGAAAACCCATGGCAGCGTAGTCTCGTCTCGATACCCGCCAATGAATGCAAATCTACCACAGGAAAAACTTTTTGTTATGAATGGAAGGAGAAATTTCGGAGACAGTCCTGTTCGGAAGTTCTCAATCCCTGTGCGAAACGTGGTCGTTACACACAACAGAGATCAGAGAGTTCACAGAATAGAGCAAAAAAGACTGTATGAACCCACATGTACCGTAGGAATGACACCAGAAGACCTGAAATTTTGCATGTGAATCATACAGGCGTTCCCAGCGTCTCCCAAGGAACATAGCCAGTCAAGCACGGCAGCAACGTAGCAACATATGCCATTGGTCTGGTCAGACTGGAATGCACCCTGGCGAGTTTTACGGAAAGTCAGCTTCACCACCACAGTATTGCATGAAAAAAGCCGTGGTAAGGCGAAACTCCATAAACTCCATAAAGTAAAGCGCATAGCTATTGGGGTTGGTTTTATGAAGAAATTACATCATGTTAAATGACGTTGTGTGATATCCCTTGCTTCATCTCGTATATGGTTATCATTTGCGTTATATGGCAGCACATTATTATCTATTCCACGTTTGTCTTCCGAACTGTGGATGAACGACATGCTCCAACGAGCTTGTCTCCTCTTTTGTGAAAATATTTTTCTTCGTTGGCCCGAAAACCGCGCCTGAAGGTCGTTGAGGTTATCTGGGGCAATATGCACGGCCACTTTTGAACTGGAGGGGATGAGAACTGGTGTACTTTAACACTGGCACTGGAAGGGGCTCACTTTTGTGTCCCCCACCTGTTTTTCCTGAAAATCTCGAGAACAGATCGGAGCTAATCGCCGCTACTTTGTGACATTTTGTGACATTTATGGCAATTGAATAACTCGTCGATTCACTCAAAAAGTCGAAAATCGGCCGGAAATTTTGGAGGTTTTAAACATTTAAGTCAAACAAACATAACGACAATAACGGTTGTCGCTGACAGAGAACTTTGCGAAAGGACTAGCGTTCTACGTAAGATTACTGTTTGAACATGATCAGCCAGCATCATTCGGGCAGTGATGCAAACCCTAAAACCAAAGCCAGGGTCAGTAAAGGTCAAGGTCATCAAAGGTTAAGGTCAGCCTGCTTGTGACCGGATCAAGATTTGCTTTGCAGCATACCGGTCTGTATGAAATATGCATTCAGAAACCCTAATAAAAACACGTGTGCGCACATTAAAACGCTTACTTATATCAGGGTCAGTACTTAGGTATGTCAGATCAAGGTCATCAAAGGTCGAGGTCAAATATCTTGTGACCTGGTCCAGGTTTGCTTTGCAACATGTCGATTTGTATAAATACGTTGATACGCTTATATATACCAGGACCAGTGCAGGTCAAAGGCATTAAATTAAAGATCAAGGTTAACTGTTTTGTTACTTGGTCCAGATTTACTTTACAACATGTCGATTTGTATGAAATACACATTCAGAGATCCTAATAAAAAAGTTTGGCACATTGATAGGCATTATTATAAATATATCTATATGTCTAATTTGTATGCTTTATAGCAACCAAATCGTGCAGTTGGGTTCATTATAACGAAACAACATGAGCGCAAACAGTTAACATAAAACTTATTTTGGGTCAAAAACTCCATCCAAGGTCAATAACCTTGCTTCACTTCTTTTAGCCTTGCGGAGGTAAGTCAACGCTAGAAGTGATCACATAAACCGATGTTGGCTATCTTCTCTGTCCCTATTTACACTGAAGTTGCACCAGTATCCCGTTTCGCTCGAAATCTGGCCCGCAAAGATGAAAAAACGACGCTATAAGTGAATGGCGTGACTTGACCTCGACCCGAAATTCTCACTCAAGATGACAAGTGAATGGGAATTGTGTTCCACGTTGTAACGCTCAAACGCGCACGTTTTTCCTGTTTCGCTCGAAAAGCGGTACGGAATGGCCTGTGTGGGCCGAGAAAATGTCCAAAGTTGGCCTTTTCGACCCCCTTTGACCTTCAAGATATGAATCTAGGGTCATGAAAATTGCACACTATGACAACCTTTATGACCCAATCCTACCCATAAAATTTCATATCTCTAGCTCTTTCCGTTCCGGAGATCGGAGGGGGCGCTTTTGTGCCTTCCCCTTTCAGTGCGCGTTATCGCGAAACCGCCTTCCACTGCGCGTGTTAAACCAGGGTATGGCTCGTGAGAATGTTAACAGTTGGGAGAAAACAGTCGTTTTCAAGACAAAAATGCATGGTTTGAGAAAGGCCAGTTCCGCGTAGCAAATCACTCAAAACAAATAAAAACATCATGATCCTAGGGGCTACATTAATATGCAAGCGGATTTTTCGTGTTTACACCACCGTCATACGGAGGTGCTACTGGAATACCAGGTTGAAAGACCCTACCCTCCCCCTCCCCACAGTTAACCCTATTCCCGGCAGGGGGGGGGCGGAATCCGCCCCCCCCTCGGGTTTTTTGCTTGCCAATTCCAGGCTTTTTAACCCAGCTTTACGAAACTTGGTGACTTTTCCTAGCTATTCCTTCTACGCGCCGTGACAAAATTTTGAAATTCTATTTTGCTCAGGGGCGGAGCCAGCAACGTTTTTGGGAGGCACCTCAGGTCATTTTTGGCCATGTTGAGGGTAAAAGGAAAATGTCTGCCAAAAACAGAGTTTTTAAGATAGAACTTAAAACTTTATATGAATATATAGCTAAATAGTTGGGCAATGTGCATATGTAATTTTGTTTATCTGAGGTCACTTTGCAAGGTCAGGTCAAGGTCAAAAGTCAAAATTTGTTTTTTTGCAATAATTTCGGCGCCGTTTTTTCAAATGCCAAACCCGGAATGTATATGACGCAGAAAGATGCCCTCTACTTGTGTACCAAGTTTCAGCTTGATATCAGGTCGGGTCACGGAGCTATGACCTAAAATGTCAGTGCACGTACCCTATATCGCAAAAGCCAAAAAATGAATTTTTTGGAATAGAGTGAATTTAATCGATTAAAAACGTTTAGAGATAATATTGAATGCACACGACATCATTCCAGGTGACCCCAAGGTCACTGGAGGTCATTTAAGGTCAAAAGTCACAAGTTGATCTGAGAAACGTGTGACCATGACAGTTCCCCTTTCTCATGTCCCTGGCACCGCCTATGCTAACATTATACAAACATTGTAATGCGATTTGTACTTCTTTAGCATAACATGACTAGCAGAAGCTAAAAACGTGTTTTTACCTTTTTTGTTCATTCCGTTATTGGAAAACTTATCCCCCTATTTTTGAAACCCTGTGAACGCCCATGAATTTTCTCAAAATTTCAGATTTGCATACCCATGGTAAAAGCCCTATCCATAATCTCTCGATTGGTGCCAGTTTCATCGAAATCGGTCCATAAACAACGGAGTTATAAGAAGTCCAAAAGTACCCCCCATTTTGACATTTTTGCCCCCCTGTATCCACAAATTTCAAAATTTTGAAAATTTCTTTTTATCAAAATGTAGTTCACGTCACGGCAAATCGATTGCCGTTTGTTGCGATGAAATCGGATACGTAGTTCTCGAGATCTCAGGGGGGGGCCGAATCCGCCCCCCCCTGCCGGGAATCGGCCATACCGTCTAGACCTCCGGGAATAGGGTTAAAATCCCGTAGACTAGGCCCTGCCATGAATCCGAACGGATCAACGTTCTTGTCGTATCTGACGAGAAAAAGAGGGCCCCGCGCTGACAATTCCTCCCCCCCTCCTTGGCGAAATCCTGGGTCCGCCCCTGGTTCAAACTGCATATTTCTGGGTGGCTGATGTCTACTAAGCGTGGCTGCTATGCAAGTTATTTAAAACAGACAAATATTTAAACACTTAAATCACCAACACGACATATAAAAGTTGTTTTTTTATAATAGTATGTCCATAACTGATTACAGCAGTTATTGACGCAAACAGCGTAAAAATTTTAGCATGAAACTTGCTGCAAAGCAAATGTGCTTTTCAGCTAGTAGTCGGAGCGCCCTAAAGCCCCTACACACATAAGTGAACAAGACGCAACAACATTTGTCTCGCATTATGTTGTTTTTCGATCAAAAATGAAAAATATGAAGGGAAATTTGAGAAAATTTACTTCAGGATTTTGTACCATTGTTGTCATCACTAATGCGTTTTCTGTGGTGAAAATGCTTGCCAAAAGAGCATGGCCTCTGCCCCTGAACTGGCATCGCAGGTGCAGCCAACCTTACCGGTTGTGGTCGCCCCAGATGGCGTCGTATGCTAACCGTTCTCTGTATCCAGTGTTTTACTGTGACATTGCCCGTGCCTCTTGACCCTAACGGTCAAGTCTGATAAGTTAAAAGAGGAGGAACGGCGGTGCAATGAAACAGCGATGCGGTCAAATGTACCATAACTGACACTAGATGCTGAAATCAGTATCATATATATATATATATATATATATATATATATATATATATATATATATATATATATAATATGCACAAAATATAAAATGTAAAATGGTATATATATATATATATATATATATATATATATATATATATATATGACAATGACTGCCGGTAAGTTCGGCCATAGCAGTGATCCAGTTATTTTGACCCGCAACATGACCGTGAAGGCCAACGGTGACGGGTCAGGTTGCCGTAACGAACACTAGACGTTGGGACTGGCTGGTATATGGTATCATTTTCGGTACAGAGTACCAGTAAGTTTCTTTGCATTTGACCTTAACTGTCAAATTTGAGGTCCAAAGAATGAAAACACTCAGTCCTTGGACCTCAAATTTGACCGTTAAGATCAAGCACCACCTGTGAAGGGACGAGTAGGTGCGTGGGGAGGCAGTTGTCCCCTCTCCGAACTTTGGGTAACATTTAACCTTCACCCTATGGTGGTGCATGGAGAGAAACGAAGTAAAAATCGCATCCCCCATCTCCACAGAGGTTCCGACGCTACTAAGAAACACCATGGGTCAAATTGCCATGACGGACACGTTTCGAACCTAATAATTAAAGCCATTCCCTAGTTGGCTATGGCTGTGGGACGACAGAAGGCAATAACATCGGGAATGCAGAAGATGGGCCAAGGACTTGGTATCACGTAGCCAGAGCGTGCAGCATTTACTTGTCCCTAGCGCGAACACGCCCAATTTGACTAACGAAATACAAGCAGACTTTTAATTATAATTATTATTTTTTAAATGAATGTTTCTTCGCAGCGGCACCCACGGAATTGACCAACTTTTGACAGTGGAACCAGTTTTACGCACCTCATATTTGCAAAGTCATGATAGATTTGATAGTTGAATTGATGACTGCAATATTGCTTGCTAAGTTTATTGATCTAATGGTGTGACTATTGGTCTCACTGCACCATCGAAGAAAGCAATAACTTGAAAAACTGCACCGACTGTCTCGGTCAAGCTAGTCTGACGACGGCATTCCTGTTTTACGGGACGACGGAAGGATGATGAACTAGGCGCTCGGTCATCGCTCGACGAGATCCTTGCCACCACGGCTGGCACCCGTACCTGCGACGGAGGGCGTTTGGCGCGCGCTCTGGCCTGTCGTGTTTCTCTGGCCGATCGTGAACGTACTCTGGCGCGTGCCTCAGGCCTGGTGGCAGTAGCGGCAGCGCTGGACGCCAACGGACACCCGGACCTGGCCGAGCGGCCCACCTGCAGCGGCCAGAACATCGTGCACCCGAAAACCCGGGTCAGCACCACCGACCGGTGAGCGGAGCCGGGCCGGCGATGTCACTCAGCTTGGTCCTGTACCATCTGCAGCTGTGTTTCGTCTTGCGGCTGCGTAAAACGCGTGACTGCGCACGAAGCATTGCAGGGGTTCAACTGTATGGACCCCCAGTGTGTGATGGCCTGGAATTGTGGATGTGTGGTTTTGTGTGTGTCGGGGTAGAGCAACTATCGAGGCTCCTGTCATAAACCGAACTAAAATATCTTTTCGTAGATGTCAAAACAGAGTGATGAGGCAAAGGGCGGATCCAGAATGTGTGTTATCGCGATCCTGGTATGGGGGATGGGGCTTCAAAAATCTCTTTGTTTTTTTTTGCTCTCTTTTTCCAGTGTTTTCGAGGCATTTTTACGAGACCTCGTCACTTTTCCTAACTATTCTTTCTACGTATTATACCAAATTTCCTTACGTTTATTTTGCCCGGGAGCGGAACCAAGCCACGATTTTGGCGAGGTACCTCAGATGTTGAAGAGAGATGGCTGCCAAAAATGTAGTTTTCGAGGTAGAATTTAAGACTGTATGCTAGTCATGATGTCGCTACACGAGGTCAAGTCAAGGCTAAAAGTCAGTTTTTTGAAAAATGTTTTTGGCGCTTTTTGCAGCATGCGAAATCCGGAATGTATGTGACTTAGAACAGTGCTCCTTGCTTGCATTTCCAGTTTTAGGTTGATGTCAGGTGGGGTCACGGAGCTATGATCTAAATGTTCCTGCGCATGTGCTAATCACGGTGGCCATAAACATGGATTTTATATATATGGTGAATTCATACGATTGTATAACGTTTTCAAACACCGTGAAATAAATCCAAGGCCATTCCATGTGCCCTTGAGGCATTTAAGGCTATTTAAGGTCAAATGTCGTTAGCTGACGTGATGAACACATGACTATGACATTTCAGGACTGTGAGTACCCTTTTTTTATGTCCCTGGCGCCGCTTTCGTTAGCATTGTACAAACGATGTAGTACGATTTGTGCTTGTTACGTATAACATGGTTAGTAAAAGTTAAAAAGTAAACTTTTATGTTAATTTAATTTCAACGCAATATTCTTCCATTTCCCAAACCTTGTGAACGCATATGAATCTTCTTAAAACTCCAAACGTATGGGCGAATGGGAAGAGCCCATCGATAAACTCTCGATTCATGCAAATTGCATCAAAATCTGTCCTTAAATAGCGGAGCTACAACAAGTCCAAAAATGACTTTTCCCCCATTTTGACCTTTTTGCCCCCTGTACTCACTCCTTTCAAGGTTTTCAAAACTTCCGTGATAAGAATGTAGTTTACATCTTAGCGAATCGATTATCGTTTTTTTTTTTATAAAATCAGATGTGTAAAGAATGCCTTGGAAAGTCTGGCCACCGGTAATGCCTTGGCCATGGAACTATTGCTCCGCCTTTTACACGGCAATTGCAGTCCGGTTTGACTATGGTTACTCGTTCACCGCAGAGCAATCCTGACACCCCGCACGAAGGAAGGAAAGATCATTTACTCTCACAGTCATTTATTAAAATCACCACATTACGTTATTTGTCTTGCAATTCATACAAAGCATTTAATGGCCCTGGCACGAATGAACAAATACATGAAGAACAAAATACCGAAAACAGGCTCAACGCGACGGCACAAGCACACGGACACTCGCAGGGACACAAGAGTGTCGCATCTGGTAAACGGCCGATCCCTCTTGAGCCATATCCGGGTGGAGCCACGATACGGAGTGCCTCGATTTTCGGCTGGAGTCATCGACGTGCGCCCGTCTTGGCGCACGCGTGCGCGGAAGCCGGCCGCGTGGCCGCGAGCACCTGTCGCTGGCGGTCTCGGCGGCCGCGCCTCTCGATCACGCGCTTGCTGCCGGTCCCGCGCCCTCCCGCCCCGTGACGCTGATCAGCACACTCCGCGTCGCGGCCATCTGTAGTTTACAGATGGGTAGTTCTTCAGATCTCGGGGGAGGGGCAAATAAGCTCCCCCACACGGGAATGCGACCTAGCGCTACGGGCGCGGGAGCGGGGTTAGGGGCGGCCAAAGCTCCATCCGTGTAACTTAACATGCCCCTGGTGTTGATTTACCTCGGATGTCGGCCTCTTCGTTTCGCCGTTTTTCAAATGTACCGAGGAAATGTCCCCGGAAAAATGCAATTTTCCGTGCGAAAGGGGGCCAAAATATATTGGCCGAAAGAGGTCGACCCCCTTTTCAGTGAAAAAGGGCCATGGTCCCGATACCTCTCTCCTCCCCCCATCCTCCAGTGGATGAGGAAATGACCCACCTTCTTGAAGCTATGATTCGGGGGTGGCAAGTTTACCCGAAATTAAACTGTCAGTGCACTGAAAAAATATTTACGCTCGTACGTCGCATGATAACGCGAAGCAGCCATCTCGGCGCACCTTTACTCGCTGTAAAAAGGAAAATTTGCCATATATTCATAGTTTAACTCTGCCTGAAGAAATTTGCCCACCCAGAATTAACATGGGTGGGCAACATGCTAAACGTAACATGTTAAAATAGGCCCTGTGGCTGCCTCCTGTAGGGGGTTTGTGGTGGCATCCGAGCGCCATTTATTAGTTGGTTATTCCCCGTGTTGTAACAATACACGCGTGATTCCATAGGCGTAAAGACGCCTTCCGTAGAAAGGGCAATTTGACGCCATACTAGTATGCTTACGCTCCTTGGTAAAAGAAGCAGCCTTGAAGATCGTCGCAATACGTCAAAGATAGAAAACATACTCCAAAGAGGAGAATTACGGAGGTTTGTTTTCACCCGCGTCCCTCTCGGACTCCCAGTAATACGCTAAAGATTGGAAGTATGCGCTGTCAGGGGATGTTGTAGTGCTGTTTGCGATTTTTCACGCGTGGGCAGTGGCGGCGGATCGTATTTCATCATAGGGGGGGCAAAACGAAATTCCGAGGCCCCTTGATTTTGAAAGGCCCCTTTCCAACGAAGGGCCCTCATCCTCAGGGCACAGCTTGGTCCCACCGTGAATTCCTGACGTCCACAGCCAGACAACTGATCGGAAGCAGAGGCAACTGGCGCGGTAGCAACGGAATCCAAATCTAATTATCTTACGACTTGATCCAAAAATTACGAAGACACATCAAATGAGCACATAACGCAATGTTTTTGCGTTAATATATAATGACACGTACCATAACGATGTGTTTTATATGCTAACATTGTACTGACTGGACCCTAAGAGCCATTGTGTGGTGGGGCCTTCACGACACAATGCAGTGTTAAAATGAAGGATAACGCAAACAATCAGCTTCCGCTCTCGGATGGAAGCCAGGGGCCCCCTTACATGGTCTGAACTCTACTAGAGGAATGCCAGGTCCATTCCGCGAAGCCCCTTAGAAGCTGTTAGTTCCCGGTCCCCGAGTCACTTTTAAGCGTAATTCACACAAGGCCCTCTTACGGACGGGTGCTAGGGCGCCCCCGAGACCCGGACTGGTTTAGCGAAGGCCCCCTGGGTCCATTCTATGAGGCCTGTCGAAAAACTAAAGAAAAATAGTAGGTTCCCGGGGCCCTGTTTTGCTTTTGAGTGCTAATCGGTACGAGACCCTCTTTCGGACCTAAGCCGGGGCCCCCTAGCAAGGTTCATACCCCGGTTAGCGCAGGCCAGCCCTGTCGATGAGCTCTGTGAAGCCCCCAGAAAATTATGAGTCTTGGTCGCTGGACCACCTTTGAGTGTAATTGGTACGAGGCCCTCTCTCGGACCTAAGCCGGGCCTCCTAGCAGGGTTCGAACCCCGGTTCAGCGCAGGCCACCCCAGTCCATTAATTCCGAGGCCCCTGAGAATTATGAGTCCTGGTTGCTGGACCACCTTTGAGTGCAATCAACACGAAGCCCTCTGTTGGATGGAAGCCGGGCCCCTTAGCAGGGTCCGAACTGCCTGTCGGGGTAGGCCAGCCGGTTCCATTCCGCGAGGACCCTTAAAAACTGTAAGCTCTCGGCCTCTGGCCAGTTTTGGGTCCAACTTGTTCCAGGCCCCTACCAGCAGAAAGCTGAGGCCCCTCATAAAGTAAGATTTGAAAGAACACGCACGCCATGTGTCTACTTCCTTGCCTGCATAGTTGCATTTTGTTTTTGTTCTGTTTTTAGCGTGCTCGTCGCTTTTATCCCCAATTTCTTTTCTGTTTAGTTTCTTACGAAGCTCTCAGGATCATAAATGGGGAGGGGAGTGGAAACATAGTCTCGCCCCAGACCCAACGCAGTTCGGGGGCAGCAGTTCCCCGCCTCCCTCCCCACTTCCGCCGCCCTTGCGTGTGGGCACCCTAAAAGGGTACGCCTCAGGAGCGTGAAAAGGGCACTTTTTGTTCTGTGAAGGGAACGCAGCGTAAATGCACGTCTGCTTTACAAACGGTCCTGATATATTCCCTGTCTTTCGATGTCATCATTATGCACGTACTTTGTTTATTCCATGCAGTTGCGCAGCCGGGGGAAATGAGGGCCATGGGCACATGCCCTGTTTCACGAAATTTTTAGAGGGGTCTAGGCCAGAAGGGTCTGTTATCAGAATCCGTCTTATTAAAACTGAAAAATGGAAACTAAATGGAAGAATCAGTTCATTTGACGTACACCTGACGCGTGCCGACAGGCTCCGTGAACTGCGACTGCTGATGGAAAACGACCAGGGTTCGCCAATCGACGCCTATATCGTGCCGATGGATGATGAACACCAGGTAAGTGGCCGCCGGTATGTTTCCCAGCCCGCTGCGGCTTTTCCGGAGCGGCCTCGGAGCTTGGTGGGAGTCCGCTGCAGTTTTTTCTGGAATTGCCCCTGGTATGCAAATGATACGAGAGGCAGTTCCGGAGAAGTCGAAAACACTGGTAAAAGAGCGTTTTTGAAGGCGCACCACATGCGTGAACACCACCAAATTAAGGATCCATCAAACGAACAAAGACCACTAAAAAGGAAGCACGCCGTTTTTTTATTATTTCTTGCCTGCCTCGTAAATTTGAGACCGTGAGAAGCGTCCATTGTTTGTTTCATACCTTCCCAGTCATTAAATTGGTTAATTGTCAGGCGAAGACTATGAATAACTATTCGTATAGGCTGCGCTTCAGATAGGCTTTCGCAAATGGAAATTCGAGAAAACCGTATCCACGAAGGAAAGACATGGCCATTGGGCGGCGGTTTCCATGAGCTCGCCGGCAACAGATCCCCAGGTTTTCGTTAGCCAGACAGCTGTGTCAGCCTTTGAGTCGTGCATTCGTCAGTAAGTAAGTAAGTAAATCAGTATGTCAGCAAGTAACAGGCCAGCTCAAGACAACAACATACAAATCAGTTCGGGACAGAAGTATGTGGAGGGATGGATGCCGCCATATTTGGAGGAAATAATTAATTAACGAGCACTTAGCACCAGAGAAAGAATGGTAACCAATAAAGAATGAGATTTATACCCTGTCTGCGTTCCATTACGACTATGACGTCCTTAAGTAAAGGAGCACCTACGAACGAGTGTCTTCATTTCGCCGGATTGTACGTGAGGTTCAGAGTACCGGTGTAGTACAGTATGGTGAGGCAAATACCCTGTGGTGACTGCACATTCGTAGGTGAGACCACCACTGGTGCTTCCATGTCTCAAGGACAAATTTGGTAGCGGAGCAGGTTGTAACAAGATACCCCTTCAAAATAGAATGTCCTCACATGAAGATTTCCGCGTACGGCATCACACTGCATAGGAACGCGTTGTCCGAACATTTTAGCGACCTTGCAAGGGGTTGATAGATCTGCCGGATATTGTGCGTCGTTATATAGCCTTTCTTTTATTGCCGACAGATGCTAAATGTCTCGTCTTTCAAGGGTGGACACTTTCCAGTCAGGTCTAATACACTTTGATTGGCTCCTGTTGAGCGGAAGGTGCTTATCAGCTCATGATCAAAGTGTTGGACTGTTTATACAGCCGTCTTGATAGCCTTGGCGTCTTAGGCCTTTTCAACTAGTAAGTCGTTGCCAAGGCGCCGTTTTGAATGTCTAGGATACTTTAATCCGTTCCCTCTGTCCACACATTTCCCGAGCGGACGGTTCCGTTCCCTCTGTCCGCACATTTCCCGAGCGGACGGTTCCGTTCCCTCTGTCCGCACATTTCCCGAGCGATCAGTTCCGTTCCCTCTGTCCGCACATTTCCCGAGCGGACGGTTCCGTTCCCTCTGTCCACACATTTCCCGAGCGGACGGTTCCGTTCCCTCTGTCCGCACATTTCCCGAGCGGACGGTTCCGTTCCCTCTGTCCGCACATTTCCCGAGCGGACGGTTCCGTTCCCTCTGTCCGCACATTTCCCGAGCGATCAGTTCCGTTCCCTCTGTCCACACATTTCCCGAGCGGACGGTTCCGTTCCCTCTGTCCGCACATTTCCCGAGCGGACGGTTCCGTTCCTCTGTCCGCACATTTCCCGAGCGATCAGTTCCGTTCCCTCTGTCCGCACATTTCCCTAGCGGACGGTTCCGTTCCCTCTGTCCGCACATTTCCCGAGCGATCAGTTCCGTTCCCTCTGTCCACACATTTCCCGAGCGGACGGTTCCGTTCCCTCTGTCCGCACATTTCCCGAGCGATCAGTTCCGTTCCCTCTGTCCGCACATTTCCCTAGCGGACGGTTCCGTTCCCTCTGTCCGCACATTTCCCGAGCGATCAGTTCCGTTCCCTCTGTCCACACATTTCCCGAGCGGACGGTTCCGTTCCCTCTGTCCGCACATTTCCCGAGCGATCAGTTCCGTTCCCTCTGTCCGCACATTTCCCTAGCGGACGGTTCCGTTCCCTCTGTCCGCACATTTCCCGAGCGATCAGTTCCGTTCCCTCTGTCCACACATTTCCCGAGCGGACGGTTCCGTTCCCTCTGTCCGCCATTTCCCGAGCGATCAGTTCCGTTCCTCTGTCCGCACATTTCCTAGCGGACGGTTCCGTTCCCTCTGTCCGCACATTTCCCGAGCGATCAGTTCCGTTCCCTCTGTCCACACATTTCCCGAGCGGACGGTTCCGTTCCCTCTGTCCGCACATTTCCCGAGCGGACGGTTCCGTTCCCTCTGTCCGCACATTTCCCGAGCGGACGGTTCCGTTCCGTCTGTCCGCTCATTTCTCCCGCGCGCTCGGCCCGGGGCGGCGGTCTGGGCGCGAGTTCGCCCGACTGTCGGCCGTGGTCCGGCCCAGGAAGGTCCCAGATGCGGCCGACGCATCTGGGACAGGAAGGTCCCAGCCGACGCTCCGCGCTGCCGAAGCATGGTATGGGTAATTCCCGTCCTGCACCTGGCCGCAGCAGGTGACACCGGACGTCCATCGAGAGCCGGTCACTGTCCGATACCGGGTGCAATAGATCCGGTCAACGGATGCTGACAGTTCTGTTCTGATTATGGCTTGCATGATCACACAATTTAGGAGCAGAAAATTCCTTTGGTGGAGAAACCGCCTCAGCAGGCCATATCCCGTCGCATGTGTCGAGTTGGTTCGGATGGTCAACAGGATTTCTTATAGTTTCCCCCTCCCCCCCCCCACGCATACAGTGGCCGCCATGCTGTCAGCCGGAGCCGTGCGCCGACCCGTACAAAGGCCGTGCTATTCACGTGACGCTTGGCGCGGCACGAACCGGTCTCAGTCGACCTGCCATGTTCAGCGCCCCCCCCCCCCACTGGTCCTCCGCGCGCCGCTCCGCGCCTGACAATGGCGCCAACCGGTCCTCATTCAGGTACTGCAGGCAGTGACGTCACCTTGGACTGCGTGTTTCTCATCGAAGGCGGAAATCAGACTGGTAATGGCAGGACGACGGTGACATGCAAAAAAATGGGATGTGGCTTGAAATGAACATCAAATTTCACATTCCGAGGTGCCGAAACGTCAGAAGGCTACATTGGAACATCACGACGGTTTGGTATTGAACGTTAAGAAAGACAGGCATTATTGAACGGGTAGTCATATAATACTTAAAAAATAAAGGAGAATGAGCGTCATTGCCTTACCTGATATTTCTCAAAGCCGGAAATGTCTTGCCATTGAAAGTGATGTTGAAAGCTAAATGGTTTTGAAAAAATCCCACGCGTGTGGCAAATGCTACATGAATCAGTTATCGATAACCGCGTAACCCAGTGAATACAGTGATTGGGTAATTGTATATAGTGTGTGTAGTTATTCTGTATATGTTTAATATGTTGTGTATGCAATTGAGATACTTGTGCGCAACCGACTAGAATTGGCCAAAATAGCAAAACATTCCCTGAAACCCCCTTTGGAACGATTATTGACATTGGCAGTTTCGCAAAATGCGCAAGTCTTATGAAAGAAAGTTAGGAAAAACCATGCTCCTCAGAAGTTGTGGCTTAAGCGGTTCGGAATCAGCAAGCGAAAACTACAAGTGGGTTAGATTCGTCCCCCCCCCCGCCCCCTTGGGCAAAGGGCTAAGCCGTTCCCATAACGGCCGGCGTGATATTTTTTCCGGATTGGGCGCCGACGACTTCTGTACGCTGAAATGGACACCGGCGGCGTCTGTACGGGCAGCATGATGTGTCGTTACCCGCAGAAGCCGTCTTTGCCCTCTCGGGCAGCCGTTTCTCGCCATTAGTTACCGTCCGGGAGATCACGCGTTACTGCCCTGTGCCCTGCGCTCGTCCAGGGACGCACCCAGTCGGGCCAGTGTGGGAGACTGTGGGAGACTTGTGTGAACCCCCATCGGGGCTCAGGATAACCCAGTTGGTGTGGAAATGTGAGTACGTCCTTTCACTTTGTAGAATAAAGAGAAATTATCTCCAGTATTTCCGAAAATCACTTCCATATTTCCGCTTTTTTATGCCGATACGTTTTTTTTTTATCCCGACCGACACGGCCTGAAGCGACTAACACGGAGCTCCTGCCCCCCCCCCCCCCAGGGCGCGCCTCTGCGCCCGTCTGACGCTGCGCCCCGCTGCTGCAGTCAGAGTACATCGCCGAGCACGACCGGTTCGTACGTTACATCAGCGGGTTCAGCGGCTCGGCGGCCGTGGCGGCGGTGACGTCACAGCGCGCGGCGCTCTGGACGGACGGCCGCTACTTCCTGCAGGCCGAGGACGAGCTCGACTGCAACTGGTACCTCATGAAGGAGGACACCGGGGTACGACAGTCGGCAGCGAGCCGCACACCTGATCAGCCGTGTCAAGGACGAGAGATAGAGAGACCGACCGTGTGTATTCGAGGAAGCAGCACCTGTTCCGCGGTGACCCTGCACAGTCACATTTTAGAGAGAGTCTCTGACTTTTAGTGTGTTATAATTGCAGTCTCTGACAGAGAGTGTCTTTCTGTTCGGTCTGCAAGGCTCCGCTGTCCCACAGTCCCTGTCTCCAGTTGTCTGTCGAGGCTGTGTCTGAGAGTGCCGCTCTGTCTGTCCACAGGCTCCTGAGCTGGCCGAATGGCTGACTGCTCAGGTGCCGGCTGGCGGCCGCGTGGGCAGCGACCCTCACCGCATGTCGGCTCGCACCTGGCTTGACCTCAAAGACAAGCTCAGCGGTACGTTGGGGGGATCAGGATGGTCTGATTACCCAGTGGCCTCAGTGTAGCGGCGGTTCTTGAGCTCATGACACACGTACGTTCATGCGCAGGTGTTGACAGTGCGAAATAAAAATAAAACGGAGAACAAAATGGACTGATTTTAGTAGTATGCAAATAGAAGACAAGGTCTGCTAAATACAGAACATAATATACCACTGCATGGATGTACCTGCTTGTTCAACCTCAAAGAAATCCAGAACTGAATTGAACTTCCCTGGAAATTCGTGAAATTTGGAAATATGGTGTTGGGAAGTATTTTCTACATTTTATATTATATATTGCATTTACTTATGTTATTTTTGATTATTGTTTATTATTGTTCTTGTATATATACGTATATATATATATATATATATATAGATATAGATATATATAGATATACCATTTTTATTCATATACTGATACTGGGACGTAGCGAAGAGGGCCATGGGGGCCATGGCCCCCCCTTCCGAGCCAAACGGTCTACACTAGATACATGGCGATTTCTCATGAATACGTAATAGTGATCATATATATGTTGCAAAAACAAACGTTATATGTTTTCCTGTGCATTAAGTATGAGATAAATTGCCCAAAACTTCTGCCTTTTCTTGTAAATTTCGTCATATGTCTGTGGGATATGACGAAATTTGACATTTGGCCCCCAACCCCCAAGGAAAATCCTGGCTTCGTGACTGTGCTGATAGCTATAGGCATATATCTTAATGGTTAGGAAAAGAAATCACGATTTCATGGTGCGCGGACCCCTTTTGACCGGCGAGTTTTTTTGGACGTTTGTCTTTCTGCTCGGTTTACTGGGAAACTGATGCCGCAGCCGAGTCCGTGGAGCTGGTCACCGTGGACGTCAACCTCATCGACAGCCTGTGGAAAAAGGGACGTCCTACGGCCAAGAATAAGCCTATAACCGTGCACCCTCTGCAGTACGCTGGTCAGTCGGTCTCTCTGTGCACCCCCTCGCTGCCTTGTTTGCCGGTTGGTTCCGCCGGCATGCAGCGAAACGTGGCACGTGATATGCATGGAATTGTAATGTTCCATTCTGCTGCATACACCCGCCATCACGTTCCCTTGTCATTTGGAAGTCCGTTTATTTGCCGGGAAAGTGCTGAAAGCTTGGAAATGCTTTACGTTGTTGAACAATTGGAACGTAGGTTTTTGTTATTTTTCGCGTTTTGTGACGCACGGCGAACGTTGGTTTCGAGCAGAGGGAAAGCGCGAAAACACCGGATATCAGCGGCTCAGATGGCATCCGTTATAAAATCATCTTCAAGCAGAAGCAGACAACGAAAAATACAACAGCGCCGGCGCAGACGATCATCGTTTCGACAAGATCCGCTCGCGGTGATCTGATCAGGTCGTTGACCTTGCCTCCGCCGCAGGCGTACGATGGCAGGACAAGGTGGCTCAGGTGCGTGCGGCAATGAAGGCCGCCTCCACGCGGACGGCGAAGGTGACGGCGCTGCTGGTGCCGCAGCTGGACGAGGTGGCCTGGCTCCTGAACGTGCGCGGCGACGAGATGCCGCACACGCCAGGTGGGACGAGGTCAAGGTCATTCGTGGCGCCTGATGTACACGCGGCGTGGCCAAGGTCATCTGTGGTATCCTGCTTTTGTGCCGGCCTCGGACGAGTACTGCTCGGTCGTAGTGGCTTCGCGCGTTGTGTCACTGATGTCAGGTTACGTTTGATACGTTGGATGCAAATAACCTCGCCGTTGGCGCACCCTAAAGCCCTCATAATCAACATCACAGTACGTATGGCGCGACACAGATTCCGAATGCAGCCCAGTGGAATTTGATGAGCGTCGTATGACTTTACGATCGGCGTACCCTGAAACCTTTATAACAGATTAGTTCAAATGGTGTGCCTCCAAATTTGGAAATGCATTGTTCTTGACAGCCGCCCAAAGTATGTGCATTGCTATCACGGCCTCGCTATCCTTAGCGTTCGAGGTCATATTCCGTGTTCCGAACTCTGTTATTTGGACAGGGGACTTATCAACCCGCGATATGAAAATATGTGCTATACGTGGTCATTAGCCCGTACTACTCCCATAATACAGCATATGTCGATGAGAAATAGGCATTATGTCCGATGCGAGATGGCGACAGCTAGTCCGTGATGGCTCCCTCATCACGGATGACATTTTTCAATGACACGCCTTCTGTTCATTGCGCATCTGGAGCATTGGTTTGACCAAGGCATTGACTGTTTGGCCGCGGATTTCATTTGACGAAGAACTGCTATGGACTGCCCTCGAGCCCTCACACAGGAGCGTTCGCCTCCGTGCGGCCGAGCGTCGTAGTGCCAGCCCGCTGGCTCGGGGGCGTATCGGTGATACCTGGTGTACTGCCGCAGAGTTCAAGGGCTATGTGGTGGTGGACATGGACACCGTGCACCTGTTCGTGGACAACGGTAAACTGACGTCGGAGGTGCGCGCTCACTTGGCCATGGACAACTGCACGGAAAATTCCGAGTGTGTCATGTGAGTCTGCTGGCTTATCTGCCTGGGAGGAGAGGGGTAGGGGCATGGGGACCCTGGCCACCTTTCTTTAAGAAAGGGCGACATTATGTCTTTTGTGTTTCTTTGTCTCCCTCTTGCAGACGGAGGAATGTTTTTTTTCTCGAAACTCGTTCTAAAAGCATGTTAATTTTCTTAAATATCGAAACAGAGTGGCCGAGATCCGGGGAAGAAATCGACATTTGGGGATAAGCTAGGTTACACAGATGGAAATCCCCTCCCCTCCCCTCAGCACATGGTCTGAATCCGCCCTTGTACGAATGGTTCGTCCACAGCCGGCTCAGGGCCCCGCCCTAACGCCGCGAATTGCTGCCGGTGACGCCATGAACGTGTCCTCATTCCGGCCTAATATAGGATTGTGGAGAGTTTTACATATGCTTGCAGGAGCGCAGGAGTGTCTGAAAAGTGGGTAAAGACGTTTCCCCGTTGAACTAATGTTAGATTTCCGAAAAAGTAGGGCATGGTGTCCCGCCCCTTTCCCCCCGTTCGCACGCCTGTACATGAGCATGCCTTGCTGGGTGATAATTACATGTTATTTGGGTTTATCGCAAGCATCGAGGAATTTTGTCGGGCTCGCCCTTGCTCACCGTCTGTGAGCCTTGGGCTTTCATGGACAAACACATTTTCCAACTGCTTGCTTCCGTTGCACGCGCCAAACCAGGACACCGTGGAAGTCCCTCGTGACCAGACGCTATTGATCGTGAAGGAAAACAGCAGCCAACGAAAGACGATCCCGCATTCATTGTTTAAGATTCGTTGCACGACTCCCAAGCTGTGTAACTGTGCTTGACGGAGCTCATCTTAGCGGTGTAGAAGCTCACCGGTGGGTCGTTTTTTTCCAGGGCGCGGCGTTATGGGGAAATCTCCAGTTTCGTGGCTGAGATGGCCAGAGTTAAGTGGAGTGGCCTGGTCTGGGCTCCTTCTCGCTGGAGCTACGCGGGAGGTGTCAGCTACGCCCTCTACAAACAGGTACACAACGCGAAACCGAGAATCGATGACACAGCGAGACTGTCTGCCGGAATATCGAGCCGACAAAGCCTGTAATGCGAGGTGCAGGGACAGAATCACCCAAGGGGAGTTAGGTAGCCGCCAGTCATCAGCATAATATCGCAGTCTTTTTCATCTGTTTATGTCTGCAGCTTTCCAAACGCGGCCTTTGTTGTATTGTATAACTTTGTTGTATTGTATATATACATATATATATATAGTATATATATATATATATATATATATATATATATATATATATATATATATATATATTGTATAACCAATGTACTGGTTAACGTGCCGTGTTTATTCAGTGATGCTTGCGGCTTTTTTGTAATGACTGCTGCGACTTTCTGCAACCAGGCGGTCTATCCATCTTCGAACAGGGGGCTAGGGATTGACCATTTGCAATCAGGCAGTCTGTGACCAGATGATTCCCTGGTGACCTGCTCTGTGGTGGCCTGCCAGGTGCCCGACGCGAAGCGCCTCTTCAAGCCGTCGCCGATCATCCGCATGAAGGCGATGAAGAACGCGGTGGAGGTGGCCGCGATGAAGCAGGCCCACCTGCGCGACAGCGCGGCCCTGTGCGACTTCCTGGCCATGCTGGAGCGCTCGGTAAGACGGCGGACGCGCCCAGCCGTGGTCGATTGTACGCAGCCGACCAGCGGCGATGGGAAGAACGGTCGTGACTCTGTGTTGCGCCATTAGTGTCGTCCAGCGTGATACATCCTGATACATCCAAATCATCCCGCTCACCCCGCGCCACGAGACGCCGTGCACAACGGCTGCCGGCGTATCATCAGCGACCTGCGTCTCGGGCGGACTTTTCGCCCTTTTCTCGCCAGCTCTCGTTGCTCCACGAGCAAAGATGTCTCATTCCACACTGCTGATTCCTCCGTCACCTTCTCCGGTTTGGCTGTCTTTGCACTTCGCCGTCTTCATTTTGACGTGTCCACCTGTTGAATCTCTTGTCTCACCCCTTTAAACTTCACTGCCGTGTCCCGTCCCCACCCCCATCCGCCTGTTGAACCGTCTTCCGGCTTCAGGTGGCTGCGGGGGAGGCTTGGACGGAGTTGTCGGTGGCTAGCAAGCTGCTGGAATACCGGGCTCGGCAAGACATGTTTCATGACATCAGCTTTGAGCCCATCGTCGGGTTCGGGCCTCATGGCGCGGTGATCCACTACAGGGCCTCCCCTGAGACGGACGCCAAAGTGGACTCGTCCAGCCTGCTGCTGCTAGACTCCGGAGGTACGCGCCGGAGTGTATTCCGGGCGGGCGTTGCCTTCTGTTTTTTTTTCTGATCTGCACTCCGATAGTTATGAGCACGTGATACGCTCCTCATTGACCGATTTCCAGTGATCATTTTCTGATTTCCTCGATGGTGTTAGAGTTAGAAATCCTTAGTCTTGCGAGTGGCGATTTGTTGATGGCAAGATGTTTATTTCTTTACAACGCAACATTATGGCAGTGAATGGTGGAGTTCCCATATCTGACACGTCCTACACAGAAAGCGACTTCAGCGATAAACATCAGAAATCCTGTTACAAAGCCGTCCTTTTGTCTCCATTGCTTTTCATTATCATTATTCGTGATTCATTTCAATAAGGATCATTATTTATTATATCCAGGATGATTATTATTACCTGCATATTATTCATACACATCAGTCATTATTGCAAGGAATTCATCCGAGAAGGCATCCCGATCGTAAGTACAAATCAAGACAGGTCCTCGGTCTGCAGCAGATATTCATTCGCTGTGACGTAATCGAACCGCCAGCAGCACTCGCCGCCTTCCGTTCGCCGCTTGTCTGATCGCCGCTATCCACTCTTTGGACTGTCCCAGCCGCCCGTGCCTGATATTAAAACAAGGCTTCCAGAACAATCCGGCAGTATTTGGATCGTCCCGGCCTCTAGCGACAGTAACCAAAACTTTGCTGCACGCTAGCCAACTCTGGGCGCGGGCCATCGCTTTCATGTCGCTGATTAGGCGGCTAAATGTGACGTTACGCGTGTCGCGCATATCTGGAATAATGCAGGCCGCTCTAGAAAACGGCGCTACTCATAAATCGAACGCTGCGCACGGGACACAGGGAAGCACAACGTGCGACCGAATGAAGCGTTATGTTGGTCGTTGGCACACCACGCGATAACGCCAGAAACGCCGAGCTTACGCATTCCGGGCTGTCAGTGCGCTGTCTTTCACATTGTGTCACGGGTCACCTCCCGGCCCGTCAGGCAGATGCCGTCCAGCCCATCACCAGGCTGGACATCACTGTGGTGTCGGCTTGTCGCCAGGCCAGTACCCGGACGGCACCACCGACGTCACCCGCACCATGCACTACGGCACGCCGACCGACTTCCAGCGGGAGGCGTACACGCGCGTCCTGATGGGGGTCATCGACCTGGGCCGGGCCGTCTTCAAGACGGGCACCACCGACTCCCGGGTGAGGCCCGACGTGACGCGGTCTCAGGCGGTCCTGGCGTCGCCCTGGCGTGGTGCCGGACGCTGGGAAGGCGGAGTAAATGCCAGCACTCCGGGAGAGCGAGTTTGAACGGAGAACGCGACGTGATTCAGAATCTGGGCTCTGACTGGACGTTTTTATGTGTGTATGTGCGAGGACGATCGCGAGATTCTGGGCGATTGATGTTTTTTCTTTGTCAATGATGACCTTTGTTTAGTCATGCTTTTGCTGCATCCCCTGGTGTTATTCAAGCGTGCCCCATTTCAGCTGGACATTTTGGCTCGCCGTCATCTGTATGCCGTAGGTTTGGACTATCTCCACGGCACTGGCCACGGGATTGGAATATTTCTGCAGGTCCACGAAGGTCTGTATTAGCACTGAAAACCTTTGGATTTGGTGTGATAACGAAAATATACAATGGATATGCTGCCAGTTCTGCCCAGAAACAATCCCAGTGTTAAGTTAAAGCCCATTTCCGAAAATCACAACTCATCGACTCATTATAGCTTATTGGATTTGGCGGGGCGTGAGTTTTTGTTGTGGCCCATTTGTGATGTATTCTGTGGGTGATTTTTGCAAAAGGACTTAACTCGCAACCTGCTGGGGTGTCATAATCGATCTTCTTTTTCTGCATTATATATGTACAGCAAATATCTTCCTGTTATATGCAGAAAGATCTACCAGGAACATATGCCCTCTTGTGTTACGTGCAACTTGTAACCGCCAAGATCCTTGATATGTCTTTGGCGTCGACAACGCAAGTGGATGACAAATTCCAGAAAATGAGCAGTGAGATCCTTGCTCGCTTATCCATGAATTAACACACGCTATGTGGACGACGTTCGCTTACATGTATTTTGGATAATTAATTGCGCTGTGTCACTGACAGCCGCCTGCGCAGTGCTTTGAACTGTACTTCCTTTAGCAGCAGGTGATGATGTTCATGATTCTATTGTCCACAGCTCCCACTCAGCTCCGAATATATCAAAAGGAGGAGCACCCACTCGAAGAAGGAATGTTCTTTTCCAACGGTGAGTGGTGCCGTCATGGCAAACGTAGTGTTCTTGTAGTGTACGAAGTTTCTAACGTGTTTAGTATCGGCCAATTATCATTTTGATGGTTGCGGAGTTGCATGCGTCTCATTCGGACCATATGGAATGGAAATCATTCGCGTGATATTTCCATTTAGGTTTCGTCATGTGCGGAGTCTGCCAAGGTATTCGCAGTCTTCGAAGAAGATGTCGCTATTTCTTTGTTTTGTTTTGGTCTTGCTTAAAATGCAGCAAGACGGCAGATCTGTAAACGGTATGTGTTGAAGACTGCTATAGATCAGATATATGGTAGCCATGCATACCACTTGGCATATGCGGGAAGCATTGCCTCCGGCATTGGATGCGGTGGTGTAACAGTAACACCGTTGATCGGACTCAGCGGTGTAACCGTGGCGCCGTTGACCGGACGTGGCAGCGTAAGCATGACGTCGGTGACCGGGTGTGGCGGTGAAATTGTGACACCGTTGACCGGGTGTGGGGTGTTATCATGATGCCGTTGACCGGGTGCGGCGGTGTAACCGTGAGGCCGTTGACCGGGCGCAGAGCCTGGCTACTACGAGGACGGCCAGTTCGGTATCCGACTGGAGACGATCATGTTCGTGCGGCCGGCCGACGCGCTGCCGCACAACTTCTCCGGCCCGTACTGGACGTTTGAGCCCGTCACCCTGGTGCCGTTCGAACGCAAAATGATCAAGACCGAACTGATGGAAGACAGTCAGGTGAGCGCCGCCAACTGGGGGGCGGGGGGATCCGTGACAGGATACTGTTGCTACCTGTCTTATGGCTTGGACGTATGAGTGCATGTGTGTGATATGCGAAGGAAGACGGCTTTGGTTGGTAAGCCATGTGCCAGCTTGGTTGTCATACTGTTTATTTCATTCTCAGTCGTTTTGTTTTTAAGAATGCCAAATATGAAAAAATGAAGCTATTATTTGTTTAGGGTGTGGGAACGAAAGGGGTGAGCATATGCGCCCACCATACATACACACCATACACGTCTTCTATTCGCACGCAAATAGTTCCCCAGTCGCATTTGTATTTTCATATTCGGGCTTCTGAGCAGCCACTGTGTTTCAAACATGTTAGCGGGGTTTCCGCAGTGATCTTTCCCGTGACCTTGACCCATGCTGGGCAGCTGGACTGGCTGAACGCCTACCACGAGCGGGTGCGCCGTGAGGTGGGCGGGAAGCTGCGGCAAATGAAGAGCAGCGCTGGCCTGAAGTGGCTCGAGGACAAGACCGCGCCGATCCGACGTCGGCAGGTCAAGGTCGGTCAGCCTGCTGTTCTCCACTCGGACGGTGCCCAGGGACGACCATTGCCGGTTTGCTGGGTGCTGGGGCGTGTTCTCTGGTCTTTGTTGCGAAAATATACTCCTGTTCTTGCTGCGAAAGGGTATCTTGGTCCATGTTACAGGGTTCTGTCAGGATGTTACACGATACACAGGATGTTTCAGGCCGTGGTGATTGTTGCAAGAGTGTGCCCGATGAATGGTGTGTGGCATGAATGTGTGGAGCTCTTGGTTAGAGGAGTGTCTCGTGCTTTGTGTTGCAAAAGTTGTGTTTCAGGAGTACCTCGTGTGTCGTGCCACTGGAGTGTGTCGTGGTCTGTCTTGTGAGTCTGTGCCCCGTGAATTGTGTTACTAGCATTCCTGATGTTCTTTGCCACAGGAGCGTGTTACTGTTTGTTATGGTAGTGTGCCGTGGCCTTTGTTATAGGAATGTGTTGTGCCCGGCTCTGCAGGAATGTGTGGTGTTTTGCAGGGATGTGTTGTATCCGGTGTTTCAGGAATGTGCTATGCCCGGTGTTACAGGAGTGTGCTGTACCCGGTGTTACAGGAGCGTGCTGTGTCCGATGTCACAAAAGTGTGCTGTGCTCGGTGTTACAGGAATGTATTGTACCCGGTGTTACAGGAATGTGTTGTGCCCGGTGTTACAGGAAAGTCCTGTGCCCGGTGTTACAGGAGTGTGCTATGCCCGGTGTTACAGGAGTGTGCTGTACCCGGTGTTACAGGAGCGTGCTGTGTCCGATGTCACAAAAGTGTGCTGTGCTCGGTGTTACAGGAATGTGTTGTACCCGGTGTTACAGGAATGTGTTGTGCCCGGTGTTACAGGAAAGTCCTGTGCCCGGTGTTACAGGAGTGTGCTATGCTCGGTGTTACAAGAATGTGCTATGCTTGGTGTTACAGGAGTGTGCTATGCTCGATGTCACAGGAGTATGCTATGCTCGGTGTTACAGGAGTGTGCTGTGCTCGGTGTCACAGGAGTGTGCTGTGCTCGGTGTCACAGGAGTGTGCTGTGCCCAGTGTTACAGGAGTGTGCTATGCCTGGTGTTACAGGAGTGTGCTGTGCCCGGTGTTGCAGAAGTGTGCTGCTCGGTGGTACAGGAGTGTGCTGTGCCCAGTGCTACAGGGGTGTGCTGTGCTCGGTGTTACGGGAGTGAGCTGTGCTCGTTGGTACAGGAGTGTGCTGTGCTCGGTATTACAGGGGTGTACTGTGCTCGGTGTTACAGGGGTGTGCTGTGCCCGGTGTTACAGGGGTGTGCTGTGCTCGGTGTTACGGGAGTGTGCTGTGCTCGGTATTACAAGGGTGTACTGTGCTCGGTGTTACAGGGGTGTGCTGTGCCCGGTGTTACAGGGGTGTCCTGCTCCGGGAGCGGCCGGGGACGGTCTGGGCGGGGTGCCGCTGGCCGCCGCTCTGATCCTGACGGCGGCAGCGGCCGTCAACTGGCGCCTGGCCTGAGCGGCGCAGACCAGCCGGCCAGTGGCCAGCACAGCGCAGCGCCGCTGTTCGGAACAGTCCGCCAGTCCGGGGACGGCGTCCTTGGCACCCAGCCTCCGGTCCACCGCAGTGTGTTTGTTAGTTGACTTGTTATTGGACCGCGATATAATGTGTAACGCTGTTCGCATGCATTACGTAGGCATGCGAACAGCGTTATCCTCGAACGTTATCCTGCGTGATCATTGTTGTGCCAACCCTGCAAAGCCGTAGTGCAACCGAATGGCGGCTGGTTGTCGTCTCAGTCTTTGTATTTAACTTTGTATTCAAGAGAACGTCCATTGACCTGTATTATTGTACTCTGTTCCGATTTTCGGTAGTGGAAATTAGTTCTTGAGCGTAACGCCCCTGATGCATTTTCTGAATAACAGCTTCGACCTCACATTGGTCAGATGGCAACCGCGTCTTTGACAAAATATTTCTACCGAATATTATGCCACTTGCGAGCACGTGTCCGTGTTTCGTTTCGCGCGGCCTGCGCAAGATCTTAATTAGCCAGTGAAAGCTGTTGCAGAGAATTGTGATTCTTTTGCGAAAGCAAACGACGTTACTATGAAAATGCACTCGATGCATTACGATTGTGATAAAGCTGGCGAAATTAGTAACGAACGAACCGTACGCCAAATTTCCGAAAAGATCTGTCGGCCGAAAATTCGCATTTCAAAGCATGCTATGAACTCATTTTTCGTTCACATCACTAGCCCTAGCTTACACCGTAATCAGCACCAAATGGCATCTTAGATTATAAGGAACAACTGGAACACTTAATCATCACACGTAAAGAGGCTCTGTGACAGCGTTTCTGCGACCTGGCATCACAATGCTCAGCAACGTAACTGACAGTCGTGAAAAGCTTACAACGTATGCGAGAACACTGTACGCGAGGAAGGCAGGCGGAACGGCAGTGGCTCTAAGGCGCCTGCCACCGAAGAACGGGTGGGACGCCCTGAAACATCAGCACACTGAGTGACCATGGACTGACCGCCACCGGAGCCGGCGGGTCGATAAAGGCCCTGAAGACAGATAGGCCGTCGCGATGGGTGATAGGACCACGCACACCGAGCCAACCAAGAGCTTCCACGGTCTGAGAGGTGTGGTCACGACTCCGAGTCCCTGTGATGATCCTGGCCCCGGAGTTAGGCGCCTTCTGTACCCTGTTCGTGCGACATGTCGCTGCCCGCCCCAAATAGAGAGGCAGTAGATAATATGTAGGAAACATGACTGGATCAGGATGTCGGCTTCCGGTCTCAGATGACAGGTTTTGTACTGCCCTTTTTGAAGGCAGTGAACATGTGCTCCTCCGAGGAAAGGGTGTGGTTGATGGTCACGCCCAGCATCTCCACGAACGACAAGGTGTGGGGTTGTCATTTTTCATGCTGGAAAGAATAGGCTTTCCTGATAGAATGAATAGTTATGGGAATGAGAAGAGTGGTTTTACCCGGAGTCATCATCAGGGAACTGGCCGGAAAATATGATTTTTCATCTTGAATAAACTCCTGCCGAGATTTCAGGACAGAAGAATCCAGTATCTGGGTGTCGGCATGGGACACAGGCGTCTGTGCAGAAAGCAATCAGGGAGCTCGTTAGTTAAGATGCTGAACAGGGGGGCGCCAACAGGAAAGGAAAGGGTGTGGTTGATGGCCACGCTCAGCATCTCCGCGAACGACAAGGTGAAACGCCAACAGGGCCCACCGCTGAAGGACACGCTGGGGAAGGGATTAAGGACAGGAAAGTGAGCCGCCCTCACTGCCTACCGCCAGCCCCTGAGGCAGCTTTCCTGCCGCCCAGCCTCGTTCCTGAACCGTATGCGGCCGGCCACATCCGAGCCTTCCTCCCGGCGAGATTTTATACCACGTCTCGACCACGGTTTGTTGTAAGCGCAGCTCTCTCCTTTCTTTTGTTTCAGCCTTTCGACTCAGTTTTTACCGGACTCGGTGTTTTCGTGTGCTCATTTTATCCATGCATGTGACTCGAATCGGATTTAAATCCATGCTCTGGAGTGATTTGTAAAACGCACTGACACTGACAGTAACGTAACGAGTCCAATCACAGACGACGTCTGTCACGTTTTTGGTGTGTCAGCTACGCGCACTATAACATCCGCCCTCTGATAGGGACAGCACGTGAGTGACCTCTGGACAGATTTTCTTTCAGTTGGAGCTCCAGGCCGTCACTGAGCAAACTCCTGTCCGCTGGCCCTTTACTGAGCACACTTAGCCGTGACGGGCACTTCTCACGCCAGCGACTCCGGAAACAATCAGCCAGTTTCTGCGTCTGACGCCACCTCCTGGAGCCCAGGTTTCTCCTCGGAGGTCCCAGACAGGAGACCAGACGTCTTCGGTTTCCCGGAGGCGCGACGTCATTCGAAGCAACGCCATGACGAGAAAATCCGTCTGGGACTGGACGAGTTCCAAATGTATGGCCGTTTGACCAGACAGGTGAACTGTTTCTTCACCTTGCATTGACCATCAGAGGTCCAGAGACATGGCAGCAATCCACGGAATCCTGACGCTCTATTGAAGGGCGTCAGGATTTCCAGGTCATCCGAGCTGGTACCGTCATGATTCAGAGGGACTGCAGAGGTCCTTCAGAACGAATTCAAACCCATTGCTGACGGTTCGAAGGGTCTTTTCATCCACCAGCTGCGTCCCGACGGTGGCTTTCAGGCAGCGTTTCGTAGAGGCAACGAGCCGGGCCCACGCTCCACAGAAGTGAGGGGCGCCGGGAGGTGTGAAGAACCTCTCCACTCTCGGTACATCTTCTCCCGGTCCAACCTGCGGAGGGAAGTTCGCAGCTCGCATTTGACACATCTCAGGCTGGTGCCTCTCGTCCAATCTACGCCATCTTTAGTTTTCTGCGGCGCGACATCATTCGGAGCAGAGCACTTAGCCACGATTTTCCTCGAGGGATGTCAGATTTTTGATATGCCATTGGAATATGACGAAATTCATGGGAAAACGCAGAAATTTTATGTAATTTACCTTATATTTACTGCACAGGAAAACATTTGTTTGCTTTCGCAACATATATATGGTCACTATTCCGTATTCCTGCAGGGTCGTTATATATCTAGTGTAGACTGCTTGGCGGGGGGTGGGGGGGGGGACAAGACCCCAATGACCCCCTGTCCACGTGCCTGAACTGCGTTGACCCCACTTGAGGTCACTTATGACTGATTTGTCAGTGTGTCTGGCACAGTGGCGTAGCCCCTGATCCTGTCTCCAAAGACCGATAGGGGCTCTTTATAAGCGGGTTGGGGCCCTCTGCAGATAGGCAGTGCCCTCTTCTCCTGTACAGGCTAGCAGGGGCATCTAAACGTTCATTCAGCGGCCCCTGCTTGCCTGTAAAGATGCCTTTGCCGACCTGTAAGGAGCAACCGCCAGGTCGGCAGGAACGTCTTAACAAGTAAGCAGAGACCCTTTTACACTCCAGCGGGCCCTTTTACAAGCCGACGGTGATTTCAGCCACGTGAGGCCCCACTGATTACAACGGCCAGACGGGGATCCAAGGCGGGGGGAGCGATGGGGGCGATCGTCCCTCGCCCCCTGATGTATGAGAAGGGCATCCTCTTAGACTTAAAAAGGGGCCCGAAGGGGCCCGCATGAACTTTATGTGGTCTATGTATGAACCTGACGGGCTCTTGATGCAGCCAGAGGGCCTCCGGGAGAGTTAATGGGACCCTGAGGCAGTAAGATGGCCCTAAGATGAAGAGATAGGCCCATGGAACTCTCCAAGGACCACTGGGACTGCAAGAGGGGACCCAGCACGGGAAAAGGGTTCATAAAGGGTTTACAGACCGCTAGAAGTGCCAGAGAGGCCTCCTGAGACGGCCAGAACTTAAGGTGGCGCCTAGCATGGCATAGAGACCCTGGCCAGCCTCAGGGACCCCTGAACGGGGGTTCGTCGGTGACTTCAACCTCAAGAGGGGCTCCAAATGAGCTACACTGGTCTTTTTGAAAACCTGAGGGTTCTTGATGCAGTAAGGGGCCCCAGAGAATTCTGATGGATCCTCGAGACGGCAAGATGGCCCCTGCACGGCAAATGACTCCTGAGACCGCCAAAAAAGTTGGGCCCCTGCGAGGCAAAGACGATAAGGGGCCTCAAAGATGGTATGAGGACTCGGCACGACCAGAAGGCCTTGAAGTGTGTTAGGCAGGCTTCTGGCACGGGCAAGGTCCTCCTGAGACTGCTAGTGAGGCCCCTGAAATACCAACAAAGGCCCATGTTACGGCTAGAGGGGCCCTACGACTGTCAGATGCACCCAACGTAACATAAGAAGATCCCTGATACACCCATGGGGACCACCGGAGACGTTGAAAGGCCCCGAAACACTGCGCACAGGAGCCCTAAAATTGCAGTTTTTTTGTAGCTGCTAGAGGGCCCCTGAGACGGCAACCATGTTCCCCAGAGACGAGAAGAGGGGCACCTAGGACAACACAGGCACCCTAAAGCTACTAAACTTGAGACGTCCAGAAGCTCCTGAAACGTCCAAAGGACCTAGAGGGTTGCCAGAGACGTCTCTGTCACGGGAGAGAGACTTATAGAGGGTCTTTGTTATTGCATGAGGGTCCCCTTAGACGGCAAAAATGTCCCACGGACGGAACTACTGAACCGCAAGACGTCCAGACCGTTCCAAAGGATGCGTCCAAAGCACCCGTTTAAAAGGATATGTTTATATATATATACCCCATTTGACGGGAAGTTAGGTTGTCGTGCCCTCGGTTCGACGTCCGCAATCATTTACAGAAATCGACGCCCATGAGCCGCTAACGAGGGCCCCCATTGGTCACGAGAACCTCCTTGATCCAACTTGCCCCTCCCTCTCTGGACGGAATCCTGGCTACGCCCTTGGTCCGGCAGCCAACAGAACAGGTAGGGCGGCCGTCCTACCGACTTTATGGTCGCTTTACCGACTTTCAAGAAAGAATTTCAGCATCAGCGGTACCGTATACGCTTGACTCCACGAAAAGATTATGAAGAAATATGACTTAACAGGGTTTCCATCTCCAACACCAATATCGTCTGTATTCTCCTACTCGCACGATATTTCATACTGTTCGGCAATGTGGTTGCGAACACGCCTTGGGCAAGTGGGCCCAAGATCGAGCAGAAGCGGATGCAGGAGCCGAAAGGGGCCGTTGTGTGAAAAAGGCCAAATGGGAACAACAAATCCTCATGCACCGGAAATTCCTTGCGTAACTGGAGAATTTACGGAGAATTCGCAAAGCAATGTCAGCAATACGGAGCAGGGAACCCCAACGTGTTCTGGGCCCCACTGTGCGTGGCGGGGCGGGCGAAAACAACACGAAAATCGTCTTTTTAACCGAACAGCGTTAAAATTCGTGAAGTGTCGCGACTCCTGGCACCGCAATATTTGTTACTCCAAAACTTCCACATCTGATGGAACACGCAACACGGAATCACTCCTTTAGACCTTAATATTTCTAAGATTACGAAGAGAAGACGGATTTCCGCCCATCTCGTCGCTCCTACATGCGTCCTTGGAGTCACGCGCTCTCGACGTCACGTTCGAGGCACGTGATAAGGCATGCTACGCTTTGTATATAGTACTTTGGACAACTTGAAAGCAACATCAAAATTTGCTGTTTGTGGACGAAACTCATGGAATATATAGCTGCGTACTCTATAGCACCTTTATAAGCTTTCTATTTGACCTACTTATTGGTCAAACAGATATACGAATGTGAACGTAAAGTATTCGTGCGCCTCCGCCATCTTGTCACATGACTTCAATGTTTGGTCCCGTGACCACGAATCATCTGTTCCGGATGAGTTTTCGGTACGTCTCTGGGTGGGTCGCCTGAATTTACACTGCGTGGTGTAGAAGTGCCTGAGATATGTAGCGGTGGACCTTCGCACTTTATTTAACAGGATGTTAATATGTAAGTGTCTGTGCACGCTGTTTTGGACAGTGGAGGTGCTGGTTACTTTTGTTTCAATGGAATTGTACTTATTTAGGGATTCGGATGCCACAAAATGGAAAAACCCCCTAGTTTTTGACGTTACTTGTTTACCATACATAACCACACCAAATGTTTTGGAGACCGTTGATGTGCATGAATATCCTCAGAACAAGAAAGGCCATGACTTAAAAAAATAATTGTTCTGTTTAACATTGCTCACCTGCTTAGATGGTAAAAACGGTGAAGATAAGGTTATTGTGATGTCATTGCTAGAGGCAGTGATCAAATTATTTGCTGTTATATAAGTTTGCTTTGACAGTAATGCTTTAGGACAAAAAACAGTAAAATTGGCAATAAATATTGGAGGTATGCATCATCAGTTACCTTGATAGCATTTGGGGTGCTAATACCACTGCATGCAGTGGTGTCTTGACTTGTTCATGTATGGCAGCTGATGTATATTTTATATGTGTGTTTTAGTCATGCTAAATTGGCTTATTGTATCATTTTACATACTATGGGTTGATTATCTACATATTATATCTATATGCACACTGCAGTGGTATATAATCTGCATTTTGTAATACACATATCATATATATGCTATTAGGTTTGTGTAGTTTTCATTTCTGATGCCTGCCTTCGACCCACTGTACCCAGAAATTTACAATGCAAAGTGCAAATCTAAAATCATGAATCTTCTCTGGCATGGTTTCAGTTTGTGCCTACATTGTCCAGGATACAAAGGCAAATGACTGGACTGTTACCACAAATATGCCTCTTCCTCATGTCCCTTGTGGGATTTGATTATTCCATAATGTATGTATCATTTGACGGCAATCCTTTAGAAGCGCACGCCATAAACCAAGCACACTGGATAACACATACACGGCGCGCGTTGCAAAAGGAGACGTCAGCTGTTGCAAGAAAGAACAACATTATGCACTGGAGCTCCAGGTCGTAGATCACCTACTATTCGCTCTTGATTTACACAGTAGGTTAGGTTAGGTTAGGTTAGGTAAGGTTAAGTTAGGTTGGGTTAGCGAATAGTAGGTGATCCACGACCCTGGAGCTCCAGTGCATACTGTTGTTGTTTCTCGCAACAGCTGACGTCTCCTTTTGCCACGCGCGCCGTATATGTGTCATCCAGTGTGCTTGGTTTATGGCGCACGCTTCTAAAGGATTACCTCATTTGACAGTGTTCTGGATCATTGACTTTACATTTTAAGACACACCATTCATTTTATATAAAACAGTGACTGTTCTTTGATTTCCATGCTTTCTGATATGTCCAGTGCTTCATGTTATTTGGTTAAAATGGTGGGTCATGATGCCTGTTTTCATTTTTCATCCATTCAGGTGTTTTTGGTATATTATGATTCTTGAGTGTAGGCACTGAATGAATATACCTTTGTCTTGTGGGCTAATTACAATCAGTTTGAGATTGATTCCTACTTCCTATCATGACCATTTTTATCAGACAGGTTCCTTGTTTACATTGCTTTGTATGTTTATTCTTCTGCAGATCAGCACTGTTTTTGATTATCAAGAGTGCTTTATTGTTGCTTGTGAAATTTTTAGGCATACAGATACATACCCACACATATTTACATACATCACATGCAGTGTGTTGTGTGTGATGAACATACTTAGTGTATTCTTTGTGCAAATTAAGTTCACCATATCCAGTGTTTTACTGAATGACAAAGCTCTGGGTACATGGCTGTACTGTGTCTTGTGTCTTGTCTTGTGTTTTACTGAATGATTGTTTTTTTCAGATCTGGGCTTCACCCGGAATGAATGAAGGTGTCGATATCAAGGAGGTCATACCACAAAATTTAGCCATTGTCCAGTACGGGTAAGCATTACACAGCTTTCCTTTCCTCTATACTGAGTCTTTGTGCTGTCATTTAATGCTGCTTCCTGTGCAGTCTAAATGTCATTGCATCAAAAGTGGAGACTAGGAAGTAGCTGATGTTGAATTCATTAACAGTATCTATTTTATATTTGATTCATGACTACCTTGCCCTTGTGTGGTATCAGTAATTCAGCTGCCTGTGCTGTTGCATAACAACATCCTGTTTTGTCCACAGTGATAAAGATGATAACAATGGAAGGGACCCAGACAGCCCAATGCAGCTGCAGTACTTTAAGGCTGGAGGTGCTCCCCCTGGTGGGTGTCAGAGGAGAGGCATCAGCTCAGCAGATTATATTACCAAATAGGGTTTGTTCCAATGGTCCAGCAAGGCAGGTGTTGTCAGTCATTACCATGGCCAGGTCATGTGGTGATAGTGTCATAAGATTTTGTTTCCATGATGTGCTAGGAGTGCCTTTAGTGTTTTTGTGTGGATTGTTTTGTGACCTATGTGGTTGAGTGTCTCTCACTGCTCCTTACCCTGGCAAGATGGGTTGGCTTGCTTTTTCTCTTGCAGGTCACTCAGTAAGTGATCTTTAGAAGGGGACACTGGCAACTATGTGGCCATGTCGTTCATGTTGAGACATGTAATGTTGCCAAATCGTGCCATTCTCCTGGAGTTGTGGGGTCCGATGTAGGGATCAGGGGGGTCTGTGCAACAAGCACAGCTTAACATGGACTCAGATTTCAAACAACCATAGCAACCATTTGGATGAAATTTATAAAAAGCAACAGTGGACTTATACAGTGTACTGAAAGCAACTTGCTCACATTGTTTGTTGGGAGATAACATTTCTCATGTAGAATAAAGCGGATAATTCATATCAGGTTACCATTAAAGAGTTTTGTAACTCACAAGCAAGATGAGCACAGCCAGTACTTATGGGTTTGGAATTTTCATGTATCCAAATCACTGTGCAGCTGCCCGGGATCGGTGCGGGGTGTCGGCCGCCGATGACAGTCCGCTGTGAGCGGCCGGCACGCTGCCGGCCTGACCCTGCCGGACCGCCGGCAGGCATGACCTACCGCGTGGTGCACATCAACACGACGTCGGGCGGCAGCAGCGAGGTGGTGCAGCAGGGCCTGGCGACGGGCGGCGGCGGCGCCAGCGGCGTCAACGTCAGCGTCAGCGGCGGCGGAGGCGGCGGAGGCGGCGGCGGCGGCCAGACCCTGCTCAGCTCGTCGACGGCGGGCACCGGCGAGGTGGCCGAGGCGCAGATGGCCTACATTCCGTCGGGCTCGGCCGGGGACGGCCTGGCCACCCTCAGCGCCGCCGGCACCGGTCAGTCCCCCCTCCGGGCCGGGCCGGCGCCGGCCTGCACGCTCGGTGTTCGGCGGGCGAGGGCAGGATTTGCTGTCGTCGGTGGGCCGGGCACCAGGGCCCACGTGGCGCGGCGGGGATCGGGGCTAGTCGGCGGTGTTCAGAACTTCGCGGTAACGTAGGAAGGTGACCGAATGCGATTTTTGTGCTCTAGTGCGTTTTTAGTCAGTCTCGGAAAACACAGGCATGACCGTTTTGGGATGAAATGATTGCGTTTTGTGTTTTGAGGTCTAGCGTTTGCACCTCCTGCATTGCATCAAGCTTTTGCTGTTAGGCATTATATATGAAGGCACTTTGTTCAATCTTTATAAAATATCGGGAGTGCAGAGACGTGGGAAAGCCAGCCCAACATTCTTGCTTGACCCCTAACCCCATACTGGATGACAGTGGCCCGTGCTGAACTTCGGGTGCAGGAAGAGCGATGTTTTCTGGCCTGTGCGGAGGGACAAGCTGGAGTATGTAGCGGGACGGACGGACGGTGTAGCGGGACGGGTAGGCGGTGTAGCGGGACGACGGGCGGTGTAGCGGGACGGACGGACGGTGTAGGGCAGAGTTGGAAATCTGGTTTGTGTTCTTGGTGTCGAGGAATAGTTTTGATTCAGGGTACAAAATTTCGCAGAGATGCTGTTTTACGTTGGCATTTTTGCTATTATGACGTCATGCTTAGCTGCTTCTTGCTGAATGCAAAGTCATTTGCTTGCAGAGTTAGAATTTATCAGCATAGTCATAATGCAGCTTCTGGATGGAGGCACAGGACCAAACTGCGGGTGTATAAAATATTGTTAGGAGCACAGATTTTGTTCGGTGTTGTTCAACACCAGAAAACATTACAACCCTGGTGTAGCGGGACGGACGGACCAGCCGATTTGCAGTCTGCCACTACCCCAGTGCCGGGGTCGTGCTCTTTCTCGGTACCATTAGGAAGCGCCGTGGACTCTGTTTTCGCTGGAGCCCGGCGCAAGCCGAGGTCGATGACTGGCCGGTGGATCGGCGATACAGGCAGTCTTGTTTTGCTGAGCTGGCTGCGGCGTGTGTCTGGCGCTGCACTTCCGCGGTGACCGGGCGCTGGTCCGATTCCCCGCTGTCTGCGGTGTCAGCGGGCACCGGCCGGGTTCCGTTTAGCCGGCAGCCCGCCCTCCGCGGGCGGCACTTCCTCTAACCGTCCCGATCCGAGACCTCCGTCCTACAGTAGGGGAGGGGAACGGCCTTTGTTTGTCGTGTGACGGGCCTGGCGATTGTCAAAGTGCGGTATGGTCGTGCCATTTGCATGTGGTTCAGGCTGCTGTTGCCATGGGCTGCACCGAACGGGTGAATACGTTCTCCAGAATCCGACGAAATGTAGCGTAGCGCCTTCGGGCATTGCTGGGAAGGAGTACATCGAAGCTCTCGATGTCCCGGCCTCTCGACCGTGGCGGAGCTCGTGCTCCCTGCCGCGGCCTTCTCATGTCGCTTCCGGCGACGGGGCGGCGGTAATCTGTGTCCGGGCTGACTCCCGACGACTCGCGACACCGCCGCCTGTCTGCCCGTGCTCCGTCCGTCCGTTCACTGCGCCAGACGGTGCTCCGTGCGGTCCGTGCTCTGTCGGTCCGTCCACTGCCCTGCCTGGACGGTGCCCTCCGCGGTCCGTGCTCTAGCCGTCGGCTCGCTACTCTGCCCGGGTGGCGTGATGTCGGCCAGCTGACTACCCTGATTGGAGGCTGGTCTGGCGGTGCGTTCACCGTGCGCGTCCGTCCGTCGCAGGCGGTTTCTACGTGATCAGCAGTCCGCCAGAGGTGAGCCTGGCGAGCGGGCCGGCGCGCGTCTCGGCCCGCTGCGAGGTGCACAGGGACGACCGGCGGCGCGCCACGCACAACGAGGTGGAGCGCCGGCGACGCGACAAGATCAACAGCTGGATCACCAAACTGGGCAAACTGCTGCCCGAGACGGGCGACCCCGGCAAACAGAACCAGGTGGGAGGCGGCGGCGGGGGAGGGAAGGCGGCGTGAAAACGATGTGCAGGCTGCGGAGGAACCGCCGAGCGCGGCTACCTGAGAGAAATCTCGCAGTTTTGACGTGTTGTAGAAGTGCGCGAAGCCATGGGTCGCATGTTGTGCCTTGCAGTGAGGCGCGCACGGCAACGAAGACGGAGCCTGGTGAGCGCATGAGGTGCTTTGGTAGCTTACGAGCTTATGCAATACGTTGACCCAGAATAGGAGAGGGTGAAAGAGCGGGGTAGGGGAGACGAGGTCCAGTGGACGATAGCTGTCCTCGTGATATGCGTTCCACGTGTACGTGCTCGGGCAGACATGCGAGTGTTGCTTACGGGCTCGCAATGACGACTGGAGAGCATGTCAGCTAGTCGGTGCCGGTCAGTCGGCTGGTGTCGGGGACGTGGGCAGGGAGAGTTGGGCCACCGCTGACGCCGCCTGACGCCGTTTCTGTTGCAGAGCAAAGGCGCCGTGCTGTCGCAGGCTTGCGACTACGTGCAGGACACGCGCGGCATGCAGCAGAAGTACATGGAGCTGGTGCGCGACAACGAGAAGCTGCTCGAGGACATCAAGATGCTCAAGCAGAGCAACGAGGCGCTGGTGACGGCCAACCAGCTGCTGAAGGCGCACCTGAAGAGCCAGGGCGCCGTGATCCTGGAGACGGAGCACCAGCCGTCCGGCGGCCACTGACCGGGGCCGCCGGCTGTGGTGGCCGGACGACGGCCAGGGGCCGCCCTCTGTGATGGCCGGACATCGGCCCGTGACCGGGGCCGCCTTCTCTGACGGCGGCCGCTGAGCAGGGCCGCCCTCTGTGATGGCCGGACCCTGGGCCGTGGCGCCGCCGCTGCCGCCGGACGACGGCGCCGGCCGGTGCGAGCCGCCGGCCGGAGACGTTCGCGACGCGCCGCGGCCGAGCCGGCGCTGCCTGCGGCGTGCCGGCGCCCGCCGCGTGCCAGTCGGCCCGCCAGTCCCTCATTAGCCCGCTGGCGGCGCCGGCGGCCGCCGCACCGGACGGCGGCCCTCGCTGCCATGCATTGCGATGGGATTGTGCTTATCGGAGGGTCAGTGCCGATTCATTTAGTTCATCATATCTGCAGAGCGGTAGAGAGCAGTTATTTTCAAGTGAGACTTGGAAATGGCCGTGTGCGTGTGCCTGTGGCATGCTGGACGCAATACACAAGTATTTGAACCGGGTGTGTGCTGCCGGCGTGGTCCGCCGATGCCGATATCGCCCTGGCTGACGGCCCGGTCGGCGGGCGTCGCGTGCCCTGGATCAATGCCAGAGGGGAGGGGCCAAGGCCGGGCGGCGGCCGGCGCCTTGGCCGGCGTCAGTGTTTACGGCGGGCGGCCGGCGGCCGGCCGCTGGAGCCGGATAGAACCGGCTCGGCCACGGCCGGCGCGCTCGGCGAATGTACGAGGCGAGTGTACGGTGATACGAGGTCCAGTCCGCCGCCGGCCATGCTCTCCGCCGCGAGGACCGCCGCCGCGTGGGCCCTGCTGGCGCGATCGTCGCGGCCGCGCCGCCTGCACGCCGCGCCGGCCGCCGGCGAGCTGGGCGCGCCGCCGCCGGCGCTCGACTTCGACGACCCGCAGAAGGTGTTCGACCAGAAGTCGACGCCGGAGCTGGTCCGCGCGCTGGCCGTGCTCAAGCTCTGCTCCCAGGACTGGTTCGTCGACAACGCGCTGGCGGTGCGTGCTGGCGGGCGCCGCTAGTTGTCACAGCGGCTGCCCCCTGTGCCTAGCGTGGAAACGCAGGTGTCTGTGTTGTGATCGACCGGCGTCGAGAGACTTCGTCTTTGCTGTGAGGGTGAAGAGCCGGTGCTGGTTTCCGTGGGCTGGTTGTTCGTCGTTTGTCACTGAAGCTGCGTGCGTCACGTGATGACCAGTGATTTAGAGCCGTCGAGTCGCGGGCATCAAGACGCATTTTCGTCTTTTGCACTCAAGAGGGTTTGGATCCGTGGTTGACATTCAGGGACGAGGGCCGGAGACGCCGGTGGCTGTTCACCGTACGAACATACGACGGAACGTTGTCACGGTCACTCAGACCGAGCTGGTCGTTACCGTTACCTTGCTCGGCTCCCTTGAGACGGGTCATATGTGCCGGAAGTGCGAGTCCTTTGTGAACCCAAAAGCCTAGTTTAAACAGACTGCTAAAACATTCACAAGCCACAGAGGACGGCGTGTGTGGTAGATGTGTTCGCGTTTGTGAGAAGTTCAAATGTGAGAAGATGATCGTGAAGAACATACCGCCGAGGAACTCCAGATTCCAGCTTTAATTAACGTCCAGCCTGTGTTTTGCCGGACATGGCCAGAGGTGTCCGAGCATCGTTGGACGGTTTCTTTGCAGTCATTGCCAAACATGCATGCGTAATGTTAAAACCCCTTGATACCGGGGTGATCTAGGCCCTTCCATCACCCCAGGATCTCCAGCCGAAGGTCCAGGGCCAGACAATATTTGACCACACTAAATCCGAGACCATTGCTCAGGCGTCGAGGCGTCCGTGCACTGCACTACTATCTCTGGTGATGGCAGTGTTGCCGGGGCATGTAGACCTGGTCATTTGTTCCGGCATCACTCTCGGATGTGTTCGAATTACATGAAGCCGGAATGGCATCATTACGCTTTCCAGCTTCCACGTCTTCTACGCAAGACAGGCTCTCCCGAAGCATGACGAGCCCACAGCCCAAACCGCAATTGTCGGATATCCACGGGGTCGCACCGTGCCCTCTCCCCACCGAGTCGCTAAGCGCTCAGATCCACAAGCATCGAACCACGCTAGACAAGCCATGGTGCGACCACCGAGCTCAAAATATGCGCCAATTTGTTACCGTTGGTGATAAGCCAGATCAGGCAGTTCTGCGTCTCTCCCGTCGGCCGCGGGGACGAATAACAGCAACGCACCTGCTGCCCCAGATCCTGCGGAGGAGCGAACGTCTGCTGGGCACCACGCTGCTGCATCGCCTGGTCAGCCCGCTCTACAGCCAGTTCGTGCCGGGCACCAACGAGGAGGACCTGGCGCGCGTGGCCGCGCGGCTGAGACAGTCGGGCGTGCGGCTGGTGTTCGCCCACATGCTGGAAGATGACCTGGGCGACGGACAGACTCTGTGAGTGCCGGCGTTGTGCAGCCATCTATCTCAGAGGCCGGGACTTGTGATTACTAGTGCAGCCGCCAGGGGCGCGCAGTCTAACGGAGCCGGTCTTTGAGCGTCTCTTGGGCCAAGGGGCTCAACTTATAAAAGGGGTTTGGCACAGCTTATCAAAGGGGTCATGGAAAATTATAAAATTGAAAATTTTGATAGGGACAAATTAGGACGTGATATAGAAACGGGGTCAAATACGTGAAAGAATAGAATTGGTAATATCTTCAGTACTGCATGAGCAACACGGCACAGTTGTTCTTTTGTGGGTACTTTGGCAGAACCAATGTTCAGAGACAGACAGAAAGAGAGAGAGAGAGAGAGAGAGGGGAGAGAGAGAGAGAGAGAGAGAACTAACGCCGCCACTGTGCGCCGCAGTGACTCCCTACTGGACGCCAACCTGGAGACGACGCTGCGCCAGTTCGCCATGATACCGCGCATCATGGCCGCCAGCGAGCGGCCGTGCACGCTGCTCAAGCTGACCGGCATGGTGCCGTGCCAGGCGCTGGCCGAGGTCAGCCCGCTGGTGGCGGTCAGCCGGCCGGCCGAGCTGGCCCGCCTGGTGGAGGCCGTGGCCGCGCAGATGGCCGGCGGGCCCGTGCACCGGCTGGCCGTGCTGTCGCCGGAGGAGCAGCGCCAATGGGACGACGGCCTGCGCCGGGTCGCCCGAGTCGGTGAGACGTCGAGCCCGCCCGGCGACGCCAGCCTCCGGGAGTGCCGGAATGGCGGGCGAACGAACCGAGGATGGGCGGACGGACGGACGGACGGAGAACGTACGGACGGACCAAGGATGGACGGACGGACAGACGGACGGACCGGAGACTGACGGACGGACGAACCGAGAATGGACGGACGGACGGATGGACGGACCGGGGACGGAGGGACGAACGGATGGACGAGCGGACCGAGCGCCGGAAAAAGAATACATTCGAAAGCCGTGCAGCGGTGCAGCTAGCTGGTGTTGGGAACCACCCCCGAACAAACCTGCTGACTGGATGCAGTGTTTGCGGTTCTGGGAAATGGTGTCAGTGCTGCTTGCCCTTGCGAAGGTAGTTTCAGCTAATGTCTCATGCCTTGTAATGCTAGAAAGACGCACTGGAAATAGTTTCAAGCTGTCCGCTGCGCCAGTCGAGTGTAAATTAAGCTTTCGTCGATGTTTCCTTTTTAGCTATTCATTAACCGCTTCTCACTGAGGCAGATACCCAGAGCTCTCGACACCAGCACAATGTGCGTAAGGTGCTACCGAGAACGGACAACAGCCTCGCAACCGCCTCACAGTTCCCCACCCGTCCCCCATCTGAGGTGCGCGCTGACCCGTTGCCAGGTGAGTTCTGCCAGCGGGAGTCGATACGGATGATGGTGGACGGAGAGTACACCTACACCAACCCGGCGATCGCGCTCATCACCCTGGCCATGGCCGTCAACTTTAACCAGAACGTAAGCCGGAACATCGGCCGGAGTCGTGCTGCGCTGTGCCCGTCTCCGGCACGTCTGCAGGCAGTGTTTGAATACATTCTGCACTCGTTCAATTTGCTTCACACCCCAGGTAGCTGAAATCTGAAATGAATAAAAAATGAAAAGTATTTGAAACTGAAAAAATGGTAGCGTTATCCCCCAGTCGCGGGGTTTTATTGGCTTCTTGAACATTCTGGGGTACAGAGACTGCCTTGGGTCTTGGCAGATAGTCCGGGTAAAAACGTAAAAACGTGTATCGTTAGACGTTTCATGAAATCGTGAGGAAGCTAGGTAATGGTTTCATTCACAGCCGGTTTCAAACCCGTCCCGATCTGGTTGTCGGGCGGTGCAGGTCACTGGGCAGAACAGACCAGGATACCGCGAATCTGTCTCTATGCTCGAGCAGATGATTTGCGACGCTATTCCTGATCTGAATCCAGCAAAACGAACAGGCAGGACTGCACAGTATTGATGCCGTTCCCGTGCAGTTACGCGCCACTCCAGTAGTTTCCAAACTTTTGTTTCTTAAAATTATTCGCAGTGATGGAGGAACCTAAAAATGCCCCATCTTAAGATACCATCGAATGGGAAAAGATCAGACACCGAAATGCTTCCGATAACAACACAAGGCAAGACCAACTTATCTTTCTTATTCCTCGCCATTGCCAACTGCATGCAAGATCGTTGAAGTAATATTGCGACTCGTGGCCACTTCCCATTGCGAACCATCTTTTCACGGTACTTTGTTTCAAAGTTCTTTCAAGGTTCTTCTCTTGTAAGATTCGCAATGCCACTGCTGTTGTCAAAATGCATCGGTTGTAACCTACCGACGTTTTGTTGCAAATCATTACATACGTACATACGAGGATTCCCCACCATGTGATACATCTCCTCAAGACCTTTCTGTTCATACGGCAAGCTGCGTAAGTTTGTAAGACACATCTGACTCTGTGACTCAGCAGCAGTCTTTCCTTTGCACTGCAAAATGTTTACTGTGCTTGATATTCCTGACCTAAAAAGCCATGAAAGACAGACCAGGTAGAAAGCGTCTTATTTGAAATCGGCATCCCAAGTGACAGAGTTTTACAGCATACCGATGCAATCCGAAAGATATTGGTGACGAGTGTCATCGCTTCTGACTTCCTGGTCTAGAACGGCACAGTTGGGCGGTAGCGTCAGCATATCCTCCGAATTCCTTGATCAGGGACATCCGGAGTTTCTTCATTGTGCCCATCTTTCAGTCTCCCCTGGTATGGGGCACGTACCAGTGCTATCTGAAAGACTCAGAAGAATCTTTGAAAACTCATCTCCAAGTTGTCGACGATCTGGGTGTTTGCTACGGTGTAAAGGTACGTGGTCCACATCGTCCATTCTATCCCTTCCCGAGACCGGGAGGAGTTCATACGCCTTCATAGGCTGGTCACCCAACCAGCTGCCCTCTCCTTGATTTATACCATTCAGATCATATGCACACAATCGTCTGTAGTTCGCGGAAGGCCTCTGGAATCTAGAGTGTATTGTACTTGGTTCTTTCGTTTCGACCCACTAGCGTACAATGTTCTCCGGAGCCGGCTGCCGCTTGAATCTTACTTCCTTTCCTCACTCTTCCCCTAGCACGTGAGGATGGCCTGAGGCCGGCAGTTTCCATTGTCTCTACCTTTCGTGATTTTCTGTCTTCCTGCAGTCCGCACTGCACCGAAATCAATCCTTTCATCTTCTTTTCTCACCATCGATCGTTTATGGACTCCTAGGGCTTAGTTGGTCAAAACAAAACAAGCAGCTGCATAAAATCGTTCACATGATGACTGACAATTCCGGCCCCCTTACGGGGTTCAGGCTCAGTATGCCGGCGCAAACTGTTCTCCACGTGTCTGACGTACTGAAATCTGACCCATCGGTTTGTTCATCAGCAGAGGACGACAATGGATTTAAGCCGTGTTTACACGTCTTGCGTCTGGTATCACATGTGTGAATGTTTCCCTTTTTGTTTTTATTTTCGTCCTATGTGACCTACGAAACATTTGTGTTACAGCTAGTAAGAGGAGCGTATTTGGAAAAGGAAGTGGCGAGAGCAGCGAGCCTTGGACTACCTCGGCCTGTTCACGACACCTATGAAGGAACTTCAGAAATGTACAACAAGTGAGACTGGATGGGAGAGGACACAATGATATACAGGCCATTAATCATGACATACACTAATATTCCTTTGGTTTTCTCTGCATAGAGTCTTTCGTGGTGTACAGATTAGTATCGTTTTGCCAGATGCCAGGATTACCCACAGTCTCGGGGCAAGTTTACATACGTCTTTTTTTGTTCTTCGTTTTCGTAGAAGGTCACCAAAATGGCACGACCGTTTAAAAGCACGTACATGGATCAGCTACGAAATATCACGATGCTAACTAGGAGCGTGCCACGAGTTAACGTCACGTAGCAGACCTGGCGTAATCAGGGGTGTCAGTCAGGTGAAAATGTCTGGTGGAGCCTGAAGATGGCGCCGGGGATGGCCGTTTGGCCGTTTGGCCGTTTGGCATTACACCGGATGGCCGTTTGGCATTACACCGAAAAAAAAATCAGAGTTAACCGCGGCTGTCTGGAATCTCACCTTTAAATGTTTCTCTGTATATGGATTGCATAAAAGAAATGCAACTCCGGCCTTGCCCCTAGTGCCGTGCGCGTCACACCACCGTCACGCCACCGTCACGCCACCTCTGCCTTCCAGTCAGGTGAGCCGCATGCTGCACCGAGTGGCCCGCACTGGCCTGAGGTCGGCGGTCATTGTGGCTTCTCACAACGAGGAGAGCATCCGTCGGGCAGTGCAGCTCATGCACCGCCTCTCGCTGCCCAGAGACGACGGCAGCGTGCTCTTCGGCCAGACGTACGGCGTGTACGAGCAGGTGTCCGTGCCGCTCGGTGAGTTTGCAGCTTCGGCGTCAGCAATGTGCCTGGTGCCTCGCCCGAGAGCGACCTGCAGTTTCACATGTACCACTGCAGCCGCAGGACGCAAGGCATTCGTATACGTTTTGTAGGCTCCTGCAGTCGCAAAGCTGGAAATAGTCGGCGCGTTGGTTCAGCCCTGTTCTTGTCCGTGATCATTGCTTCGACTTGCCGGCGCCCTGACCGTCATCGACTGAAAAACGGGGCCGCCAGCCGTGCGCCGGTGGCGACAGTAGCCCTCGGGCCAAACGGCACTGACAAAAAACTCTGCTTTCAGCTCGCGCCGGCTTCGCGGTGTACAAGTCGACCCCTCTTGGTGACTTGAGGTCAATCATGCCGTACCTGGCTCGGCGGGCCGCCGAAAACAGGACGGTGGCCAAGGGCACGCGCTCGGAGCGTAAACTGCTGGGTCGTGAGCTCCGCCGAAGACTGGGCGTGCCCTGGTGATGAGAACTCTGCACGCAGCCGCTCTTCACTGCCGCTGCCGATGACGTAGAAACCGCCGGAAGCCGTCGCCAGGCCAACTGACAGCTTGGACAGCGACCGATACTTTGGCTGAAAATTTTGCAGATAAGGCAACAGGTAAAGGAAGGATCGACAGCAGACGATAACCGCTGACGACCGGAGCGGCACTTAGGACACAGAACGAAAGCGTCAGACGACGACCCAAGGGCAATGGGAAATGACAGACAGTGACATAAAACAATAAGAACGACAGGCGATGGGGCAGACAACAAGAAGGGAATGCGGTAGCACAGAGAGAGAAGGGACGTCAGACGATGCCACAGGGACAACAAGAACGACACATGACGTCACAGAGTCAACAAGAACGACAGACGATGACAAAGAACAACAGGAATGATAGATGACAACACACAACAAAGACAACAGACGATAACACAGCATACTAGGAAAGACAGTCGATGACGCGGAGCAGTCCAAACGCCAGTCGATGACGCTGGACAACAGGAACGGCAGAAAATGACAAAAAAGGACACTGGAGAAGATATAGTATGCCACACGGTGAAAAAATAGCTACACAAGAAAGTGACAGGCATTGTCTCTGCAGGCGCAAACGGAAAATCCAACGATCCATTCAGCGAAAGTTTTCAGGCGGAAGTAAGCCAATGTCAAGATTGTTGAGAGGAAAGATTCTGTGTGCGGTAACCCACCACCGCGCAGACGGAGCGGGATGGGCTCTCAGGGAGGTGGTCTCGATGGGAAATACACTCACCGGCCAGCGCTGATGTTTCCAATTGCCTGCACGATAACGTCGAGATATAGCAACACAACTGGCAACATGACGCACTATGACAGCATCGAAACATGTTGGTTGCACAGTGACATCGCTTAATTGCCCTGAGGCAAAGATGGCGTCATCGGCAGATCTTCACGCCTTCTTCCGTGTCTTCATTGGAGACTGATCGTCATTCCTGTCCAGATGTTGGGCCAGCTGTATCCAGAACACCCGCTTGTGTTTAGGAATGGCGTTGGCGTTGCGACTGATGATATTTTGTATTTCGGTCGCGACCTCGCTGCTGGCCGCGAACCCTGCCAACGGGGACTGCTGCGATGGCTGGAACTTTGTCTTGCATATGTCAAAGTCGTCCTATACAAGAGCCTTAGGCTCCCGACCCCCAACGACACGCTGGCCAAACGCGCCGTCGACGAAGGGCCCCAATCGACAGACACAACAAATCTATGCACCGCCTGCCTCACGGTTGTTGCATGCAGCCCGGTTGGCTGATAAATCTTTCACCGCAGAGCAGCCTCGGTACCCCGCACGGAGGAAGGAAATATCGCATTTGCACGGATGTTTATTTTATGCAACAGGTGACGTCCTAGAAAACGGCAATGGATGAATCCGAAGAGGTTACGATACGAACGTAATTCGAAGTTGTCCTAAGTTAACCGGAAACACTGTATCAGGAAGTTCTCCACCCCCTCAATGCCATAGCCCTCTTTAGCCCCACTCCGCACCGTGGCACCCCAGAGATGCAACGGTGCAGAGTGCCCCGATGGCCGGGTTACAGCCGAGGACGCCGCCAGGTGACACAGCCCCTGCCGCCGCCTGGTGGCCGCACCGGCCGCGGCTCTTACTGCCCCGCTAGCGGCGGCGCCCCAGATTGCGCTCCGGCGCTCCGGGCAGACGGATGCGCTCACGGCACCGTGACCAAATTATCTTTACAGTCCCACGCGATGTTTAAAAGGGAGGTCATCATATAAATGGAGTTCGAGCCTCGTCTGACTTGAACTATGCGCCAGCGTCCGACAGGTACGGCCGCTCGCCACTCCACCCCACTCCACAGCCACTCCATAGCGTGTTCAGACAGCTCCGGCTTACGCTGTCAGTGGACGACACCAGGTTACTGCCGTTCATCGCCGTAATGTGAACGTTGGTCTTTTGGACAGCAGTAACATAGTCTGAAAAGTCCATGATGGGCCTTTTCTTCAGGTTTTGTGATATTGCGCGATGTACTGCAGCGGCAGCCATTGCGGTGAGTCTCGGCTCAAAAAAACTGCAGCGTGATGCACTTGGTGGCTGTATCTGGTGCGTTAGCTGCGTGCAGTAGCATCGTAAGCAGTGCCCAGTTTTTGTTTTGTACCGAACAATAATCCAGCCACAGAGCGACTTTTGTGACGTCGCGACACGCGGAATTCAAGTTCAAAAGAAAGCTGGCTGCCACCGCCTCCGCTCAGCGGCCACTCAAACCATGGTGCTACAGCACACGGCAGCTGGCAAGACGTTGGACAGAGCGACGTTGCCGCTCGTGGGCCTGGTCTTCAGGCATGGCTACCGCGAACGTATGATAATGATATGATATGATGCCGTATGATGAAGATCATTCACGCAGTTCCCTTTCTTAAATGGATTCCGATTGGACACAGAAAATGGAAAATGCATATTTGACCTAGGATGATCTGTCATGAGGTCACACGTGCTTCATATTGAACTTCCAGGTCATGCTGATACGCAGCATAACCAAGCCAGTAACCATACATTATAACAGCACCGACAATGAGGCGACGAAGCAGAACTGAACACCGAATCGCATTTCATGATCGTCCTTATGACGCCTTTTAGAGGTGACGGAAGAAGACTTCGTGTCCAAAGTTTTGTCAGTATGTGCATAATTGATGTAACAAAGGTACTGAAAGTTTCATGACACTAAGCTTATTCGTTTGGGAGACATTTAAGGAATGCGCCATGGGCGGTGTTACTCCCCCCCTCACCAGTCAATGGCCGGCTAATCAAACATCAAAAGTCGAACGTCAAACAACCAGATACAAATTTCCCGAATGCTATTTAGACGAATGTCAGTGAGACGAATGCCAGTTAGTCGAATGTCAGTCTGACCAGAGCCAGTTTGTCGAATGTTATTTGACGACATATCTAACTGCTGAAACTCATAGTTAGTCGGATTTCATTTCACCGAAATGTGCATTAGTCGAATAGTGAAATGTCGTATGCTGATATGTCGAATCGAAAGGTCATCGAAATGCGACTTGCTCGAACGATAAACGGAACGTGGATTTGTTGAATATCCATTAATCGGATTATGAATAAGTCGAACGTTAGTAAGCCGCGTGGAGTCGATCGAGAACAAATTTTCCGGAAGCTCGGCGTATGCAACGCGGCGCTGCTCAGCGTGGCGTGCAGGGCGCTCCGGCAGCGTACATTTCCCAACGAAGGCGTTTACGCGACTCAGTAGCCGCCACACGAGCAGTAACGCAGATCGGCTGGTAAGCAAAAGCCCGCCAAAATTCCAAGCTCGCCATTAACCACCTGACCCGGATCAACCCACACACCCGGCCGCTGATTGGTCGAGGGTCGGACGCGCGACATTAGTCCGACCACGCGGGAGAGGGCAGGCCGGGTTCATTTTCGATTGGTTGAAGGTAATGAGAAATCTATGGTTTCTAAATACAGTCACAAAGGTGGCTATCAGGCCCGTGGGCGGCGATCTTTACGCAGGTTAGAAAAAACTGTAATCTGGTCGAAACAACAGTAAATGGGTCCGAGTCGTCTGCTCCGAAGATCGCTATCAGTGCGGCTCAGTCAGGGACATAGAAGCGTCCAGAACAGTGGGAGCAGGGGAAGACAGACTTTCTACTCACAGGGTCTAATGTTAAATTTCCTAAAAGCGAGGTCAAAGCCTCCTCGCCTTTGTTTTGCCCCCCATGAGCAAATACGATCCGCCGCCACTGTCTTACGTGTCCAGTTAAAAATCACGATTTCGAGTAGACACACTCCCTTTAATGAAGGGCATTGCTCCAGAACCTGGCTTCAGACAATTTTACTTGGAAGATAAGTACGAAAAAGCAATTGGTGGGTGACAATGGGGTAAATAATTCCGATTATTGCCGATAAAGCCGGCAGTAGGTGGTTAACATCATGTACCTGAAAATGTAACTATAGTTCAATATTTAGACATATTTTAAGCTGTGGGTGCCCAAGTCATATTGTGGGCGCCCATTTCCATTTTGTGGGTTTTGGGGCACCCACAAACAGATAGGAAACCACCCCTGCTCTTAACCAAAGGTTAATTATATGGATTTTTGCCAATACGGACTTTATGCATAAGAGCCTTTGGCTACGAACCTTTTCTCGCACAAGCCTTTGACGTTTGAACCTTGGTTCCCATTGCCCTTCCTGGGTCGCTCGAGATAACGTACGGCCGTCTTATTCCCTTTTTCACTCACCAATGTGCGAGTTCAAGGCACTAACGGGCTGACCGTTTCATGTTTTCACCGATCGTCGTCGGAGGCGCTACTGTCGCGGTTGACGGGAGATTAGGGTGAGTTGTCGCCTGCCCGATCGCTCGCGATCTTGGGTATGTGCGTGTCTGAGTGCTGCGATCGAGCGCCTTGTACGTTGAATAGGTCTGAAATTGGGATATGGCCCTACAGTTTTATTGAAATTGGGATGGTCTGGAATGTGTCACTGGGAATATGAAGATGAATATGAAACTTCCATGCACAACAAAACCTTTCGTCTGGGTGCCGGCCGCGAGCCCTGTGTCGTGAGAGTTCGTTGTGGCGGACGTGTGGTGCAGGGTTCGTTGAAAGCCATTGACTCGAAATGTGGCATATCCATTACATATGGTACGATTGTGCATAGGCGTAGGAAGGTCTCAGGAAGTGCGTGTGCCAAAGCCTCTTTTGAAGTCGATTCTTCCCATGCCTGCCACAGGGCTCATGTTCAGCATGGTCGGAAAGTGGGGGTGCCTGGGTACGTCCCTCCATTCCTATGCCTGTGCGACTGAGAATGTTTTCCATCAAGGTATGTGCTGCGGGAATCTGTGCAGATATTTTCCATGGAAATCAGACATCTGATCATGATACTTGACTTCTCTTGAATGGTGGGACTGCATACATCACCTGGCAAAATCCAAAGCTGCCCTGTCAGACATACCTGGATCTAGGGGATGTGGATTTATATTAGAGGGTCCTATCCCTCGCAGTGTTGATTTGGGCCCCCAGATGTTGGTTTGGGCCTCCCAATATTTTCTGCCAGTTTTAAAGGGGAATGAATAATAATAATGAAATGAATGACTGCAGTAGACAAGACATTGGCAGAAAGTAAAGAATAAAGTCATGAGTGGTAATCTGTCATGTTGTCTTTTACATAGACATATATATTCTTGGCATAAATGCAGTTTTTTGCAAGTCATAACAAAAAACTTGTAAATGCCTCGTGGTCAAATAAAGTGGGCTAAATCCATTCAGAAACACATTTGTTCGCAGGTTATGTTTGCCTTTGGCTTGGCCCCCAATCATTTATGGAAATCAATACCCCTGCCAGGATCTCATAGGAGGATCTGAGATCCCAAGGGATCTTTTGACAAAATGGTACCAATGGATCTGTGATCTAAAGGCATCCTTCAACAAATGGTTACCATAAAGTCTAGGGTCTGAAGGGAATTTTCATTTGAGTAGTACAGAGGATTCAGGATCTGAAGGGATTTTTTGACATAGTGCAAATGGGGGATATGTGAGGTGAAAGGATCTTGAGGTAAAACATGCCCTTAAATGCAGTTTTTACATGGAAGGGTTACACAGTTTTATTTTTGTATCTTGCACTCAACCTGAAAGGCAAGTGGTTAACATTTGCAACAAACTTGATGGTGACCACAATGCCACATCCTGTACAGGCAGAGAAGAAATGGGGATTGGGTAATGAGCACATCAGTATGCATTAACACCTCAGATTACTGTCAGAAGAAAGCTAAACTGACCTGGTGATCCACACATTCAGGTTGTTTTGACAATGCCTGTGAAAAATGTCTCCAAGCCTTTAAAAATAAACAAAGGCATATGCCAACCTTAAAGATGATGGCCTCCCAGTGGTCAGTGGAGGCAGCTAATCTAGCTTATAAGTTATGCTCCAGCTATTAGAAAATGAGGTAATGCATTTAGGGCATGAAACCTAAAATTTATTTCCCTTTGGTTTTTTCATAGGAAAGATTTTGTCCAAGATTGTGCACTCACATTTGTGTCTGGATATAAACAGACAGATGTTTAGTTTAACATTTCCTGCTAGGGTCACTGAGTCTGCATGTAAATTGTAGCAACAAGAATCAGTGATAAGCAGTAAGTTTTTTCATCTCAACACATGTCTTCAGTTGAGTATTGCTAGAATTTTGTAAGAGTACAGGGGAAGAACTTGTTGGGGCAACTGAAAGTTTTTGGTTCAGTTTGGTTCATATGACCATTGAGTAATCATCATATCACTGTTGTGTTTGTGTAAAACTGGTGGAAATAGCCATCTGCATGGGGCTGTATAGATCACAATGATCTGTTATGTGTGCAGTGTCAATACTGAGTATCTTTTGTCATTGGATCATTTCTCTCAGTTCAAGATGAAAGTAGTGTTTCAAGCCAAATTTTCATGTTTGTGGAGATGGCATCTGCCCTCATGTTTTACATTTGCCTGCACTATGATGACAAATGCAGATACTGTACCCCTAATGCCCTCTCTTGAAAGCATTCCCCAACCTTTTATCCCAAGTCTGAAGTGTTATTTTGGCAAAAGTGGCATGGAATCCAGAATCCTGAGCTCTGAATCTTTTGACAGAATCAACACGGGAATGTTGCAGGGATTTTTTTGGCAGGGATTTTTCGGCAAAGTATAGACGTGATCTGAGATTTTCTTTTTAAATAGTCTTTTGACAAAATTTTAACTCAGGATCTGGGACCAGAAGGACATTTTGACCAAATATTGGTGCAGGATCTGAGATCTGAAGGGATCTTTTGCCAAAACTGGCTCACAGAATCCAGGATATTGAAGAATGTCAGATCTCAGACTATAAGTGGATCCCAATCCATACTTTTCAGGTCCCAGCAAATGGCTGACCCACGACGCAGAAGCTACACGTCGCATGGCTTTATGATGCAAGCAGGACCTCATCTAACAAGTTAACTGGAGGGCCTCGGCCCCCCAATGGAGTCGCCATTCCCCCAGTCAAGGCAAAACAGGGTAACTGGGGTGGGGGCAGTTGGAATCAGGGTTGGAAACTTGGTTTTTGTTCTTGGTGTCAGCCTATAATTTTTGCTGTACAAAAATGGAGTACAAAATTTTTCAAACAGCAGTGGCAGTTTAAATTGGCGTTCTTGGTGTAAGTCAGTTACGACCTGATACGTGCTTCTTAATGGTTGGAGACAGGATCATTTGCTTGTAGAGTTAGAAGTTTGTCAGCATGATTATAATGTAGCTTTGTATGGGCTTACAAGACCAAGCTTTTGAAGCACAAAATGTTTTTGGCACACATATTTTGTTGTGTTCTTCAGCACCAAAAAACAACACCTTTCCCAACCTCGATGGAATGCGCGAAGTCATGAAAGCTGATACAGGCTTTTCTGTGGAGACCTAACATTTTTCATATGCGAAGTCATGGCAGAGATGCGTCGTACATTCATTTCCCAGCAACGCTTGTATCACCATTGGTTGTGTATACCAACATAGGATTATATATATTAATGAAATAAAGGTGTAAAATAAATATGTATGCCAATACAATGAAGACAGGGTTTTTCATGAGGTTTTGCAGGTGCGAAGTCACTGCAAAAATGCACCGTGTACCAATTCTGCGTACGCTTGAATCACCAATAGTAGTATATGCACGTGACAAAGGCTGATTACATCCTTTATACTGCAATAGCACCGAAAAGGGAATAGCCCAAAACAATACTGTCAAAATATGAGGGAAAGCGCGGGGTAGAGAGTAGGTTAGAGGTAAGGTAAAAAAAAAAACGGTGTTTAGGGAAAATATAATTATCGTTTAGGCAGCCATGCCCAGAAACAGCGTTGCCTTATTTGTAACTGATCTGCTTCAGAACAATTTACTTTTTAAACCACGCATTTTTTTATTCGAAATGAACATTTCTTGCAACTGCTTGTTTTCGAGTGGGGCATTAGCTAGTTTTTACCACACTAATCCAATGTACTTAGAACTCACTGAAATGCAAAATGGCGTAATATTTGGTTCCACATGGTCTATAACACCTCTTGGTGCGGATTTTAAGTCATTGTGATCCCAAACCAGCCATTCTCTGAAGTGGAACCAAATTCGGTGACATGCGTCATTCGATTACAGGACATATACCCAATGGTATCACATGGAAATATGTTGAAAGCAAGCCTGCGAACACGAAACATCGAACAAGCTATATAAAGGGGCAAACAAGCTATATAAAGCGAAACAGAGGGTTGTATCTCAAACGGAAAAACATGGAACGCCAGATATCGACCTGGGAATTAATGTGGAAGAGCAGTCGTTTTATCGAACAAGACATGAATAAAAAAAAAACAGGAGTCAAAGTCTTGAACACAAATACCGAAGCAGCACAAATATCAGCTGGCGTTGTACCAAACAATAGATGATTGAATGATAAAATACTGGGGCAAGAATCAATAACGTACAGGATAAATATTTAAGTCAAAAATGTCGCAAGACAATTTTGGACTCTAGTGCTCACTGTAGGTACGGGTAGTGACCTCCCGAAATTTTTATGGAGACATCACAGCATGAACGCTGTGAAGGCTTTCCAGGGCTTACACATTATCTCTTAAATGTGTTCGCTGTATAGCTAGAATTCCCTGGGCATGGATTTTCCGGTTGTTTCAAGGGTTTGCTGACCTGAAATCACCATACAACACAGGCGCAGCCGAGGGGGTGGCGGCCCTCCCAGACCCATATTTTTCGTGAAAACCATTACACATCGTCTTCTCGGCAGGCGGTTTTCGTATGATTTTAGTCCACATTGAGCGTCAGCCCCCCTAAAGAAAATCCTAGCTGCGCCCCTGCCACACAAAGATCCTGGTTACGCCACTAGGTCTGATGGTGTGGCTACAAAAATACTGAGATGCTATGTCGTTAAGTATGCGATGTTGGAGTACCGGGCGTCAGAAAACTCGTCCTCGTTTCCCAGTGGTCTTTTCGGGGTAAGCTGTGACTCCTTTTGTTGTTGTTGCCAGAGGAGTTCCCCCTGGTAACGACGCATGGCATTGGGCTAAAAATGCTTGTCCTAGCGTCTCGGATGTAAGAACCGCAGAAAATACCACTGGCCTGCGGTCCACACTGGTCATCGTATTTGCCCACAACAGTTACAGCTCGGGAAGAAGGAACGGGAAATTTTCGAACAACCAGAACCTGAATTCCGTCAATGATATTGAGAGACGGAGGTCTTGACCACCTCACCATCAGGCTAATGTGGTATGATCTGCATCTCTTGATATATTTAGCTGTAGCATGATGCCATTTTCCACATTTCGTAATGCGAAAGCTGGTCATTCTTTATCCGTCCATGTAGGATACCAGTCCGTGATGGCATGACACGGATTATAAGCTCGCGACTTTTTGTCATTCATTATTTTACTGTTATGATGTTAATCGAGTCCATGTTTTTCCAGGTCTTTGTCTTGCGTCTGTTACTCGTTCATCCAATATTTTTTCCACAATATTTTGCCATTTCGACAAATGTCGCCATTCGATATCCACACATGTTTGATATTTTGTCCTTCGATGCGTTCCCGTTTGATGTTTATCTCGGTCAAGATTTGTCGTGTTCGATGTTTGGCTTCTGACATTCTGTTTTCAGTATTTTTCATTCGATGTTCCGCCATATGGCATTTTGTGGGGTAACCGTGTCGTCCATAGCTCGGAAGACAAACGCGACGCGACGTCAGAGAAATACGATCAGTTTGTACAGTGTCTTATCTTAACCATTGCATATTTTCGGGGCAGTTGTTCCATTGCTGCATGATTAAGTTTATTGGCTATGACGCGGAATGTAAAGGTCTGCAGTCTTTTCCTTGTAAGCACCGTTCTTCCATTCTATGTTTCATCCTGACCGTTACTGATTTTTCCCGCAGTTCTAATGTTGCATATGTAGTTTATATTGGTTATGACACATGTAGATGTCTACAGTCTTGTCCTTCAGGTAGCAGTGTTTCGTATCCTTTTGCATCTTACAGTGCCATCATTTCAAGAGATGTCTATCATGAAACCGCCTCTACCCTCGTAACCATTCACATATTACTTTGCAGACGCTAACGACTCGAGAAGCTAGACACACCCACAGGAGCATAGGCTCGTATCGACACCCGCCGATAAACGCAAATCTATCGTAGGAAAGGTATGGGGCTTCTTGTTACAAATTGGGAGAGAAATGTCGGTGACGATCCTGTCCGGAAATTCTCAGCTCCTGTTCGGAGTGTGGTCGTTATGCACTACGAAGTTCACAGAGTTCATGGAATGGAGTAAAGGAAGACCATATGAACCCACGTGTACCATAGGAATGACACCAGAAGACCTAAATTCAGGCATTCCTAGCGTCCAAGAAATACAGCCTGCAACAAAAGCACTACAGCAACGTAGTGACATGTGTCGTTGGCCTAGCCAGACTGGGATTCACGCCTCCAGGGGCGCCGTCAGGGTCTTCAAGGGGGAGGAGCTCATTGTGAAGTGAAATCGTACGAAAACCGCCTGCTGGGAAGACGATGTGCAATGGTTTTAAAAAAAAAATGCGGGCCTCGGGGCGCGGAGGGCCGAGCCCTTCGGCTCCCCCCCCCCCTTTGGTTGCTCCGGTGCATCCCTCCCAGTTTTGCGGAGGCTATAGAATTTTTGAGCAGAATATCAAATCGGGAGTCAAGTATAGTATGGTATTGTAGGCTCTAATATGGCCATAGTATTGCATGAAAAAGACAAAACAAAAGTGGATGAGATTGCATAGTTCGTGGGGCTGGTTTTATGAAGAATCTACAGCATGTTAAATGATGTTGTTGTGTGACATCGCTCGCTTCATGTCTCATTCGGTTATCACATGCGTTTTAAGGCAGCACATTGCTATCCGGTCCACGTTTTCCTTTTCGAACTGCGCATGAACAACATGCTCCAACGGACTTGGCTCCGCTTCTATAAAAATATTTTTGTTGATGTATCTGTGACCCGAAAACCATACCTCGAACTCCATGAGGCTATCTGAGGTAATATGAAAGGCCACTTTGGAACTGGCGTGGGTCAAAACATTGGGTTGGTGTGGTTTAAACAACGTTATGATTCATTGGAATGTAAACAATTGGAAAAATATCGTTTTCAAGGCAAAAACGCATGGTTTGAAAAAGGCCAGTTCCCCTTACCAAACCACGCTAAGCAAATAGAACAGAAATCTTGTTCCTAGGGACTACATTAAGATATATCCGAATTTTGTTTGTGATTTCCTTTCCCCCCCAGTCGGAATTCCGTAAACGAGGCCTTGGGTGTAAGTCGAACGATTTGACGTGGTATGGTTTGATATACATGACAAACTGACTAGAAATTGAAAAAATAGAAATTGATTTTTGAAATTGAAAAAAACAGAAATTGGTTTTTAAATGTTACATATTGGTGAAAAGTTCCTACCATCGTACGTTGATGCACTTGACATATTTTGAACTTTCCAATGGCTCTCAACGAACCGTGCATACTTTTGACTGGGTGGAATATCAAAAGCTTAATATTATGGGCTAACATGTCGAATGTTTCATTTCAGAACCATGTCTGATGATATTGTTGATAGTCTATTACAAAAGAGGTTCGGATCGCTACTGAAGAGTGAAAAATGTGACATTTTGTGTAATGGTCGGCCCAAACCTAAAATACTGAACGATCGGAAAGATGGAAAAATTAAACGTGGATTCAATGCAGACTGGTACCAGAAAGTTGAGTGGCTGTGTGGAAGCTCTGCGAAACAACGTCTGTTCTGTTGGCCATGTCTGCTGTTCTCAAACAAATCTTCACCGTGGACCACACTGGGCTTCATTGACATGCAAAACCTGGCGCGTGGCATTCATTCCCACGAATCGTGCACGGACCACATTCGTTGCGAACTCAAGTTCAAAAGGTTGTTAAGAAGGCAGCCGAATGTCGAGGAACACAGTGAGCAACAACGGGAAGAAAACGAAATGTTTAACGAAAACGTGAAGAAGAATCGCGAGATTTTTAAGAGAATGGTAGACGCGACAGTGATACTTTCTCTTCAAGAGCAAGGATTCCGCGGCGACGATGAAAGTTCAGAGTCAGAAAACAACAGGAATTGCAGTGCGTTTCTCGAGTACACTTTGAAACATGATCCTGAACTGCACAAACACTGGAAGGCGAACAAAACTTTCACGGTGGAGTCGAAAACCATTCAAAATGAGCTAATTGAATGCATTCACGACGAACTGTACGAGGTGATCCAGCAAGAAATTCAAACAGCTGCGTTCATTTCCTTCGAGGCCGTTGAATCCACAGATGTGTCGCATCACTCGCAGCTGGCCGTCATTGTTCGGTATGTGGACAACGAGGGAAATCCACAAGAAAGACTGCTGCGAATCATTGATGTCAGTGAAAAACGAGACGCGGAAGCCGTGTGCGATGCTATTACTCGGTGCCTCAAAGACTTTGAGGTGCGTGAGAAACTGGTCGCACAAACCTATGATGGTGCGTCGGTGCTGGCAGGCGATACTTGCGGTGTACAAAGAAGGATGAAAGAATTTGCACCGCAGGCTCTGTTCACGCACTGTCATGCCCACAGGAATCTCTTGCTTCAGAACAGCGCCCGAGTTCTGAAAAAGCCCAGAATATTCTTCTGTGTCTTGTCTGGAATCTCATCGTTTCTTCTCCAAAGCCTCGACACGGACGGCACATTTCGAGTCGAAGCTGAAGCGTCCGGTCCCCATCGTATCCGGGACGCGCTGGAGCAGTAACGCCAAAACCGTAGCATTTGTGCGCGACAACTACAGCAAGCTTCTGGAAGTGTTCCGCGCCATCAGGGACGATCCTTCCAGGGATGGAGAAATTACGAGGCAGGCGGTGGGATTCCTCAACATGATGCAGAGCTCAGACTTCACGTTCATGCTACATCTCTATGGTGAGGTGCTCGAACGTACAGAAATTGCATTTGACGAGCTGCAACGGAAAAACCTCGACATAGGTTACTGTGCAGAATGCATGTCAAAGACGGCTGAATTCCTAAAAAAGTGGGACACAGATGCCAATTTCGAGAGAATTTCGAAGAAGGCTGCAAATGATGAGGCTGTTGAGAATCCAGACGTGAGCCGGACATCGAGAAGAGCAACATCTGAGGAGGAACGGCGAACCCTGTTCCGTGAAGTGATGGAGAACTTGTCCAAACAACTGGAACTGAGGTCCAAGGACCTGGACAAAATTCGGTTTGTTGAGCTCGGTAACACAAGCCGATTCTCGGCGTTCGCAGAGAGCTTCCCAGAAGCTCGGACTGTTGTCATTGGAGGATGCCTACCCGAGGAAATTCGACATTCCGAGGTTGCGGAATGAGCTGAAGGTCATTTACGAGGACGATGAACGAAAGCAGTCGGTGCATGAGCTGCTCAAAGATCTGTTGTCGTGCGGTGCGAAAAATACGTTCATGGAAGCCTACAAGCTGTTTTGCTTAATCCTGACGTTTCCATCGACGTCCGTTGCGGCGGAGAGAAGTTTCTCCTGCGTGGAGAGAGTAAAGACAGCAATAAGAAATTCGGATGACCGATGCTACATTTGAGCCTTCTGATGAAGATGAGCGTAGAAAGGAATACTCTGAAGCGACTGGAAAAATCGCCAGACTGGTACGATAGAATCATAGACCGAATTTAGTAAATCAAAAACCCGGAGGATCGAGCTTTCCTACAGAAAGCTATCTTCATAGGTTAGCGCTGTCTGCCGTGCACCGTCCCTCTGTGTTTAAGACTTTTTGCGCTGTTTGCCTTTTGTGACGTGACCGACCGATCGGTGATTCAGTTTGTGTCTCCAGTAGAAACAGTTCCGAACTCAGTCGTTTGGTATGTGGTGATATGTGACGATAATGGTTACTCCATTTCTGAGTCAGGGGACAGGATAGTTGTCTGGCAAGTGAACACGTGCGGTACTGCGTCTTATAGGTGAGATGGTGCTTAAACGTGAAGTATTTTTGATTGTTTTCGTTACGCGAGTTCACGTGTACACTCGGTTTGCGCTCATTTTCTTTGCAGGTGGCCGGCAAAGCACCGAAAATGATGCGTTATGTAACATTTCTTTTCTTTTGCATACGTCGATCTGACAAGAGTCTGGAATCATCTACCGTGTAATAGACAGCGTGTATAAGACAGTCTATGCAAGACAGATAGTCGTGTATAAGATTGTTTGGTGCTACGCTTGCGCTGGGCATCAAGAGTTTGTGAGACCGCGAGCCGCCACTGCTTTTAAATCTCTTTCCTCGCGTGAAATTGATTTACCTTCTAGGTGGTTTAAATAGCGTGAAAACCGTATTGCTTGCGCTCTCGCTCCGAAATGTGGCGACTGTTCTGCTTTATCAGTTTTACACATTATATCAAACTTCAAGTCTCCTACATGGGCCGGAAGCGCCTTCAGAAAACATTTCTGAGAGGTATCAGTTGCATTTGTTTCAACCACGTGCCCGTTTCTGGAGGTATCTGTGCTGCAATCCATCATTTGGCGACATATTTTAAAGCATGCCATCGGTGACGACTGGTCTTCGACATAATCTGAAATGTTCGGAAGTCATCAAGGGCGGATGCAGCAGATGTAATGCGAGGAACGCAAAACATCTGTAAATGAGTTCGGTGGGCAGAAATTAAAGATCGCTTCATATCTAAAAAAATTTGTATGCCATGACAGATACGTAGTTTACCATGACAGGCACGTAGGTCATTTGGGTTGGGAAATTAACGTTTTTTTGGGGGGGCGCCGAAAATGAAAATACATACAAATTTCCGGACCTCAGAAATAAAGTAGCCGGAATCCGAGGAGTTTTCGGGGTTTTAGAGGGTTAGGTTTGTCCTGGCAACCACCTTCGCGAAATCCTGGCCACGCTCCTGCTATGCTGAAGTCGTGGGTCAGAGCCAATTGAAGAAATCTGAAAAAATCTGCCAACTGAAGAAGGAGGCTCGCTAGCTTGGCTTAGTAAACGAGTGTGTGTCATAGTCACGGCAACTCGAGGGATGGTCGGAGAACCCATTAGTTTTGGATTTTTTTATTAAACCGAAATTATTTCGTAACGCATGGAAAAGTTGCCTCCGATGGATCGTGCTCTACCAGTTAAATAAAAGGAAATGTGCCACCGAATTTTTTTACCGTTAAACATTTACTGCAGCAGTGATTGATGCATTGGCAACGACAAGTTAACAAATTCGTTTGAATGAAAAGAGCTGTCATCCCACACGCCCACAACTTTTCATCTGCTGCATAACCGAAAATATGAGGGTGAAGTCTGGTTCACTTCTTTGTTACTGGATTGGCAACTGTTAGCTGAAAATGTTGCAAAGTTGGCCCTCTGGACAGTGAGCAAGGCCGTTATTCGCATTTACTGTATGACGTATTTTCCCCAGAGAACAGGATGCTTATGGATGTTTTCTTTCTCCTTCCGTCCTCCTCCTCCCAGTTTTTTTTCATTTATTTTCCGTAGTGCTATCTCGGTAGAGCACCATCTTGTTTTTCGGCAACCATAACAACAGGCTTCCGCATTTCTGCAGCATCAGACGAATCATCACGGCCATTTCGCGTCTGTTCCGGGCCTCCACTGAGAGCCGGCCGCGCTGGCCGGCGCCCGAGGAGGCGCGGCCGGCCAGGTCCCGGCCGCGACCACCAGGCGGCGCCGGGCGGACCGGGGGGGGACCCACCGCCTCTCCCGCCCTCACTCCGGCTCCGCCCGCGCCCGCTACACAGTGAGGCGGCTTCTCGCGCTGCTACGCTGTGGCTGGCCGCCGCCGCCGCCGCCGCCGCCGCCGCCGCCGACGACGACGACGACGAGCCGCCGCTGTCTGGGGAGGAGGCGGACGGTGAGAGCCGGTCGCAGCGGGCGCCGGCCCATCAGTCAGCGCCTAAGGCTCATTCGCGGGGCTGTTCGCTGCATCCGCTGTCCTGTTACAAGCACGGCGTCGTACGTACCTTATAAGACACTTCTCACTATTTCTGCACGCTCCCACTCGACTCACGACCAGGGTTGATTCGACTTCAGTGCCGTTTCTCTTCGCAACTCTGGACTGGCACGGACCAGCTGTGTGAGACTTTCGGATAGCTGACTTTGATCGAAACCGAATATTTTGAAACCCTGTTCAATGTTAGGCCATTTCAGTTCACAGAAATGCGGGCTTATTGTTAGCGGCATGCTGTATTTTTGCAGTCCTTCACCCGAACTAACGTAACTGATTGTTGAGCAACAGTTCAAAGGTTGTATTCATCGTGCTCAGAGATATTCTGGAAGGATTCATGACCTGTTGTGACCTTGCGAAGATCAGATAGGGCTTATGACTTTCCTTGACGTTTTTGTGATTTGGAACATTTTCAACATCATCCACGACGTTTAAAGTGTTTGCGTTGCCACCATGGAGGTTCTGTAATTGGACTCGGTGCCGCCGTGCTCCGGACTGTGCTGTCTGGCCACTTACCCACCTGACCACGGCGACGGCCTGTTAGAAAAAACTAACCTAAAAAGAGAACAGTGCCTGTTTTGGTCATGCTGATCGAGCATTACCTGGAGCGCAGGTTCGAAGGTAGGGGCTGCATAAAAATTTACTCAACCTTTAGCCTTTGTTACAGGACAAAAGAACGAACTGTCTCATAACGTTTACCTGACCAGTCTTTCTGTTTCCCTACTTAGTTTTCGAACGGTCATGGGGAGGCGAATCACCCCTGTCCTCATATGCCGCATTTGGAAAAAACGCTCCCTTGGGTCAGGATTTAAGACTATTCATGTGATTTTAAAACCAACATGACTTGTGCTCAACTTGTTGCAGGCTATGCCTTGGGACAGACTACGGCCGTGGTCGACAAAGGCCATCACGTTACGCATCACGACAACCGTGGTGTAGACCGTCACAGCAGATGTTTCGCTTTAGCAGTCCTAAGTTCCTCGGACATGCCAGATATATACCCGGTCATTTTCAAGTTTTTAATGTCATTTTTTTATCAGGCTTCTCCCACCGTGGGGGGAATGTCAGTGGACGACTGTGGATCTGGGCGACCGATGAGGAAGCGCTAAAAGTGGTTGGGGACTTGAGAACTATGTTGGGTTCATCGGAGCGTTAGGCAAATATTCTGCGCGTTTTGTGCAAACCGTGTCTGAGTTTATACGCACTGCAGGGAGATTTCCACCATCACTCACTCAGACGTGCAGCTTGGGCGAGAACTGGGCCTGTGGAAGCATTTAAATGAGGATGACTATATCATGACCATATCTTTTCGGGAACGCCATTGTTGAGGATGGGAGAAAGATGTTCCACCGAGCAGGCCTCGAAGAAAATGTCCTGCGTATTTGATGATGTATGTGTGCGGTTTTTTGTTCTAGAATGGTAAAAAATCAGTAGGAACTGGAATATTAATTTCATTGTTGCCTTTGCAAGTGCGCCTTTGGCGCCTTCTTACCCCACCAACGACTCGGTGATCAGTCGGGCCACCAGTAGGGATTTGGCCGTGCAACTAGGGATGCACCGGATAGCCCAGCCAGATATCCGCCCGGATACTTGAGATCACCCGCCATCCGGTATCTGGCCAGATATTTCTGTGATCCTGCCAAATATTGCCAGATATTTGGCTTCCCGATGTGCAGTGAAGACGTTCTAATATCTGTCTACAGAACCGTTTCAGGTGAAGTGTTCTTTGTTCTATAAGATTGTCGATGTAACTGGCAGTTCCAAGGTCCGTCTGAAGCACCACTTTTCTTTCTTAGTTTGGAGGTGATCAGACATATTTTGCAAGAGTGGGACTCTAACTCAAAGCCGTAAAACAAAAGCCAGTATATGTTGAGCAGCCCAATTTGCGGTGTATTATCCTTCTCTTTTTCAAACATTTATCTTTCTCAAATCCTCTGATGCAAATGAATTAAGGGACAATAATACTTCAAGCGACGTGCATTAATATTTGTACGGAATGCTTATCAAATCATGTATTCTAAGTCTACCAAGGCGCTATACCGGCATTCTGCGTATCGTGGAGTCTGCGTATTGCCCATGGGTGTAATCTCTGCGGGGCTGTGGCGGGCATGTCCCACGTAGTTTTTCAGACGTGGTGATTTATCCTAATTTCTTAAGTATCAAGTAGATACTTCCGATTGGCGACAGTTTCCTGAACTTTGAAATCCATCAAGCCACCTACGTTATCATGCAACGACCGAAAAAGTGATTTTAGCCCCTCCCTCCTCTATACCAGTTCCTGGTGGACTGCAGCCAGCTTGTCCCTCCCCCACAGTTTCTGAACCACGGTTACACCCATGCCTTTGAATGCAGTGAGTTCCGCTATGATTGTTGTATTCTCTACTTATCCATACATATTTTACAAGGAAACGTATGGAAACCTGACAATAAGGTAAGAGCTAGGGTGGATGATTCACACTCAACAGTTTATTAATTCCTTTTCATTTGATCATATCTTTTCCTTTCAGTTTAGTCCTTTTCGTTGCATTTTTTCAACAAAAATAGCAAATAAAATAGGGCAACATAACATTCGGTGTTCGGCCGGATATCCAGTTGAATATCCGGCACCCTGGACCCGGCATATCCGGTATCCGGCTGGATCACAAAAATCCCGATCCGATGCGTCCCTTCGCGCAACTATTGCTCCGCCTGACACACGGTAATTGCAACCCGGTTTAGCTATGGACGCGCGTTCACCGCAGAACAATCTCGCCACCCCACAGGAAGGAAGGAAAGATCATTTTTTCCCACAACCATTTATTAAAATCGCCACATGACTTTACTTATCACACAAATCGTGCAACGCAATTACTGGGCCTGGTATTAACCCGCGCACGACCGTCGGTCCGTCCCGAACATCGGCGACTGGGGGGGGGGGCAGTTGACTGCCCCCCTCTAACTCACGAACGGTTGGTCGCACGATAAAAATAAGCATACCGTTGGAAAGCCTGTGACGAGAAGAGCTCGAAACTGGTCTCATTTTTAGTTTTAGATGATATGTAAGCCAATTTACGCCCTATATATGTTTTCTCATAGCCGACTGCATGAGACCGAGAAATGGCCTGAATCTCAAGGGCTGTGACTAATAACGCATAGGTAAAGGCACCAGCGCACAAATAAATGTCCGCGGATGCCGATACACGTCTAATTTCCTCAGATTTGTTCAATATATACGCCGAAACGTTGAGTTACAGACACCGTAATTCTCCCGGTCGGCCGTCAGTGTGCGCCGCTGCCGTATGCGGTACCAAATTGACGGGAACTAATTTTGGCGTTCCTTTATTTTCGCAAAAAAGGACAATCTGTGTCAATTTTATTGATTTCTGTGGTTCTTGTGATGGTTTCTCATGCTTAAATTTTGGGAAAATTGATTAGTTACCAATCTACAAAGTTGGCGGAGCTTTATTCTTGAGAGCCTATTTATTCCCAAAATATGCTACTTTTTCAAACTTTTTGAGGCTCCTGGTATTAATTACGTCTGTGCAAGCTAGTTCTGCCATTTTCTACCCATTCTGAGTAGTTCATCGTCGATTTTGACGGTGGTACATTTTGGCCCACTACAGTTATTCGTGGCCTGACCTCAGGTCAATGGCTGGAGGTCACTGATACTTTGCCCAATGACGGTAACTAGATGTCTGCTTCACTCCACACTAAAAATGTTACGGAATATTCCGTCAGTTTCCGAAAAAACGGCGATATGTCTTAAAAATGGGCTTGACCTTAGGTCAATGACCCGGGAAATTCCAAAAAATCTCAGATAGCAGATTTGTTGCATCTATCACGGCCACTACTCCCTGAAAGTATTATTGAGATATCTTGTTTTGCGAAAAAGTTGGAGGGCGTTAAACTTTTTTCGACATAGGTCTGTTTGACGTGACCTAGGTCAGGCACCTGACCTGACCTGAGTTCAAAATTTTGACACGAGACGTAAAATTGATGGAGCAAAAGGTACACAAAGTTTCGTAACTCTGTGTTTGTTGGTTCTCTCGCAATGCCAGAAAAACCTCAGGGGGGGCAGTCAACTGCCCCCCCCCCCAGTCGGGGACGGGTTAATGCACAAATACATTAAATAAAAAATATCAAAAACCAAGGCTCAAAACGAAAGCACACACAAACGGACCCTCGCACGAACACAGGCGAATCTCACCTCGTAATCAGCCAAACACTCTAGTCCTACCCAGGAGAAGCCACGGTACGGCGTGCCCCTATTTCTAGGCTGGAGCCATCGACATACGTCCATTTGAGCGCACGCATGCGCGGAAGCCGGCCGCGTAGCCGCGAGCACCTGTTGCTAGCGGCCGCGCCTCTCGATTTCGCGCTTGCCGCCGGTCCCGCGCTTTTCCGACCCGTGACGCCAGTCAACGTACTCTGCACCGTGGCCATCTATGCTCTACACCTGTTGCGGACGGCGAAGACGTGCCAGTATGCAGGTAATTCTAGAAATACAAGTGCCTGGTGTGTTTAAGAGTTTTCTTTACCCACTGATGAGATGCCCCTATTGTCAATTTCAGCCAAACTAGGATATGTTTCTTACTAACGTCCATGGCTTGTTTCGCTAAATACGTTCTCTTAATATATTTCCGATGGCCTGCACTTCCCTTTTTTTTGCTACCACACCCAGAATTCCTAAATTTTGTACCGTTTTGGTAATGCACTAGCGTAAAGGAAGACGAAAAATGGGTATTTACCGACACGAAACGTTTCTTTTTCCGCGTTCCACGTCACCTAGAATAGCTTATAGCCGGTGACTGAAACCCCTCATGTGTGGCACAGCCTCTCCGCCGTCAAAAGTGTAGATTTAAAGACGAGAGAGGAAGACTTGCCAGAAAACGACTATCACACCGGACCGCTAAGCGGCAGTTACAAACGCTCCACGCTAGGTTTGTTTGTGAGCTGAAGAGCACAGCGTTTTCCTCTCATGTTAAGGCAACGCTCAGGACGAACGCTGATCGGGGCACATCATCCGTTTTTTTATTTGAGCTAGCCCAGTGGCCGCTAGCAGTAGCGTACCCAGAGGGGGTCCGGGGGGTCGTTTAACTCCCCACGATTAGAGGTTCCCAAAAATTGGTCATTCCTCACGAATGATTTTAGTACAAAAAATGTGTTACACCCCGACGTCCGCCATGACTGTTGGAACGCCGGCTCCGTGTTTGCGTTCAGTTTAGACAGTCCGCCGAATGTGCACAACGGACAGGCGCTCCACGCGCGCTGCGCCTGTTCCGAGCCGCCTGTCAGCAGCAGGAGGAAGTCGGGGTGCAACACACGCAGCGGAGACGACACGATCAGTCGGCAGCACAGCGGGCTTTGACGGCGTTCCCGAGCTCGCCCGGACAGCGCAGCGTTACCGCCCCTGCAGCTGCCCATGCACTGCGTCTACGGAGCGGCCGTCAGGCCCGCGAACGACCGCTCACCGACAGCCAAGCGGGTGGCAGGGGAACGCAGCAAGCAGGCCAGGCGCGTCACTCGCTTGGAACAGCGCGCGTGGGATGGGACGGAATACGGGGCAGGCATGGGAGCGGCGGGACCGGCCGACTCCTTTTACAGCGATCTCAGCACGATGTTCGAGGGTTGAGCGTCGGACCATCAGCAGCCGTAGACGTTCGCCGTTCATTTGTGCTATCGGCGGATCCACTGGACCTCGGGTCCGGCGAGACAACACCACTTGCAACTTGCAGCGTCGGAGACGTAAAGCCGAAACGTTCAGAGAGCAGTTACCACATGGCCGCCAGTTCACGCACGATCTGTCCGAGGCGCACGGGACCCCTTCCCAAAGGTAATACGCGTGCACACAAGGTAGAATGGACGGATGGTCTCGCACAACAACAAACGGCGACAGATCAGCACCAACTGGCCTGCGCCGACCGCGCCACCATTCATGTGCATTTGAAAATTTGGGGTGTGCGGACAGTGGATCCAACGGAAAAGTTCATGTGACGCAGACTTGTGTTCGATTACATTGCAGCCCAGGGACGGAATCAAGGCCAAGCCATCTAATGTGGACTGCCCTGAGCCGAGAGGTCCACATCAGATATAAAGCGATTTTGCAGGAATACGTACCTAATAATGCTCATATATATATATATATATATTACAAAAGCAAACATGCTATGTTTTCCTGTGCATTAAATATGAGGTACATTACATAAAATTGCTGCTTTTTGTGCCTGTCGGAACCAGAATACGTGTCTTTTGGGATCAGAATCACCTCTGGAATCAATGCCATTCCCACCAGAGCCGGAATCGGAATCGTTTCAACTGATGAGTGATAAGTGGTTTCAAACCGCGATCCGCAGCTGTTCGTCAGCTCTAAGGACGCAGCCGGGATGTTCTTAAAGGAGAGGGGGTCGGTGCTCAGTGTAAAAAGAAATCATACGACGAGCGCCTGCTGGGAAGGCGATGTGCAATGGTTTCCACAAAAAATGCGGGCGGGGTCGACGGGCTCCCCTTTGGCTGACCCGGTGTTCAACTTGCAAACAAAAGGTACGGAACGCTGCTTCGGCGGCGGACGGACGAGACCGCTCATTGGTCCGGTCGCAGTACAGGTTTCGTAGTGGGTCGTGTCCATCCTTCGTGGATGGTGGGCGTAGTCAAGAACGGATCCCCGAGGGGTGGGGGGGGTATGAAGATACAGCTTTAGACGGGGACTGCTGGCCATCCGATGTCCTTCGGGGGCCTTCCACGTCTCCCGAAGGATCTCCGCAATCGCCGAATGGGCCTCGGGCACATCGACTTGCGCTCATGATTTTTCTGGGGCTGTCGCTCGCAGGGACGGGTTCCGACTTCGCCACATAGGGCTCCTTAATGACGGCCAGGATAAATTTTCGCGGATAATTATTTTGATGTATCTTTGTACCTGGTATCTTGATGTATCTTCGTTGAGTTTGATATCTGGGTAAATTTGATATCTGGGTACAACGTGTCCCAAAAATACGGGCTCGTAAATTTAATTAAATACGCTTGTCCTCCTGCAAACTGAGGCCTCACGAAGGGAGCCTCCCCTCCTATGCATGGGACCTACAAGATATCCGGAAGCGGCCTCAGACTGATCAAAGCGCCCTCATATGTTACGGGACTTGGCTTGGGGCCGTCGAACATCTCGTAACTACCGCTGAGTAATTGAACAAAAGCGGTCGATTGGAATGGTAGCGGACTCTCGTTCCGAGGCCGAGAGCATGAAGAAGAGGCGGTGACATGTTATGGCCGGGGGCCTCCAGAAGATAGGACAGAAGATGGGACCTCCCGAAGGTCGCTCAATGAAGCCCGCGAGATGTCCGAAGGGGCCTGGGACTTATCAACGTTCCCAGTTAGGTGTGCCATGGGGCTTGGCTCGGTGTCCGTAAAATGTCCCGTTGAAACCGTCACGTTCTTGGAGCAGAAGCCGTCACTAAAACAGGAAAACGGATGTGACAGCGGGCTGCAGCGCGTAAAAGAAGGCATCCCGGGACCATGGGCCCCCAAGAAGAGGTGGCAAAATGTTCAGTTAGATTAAATATGGAGGTCCCCAAATGACCATATAGCTGGCATCACAGAGGCCCTACGTCTTCAGTTATAGGCGATCTGTTTGAGCTAGGCATGCTAAATTAATTTAATTTGATCTTGAAAATAATCTTAAGTCACGAAAAAGTGCAGATGGCTAACCATGCAATCAGGCCAGGTCAAGTCAGACGAGGGTGCAGTTTAAACACCAATGCTTAGTGCATAAAATTACTGATCGCTTGTTTACATCGTATACAGGTCTCCAAACGTGTCTCCGCCCACACAGGAGCTGCACATACTGCGCAGTACCTCATTCCAGATGATACGGTAGAGGGACAACCTAGGTCAAATGATGTAACGCTAAAATCTCAGAACTGAAACGGACACTTCTCCGATTTGCAAAACCTCAAACCACTGACACTGTTTAAAAGTCTCTTTTTGGTCCTGCAGTAAGCGAAAAAGGATGGGGAGACCTCCGCGACGCAACGAAACCGCATTTTTCAGCAGCAAACCTTTGAAATTTTTCCCACGCTGACTTTTCCCACTGTTCGTCACCCTGCGAGGCCGCACCCAGTGGGAGGACGGGATGCAGGTGAGGCGGTTGTGAGGACGTCGACGGCGACCGCAGCGCCGCCGCCGCCGTCGCCGCCGCCGTCGCTGGTCGGCTGGCTGCAGTCGGCGGCCGATCGGCAGCGCAGGCGCGTGCCCCGGCCCGGCGGAGCGATCAATACCAGTCGGCTGGCCGCAGCGGCCCGCCGACCGATCATCGCCCTGCTCACCCACGGACCGCTCCCGTCCAGGCTGCCAGGTGAGTCTCAGTACTGCTCACCTGCGGACCGCTCCCGTCCAGGCTGCCAGGTGAGTCTCAGTACTGCTCACCCACGGACCGCTCCCGTCTAGGCCGTCAGGTGAGCTCCACTACTGCTCAACCACGGACTGTTTCTGCTCAGGCAGCCGCCGTCAGATGAGTTCCAGCACCAGTCTTCGGCCCGATGACCCGATGGAGTGTAATCGGGAGCCATGGTACCTGACGCACGCCTCTCTAGCCCCTGAGGACCAAATTTTCTCTCATCGAGCACAGTCGAACAGTTTGGCCAACAGGATACGAGCCCGTGTTCCACAGCCGACAGGATACGAGCCCGTGTTCCACAGCCGACAGGATACGAGCCCGTGTTCCACAGCCGACAGGATACGAGCCAGTGTTCCACAGCCGACAGGATACGAGCCAGTGTTCCACAGTTGACAGGATACGAGCCAGTGTTCCACTCGGCGAATTATGGGGGAGCATCGCAATGTCTGTGTGTCCAACCTACAACGTCGCACTGACGTGCTTGTCTAACCGCAGCTCACCCGTCTACGTGACTGTCTAATGCAACCCACCCGCCCATTTTATGTCTGGTAGAAGTCCACTGGCCTGTCGAACAGCATCTTATCTGCCTGTCGTGTCTATTGTCCGGCAGCTCACCTGTCCAGCTATCTGTCTGGCAGCAACCCACTCATACCACCTGCCTTTCTCTCAGTAGCTCACTTTGCAACAGCTCACTTGTCTGACATGTCTGTTTCACGACATATCAGTTGTCCCAGCTCCCACTTGCTTGTCTCATGGTTTCTCCTCTGTGTCTGTCTCAGCGTACTTTGTCTTTAACGTGACCGATCTGAATGTCTCAGCTCACATCATCCGTGTGTCCCAGCTGCATGTCCCAACCTTTAACCTTTAACATGACTTGTATTAATTCATTCGTAATTAATCCGCTACAATTTCCCGTAAGGCGTTCGAACCGTATGCCACACGTTACCGTACCTGTAACGTGTCGCGTTTGCATGTATCAACGCATCTTGCCTGTAACGTGTCCTAACAGGGTCTCAGGGCAGCTCACCTATAACCTTTCCCGACTGTACATCCTAAGGCAGTGTACCTGTAACGAGCCGCATGTCCCAAGGCACATCATCCGTTAACCTGTCTCAGCCGTATGCCCTAGGTGCTTGATCTGTAACATGTCTCTACTGCATGTCTCCACCTGGTCTGCAACATGTTGCCACCGCGTGTTCCCGTTTGACTGATGACATGCCTCTGCCGCACGTCTCAGTCATAACTGGATATTTACGAAAATTACTTGGGGGTCCACTGAGGATTTCAGGCCGTTTCTTTGCAGTCATTGCCGTAGGCCTAATGTTAAAATCCTTGAATATTGGGGGATATTCAGGACCCCCAAGCCTCTGGGATCGCCAGCTGTCAGCCGTGGTCTCAGAAATCCTCAATCGTTCCATCGCCGACGTCGGCAGCCGCGGCGGACCAGAGCCAGAGCCGGAGCCGGAGCCGGCCCGGACCAGAGCCAGAGTCGAGCGACCGCGCCGGAGGCGGTTAACCCGGCCACCGCTGGTAGCCGCTGAGCCTGCCGCTGCTGAGACGACGTCTGCCGGCTGTCTGGACATCATGGCCACGGCCGGCGGTATGTGCTCTATGCGGGGGGACCGCTGGGGTGTCGCTCAGTGTTGTGCTTTGTGTGGCGGCCGGTGTGTTGTCCGCGTGCTCGTGTTGTGTTTAGATGTAACGTGTGACGTGCAAATAGGGTGTCCCAAGTTTGCGGACATTTTTCTGAGACAGCCGGACCATCTCCGTTCTTGGTGTGGAACTTGGGTGGAAATATGTTTTTTTCGAGACGTTCAGTCAGAACTCTGCGCCGGCGACACAGAGTTCTGACGTCTTTTTCTGATGAGTTCTGGTGGCGAATGTAGGTGTAATGATGCAGCCATCGAAAACAAAATCGTCCGGGTCTCTGGAACTGGGTAACTGGGAACAACTGGGCCTTTTCATTATGCAGCGGCTTAGAGCCTATGTACGGATAATAAGTTTGTTTAAAAGTAACACATCATGTCTAAACACACCGTCGAGGCGCTTGCGGTACCGCAGTAGCTGACGGCCATCAGGACACCATCGTGAGCTACAGACCCACATTTGTCGTACATTGTGCGGCTGCGGATTTTATGACATCATTCTACCAATTGTTCGAGATCTGAGATCCTTCTTCTCGTGTTGTGTCAAGGAGACTCTGCAAAGCCTTCTCGCATTACCCTTACCCTGTCATTTTCCAATGCTGCCAAGCTGCGTCCGAGTCCTGAGGTCTCCTTCCATTTCAGTCTCCTGCAGCCATTCAGGCCTCTCTTCGTTCAGCAGATGAAATACATGCATGACCTTAAGCCAATCAGCTCTCCAGTCCGCGGAGTTTCAGAACATTGACTGCATCTGGTCTACCATGCGGGTATAGTTAGACGTAGGATTGACCACCAGCGCATGGGATAACATAGGTGCGGAAGCGACGGGACCAGGAGGGCTTTAGCTCCCCTCCAACTTTTCCGAAATTGAACATTGACCGTAAGGGCGTTGAATGGAAAGAATTAACCCAAAACGCTTCTCGACCCCCGAACTGAAGAGGATTTCCCGTGCCCTGTGGGATAACGTCATACAGCTCGTTGCCAGGCGTGATGCTCTCTGAAAGGAAGAGCATCACGCTGGAGGATTCCGGTTAACTGGTGTGCCGTTCAGTTTGACTGATGACGACCTGTTCAGATCTCGAGCAGAGGTATCCGGCTCATTTAGCTTTTGCGTGTCTCTGAAAAAAATAACAGTCACTGATGGAGCAAGAACAGAAAAGAATGATCTCAGGTCAACAAGCTTGACTTATGAAGTACTTTAAGAAAAAGTCACGGAAAGACGGAAACCGTGACTTGACGTTCTCCTTAATCTCTCCGGCACGAATGTCTTACATAATGACGACGCTGTAAAGCCACATAATCCAACTCCAAATTACATCAAAACTTCGGATGGCCGGCGCGGCAGTTGTACGGACCGAAAATTATTGGGACCTTTTCCATCACAGCCCCATATCAGCAAATGAGGTGCAGATCGCCCGAATATACCAGCAAAGCCCGCAGAATCCCAGAAATCCGAATCGGCAGCGAGATCCACGCGAGTTGCGAACGTCATTGTGGCTCAGTCATGGGATGATGACAAACTGACCTCACTTCCAGGATATCCAGTGCATGTAGAGGACACCGCGAGCAGCTATTCAGGTAAGACGGATTTCTTATTCTGTAAACCATGCCTACTGATAAGCGGTTGTCTGAGGATGTGTTTTCACAACCTCCCAGGTCTGGTACGCCTAGATGATGTTATCACTCAACTCAAGGATTTGAAAGCGGCATTTATTATCACAGCTGGAGAGAAGCAAGTGATGTCACTTCACCGCTCAAATCAGCTGACCGATGATCGAGTCTCCGTTACCACAAAACGCCCCGTTTTCTTAAACGCTGGACCAGTGCCCTGGAGCCTGGAGCGGCCTGACCCGACCACAGCAACCCGACCCCGCTGCGTCTTGCCGCCAGGCATGACTGAGGCCGAGAAGCGGCGCGTGCGCCAGGAGGTGCTGCGCGAGCCGGAAGTCCAGGAATCGGTGGAGGACATGCGGGAGCGCCTGCGACTCATGAAGACCATCGTCGACGACACGCGCGAGGTGATGAACAGCGGCGCCGAGGCGCGGCCCAAGGGCATCGCCATCGACGGCGCCATGATGGGCGCCATCTTCACCGTCATCCTGGCGGTTATCCTGGGCGCGTCGGCGCACGCCTTCCAGAACCTCTACTACGCCGTGCTGAAGCGCTTCAATCGATAGCGCGCAGCGGAGAGTGCGGCGGCAGCGGCGGCGGCGCGGCTGCCGGCTGAAGGCGCTGGGGCTGCCGGCTGAAGGCGCTGGGGCTGCCGGCTGAAGGCGCTGGGGCTCGGCCGGAGCGCCTGCGGAGACTGCCGCCGCGCTGAGATGAGGCGGTGGCCCGGCGCCGGCGGGGGGGGGGGGGGGCGGAAGGGAGTGGGCCGCCGCCGCCGTCGGCCAACCCGGCGCCAGCTGGCCCCGCGGCAGACCAGGCTCGCGCGAGTCGCAGCCACTCCTATCTTGCGGCCAAATCAAGCGCGATTCTCAGCGAGAGTGCATGACGCCTTCCAAAGTAGTCGGGTGGCTGGCATTAGCCCTGCTTGTCCCTCTGGTGTCGACGCACGTGTCGAGGGATGTGACTCTGTCTGGGCGAGTGTTGTGCTTCACCACTCTGGTGTCGAGATCCGGGTGTCGCGGGACGTCGCGGGACCCGGGCATGGACTCGAAAACCGGGCTCCAACTTTCGGAGCGTTCATGAATGTGCTTCCTACACCTGATCACCTTCGCTCTTCACCGTGTAGGCAGCGAGCAGGCAGAATAACATATCCTGCCCTAGACGAACACGAAAGCTTTCGGCGTGACCAAAGCGGCACCGCGGTTCTCTTAAGACGTTTTTATAAACGCGCAAGACCTTAAAAAACTGGCATTCAGGGGCGTTCTCTGCACTGCGAAGTTTACGATATTGCAAACGATACGTCAAGCCGGTTCAACGACAGGCGCCCCGGCCAGAGGAACTGTCGGTCGGATGAATCCACTCACAGCACCACGCTGTTCCGAAACGCCTACGGTAGAACGCAGTGCGGGGGGAATGGTTGCTATTCAGGCCGCTGGTGTGTCGGGACCCTGACCAGGCTCGGTGGCAGTGTATCGCCGCCATGTTGGGAGTGTCTGTGGTTCCAATAATACTACTGTTGGCGCTCGTTTTCGTTGGCTGGGTTTGCTCCGATGAAAATGGGCCCCGCACTGCATCGAAAGCCTTGTCATCAGGCGGAGTGTTTCATTGACAAACTCGTTAGAATTTAAAACACACCTAATACGATATACGGAGCACTTACGACTGCGGTCAGGGGTGTTGTTTTATATCCATTTCGTAGGAGCCAAACGCCACAAATATAAACATGAGCCCAACCAATGTGAATCTGGGCCCCACCAACGCAGTCGGCCACGAGCTTTACAAATCAGAGTCTTAAACGGCGCTGACCATCGTCCCAGAATCGTTCCAGGCTTGTCAGGCAGCATCTCCGAGTCCCACTGAGTTTTTATTATTTCACTACTCCCCTTACTTTAGTTTTACCTGCTCGACTTTTTTTTTACTGCGCTCGGTGTTTTCGTGCGTTTGTTTTACCCATGTATCTGATTCGAATCAAATACTAATCCATCATCTGTTACGATTCGGTCAAGACCTGACCAACCGTTTTCTCAACATGACATCCCTGCATGCCGTAGCTGTCGCTGTTTAATAAAGCGCGGTCCACAGCGATGGTTCGAACTCAAGAACAAAGTCTCTGAATCTCAGCTTTGCCGATAGTTGGATAAACGGCGAATGGCTGACATCGGCAAAAACATTGTTACCTACCACTCACTGGTCTTCGCCGCTTTCACTAACAGCGTACACCCATAATTCAATGTTGCGATAGATAATGTTCCTAGGATAATTTCATGACATGACTTTCTAAATCACCGAAGGATTTAACCATGCACAAAATGGGTTATATTTTCATATCTTAGCCTGATCATGTCCAGACACATTACGTCCATATATCATCATTTGATTTAAAGTCTGCCAGCGTCAGAGCATCAGTTACATACCAGCTACCATGAAGATTGCAATACGGAATACGGTACTAACATTGATGTTGTAGAATGTTGTACAAACGTAGAAAAGACGCAACATTTTTTTGCGGTTTGTTTATTTTTGGCCACACCAGTGGGGAAAACCACGCGTATAGCATACTAAGAAAATTTTCCCATTGTACATTCTAGGCAGTGTGAGCAGACCGACGGGTATCTACGAGCATAGAAGTCTCCCTCATGTGCAAGCGCCAAAAAGTTTCGCAAGCAGTTTTTCTCGTCTTAACGTCCAACTCAAACTTTCTATCATCCAGAAAATGAGACACTGGGCAGCTTGAAAGTCGTATTCAGTGAAACGTACAAATATTATGAAACTGCACTTGCTTCATAAATTCGGTACCAAACATTACCGACCAAGCAAACGAACTACAGCTGTCAATCAAAATCATCTGTCAATGTACATACCCAGCGTAACGTGAATATCTGCGAGCCCACTTAAGTTTGTTCATGACAATTTGGTTTTCACTAGCTAACGTCGTCTGGTTCGAACCCGGCAGCGGCACTCCCTTGAGAGCCTAGGTCATTCCCACCATGATCATGAGCCAAGCTCGGCTATATCCTATCCGTGTTCCACCCAGCTGGCATCTCGCCCGTCCCCGGTTTTCCGTTTGTTCTCTTCGGCGCGCGGTCCGGTTCGAACGACGGCCTGCTCGGCGGGTCGCGGCCGCCGGAGTCGGCAGCGGCGCTGTCTCTGGGCCCGCCGTCCGCCCTGTGCGTGAGGTCAGATCCGGCGGCCAGATAAGGCGACCGCCGGCCGAAAACAGCCTCCTGTCGCCACGGCAGGCGGCCGGGTGAGCGGGGCCAACACCGCACAGTCCAGCTGGGTGAACGCCTCTTTATTGGACACACCGGAACAATGTATGCACCGCCCGCGTCAGTGACGCAGTGATAGCGGCGCGGTGAGTGGACGCAGCACGTCAGCGACCTCGTCCCGAGACGGCCGACCTGCTTCCGACGCTACCCGCAACGATGATTTGATCCCCAGGTCGGCGCGATTCCGCGCTGAGCCGACGTTCTGCGCGCGCAAACCCTCCCCTCTTCCCCACAATGGGTTGACCGTTAAGGCAACGCGATAATACTAGAGCAGCCTAGTCTGTGTTCCGTCGGTGCTTATCTAAACGCTATGAACGTACCGTTCTTTGATGATCGAACCACACGACAAACCTCTCGGTAATGACCGTCCCCCACACTATCCCGCCTGTGGTGATCGGGTCACTCGGACCGAACTGCTCTGAGGTGACGTGAACACCAGACCGCACACTGTCCGGCGACGCTGATCCTCCAGACAGGGCTCGGCCGCCGTCCGGAGGCCCAGGCCGGCCTGCCGTCGCTCACTCCTTCGCGTCCTCCTCGGACGCTCCGTCACGGCCGTTCTGCACCCCCGGGGAGCCGGAGCCGGAGCTGCGGACAGGCCGCGAGCTGTCACTGTGAGCAGGGGCTGCGGATACGTCGGGAGCTGTCATTGGGAGCAGGGGCTGCGGCTGCCACTGGGAGCAGGTGCTGCGAACAGGCCGGGGGCCGTCACTGGAGGGGGGGGGGGGGGACTGTGGACACCGGAGCTGTCGGTGGGTGCTGTCACTGCGGGCCGGAGTTGTGGGAATGCCGGGAACTGTCAGAGGGAGCTGTCGTGGGAGACGGAGTTGAGGAAATGCGGGAGCTGTCAGTCGGGGGATCCACTGTTCATGGGATCCACAGCCGGTGCTGAGGGTTACTTAACATTAGATGCACCTGAGCCCAGCACGCCACATTTCTATAAAGACTGCACCATTGAATAACTTACAAGGGAATTAAGACAAAAATCATTTCCAACCTCCACTGCCGTGACCCAAAAAGTATTCCAGCCGGCTCTACTATGAGAATGTGGAATGAGTTACCGTGACTTGCTTCTGGACCTCGACTTGGACCGGGATTTTCTTTCACTGTCTTTAGACTTTGACCTGTAGAATGAAAAGAAAGAAAAATTACTTCCAAGCACTCATACGCCATAATTCAATGACAATTGGTTCCGAGGCCACTGGCTTGACTTCCACTTCTTCTGTTTTCCTGAAATCCGCTCGACTGGGCTTGCTCACAACTTTCAAACCTCTGTCCTATATTCTGGCAAGAGTACAGCACAGCCCCCATTAGGTCAAGGTCACCTTGACTATACATACGATGCTGGGACCAGGGGTCTCCTGAACGGACAGGATGAAACCTCTTACAGAAGCACCATTCTCGTCCAATGGACATTTTAAAATAAGACATTAAAAAATGTCCAAAATGTTATTTTAAAGTAAAGCATCAAAAGCACCGGGCTGGATAACTTCAAGCGATATAATCGTCCAACACCGCACGCATAGCTGGAGATGAGGGCGGAACATATACCCAATTTTCGGGCATTTTAACACTAGGCCTTGGGCGATGACTGAAGAGGTGTCTGAAATCCGGTTCGGAATCGGATCCCTCAATAATTTTCGGAAATCTGCATCCATCACAACACAAGTGCAATAATAACTCAATAATTTCCGGAAATCTGCATCCACCATAACACAAATGCATTTCCACGTCAAAACCGCGCCCTTTTTTGACAAAGCAGATGCATGGTGTCAAACTCAAGCAAGACTCGTGACAGGTTATCAAAGGGCTTAGGTTAAGAGCTTGTTTTCATAAATGGATCTTCTGAGACGAAATCATTTTTCGTTTCAAATCCCATCTTTTGGCGTCAGTTTGTGTAGCGCATTTCAAAGCGTACTCCCGATGCTGACTGACGACAGGAATATGTCTTGTCTAGTCCAGGAATGAAGTCTTGATCTAGACCAATGCAAAAGGTTAATGTTTCCTTAGGGCTCTCATCAATAAATATATCACTGCAATGTCGATACCGTTACCCGTGCCCAGGGCAGCAATCAACGGAAAAAAATCGGCGATAATAAACTTTTAGGAACAAAAGGTGTGTCGGACCGATTCCAGGACCCGCAGATTTTTTGAAATTTCGGACAAAATGCTTAGACACTATTTTCGGGCTTAACTCCTTTCGTAAAACATATTCTGCAGAAAAGACTGGGGCCACCAAGTTCTCTTTGGGGCCGGAGTCGTTTCCTGAAATGAACATCAGCGCACACCACACCTGTGTTGGAGTGGGACATCAAAAACCACTGCAAAGAACAGACTGTCGTCGACGCAGCATTCCCTCACCTACCTCTCCCTCGCAGCCGGCTTCTCCGCTGATCTGGAGCGGGACCTGGACTCGCTTCTGCGCTCAGCAGACTGGGATCTGCGCTCGGCAGATTTGGATCTGCGCTCAGCAGACTTGGATCTGCGCTCGGCAGACTTGGATTTGCGTTCCGCAGATTTGGATCTGCGCTCGGTAGATTTGGATCTGCGCTCGGCAGATTTGGATTTGCGCTCGGCAGACTTGGACCTGCCATTCCTGGACTTGGATCTGGACCGCGACTTGGATCTTCGCGGGAGACAGACGACAAGAAGAAATAAGTGCTTCCAGCCGTCTCAGCCGGCTCGGCCAGGCCAGACTCCGAGACTCCTACCCTCTACCAAACACAGCTGAGCACGCTTCAGCTAACCTCATCTACCATCTGAAGCTACAACGAAAATAACACAATCAAATAAACAACAGAACTAAACAACGCCGTCCAACACCAACAAGCTGCGGCCGCGCAAAGGCAACGGCGGGACGACCTGAACGAAGCCAAGCACGAACGGCGGCCGCGGCGGCCGACGGACGGGGCGACGCCAGGGCCGCACACTCACCTCGAACGGTCCCGCTCGCGGCTCCTGCTCTTGCTCCTGCTGCGGCTCTTGCTGCGGCTCCTGCTCCTGCTCCTGCTCCGGGTGCGGCTGCGGCGCCGGCTGCGCGAGCGACGGCGGGAGGCGCGGCGCGAGTCGTCCACCAGCCGGATCCGGCGCCCGTTTAGCTCCGTGTCGTCGAGCTTGTCGATGGCGTTGCGCACGTCCGCGTAGGAGGCGAACTCCACCACGCTGCCGGCGCAGACAGGGGTCAGACGCGTAGTCCGGACAACGCCGGCCGGGCTGCCGTGGGGTTCATGCGACAGGTACACGAAAAGGCACCAACGTTCTCTTTTTAATCCACTGCATTCAGTTCCGGCTTCAAAATTGCTTTAAAGCAATATTTGTCTCGTTATCCCGCGGCATAAAAAAACACAAATCCATAAAATGCCTACAAACGTCATCAGACAAACGCGAGTGGTATGCCAAACGCCGCACGGATCCATCCCTGCGACCAATGCAAAAAAAAATAATCTTCCTCACCGATATAAATGAATCATAAGGCCAGGAATACACGATCCCGCTTGACTGACAGACCTCGGCAACATCACCTGACTTCCCCCTGAGCACCGCCGTGGCCCCTGACCAAATGACCCACTGACCCCTCCCCAGGTCGGCGGTTACCGGCACGCCGAGCTGCCACCTACCCCTCTCCGCGGCACTGCTTGTGGGCGTCGGCATACGTCACCTCGCCAGCCTGTCGCATGTAGTCCTTGAGGTCCTGTGCGGGGGGCAGAGCCGGTCAGCACAGCCAGAGGCAGCGGCGGCAGTGGCGGGCGCGACGGACGGCAGCTGCAGCGCTGAGACGTGCCGACGGCAGGCTCGGAAGGAGCCGTCACCGCCGAGATCGCGCCGAAAACCGAGACGGACAGGCGCGGCTGGTGCACGGCGCCGGAGACCGACGGAACAGATCGGTCCCGCTTACGGGACGTCCGTCCAAGGTGTGACGACATGCGGCAGGAGGCGCCGTGGATGGGCGGGGGGAAGGGAGGGGAAAGGGAGAGGGTGGCCACGGGAGGATCGGAGGAGGTGCGGAAGAGACCGCAGGCCGCTTTTTTGGTACCGCGGACATGGTCAGAACAAACGACGCAGGTAGAGGTTAGACGAAATGAGGGAGGACGACAAATGTAGGAGTGAAAACGGCATTCAAACAGCCTAACAAGCGACACGAAAAGACACAGCCAGAGGGCTGAGGACGGGACGACAGGCAACGCGGCATCTCTGGCGAAACATCGGATGACGGTGCGAACACTCGGCGGCGGTAGGTGCACAGGGAGGACGGGACGAGGCCACTGGGCGGCACGAGTCGGACAGGGCGCCGCTGCGCCCCCCCCGCGGCCGGCGGCGGCGGTCCGTACCTGGGAGTCAGCGCGCCGAGCCAGCCAGCCAGCGGACCCTCAGAGCACACACACACGCCCGTCCCACCGCACACCGGCCGGGCGGCGGCGGCCGCGCGCCGCCTCCGACCACCCTCAGTCATCAGAGGCCACAGCGGGCGTCCGCCAGCGAGCGGACACTCTTGAAGAGAACGGTCAGCTTCAGTGGCCGGTCACGGCCGACGGACAGGCGACCGGCGACACACGGCGGCGGCATCCAGCATCACACGCCGCCACCCACACCGGCAAGGCGGCTCCGCGCGTCAGCGAGCGGACGGCTCGAGAGGGCAGCACAGGGCGCGCGGCCGGCGGCGGCCCGCGCCCGGACACGACTACAGGCCGGCGGACGGCCGCCCTCCCGGCGGCGCCTACCTGCCAACTGATGCGCGAGCTCAGGTTCTCCACGATGAGTCGGTTATCGGTGCGCGTCGGGGGGCCGTACCTGCCGACGCGGCCGGTCCAGTCAGGCAGCGCGTCCAACGCACGGACCGTCCCCTGCGTGGCCGGCCGCGGTCACCAGTCTTGAGTCCCGCGCGGTCCGTCAACGTCTACTAAGGGCACACAAACCGTCACCCCCGCAGCTTTCATCACGCGGCGAGCGCACCAGACCAACAGCACGTCACGACCACAGAAGCCGTCCGTGATCGGCGCCGACGCCGTGCGAAGTCAGAGCGCGCCTTCCCCGTTCCATGGCCGGAGCCCGGCCGAGCTTGCCGGCCACGTCTCGCCCCTCCCCGCAGCAGACGGGAGGCCGCCCAGACGGCGCGCGCGGCCCGGCCCCACTCACTTGGTGCTCCAGGCCGAGGGCCGGCGAGAGCCGTAGTAATCGTCGTAGCGGCGCGACGGTCCCCGTGCCGACTCCACGGTGACCCTGGAGGCACGCCCCGTCCAGACGCGTGTTAGCAGCCGCTCACACTGCCTGAAGCCCACTTGGTAAAACACACCCGCAAACAGCGGCGGTGTCATGACAGCCGCTGCCAGTTGCGCCAGTCTGAGCGCTGGTGGCAGTCTGAGAATTACACGCACTGGTCGAAGGTCTGCATGTTTGGTGCAACATCCAGCTCCTGATCTATCCAAACAATTGCAACAAAATCTTCTTACGAGGTAGCCTGCGTAGTGATTTTAAAACCCTCAGAAATTCTATGGCCCGAGCCAAGTCAAAGTCAAAGAGGCCAAACGTGGAACGCGCAGCACCGTTTCTTTTCCCCCAATTCTACTGAACGGTTCAGTCAGGTTGCGATCGGTTACCGATCGCAACTTCATTTTGTGATACCCTCGTAGGTTAATGAGCTTACATATCACAAAGCGAAGTTGCCCCAGATCAGGCCAACAGAGGCCAATTCAAGTCAAGAATTCAAAAAGAAACATTTTGCCAAAATGGAACATGGTATAAAACAACCTTGTCTATTGCTACTACGCAGGCTAGGACGAAGCGGCGCAAAGTTTCGGTTCACTTACATATTCGTAAGTCATGTGACATGTGTCGATCACCTGAGGTCAACAGAGATCAACCGAGGTCAACCAAAGGCATCCCAACAAAATCTACGTGAGAGATGAAATACGGAGAGGTCTGGTACTTGATTGGCTGTACTGCGTGAAGGCCGCCCGGGGTCACCTGTGAGCCGGCCGGTCAGTCGCGTGACCGGCCGCCCCGGGGCACAGCCCGGCGACCGCCGCCGAGCGGCCACGGCGGCTCACAGTATCACAAGGCATTTGGGCAGATCTGGAGACAAAGAATGTTTCATTTTGACTAAGTGAAATTGGATGACCTCAACTGACCTCACTCAGCTCGCCTATGCTTTGGGGCATCTTGCATTCATCATGCAGTCGAATTCCACACCATGTTCCTGCGTGTCCAATTTCCAAAATACCGCATTTTTAACACCTGGACTCAGTTGACCTCGACCGACCTGATCTTCTTCTTTCTTCTTACGCTCCTTCCAAACTTTTTTAAAGCGTACATCTCATCACTTAACCATGACTGTAACGGAGATCGCAAAACACCCCTTCTCCTCCGTTTCGTTAATTATGGAAGACCCCATGCAGAACGGACGATATTTCTTCATCTTACTATGTCAGCACGACGTTAGCCCATGCAGTTACTACGTACCTCGCACCAAGTAGTTCTCTCCCATTCAGTTCATAAACTGCGTCATCAGCATCCCTGGGATCTTCGAATTCCTGTAATAAGTTCAGTACACGGACATGACAACTGTGTTTGCAAACACCACAAATGTCCTGGCACTGCATTTCAACATTTAGCACTGCTAACACACAAACACAAATGAGTAACCACCACACGAAAAGTGGATCCGTCATGCAATAATACTAGTCCGTGTGATGCGTCACTCTCAACGAGGTGTTCACCTGTTAAACGCGACGTTCCCCGAACAGTGGACCCCAGGATACAAACCGTTCGCCAGAGCCCCCTATGGTTTAGAACATATGAAAGCGACGATAAATTGAACTAACAGGGGACATCACAACTGAAAGTTACGTTCACTAAAAATGACTAGTTCTCCCGGGCTTCATTCCATACCATTTTGTCAGTCAGGTAAATCACATGTTCACATTGCCTCAGCTTTACGTTTAATCAAAATCAGCTGCAATTATCCCCGGCGTCCCTCTCACTACATTATCTGGCTATACCAACCCAATTCTGCCATAAAAATTGCTGGGAAAATACAATGTCACCAATGCAATGCAGTGCCACCAATCAATAATGCACGCAGCTCCTTTGTGCATGGAAATTCCAGGAAATACTGACCGGGCCAGAACATCCCCATATCAACAATGTCCACCACATTTGGCAAAGACGGAAACATGCGGTGAATAACTACTGGCACCTGCCAAAACGTAATAGAGTTCTGAACATATATATACATACATATATATGAATATATTTGGTCATCAAAAACAAGGAATTCTCTCCGACAATGAATAAAGGATACGACGCTCCTAGTCACGCCAATAAATTACATATACTTCAAGTGAGCAAAATGTCAAGGAAAATGTTTCAAATAAAACGTCAAAGTTTCCCTTGGTCCACTTTTCATATCTGCCCTTGGCTGGTCTGACAATGCCACCGGTAACGTTTCCATTACTCCTTTTCTGAAAAATGTCTAACGGTTTCTGAAAATGCACAACTTCAAGCGTTCACTGGCCTGAACCAGCTCGTCACATCATGCAACAGCTGTAAATAGGACGTGCCCGAAAAGGACACACGGGAAAATCGTGGAAAACCGCTCTAGACACCCCCATAAGTGTACAGTTTTGAGACATTCCATAAATTACAGATTGCCTTCCAAGACTATAGGCTACAGTTTTAGAATCCTTGTTCAAAACACATGTTGAGTGAAACATTCCCTTAAAAGATTGCGACATTCCATCCCTCAGGAATGAAGAGCGGCCGAGCGATTTAGCTCTTGCCTCACCGAATGACCCTTGGGTACATCAACGATATGAAATTCACAAACAAAAAACATTTAACCTGGCAATGACTGGAGGGAGGGGCGTTTATCTCCCCTCCCTTGGCGCATTCCTCAGATATCTCCTACACGAATGAACCCAGCGCCTTGAAACTTTGACTTACTTTTCCTTCATCAATTCTGCATATACTGACAAAAAGTGGAAATAAGATTACTCTAGTTCACGTCACAATGGCCACATAACTACAATTATGTGTTGCCATTCAACATTACATTTTACTTCGCCGCCGTACTGCCGTTGCTTTTACCATGCATGGTCACTGTGGCTTCTCTTGCATATCAGCGTGACCTGAGAGCTCAATACAGAGTACCAATGACGTCATATTACGTAATTCTAGGTCAAATACGCATTTCCCGGTTTCCATGGTACAGTGGAAATACATTTCACCAAAGAAACTGAACAAACCAATTTTTGGATACAGCCAAACACATCATCAAACATTCTTGCAAAACACTGGATACGCAACTCAAGCAGCAGTTTCTTGCAACAATGCAGCATTTTTTGTAGTGTGATCTTTGATGGTTTTGTATACATTTACGAGTGAACTGGTCACGTCCGTCTGACGCTCAAAATGGCCAATATGAAGATATCGGCCTTTGAAACCTTGTGTAATATTCCGCGAAAACGCGCAACATGGGCCAAATTGACTTGTAGGGTCATCCATAGGTGGCAGATGGAGTTTAGTAGCGTCTTGTGATGCTCCGAGTTTGAAATCCGAAATGTTGCAATGTTGCATGTTCATGGTTATCAGGGCCCTTGAAGGGTTTGACTGCACCTTGAAGTAGGTAGAAAGCTCCTTGAAAAAGGTAAAAAAAAAACTCCTTATCTTTTTTTGAGAATCTCCGGTAAAACGGACCCGAAAACATCCAATGCACGATCCGTCATCACGGACGCGAAATGTGACCCAGCCTGTGATCCTGATCTTCGATGACCTTGGGTCATGTGGCAATCAAAACATGAGACCAAGCTATCAGCGACTTATTGCAATGCAAACTTCAGTTTCCGTCTCCTTTTTACTGCGATTAGGCAACTCTGGAGAAAGTGGTCCAAAGTGACCGAAACGCAAAAAACGTATGCCACAAGACCGCACAGGTCGGCGCTATCAATTGTCGTTTAAACCAGCCAAATCGGGAGCTTGGTTCTCGAGACAGATGGGGGGGGGGGGCGGGCGGGGAGGCGTTACACGCCCCTCCTCCCAGTCATTGGAAATTGGCGATATATCCCAGTCAGTGCCGGTTCATCGTTATCCTTTCTTTACAATCTACGGCTCTATGTTTTACGCTTCGTGACACGGCGCTGCGTTAACGACACCGGAAACGGCCGAAATCTGTACACGACACCGACACAGTTCGGCAGCGACACCAAGCATCACGGTGGGGAGTTATCTTCGATAATGGGGGGGGGGGGCTATTATTCATAACCAAAGGTGTTGCGGGGCTCTGGTATACATCGTCAATGTCATTCTTTCCCGTTTTTGCATGGGTTTGCGACTGACAAGAACGGCTCTTCGCATCGTTTATTTGATGGTCATGGCGTTGCTACGGACGAATCTCAGAACTGGCGCCTCTATCTGGAGGGGGGGGGGGGGTGTCTGATGTGAGTTTCGATATCTGGTCACCGCGGGTTCACATGTGGCGTCAAAGGCCGTGTTATCTTCTGCTAATTCCCCGGCTCTTCTGAGACCCAAAAGCCACACTATACGGGACACATGCCAACCACCACCAAGAAGATTGCTGAATTGCCAAAAAATGGTCACTGGTCGATTTTAAGGTCAACGCCACCTGTCACCAGCTGCCACCATGCTGCGAACAGCCGAGGAAATCATATGCTAGAAATCGACCGGTGAAGGCTTTACGAGGAACTGTTAAGCCGTTTCCGAGACAAAGCAACGCCGCAGTGCTAAAAATGACTGGCCAATTTCAAGGTCAAAGTGATGACCTGACATCGCCAGATGAGAAAATATGTGCCATTTTTTCGTTAGGAATGAAGTGAAATTTCCATCAAAAGCCGAAGGTCTGTTTCGGATATTGGGCACTGCCGCAGAGAAGGCCACCCTGTAGTGTTGCTATGACGTCCAGTCGCAAAAGAAGGCTGGCGAACAGGGCTATGCATCCTGGTTTTGTGGAAGAGATCGATCTGCCTAGACAATAATATAATAACTGGCAATAAGTGGCAAAATCTGCATGTTATTGAAGATTACTAACAACATTACTAAACTTTGAAAGCTTGCAAAGGATTGTTGGTGACTCCACACAGATGTACGACGCTGGTTTGCCTCGTCATGGCACAGCTGACAATATGACATTGATGGCTATGGCATGTGGGAAATTCCCTGGAAATCACCCCAAATCTCAGCAAATGTAAGCTGTGGTATGTAATGCACACTATGAATCTGTCTCCATGGCTAAAATGAACAACTTGTCCACCTCAGTCCATGTTGCAACATTGGAATCTTCCTTTTAACACATGTAATACAGTTTGCTCTATTAGACTTGCTGCAAAAACATTTCAGAAATGCTGGAAGGCTGCATGAAATCCGTAACTGCATTATATTAAAAACATATGGACTCTATGTGACACTCTATCCAAACAATACATTACATGATAACAAAGAGGGAATGTAAAAAGTTGCTATTACCCATGTTCAATGGAAATAAATCACATACAGAACATACCACAAAGCCAAATCCATTCTTCATCAGGACATCCCTGATTCTTCCATATCCTTTACAGAACCTCTCGATATCTCGCTCCCTGCAGCCATGTGTAAGGCCACCGATGTAGACTCGTGTTCCGGGCATCTGGGGGAAACAGTGGGATTTCAAAAGTCAGCACAAAAACAAGTGATACATGAAAGTGGAAAAATGAAACACACTATCATGCTCAGCACCAGAGCCATCCCTGTATGTCAAAATCACTCAAATCGAAAAAGATGAAAACGTGCTTTGACGGCTTTTGGCGAATGAAATTTCGTACATGGCAGTCACTCCAGAAAAGTTAAGACTGAGGTATATGACAGTCATTCATTTGGTCTGCCAGTCAAAGCATCAGTCAGTGTATCCAAGCTTCCGAGCGTCTAGCACCGGAACGCGCCAGCCAATCGCGATAAAGTGAGTGGCACCATCAGTGTGCAAACTCAGCAGACAGATTATGGTGTAGGTTTTGAAGTCATTCATGGCATGTGGTATGTGCCACGTGGTGTGAGCCGGACTTCTGATGAGTTCAGTTAATCATGATCAAATGGCTGCTAATGACTCAAAATTTGATGACAACATGGGTCCCACTTGCACATACTACCTCTTGTAATTGGGACACACATACAATCCATGTGGCCATCCACAGCCACGTGCTTCAATTTGGACTCAGAGACCTCTAAATGCAATCAATAGTGACATAGGCAGCAGAAATTTGGTGGGTAGATAGACCAAAACTAGGGAACCAAGGCTATCAAAGACCCCACAATGGGCACAGCACAATGGATCATGTGCAACACACATGCACCTCTTTTCCACCTGTTTCTTGTGGGCCAATTGCCAAGGCTCAAATGGTGCAGTTCAGTGCAATGATGGCTTGCAAAGGTGGATGAGCAGCTGGGTGATCAATGTTGATGGATTCAGGCTGAAACAGTGGTGCAGCTTGCACCTGAAGTGCAAAGTGCCCAAGAAGGGCATCCCTCCTTCACTGATGCAAACTGCCATCACTGATATCCTGAAAACTGAAGGGCTGGAGCACATGATACATGGCAGTTGATAGATGTGGCTGTCTGCACATCAATAGCTTCAGCCTAGTGTGTGCTGGACACACATGCTGAGTTGTACCCCTCTGCCATTCAGGCCATTGCTTTGGGAACCACTGATGCCAGAGGTGGCAGATTTTGTGGTGGGCCGCAAAGTTATCAATACAGCAAGATTTAGGGGCATCAGTGACCAGATGCCATTTATATGAGGGTGCAGCTCATAGGACTTGGGATTCTCCCTTTGCAGGATGTTTGTACTACCTGCCTTTGTACCTGCATTTTGGCAGCAGTACTATGCAGGCGCACATGTCTGTGTGTGATATAGAGTCTCAATTTTGGCCCAAACCAACTGTGTAACATGCTATTTCATCTCTAGTTGGTACAAACCTTACTAAACAAGAACAAGTGTCAAAGCAAAAAATTGGCTCATGAATGATGTTGCCTTATGAGCTGTAATTACCCATTTTTCAAACATTTTACACACATTTTTGGCTTTCTTTTGGAAAATTTTAATTGCACTTTCAAAACATTTTGCCTCAGTATGCCCACTTTCACAGATTTCCAGCTTTATTACTACTTCATTATCCATCTTTTGCATACTGTCTGTCAATATTAGCTGGGAACAGGGACCATGGCAACCCTGGTACTTGAAAAAACCTCATCCTAGTATAAGAGTCTGGCTTATGAATATATGGCACATCATTACAACAAAGCTTCACATTACAGATACCTTTACCATGACATAATCTGGCTGGCATTCATGCTAGCAACTAGCAATAAAGCATGTAGCACCTGCAAATCAATCACTAATCTCCTTGTCTAGAATTAGCCTCATAGTAGCCATAGATTAGCCATATGTACACAAACATTTGCAGTAAAAAGTGGACAAGGTACACTGCTAGTCCCAAACCCGTCCTGGACAAACATTCTGACTTCCAAACTAGTGGCATTACTTGATGGGGACAATGACACCCAATTTATCCCTTATCTGGTGCAAACGCATCCAAAATCCCTGCGAAAAGCGTTCGACTACGAACTTCAACAGATATCAACGATGTGTACATACACTGTACTGCTTTGCGCTGCACGCAGGGACTGCAAGGAACCGCACGCATTGACTGCAAAACGCTGCAAAACGCACAAGGCAGTTACCGCGTTTACCATCGCTCGTCGCTCCGTTGACGAGTTTTGCGTTCGTATAAGTATCTTAAGTTTTACCGCAAATGGATCTGTTTATGACGTCATTAGCCTCTTTTCGTACTTGCTCTTTGGCCATTTCCTTATGATTTCTCTTTCTTTATAGCCCAGCCCAAGGTCTGGCCTCCATCCATCCATCCACCAAATGGTTTTGCTCAAGCCTAGATGTGACATTGGACTTGATGTTTTAAAAAAAGCTGATGGGGTGCCCGACAACGCATTATCCTGGATACTCCATATCAATGTGGTACCCACCCGACCTCTAAGTCGCCTGTTAAATTTGCAAATATTTGTAGTCATCCAACCAATGCTGGGGTACCGAAGCGCAAATTTGTGTAGGGAAAGACCTGCCGTTGAATGACTGCGCTAAGGCCCGCTGATAGCTATGCTTACGCAGGCCAGCCGACAGCTATGTTTACGCTTAGCTGTCGTTCAATGATGTAACAGGGAGACATGCGAATTGCTTCGCGCAGAAGTTGATCTTTGAGACGTTGACGGCCTTGACAAATACAAATCGCTATCGCGAAGGTTACGAAGTAAACGCATGCCATATGTGCAAGCACATTGCCAATCTTATGCGCGCCTTCAACGAGGGAAGTACCTTCGACATCCAGTGTTAGCTTTGCACGCGTTCGTTACACCACCATCGTGCATATTCTGCGGATAACACTGCGAAGGTGAGCTGAATTATGAATAATTCTTAGAATTGCCAACAGTAATCAAATCGGTTTGTTTATTTGTTTCATTGTGACTGTGAGTTAGGACGGGCTAAGGTGTCCAGAGTCTTGTGTCAAACTGTGTGTCACGTGATGCGTCGGTCAGTCATCTGTCAAATCAGACTGATTACTCTGGCAATTAAATGATGTTTGCATCAGGCAACATTCATTGTCTGAACCTCAAAACAGCTTTGTTGTTTTGTAATTACTGGGTTATGCCTGCAGGCACAACCAAGGAGGACCCTGGGGCTCAAGCCTCCCCTAGGCCTGCATTTTTTTGAAAACCATTGCACATTGTCTTTGCTGCTAGTGGTTTTCATATGATTTCAGTTCATACTGATCTTCTGACCCCTTACAAAAATTCTGCATGTGGCCCTGCTTATGCTTGCCAAAATTTTCTGCTAGATGTAAGTACTAATCTGATGGTCATTATTAACCAGTTATCTTCAGTCAGTCATTGCTCACTAACATGCCAAGTTTGGTTCAGTGGCATGTCAACAGATTATCTTATCTCTGGCATTTTTGACATGCCAAAATGTATACATATGTTAAGTGCAAGAAGGCATATTTCTCCTGCAGTTGGTCTGCAGAACATTCAAAGGGCAAGGCCCTGCCAATGTTTAAATGTCCTGCTAAAAATCATGTTGGTTTTCAATCAAAGGAAAACTTAAAGTTGTCATTGCAAAATCCTGTGTATTCTCAAAAGTAAGTGTTTTGTTTTAGGTGAGAAAAATTTATTTGGGGAGGAACAAAGCAGTACTGTATAGGTAGGTATGAACTGACTGTAGAAGTGAGTCAGTTGTGGCATTGGAATCACCCTTGGCAGGTGTCAAATTGTAAAGCACTCAGTGCAGGCTTGCTTTTATTGCCATTCACATTGGAGACTACAGGGTAACCTGGTGATGATAGCACTGAAGGCCAAATATTAGAAAAGCATATCTATATAAAAGTTTTCAGTGTGTGACCAGGGATTCTATGTCATCATGACATTTAGTGGTTTGAGGATGTATTTTGCCATCCACCTGGTACTGATGGGGACATTTCTCCCATCCCTATCATGGGAACTGTCAGAAGGGTTTCAGAAACCAAAATGGCAATAGATACTCTAACAACATAATTCCCATGAACTTTGTGTCAAACCTGGCATGGCATATGGCAAAAAACATAATATTTCAATAAATTAGCATAAATAGCATAAATGGTGATGGCACAGACTCTAATTTGGTTAAGAGTGTAGAAGTGATGCTCCTTCCATAAGAGTGGTCAGAAGTAAGGAAAAGGGCACATCATGAGTGTATTCATTGCCACATCAGTGGATAAATCCTCAAAAATTGCTCTGAGGTCATCCTAGATAACATGACTGAACCAGGCATTGTAGGCAATAGGTAACAGCAATTGTAACTTTTCATGTGGCCCAGATGACCCCAGGGCACTAAAGGCTAGCAAGAACCCTAAGTTAAAAGTCCCAGTAACTCACTGATCATCATTTGTCTTTACTTCAACCTCTGTCAGGTTAATGAGAACATAACATGCAATAACAGAATGCCATGCTACTCAATATCCAAACACCAACACCAACACCACTCAGAGATGGGGTCTGAGTCTCTGCTGCAGGTCATGGTCTGATCCTGATGCCAGATTAAATATCTGGCACCACCTTATGCTCATAAATCTACTTTTGCCAGATAATACAACTCTTCATTTGCAGCCAGAGGACTGAAAACATACATCTTGACCTGTTTGACTGTAAAGTGATATCAAGAAATTTGATCCAGTTTACATTGTTAATGGAAGTTGACTGTGGTCACTTTTTGCATTTTGATAAACTGCTGTGGCAAGAAAAAGCACCCTATATTGTCTAAGTGCCTTAGTTCTGACCATTGATACATAGTAAATGGTTCTTAAAAAAAGTTTTGCAGCTTTGACCTCATCTGTGATATCATCATTTACCTGAAGTTCAGCCTAAGTGGATCTCAGTTGCCTTGATGGTTATCCATCACCTTTTGAATTTTTGAAAAGTCTGTTTATTGGCTGAAAGATTAACATGCTTGTTGTAAACACTAACCTTGCTTTCCATCCTTCAACAGCTGAGTTTTTGGAAGCAGACATCCTCCTGTCCAAGCTCCATATGCCTATTCATTGAAGCTGCCCTTCATGGACTTGCAGTACCATGCCCTGGATCTGGATGAATATGAGTTTGAGAGAGCACCAGGTGTCATCAGTCAAGTGGTATGGGTGATACTGTTGTTTTAAAGAGATTTTTTATATTGATGGCTTCCCTGGATTGTTGCATTACTGGCTTTGCATGAGTTGAAGTACATCAGCTATGAAGTAAGATTCTGGTGTGCTATTTCTTCATCTTTCTGATGCCCTTGTTTGTTTGTTATGCAGGCAGGGCCAGGTACAAAGGCAGTGGTTGATGAATCATTGAGTGGCACTCCACTGGCTGTACACATGCTCAGGTTGGTAAAGTATCAATGGACATGTGATTTGGTGTACCTGTGAATGCTGTAGATGCATGTGTGCATAATTTAATGTGTTAATTAAGACAACAATTCCAAAATCAGTCACTTACATAATCGTGCTATTAATAGTGTCATCTGCTCCAGTTCTAGCACTTGTTTTGCTGAAAGAACACTGAAGTTTGGGGTCACTGGCTTCTTGAAGGTAGAAAAGTTGAAGTGCAGGGATTAGATAATTGAAGCAAACAAATGTAAAAAGTATAAAGTATGTAGAGTGTTGTTTGAAGAGTTATGTAAACTATCTCTGGCAGCTGCATGTCCCACAAATGTGTCAAGTGATTTGATCCAATGGATTTGGATGCCATATGAAAATGTGTGCTGTGATGATCCCTGCTTCTGATACATAAATTTGAAATACAGATTATAGGTCATTTGGACGTTTAGCCATATTCTCAGAACACTCATGGAATGTTGTGTGCAGGGGTGATAACGTGAAGTGGTATTGAAGTCTGTTGACCTGGCAGTAAAGTGGTGCACTCAGTGCAGATTTAATGTATCGAGACCATCAAAACACGGGATCCGTTTGATCCGTCCGGTCCCCGTTCGTCTGCCCCGCGCCGTTCGGAGCGTCTGTCGTGAGCGCGCACGCCCTTCACCTGGCTTTCTCCGCCGTGTGTACACGAACGTCAGTTCAGTCATCGGGGCCTGAATCAGCCGCCAGCTCTGCTCCACAGGGGGGGGGGCTCCCGGCCGGCCCGTCAGTGCTGGTCAGCCGCCGCTGGTCTGTCTGGTTCACGGCCGCCGGCCCGGTCTGCGCGGTGGGAGGCGGGGGGGGGGGGGGGCGGGGCCCGCTCGGCCGGCCGGCGCATGTCGCCCGCTCAGTGGGCCACGGACAGGCCGGCAGTGGTGCTGCCGGCTGGCACCGGAGCGCGCTGTGCCCTGGTGACGGACCGGTGCGGTGAATCGCTGCAGAGCGGTGGAGCACCACACTCTCTGGAGGAGGGGGAGAGTGTCGAGACAGCTCGTGTTGGAAGGGAGGTAGGCGGCTCTTCATATAAGTTTTTGTGTTTGCGGAACCCCAAATGCTGTTTTTTTGCGGATTTAACTTCTGTGGTTGTGCATTGAACTAAATGGTTCATTATGGAGTCTGATCAAGTAATCTGAAATTTTGGGATTGGGACGATGTGAAACTATGCCAGAAAGTCGAATTGCAGTGCCTGCGCATTTGCTAACATCGAACGAAGGGTGGCGGGAAGCAGACTTTCATTAACGTCTGATAATGCGTTTGTGACGAATGATTTCAAGGGTTGTCTAAGTCATACTCGTCTTTGAATTCGTGCTGATGTTGCATATGTTTATTTTAACAAGACATTAACATTGTGAGGTCATTTATTAAATTTACCGTAGTTCCGGCCATTTCGAAGCACTTCCAGCCTTCTGTTCATTCAGCTGCTGAGCCGAGCAGGCATGGGTCATTTGTATCAATGCTTCGCGCCATAAGCACCGAGTATGATGAAATGTCGCACATTCGTAGAGCATAATATTTTCCAAATTTAGTATTACATGCACATTGTGGATGCCAGCGCGTCAGTAATCAGGAACACTTACACATTCAGCCCATTGTCTGACTTTACGTCCATGTCCCATTGTCTAACTTTACCTCACCAAATGGCGCAACGCTTATCGATGAGCCCACTTTACCACGGTCATTGGTCAGTCAGTTGGTTCGATGAGGTGCATCTGGATGTTCGGCGCGCAGAAATCGCGGTCGTCATCCACAATCCAAGCAGTTGCCAGTTATTTCGTGGCACTGACTGACGCGGACCAAGCAGTCAGGGCAGCGGCCGGCCGTGTTGCGGGACGCGCGTCTACACTATCCCGGCCGCGTCACCGGGGCGTGATGGCCCAGCGCGCCCGTTGTTGAACGTCAGCGGGTGTTAACTCCCGGTACCGCGAGGGGCGTTCCCCGTAGCCTCTCAGCAGCCCGTACTCTGAGATCAGCCCGCAGGAGGCGCCTGGCGGCCTCTGTTGTGCACTGCTTGTCAGCGACGGCCGACGGGAGGCGTTCGCCATTGGCCGGCTGGAGGTCACGCTGTCGGGCTCAGGGCGTGGACGGACGTGGAGAGGCGGCGTGCGGGCCGGTGACGGGCCGATATGAGGCCAGACCGGACCCCTGGCCTGCCATGTCTGTGTCGTGCACAGGCGGACGTGTGGGGACGGGTCTGGTGGCCAGACCGAACCCCTGGCCTGCCCTGTTTGTATCCTGCACAGCCGGACGTTTGGGCACGAGTCTGGAGGCCAGACTGGACCCCTGACCTGCTCTGTCTGTGTCCTGCACAGCCAGACTATGATGACAGGGCTGGAAGGCCATCGCCCGGACGGACCTGTCGGCGCTGACTGCTGAGTGCAGATACATGTTCCGGACGTTCACACGGCCTCCATTGAGGCTGGAATTTTATCGGAGTGCTGTGTCAGTTCCAGTGCGTGCCGGCGCCGCAAACGAGATGGACCGAACCGAAGGCGAGCTGGACACAGCTATGGTCGAGCCTGTGACGAGCACAAATACAGCTGCCTCTTTATAGTATGGCGGGAGGTACGCGGCCTGTTGTGTCGTGTATGATACCATCCCGTATGGTTTTTAATTCGAGGCTTTTATGAGACGTTTTAGGAATTTCCTATGTAAAGTTACTCCAGCTCTTTACATTTTACAGTCGCATCATCATTACGCCTTGTCGCACGCTTTTTGCCCGCGTACCATTGCGGGGGTGATGCTTCCGCTTTTCGTCGTCTTTTCGGTGGTGTTGTTGAACCACTGAACTTTCACAGGGAACTGAATGTCACGTGCGCTCGTGACTTATGAACTTAACATTTTGATATGCGAAATGCTGAATGGTAGAAGTAAATATTCCTTTGCACTGGGTTATGCATTAATCTGACGTATGCATGTTATATATATATATATATATATATATATATATATATATATATATATATATGTTATACTTCTCAATATCAAGAAAATCGAGGATCTGTCGCTTTTCATTCATTCCACAGGCGTTCTGGCTTTATTGCCTCTATATCGCAACAAGAATCAATAGAGCCTAGCATGGCACATCTCCAGACCATGAAGAACCCTATTTACGTTGTGAGAGGCTGCGTGTCAACACGCAAAACTCTCACTGAGGCTGCCATCCGAGACTAAGACGTTTAGAAACTCGTGCCAATATTGGCCGAACGAGAACGTGGACAGTCACAGGTGTCACATTCCGCAAGCATTTTATTCTTCGCGGGTTTTATGTGTCCTTTCCACGACAAATGTTTCCAGAGAACCACAGAAACCGGATTTTTGGGTTGTCAGGTTTGATTGCCTACTGAAACCGGTGTTTGATTTGTTCATACCTTCATTGTTGTCACTATCGCGCCTGACTGTCATCTTGCTTCCGGTATACTTTTCACGTGGTGCTCCTGTGGTCCTGAATCGACGTGAAATATACAGAGACGTCACTGTTCCAGGGAAAGTGAAAGTCTCTGGACGATTTCGGCACTTAGATAGTTACGCCACTATATTTCAGCTAGGTTTGTTGCAAATGGTGGTGCAACATAAAAACCACCACATCGATCTGCTTACTCTCACTGGCAGGGAACATATCATTGTTGATGTTCTTCATCAAGTACCAGGGAAGCATTACGCGTCTCTAAGGGTTCGTAAAAAGGAATGTTAGTAAAAAGCGGACTTACAGAACGAGAGGTAAACCCATATACAGTGGTTTTGTAGAACGAAATTGAAAATGTTGAATGTACTGCTCGGACTTGGGGTATGTGACGTCATTGACATGAATAGCGGCAAGCTCAGCCGAAGTTGACGCGAGCCGCGGGACATTTGAGGCATGTGTGATTGTCTTGGGTACAGTTTTGTTTGGGTTTGCGGCCTCTTTGCACACGAATAGCGGCAAGCTCAGCTTAAATTGACACGAGCTGCAGAACATCTCAGGCACGTATGATCGTCCTGGGTACAGTTTTGTTTGGCTTTGCGGCTTCTGTGGACATGGGGTTGGGTTTGGACATTGGACATTGGGCATTAGACGTTAAGCGGGCTGAAATCGGAACCGGCCTCGGGCCGTCCAGTTTCCATTTCCGTTCTCCCTACGGCGATATTTTGTTCATGTATAATGAGTGCATAATGTATATTACATAAATGCATACATTTTATCATTTATTATTATATATCATTTATTTTCATTTATTACATATATTAATATATAAGGTATATTATTATATTTTATATGCAGAACTTATATGAAATATAACAATATTGTAGGATCTTCCAGTCGGCGGAGTCCTAAATACAGCTCGCATGATCCACGACACGGCAACGCCGTACAGCTTCCAGGCCCCAGCCGACCGCCCACGAGGCTCATGCAGGGCTGCAGAAATGAGGGAGGGCACCTCTGGCCTCGTGTCCAAGGCTGAGGGCTGCTGACCACGCACAGGCCGTGTTCTGCGTGCAGTCGGGACTCCTTTGTGTGTCGTTGCGGCCAGGGCGGGCGTGAGGTGGGACAGGTGGTGATCACCGCCCGGTTGACCAGTCACCTGGAGACTGTGGTGGTGTCGCCGAGCCGATTGAGGCTGTGTGGTCCTGTCGGGTCAGCCTCTGGCGTTGTTCACGGCGCTCGTCCGTGGCGGGCGTCCCGCGCGCCCAGCCTGCGACACGGCGCCGGCCCACCGGCACCGTCTGCGGTGCCGTTGGACTCCGGCGGGCGGCCGGTTCGCGTCCGGACGGTGGCCGGCCGGCGGCGCGTGAGTCACCGGTCCGGTGTCGGCTCTCGCGCCCACGCCTCTCGGTCTCTCATCGATCGCCGGATCTGAGTCAGTCGGCCGGCCGCGGGGGCCGGCTGCCTGAGATGACCTACTCCGGAGAGGCCCGGGGGACGTCCTGTTCTGAGGGGGCCTGGAGAGACGTCCTGTTATGTTCTGAGGGGGTCCGGGGAGACGTCCTGCTATGAGGAGAGAGGCGGAACCGGTGGTTGCGGCTTGATAGGCACGTGGTAACCACCTGGTAGCTGGCCGTAGGTGGCCTGAGGACCTCCCGGCCGACTGACGGCTGTCGTCAAGCTGGGAGGATGGGGGGGGGGGGGCGCGGTGACAGACCGACGGCGGCTACTGATCCCGATGACGTGCCTTGACGACGTGACACAGTCAGCCCCCATTCATGGCCGTCCATTGAGGTCGAACGCAGCTGTACGTACACTACCGCAGACATCCATTGAAGATGCTGGCTGCAGCGGCCGTGTGTACGGTGCCACTAGCCCCCATTGAAGGCGCCCCCAGCGGTGTGTATTTATAGCGGGGCGCCGTCTGCCGGGGAGGGGGCGGCGGTCGGCGTGCCGCCGGCGAGCGACGGCCGCGGCTTCGCTGACTCAGCCCGCTCTCGCTGCCGTCGGCCGGCGGCCGCCGTGATCGTCTGACGGGGCACGGTGCGTGACGCACGGGTCCGGCCCGGCCCGGCGGTGACGCGTCGATGACGCTGTCGGCGACCGTCAGCTGTCGGTCCCTCGCGCCGCTCCGGCCGCTGGCCCGGCGGAGCGGACGGTGCGACGGCTGCGTTCACGGCCCGGGAGTGGTCGCCGCGCGGCCCGGGCGCCGGAGCGGCCCGGCTCGGCGCCGCGTGCAGGGCCGTGTCAACCGCCGCCGGCAGAGCGTGCACCGGTGCATGATGAGTTCGGCGGCCGGCGCGCGGGCGTGGGACGGCCGCGAGCTGACGGCCCGGCACGGGCGGGCGGTGACGGCGGACGGCGTTTTTCGGCTAGTCGGCCGGTGGTTTGGTGCTCGGGAGGCGGCGGCCGGCGGGCCGTCGGCGCCGGACGCTGAGTGGCGGCGGCGCGGTGACGTCCGCCTGTCGGTCGGCGGCGCCGGCCCGCCCGCTGCTGACTGGCAGCAGCGCCGTGCACGGGCGACAGATACAGCGCGCGGCGGCCTGCCCTGCCACTTCCGGTCCGGACGGCCGGCATTTCCGGCGGCCGTGCGGTCGGCGGCAGCCGGCGGCAGCCGACCGGGCCGCGCTCGTCACTTGGACACGCGGCGCCGGAGAGCGCCGATCACGCAACGGCGCAGGAGGGGGCGGCAACGGAGACGCCCGATGTGGCCGGCCGGTTTTTGCCGTGTCCGCGGCCGTGGCGGCGGCGTTTTACCCGGCGCCGCGGGTTTTTACCGGGCGGCGGCCGGATTTAGCGCGCCGCCGCGGAGCTGGACTCCGTTCCCATCGCTCTGCCATGGGAGCGGGTCACGGTCCAGCGTGCTGGCTGACGCCGCGGCGCGCCGGCCGTGAGCGCTGCCGGTGACGGGCGTGAAGGATGCCCACCGCAGGCCCGGTGCTGCGGTCTCCGTTCGCGGCGTTTCACGCGGCGCTCACTCTCACCGGAGAGGCCCGCCTGTTCAGACTTGGAGAACAGGGTCGCTCCTTAGTTGGAGTGATGTCCCCGCGTGCTGAATTGAGTGACCAGTTTGACCACGTAGCGGCTGTGCCAACACAGGGGCGTCGTTTGTTTGTGAGGTGGTCCGTTTTGCTGCGAGTCGCGGTTGTCAACACAGTGTCGGGAGGGATGGAGGCGCGCGGTTCTTGCTATGAGCTGCAGCGCTATCGTGATGCCGACAGGCTGTGAGAGATTCCGTGACTGTGTAAATGATAACGCCTGGTCCGATGTGGCATGTGGCTATGATTGATTGGTCGGCTTGTCGGTATGATGGACAACGGATACTGAGCTGAACAAGGAGCGCAGGGACGGGATGCGATTCATGACGTGTTCTTGTCTGGAAAACACCCAAGTATCAGAGGGAACAAGGACTTATCTGTGATCGATGTTCCCAGCTTCCCACGTATTTTTCCCCAATACGGGGCTGTGAGGCGTTTGCAGTGTTTATGAGGAATCCTACGTTATGGGGAGGTTTGCGTTCGATGTAGATGTTATGTGTCATGGTGAGTGAATGACATTTTTTAAAAACTACAAAATCGACGTGGACTTGCATCAGCGATAACCCTGCAGTGATTCTGTGTCCAGATCGCTAGGTCGCCGCAGATGTCTATGTAGCTGGCAGTCCGTCCCCGCATACTTCGTAGACGCTTTGCGTAGACGCCACCCGTCTCCCGGCCGCTGCGTCTCGCCGACACGCTGCTTCTCGCTGGCAGGCGGCGGCCGGCGCCGCGCCGGGCCGGCCCGCTGCGCCGTAGGTGTCGCTAGTGTCGCGCCGCCAGATGCCGCTGCCGCTGCAGCTGCGGGTGGGCCTGGACGGCGCGCCGTCGCGGCCGGCCGCCGAGGGCGGCGAGGCCCTCTGCGATGTGCCGGACGGGTGAGTGTTGGTCGGAAGGAGTCCGAGGGCTCCGCTGTGTCGCACCGGACGAGTGGCTGTTGTTCCGGAGCAGCGGCAGGGGGATGCCGCTTTATGATACCGGAGTGTTTGAGAGTGTTTACCGAGTAACACCAGAAGATAGCCACCATACGCCGTCGTCCCGCGCAGACGTACGTGTTTAAAAAGTGGGGCTGTTGCATTTGCTTCGGCGTTCAGCTGGTTAGGATTTGTCAATGATCCGCCGTCCGTGTGTGCTGGGGAGCGCTTTGCGGTAGCCAGCGACCACGCTGCTCCAGCCTGTGCCCATCCTGCGTATGGCTCTGTGTATCCGCGCCATCTGCACTATGCAACCACGGCGTCGCCGGGCCGTGGCGGGCCCGACCGCCGACCAGGTCCTGGCCGTTGACCGGCGCGGCGGTGCCGACAGCTCGGGGGACGCCGGCCAGCGGCTGTCGGCCGTGGACTCGCTGCCCCGGCTGATGGGCGCCGACCCGGCCGGGTGTCTGGCCGAGGTGGTGCCGCGCGTCACGCAGACGCTGCCGGCCGCGCCGGCCGACTTCCAGCGCGCGGCCAGCGCCAGCTTCCTGGCCGTGCTGCGCCGCGAGCTGCTGCCCCAGTCGACCTTCACGCAGACGTTCCTGCAGAGCATCCTGGTCTCGGTGGACAGCAGGGATCCTGGTGAGTGCCGTGTCGTGGTCTCTTGACAGAAGGGACCCAGGTGAACGTCGTCCTATGGTCCTCAGGGACCCAGGTGAGCGCCATGTCCCGGTCCTGGACAGCAGGGACCCAGACAAGCGCCGGCCGACCGGCTGGCCTCGTGAACGTATGGTGCCGGAAAGGTGGACTGGCGTCAGAGCGTGGTGTTTGACGTGTGGTTTAGGCAGTTTGTTGTGGTGTTGCAGAGTTATGGAGGAGGAGAAGTTGTGATTCTTGTTTATAATGGCTTCTTTCCGTCTCTTTTTTTTGGGGGGGGGGGAGAGCAATGGGTAGTTCTGCGAATCTCTGGCGTTATTCCAGTAGCAGATATTGTCTCGATGTCTGCTGATACTGACAGTGTCGTTTAATGCCTTCAGTGGTGGCGAGTGCGTGGCTGGAGACATTACTGGACGTCATAGACCTCCTGCCCAGCGATGTCATCCAGCAGGAGGTCAGCATCAACTACTCGCTGACGGGGTATCATCGGCCTCTGCCTGCCTCTGCCTGGCATGTTGAGGGATAAAACCCTCTGAGGGGAGGAGGGATATGGCCCTCTGAGAGGGGAACGGTCCGGCCCACTGATGGGAGGAAGGTCCGGCCTACTGAGGGGAGGAGGGTCCGGCCTACTGAGGGGAGGAGGCACAGGGCCCACTGAGGGGGGGGGGACGATCTGACCCATGGAGGGGAGGAGGGAGTTGCGTGAGCTGTGGGCCCACGTAGCTTACCACATATGTTTTCCCCGGACCGGAGAGTTGAGCTTTTGCGTTCGTTCCCTCTAAACTGTTTTAGACATTAAAGGCGCTAAATCGCTGATGGCAGTCTAATTTGACGTGCCGTGTTGTACTCCCTTTTTGTTTTGAATGCAAGCAACTGGTGTCAAGTGTGCCTGTTATCGTATCTCCTGATGGATGTTGACATCTGTCCTTCGTGGCTGTGCCGTGTAGCTATGTCACGTGGTTTTACTGTGTGTTGTATGGCTGCACTGTGCACGGTGTGCAGCTGTATTGTACGGTTGGACCGAGGCTGACTGGGCAGCTGGCGGTGGCCTGCCGGCAGATCCTGGCCGTGGCCGTGGAGAAAAGTCAGCTGAGCCACCCGGCCTCCTCACGCGTCTCCGGCTGTAAGCTGATCGGCAAGATGGCCACCAAGTTTGACCCGTACACGTGAGTGGCGCTGGCCGCCAGCGCCCGCCGTCTGCTGTTGCAGCGACCCGGAGCCAGGGCGGACTTCTGGTGGCCCGGCCTGCGGTCCCGTGTCTGTACTCTGCCGTCTGTTAAGGTGCCTGGCTTGCAGTCATAACTGGCTTTACGCAGACAACATATTTCGCCCATTTCAGTGCTTCGACTTATGTAGGAGCCTGTTCGACTAAATGGTCCATTGTGTATGAGAAATAGCTTTGTACAAATGGGATCTGGAACGTGACCGTGATGTACAAAGCGCACCATGGCAATTTACGTGGCTCTTTCTGTGTGTGTCTGCCAAATTAACGAACTCGCCCAACATGCCAGACTACCTTTGAGTGTACAGCCTGTGGTCCCTTTCGATTCCGCCTATGTACAGTTTCCGACACGGGAGCCGGACGCGGCCGGAGGCGGCGATGCGCCCTGCTGAGCGGCGGCGGCCGTCGCCTGTTGCAGGATCCAGACGGAGCTGCTGGCCAGCGTGCAGTCGCTCTGCCAGGACGTGGACTGCGAGGTCCGGGCCGCCATGTGCAGCCAGCTGGGCGCCGTGGCGCGCGGACTGGGGCCCCAGGTAACGGCGCCCGCCCGGCAGCCGCCATCCCGCCCGGCCGACACGCTCCGCCCGCCTGAACACGCCCACCTGAGCATGCTCCGCCCACTCGAACACGCCCCACCCACTTCAGCACGCCCAGCCCGCCTGAACACGCCCTGCCTACTTAAACACACTATGCCCACCTGCACACGCCTCGCCCACTTAAACACACTACGCCCAACTGCACATGCCCTGTCCTGACCATGTTCCGCCCACCTGCACATGCCCCGTCCGCCTGAAAACGTCCCGCCCACCTAAAGGTGCTCTGCCTACTGGGCGGCACGCCGATTGTGGCTAACGTCACTAATGAACTAACGAACTGAACGCGATTACATATAGCTATTAAGTAGCAGTTCGTATGAGCCTCGTAACAAAACACTGTCGTTTGTTTCAGTCTCGAAAGATATATTGTTGGTTCTGTCGGGTATGACAGGTCGCATAGTGAGACACCTAGTGAGATAGAGGCGAACTTTAACTTCAGGAAACGCGCGCTGCCATTATTCCGGAGTTGGTGGAGCTGGCCAGCGACGAGGAGGTGGCCGTGCGTCTGGCTGCCTTTCGCACCTTGGTGGACATGCTGGACATCCTGGACGCCGGTAAGGCCCTCCTGGAGACGTCCGTAGCGTAGCAGTGTCTGAGTCCAGCTGTCTTGTTCGAGGCTGATGGCTTTTGTACCTACGTCATTCCAGGTCTTTGTCCCGTCACTCCTGTAAAGAGCGTGTTGTTACATAACGTATTCCCATATGTACCTCGTGGTCTGTTGCTGTGCTAAATGTGTCCTGGTAATTTTCGATTCTGGCGCAACCAGCTTTTCACCTCACCAGGTCATCAGGTCTGCCTAGATTATGAACTGTTCGCAAGAACTTTCGATGAACTGACGTAGTGCGGAAGCATTGCGGGCACTGACGGACCCAGACGCCTGCTCCGTGATCGCGTCGGGCGGTGGCCGACCCTCCGGCTGACCCTATCCCCGCGTGCCGCAGAGACGTGCACGCAGACCATCATCCCGCTGTCGAGCAAGGTGTGCGAGTCGAGCTACGAGGCCCGCGACTCCTCCCTGCCGGTGATAGCGCGGCTGCTGGGCAAGCTCTGCTGCGGCCTCAGCGGTGAGCGGCCGCCACGGCACCTCTCCTCAGATCGGTGACGGGATGGCCGCCGCTCCACCTCTCCTGAGATCGGTGGCGGGGTGGCCGCCGCTCCACGTCTCCTGGGACCGGTGGCCGAGAATGGCCGCCGCTCCACCTCTCCTGGGATTGGTGGCGGGATGGCCGCCGCTCCACCTCTCCTCAGATCGGTGGCGGGATGGCCGCCGCTCCACGTCTCCTGGGGTCGGTGGCCGAGAGTGGCCGCCGAGAGGGCCACCGCTCCACCTTTTCCGAGAACGGTGGCCGTGGAGAGCTCGCTGTTGCTTGTTGATGTTTGGTGTTCAGTTATTTGGTGCCGTGGGCGTCACTGATGATGTTTGCCAGAGGCGTGCTATAGTTGAATGTTTCGGTGGCTGAATCGGCTGTTTTCATATTCCCTGCACAAAGGACATCAGTGACGGCGATACCCGTCCCATTGTTGATACCCATTTGATAGTCTGGGACTATCGGATGGCTCACCGGTTACCGAAGGCCCTCGTCGACATCCGGAACGTGTTCGGCATTGTGAACGGGCCAGGCGGGGGCGGATATCGAACCATTAACTCCATAATCGGCCAATAGCTGTCGGGACGTTCAGGTTTATGGCAGTCGTTTTCATGTAGTTCCCGTAATCGCAGCTCTAAACTGCCGCAGAGTAAGAGAACACGTGGCCCCCTCCCCACCTGTGTAAGGCAGGCCAGGATGCCGAAAATTGCTGTCTTCATTTGTGGCGCGAAGATCTAGAATGACTGTGTCCGGGACGCTGCTGCTCAGCTCTGTGGGGCTGCCAGTGATTAGTCGGCCGTCCTCAGACTACCTCAGCCCCGAACAGAAGCGGACCTTCCTCGACTTCTACGGAAACGTGGCGCGCCTGAAGAACCTGCACAAGGCGGCCGCGGCCCGGAACGAACTCAACCCGGTACTGTGTCTGGACTGGGGAAAACACAGTTACCACCGAGGACGAAGGAGGGAGTGGGGGAGAGAGAGAGAGAGAGAGAGAGAGAGAGAGAGAGAGAGAGAGAGAGAGAGAGAGAGAGAGAGAGAGAGAGAGAGAGAGAGAGAGAGAGAGAGAGAGAGAGAGAGAGGGGGGGGGGGTTACTGTAGAATAGAACATTGCCGCATTTATTCGCGTTTTGCTTGTATTACGGGATTGTCAAGCCAAAATGTTCCAAGCCGGAGTGAGCCAGCACAAGGTCCGAAGGCGACCATGAAGAGCGGTTCCGTCTCTGTGCGGCAGATGCCGGACCTGGTGCCGCAGCTGGACCCCAGCGAACGCTACATGGAGTGCTGCGAGGCGTGCGCCTACAACTTCCCGGCCATGCTGCTGCTGGCCGACGGAGACCTCAGTCGGAGCAACCTGCACGCCACCTTCACCGACCTCGTGTTCGACCCGCACCCGCCCGTCCGGCGCGTCATCGCGGCCGGCTTCCACGAGGTGAGGACGCGCCGAGGGGGCCGGAGGTGTCGGCGTGGTGAGGACGGGCCGTGGGGGCCGCAGGTGTCCACGAGGTGACGGGACAGATGTATCCGTGAGGTAAGGAAAATCATCCAGTCGCTGAAGCCCAGTGAGTTCAAACGATTCGCGAACCAGTGCCCACGGTTGGTCGACGACGACGTACCAGCGACCCGCCCGTCCCGTCCCATCCGCGCGGCTCCGTCCAGCGGCGGCTGCGGCGGCGGCAGCACCTGGTGTTCCGGTGTGTACTGACAACCCTCCGCCCGTCCCCAAAGGAGCCGGTGTCACGTGGTGGGCACCGTGTCCGCCTTGTGATCGAAAGGTCCCGGCTCTGGTCCTGGTCATGGCAACGGTCCGCCGTCCCACGCTGCAGTCGGCGCGAGAGGCTGCGACACGACGTGACTGGTGATCGAGAGCGTCGATGAGTGGCCCAGTAACCACCCGTCCTTGGCCAGGTGTGCCGGCTGCTGGGCCCCAGCGTGCACCAGGTGCATTCCGAGCTGGTGCACCTGCTGAAGGACGACAGCCTGGACGTGCTGTCGGCCGTGGTGGAGCGGCTGCCGCTGACGCTGGCCGCGTTCGTGCGCCACGGCGTGCTCGGACCGGCGGCCAAGGTGAGCCGCCCGCCGACGGGCCCGCTTTTGGGGTTGCTCAACGCCGGCCGCGGCGGCGTTTGTGGTGAAGCGGCAGGTGGCGCATTGTTTTGCTGCGGAGACTGATTTTTGAACAGCTGTGGACGTGTTCACTTGTTTATTTTTCCTTTGACGCCATTTTACAAAGTGGCGCATTTTCGGGATGCGTTGTCGTACGATGGCGTTGTTTACCTCACTCGCGTGAACGTAGAATTTGGAGCAGTGGTGCATACGGATGGACTGATCTGCCGATTTGAGCCGATGTTTTTGAAGGCGTGCCGCTGTGTGTCTCGACGGACTGACGTGCCGGTCTGAGCCGGAGCTGGCCGCCCAGCGGTCGGCGCCGCCGCGATGTGTCAGTGCGCCTGGATGCATCGATGCGCCGTTTGCAGCCGGAGCTGGTCGCCGAGCTGACGGCGGCACTGATGACGTGCGAGTGCGTGATCGCCAACACGACCCGGTGGCGGCTGCACGCCGGCCTGCTGCACCGGCTGAGCAGCCTGGCCGACTGTTTCCCGCCGGACCACCTCTACCACTGCTGGGTGCCCACCGTCTTCCAGAAGCTGCACACGGTGGTGAGCCCCCGGCCCAGCCCGGCACACGGACCCCGGCCGGATCCGAGTCGGACGTCTGGACGCCGCTCGGCGCCGCGGGCAGTTAAAAGAACCGGTGCCAGGAGTGGGTGCACTGGCCGGCTGTTCGTCACTCTGATGTTGGCGGAGTTTTGGATATAAAGTTTCGTGCGGGGGAAGTGCTCAGTGTTGCGGCGCTTGCTTCCATTTCGTGCGTTTGCGGCCACTTCATTGTATTTGTCGATTGCCGGCCACGGTTTTCAATGTTTGCTGTCATGCCCAGCATTGTTTGTCAGTAATGCGGAATTTATGGAATTCGTTCGATGCTGTTACACGGTGTTTGCCATCAGCCTGTGTTGCTGATTTTCGGGTTTTCCTGTGTATTAAGCTTGTTTTTTTTTTGTTATCTGATACTGTGGAGCTGGCGGATGTCGGAGTTGAATATAGCCCGTCGTTATGTAACTGCCCTATTGGATTCGTATGCTAATGAAAAGCTGTGCGCAGTTCGATGATCACGAAGTCGTGGAATGGTATCCGCTGTCCTGGCCTGTTTGGTTGGTGTGGTTTTCGTTCTGACCCTTGCCGTGGTGACCCCTGGCGTGGCTATCCGTCTGTGTGCATGGTATCCATCTGATCCTGCAGTGTGGGAGGTATGCATCTAACCCCTGCCGTATGTGCGGTATCCGTCTGACCCCCTGTCGTGTTCTGTGTACCCATCTGACGCTGCAGCAGGGTTAGAAAAGGTGCTGGCTTTTGGTGTTAAAGAACATCAGAAAATTTTCTCTCCAAAAACATCATGCTCCAAAAGTTTGATGTTGTGCCTCCATCAGAACGCTGCATTACAACCATGTTAACAAATTTCTAGGTCTGGAAGAGAATGACTCTCGCCGTCCACCAAGTAGCAGGTGTTATATCATAACTGACTTGACTGACTGACTGACATAACTATATCATAACACCAAAAATGTCAACTTAAACCAGTATTACTCTTTCAAAACTTTGTACTCCAAAACAGGCATTGTACTCTAGCACCGAGAACAAAAGCCAAGTTTCCAACCCTGCGCTGCAGTGTGGATGGTACCCATTTGACCCCTGTGGTATGTGCGTTATCTGTCTGACCCGTCTGTCGTGTACTGTGTATCTATCGGACGCTACAGTGTGGATGATATCCACCTGGCCTTGGTTGTGTGTGCATTATCCGTCTGCCCTCCCTTCCTGTCTCGTGGTTTGTATCCTGACCCTGCAGCGTGGAAAGGATCCACCGAAGCCCTGGCGTGTGGATGGTATCGGCCTAGCCCCTGGCGAGTGGATAGTATCCGTCTGACCCTCCGTCGTGTTGTATGTATCCACGTGGCCCCTGTCCTGTGTGCGTGATCTGCTTGAGCCGCGCCGCGCCGCGCCGCGCCGGCGATGTTCACCATCTAACCTGGACCGCCCGTGCCGGGCAGCGGCCGATCCCGTGCCGGCAGGCGGCCGCCCACACCCTGCTGGTCTTCCTGCAGAACGTGCGGCAGATCGAGCACCGGCACATCATCTGCGGACGGATCGTCGAAGGTGAGCGGACGGCCGTGCCGGCCTCGCTGACGCCCTCAGCGGGTGGCCGCCGGCTCCGCGGGCCCGAGACAGGCCGTGTTTGTGCTGGCGTGCGGCGGCGGCCCCGTCCCGGCCCGTCTCTGAGCCTGGGCTGTCCACGGGCAGGATTCCACGCTGCGGGGGCGGGCCGATCGGCTCACGGACTTCGCGGAGCCGGGTTCCGTGCGGCGGCCGACTGTGACGGCGCGGCGCCCTGTTCGCGAGATGTCGGCGGTCGGGTGGGCCGTGTAGAGCGGACGGAGGAGATAGGAGGTGTGGCGCGTTTTTCTCTGAAGTCTGCGGAGGAGTTTCGGGGCGTGACGAGCCGGAGCGACCGAACTTTCTCCCAGGGAAGGTGCCAGCGGAAGTTTCCTCTTAGGGAAAGGTGCTCGCGAAAGTTTCCGTTAACGATGTCGCGTGCGCGGTTTTGCCGCAGAGCTGGGACAGAACGATAGCTGCCACATGCGGAAGCTGTATCTGGACATCTGCGGCATGGTGCTCGATATGTTCTCCAAGAGCTTCTTCAAGCAGTACTTCTTCATGACGACTCTGACTCTCGTTGGTAAGTCGTGGACCAGCGATTCATGCGTTAATTTAACCAGTTACAGAAATGGACGCACAGTGGGGAAACTAACTGGGTAAAAAACCTGCATACCCCGCCATCGTTCTGCGTGTGTTTGTACGCTGTTTATGTGTCGCACGTCATGTCTCATGGTCTGGATCGACATGCCAGCCAGGGAAGAGAGGGAGACTGTTTGTGGTACCGTTTGTCCACTTCGCAAAATCTTGTCTGTGGGTATCAGTTTCTTTAGTGTAAATGGGTTCACACGGAAGTGGTCATGTTTTCATTACGAAAGTTGTCAAATACCCAATTCCTTCGTGTTCGAGGACTCAGCACGCAGCAGCTGCTTGCTGCTGAATGCATGAAGAATGGCACAGCTGCTGTGTCTTTCTTCATGCCGTGTAGCACACCTCAGCAGCTCAGATCGCGTTATTAGCGCCAAGCAAGGGTCATGGCCTATGGCATAAATTATGCCGTTCAGTGAACATCACTCATTGCCGTAGACAGGTGTTTCCGTTTGAAGTGTTGTACAGAATGCGACGGTGTCGCTTATCTTTATTCCCCTGGCATTTGCACGTGACTGTTTGACCTTGCTTTTATGTAACTTTGGACACCGTGTACGTTCTCAGTTTTTAACGACGTCGCTAATTGCTTGCTTCACTTACCTAACGGGGCAATGGTCACCAGAGGCTGCGATGCTAATGACGCCGCCAGTCGAATGTTTCGTGGAGTACCCCATTAGCAGCGACTTCGCTAATGCTGCTTCGCGCACAGGTGCACCGAACTAGCTAATATAGCAGCAGCACGCGACTGGCACTGTGGTCGATCAGAACGGAGCCATAAATGCTATCTTAATCACTTACCACACAGTCACTGATAAAACTTCGTCATCCAGATGCGGTCCTTGAGGTGTAATGCGCTTAAAGGTGCTGCGCAGGAGATAATTAAGTGGGAATTTGGTCGTACTGTGGTAGTGTAATAGAAGCCGTCCGTTGTTGCGAACGTTTCTGCGTAATCTTCAGTAACCTGAAATCGATTTTGGCCAGCCATGGCTCCATTGAATGAATTTTGTCATCACTGGGCATTGCATTGGTATGCTTTGATGCGTAAAAGCTGTGGCGAATGCGTTCGATGCCTGCTGCAGGCTGGGAAGTTTTCATGTTCACCTCTTATGACCCTTTTGGATGCAGTTTATTTTCAACAGCCCTGTCATTGTTTCCCTGCTCGTACCCGCAATCATTAATAGCAACATCTAGATGTATCTCCGTTGTGGCCGAAATGGGCTGGTTAGACCCACGGCTAGTCCTCGCCGGACATGGGGAGGGGGCCTCGGGGGGGGGGGAGCTCAGGTGACGAGTTCTGGCGTTACGTTGTAGAAAACCCGGTCGCTAACTTCCATCACGGCCTCGGCTGTCCTTGACGCTCAGTGCTGACCTCAGCTGGCCTCTGACCGTGTAGACGGCCCTGTGCCGGAGCTCCATGACGGCCCTTTGACCTGCAATGCTGACCCCGGGCGATCTCTGACCGTGTAGATGGTCCTGTGCCGGACCTCCATGGCGGTCCTTTGACCTACAGTGCTGACCCCGGGCGATCTCTGACCGTACGGACGGCCCTGTGCCGGACCTCCATGACGGTCTTTTGACCTACAGTGCTGACCCCGGATGATCTCTGACCGTGCAGACGACCCTGTGCCGAACATCCGGCGCGGCCTGTGCCTGCTGCTGGCGCGGATGAAGGCGACGCTGCGGCTGCCGGCCGACAAGCGGCGGCTGCAGCAGCTGGAGGCGGTGGTGCGCCAGCTGCTGGTCACCGAACAGGACCGGGACGCTGCGGCCGCCGTCCGCCACGCCATCATACAGCTGGACAAGATCGAGGTATGGCCTTCCCGGCCCGCCGGCCCGCCCAAACTGCTCGGCGGGAAAAGCAGATGGGGAGAATCCACCAAAATCAAGATGAAAGCCAGCGCAGGACCTGGGCAAAATCGGGCCACACCAGTTCCCATCCTCCGTGTTGGTACGGTGTCCACGGCAACCCGTTAACGTTTGCCAGCGCTATTGGTGGGCTCAGCAAACTCGATGTGCTGGTTTGCGTTGCCGCCCGTGTTGCTAAAGATTGCGTCCTAACCGAGGATCGGGTGTTTATCGCGAGTGTTCCGCAGAATTGGTTGATCCATTATTTGACTGCAGTCTAGAGCACCAAACCCGGAAGCAGTTTGATGGCGAGGGGCTCTAGATACCACTCTGACGTACTTCAAACTGAGCGTAGTGATTGCGGCCAGAACGGCCAGTGGACGATCAATTGCCTTGTGTAAACTCTGGAACAGTGGACTCCAACCGAGACCCCGCGGACCCCTGAGCCGCGAACCCTTCGGAACCCCTGAGCCGCGAACCCCTGAGCAGCAGGCTCCGTACTCGGCGGTGGCAGCAGAACAGGCTGTGTGACGGCTGTACGCCGGTTGTGGACAGTTGGCGATGGAGACGCCTGGCCGGCCGTCGCTGGTGCTGGAGGCTGTGTGTGACATCTGTTCGTGGCTGTGGACAGGTGGCGATGGAGACGCCGGGCCGACCGTCGCTGGTGCTGGAGGCTCTGTGTGACATCTGTTCGTGGCTGTGGACAGGTGGCGATGGAGACGCCCGGCCGACCGTCGCTGGTGCTGGAGGCGGACGCCGAGGACCGGCGTCGGCAGCGGCAGGAGCAGCTGCAGCTGGAGCCGGCGGCGGCGGCGGCGGCACGGCCTCCGGATGAGCGTCGGCTGTCCCGCGGCGGCCGCATCCCGGTCCGGACCGGACCGACCAGCCCGGCCGGTCCGGCAGGTCCGGCAGGACCGACCAGTCCGTCCGGCTCGACCCCCGCCCGCGGCAAGGTCAGTTGATTACAACAGCGCCCTCTCTCTCTCTCTCTCTCTCTCTCTCTCTCTCTCTCTCTCTCTCTCTCTCTCTCTCTCTCTCTCTCTCTCTCTCTCTCTCTCTCTCTCTCTCTCTCTCTCTCTCTCTCTCTCTCTCTCTCTCTCTCTCTCTCTCTCTCTCTCTCTCTCTCTCTCTCTCTCTCTCTCTCTCTCGGTGTTGGTCGGCGTCCCTCGACATCTCGTCTCCCCCTCTCGCTCCGTTTGTTTTGCCGTCTGTCCCGGTCGCAGTGCCGCCGCCATGTCTCGCTGCGTGGTGATCGGTGCGCGGCCACATCCACTGGACGCTGACGGAGACAGGTCGGCCCGGCGCCGGCTGACGTGCCCCCCCCCCCGTGTTTACACGCGGCCGTAATGCTGCTGCCGCGCCGGCCCGATCCGGTCCGGCCTTGTTTGACTGCAGCCATCAGTCAGCGTAATGGCCGCCTTATGGACGTCGAGGCGGACCTACGGGGGCTGTTGATCCGCCTGTTGCGCCGAATGTCGCCGCAGGGCCGCGCAGCCAGAGTGGTAGGAGGGACGACCGTGATACCGGCTTTCAAGCCCGCTATATAGCCTCTGGAGGCGTGCGTTCGACTCCCCATTCGGTGTATTTATGTCCGTCAGGTCGATGGTGAATGCCATGCTGAGCACCGGATCGCCTTCCAGTCGCGATAGTGGCGCTGGCATTGTCCACTTGATGGCTTGCAGTGCCGTGGGCTGAGGCGAAGTCGTTGACTTTACTACGTGGAACTATTGCCAACCTCCTTCGACCTATTGATGTCACGGGAATTCGACACCTGATTATTGGTGCTTGTTTGTGTGTTGGTTGTTGGCTGCATATTTCTGACGTCGTATTAAGCCAGGAGATGAAAAAAATTGTGTCGCCGTCCGTAGCCGGCACTGGGGGCTTTTCCGACCATTGCCGCTCCTTTATCGGGCCACGTACTGCCGGCACCAACTGGGGTTGTTGTGCAGGAGCATGATTGCTGTTAACTGAGGGTTAGACGAATTTCAGCCGCATTGCTTTGTTGTGTGGATTGAAGGGTAATTGCTTTCCTGCTCGGATTAGCTCTAGCCGCAGTTGTTGCATGCACGAGTGATTGTTGCCGGGCTCGGATTCGAGAAGCTATTGCTGTGACGCCCGCGATATTGCCTCTTGGCGACACCTCTTTCCGCGCGGCCTCCGCCGTATGGGGCCTTCTCTGGGCGTCGCCTCGGTGGTCGGCTGCGGCGGCCGGCGTCTGGTCGCATTTCCGTCTGCACCGCGCGCTGTTTTCCCCAAAAGAAGACCCACTCCGCCGGAGGGTGACACTTCGTCGGGATTTGCATTAAAATGAGCCGGCGCCCGGCCGGAATTCTTCGTCTCCGGCCGGAGCGTTTCTCGGAATGCCCAGCAGAAGTGATAGCTGGTCCGTCCCTGGGGACATCACGTGCCTCTCTTCCTGGGCAGGCGTCTCCGGTTGGGTTTCGTGTTGCGGCCCCAGACGGCGCCACGCCGTCCCCCCCCCCCGCCTCGGCGTCTGGCGCTTGCGGGCCATCGCACCAGAGCAGACGGCATTATGTTGATGTCGGCGGCGCTGAGACTGGCCAGCCGCGCCGGCCGCCGACGACGACGCCGGCAGACGCTGTCGTAATGGCAATTGGTCTCGGCGGTGCGGGAGGCCACGCAGTCGTGCGGACCGTCCTGGCGCCGGCTGGAGGTCAGTCGCGGCTGCGGGGGGGGGGGGGACGATGGCGTGAATGAGGGAGGGAGCGGCGTACCAGCGTCGCAGGGCATCTGCTTGTCGCCAGCCCAGTCATTTTCCGCCCGTCGGAGGGGGAGAACGTGTCCGGACGTGCGCGGCCGTGACAGGTGGCCGGCTAGTGGGCGTGTGCCCTTGTCGGCGGACGCGTGCGGCCGTGTTGCCGCCGCCGGTCGCCGGACGGTCAGCGGGCGTTCTCTCTGGCTGGCTGGGCGCGGCCCGGCGGCCGCGGACGGCACCGCGCAGCTCGGCGTCCGTGCCGAGTCCTCAGCGCCGGCTCTGCGGCAGCGGCGGCGCTGGCCTCTGAACTGAGCTCGCTCCAGGCTCGCCTGGGGCTGCGGCCGGCGCGGCGCCCGCCGGTGCCGTCTCTCCGTCGGCGGCGCGTGGCCGGCTGTTGTCCGTCGCTCCGCCTTGGCCGCGGCATTGGCGGGCGCCGCCCGGCGGGCGCGCGGTCGGCGGGCGGGATGTGCGGGCGCTCGCCCGGTTAACGCGGCTTTGTGCCGGCGCTCGGCAAACACGGCGGCCCGCGGTCAGGTCAGACCGCGCCGCTACCATTAGCCTGATGACCGCCGCCTCGCGCCGGGACTCGGGACAGGGGCCCGTGGACAGGCCCCAGCGCCCGGGGATAGGGACCCGGCCGGCGGTCTCCACGCTGACGGTCTGTCTCCGTCGACGATTCTGTATCCACTGCCGGCCGCTGAATGGACTCCGTATCCACTGTCGGCCGGCGGCTGGACCCTGTACCCATCGTTGCCCGGATGGCGGACCCAGTATCCACTGTCGGTCGGTGTCTGGACCCAGTATCCACTGTGGGCCGGCCGGCAGGCGCCGCCACCCGGCTTACCTGTCGGCCGCCGGCCGGCGGTTCGCAGGTGCGGCGGCCCGGCCTGGTCTGGCGTGATGGGCCCTGGGGGCGGGCGGGTATCGACCGGGCGCCGGGCCGGGCCGGGCCGGCCGGCGCGTGTGTGGGCGTGTTTGGAGTGGGCCCGTCCCGGAGCGGCGCGGGCCGTCCGTCACGGGCGCGCGGCGGCCGTCCGCCGTAAACACTGGCGCGGGACAGACCCACAGACACAGACCGGGCCGGGGCGGCTTGTCACGCCGTCACCTGGACCGTCACGTGTTACGCACGCGGGTGCGGTACCGGGCGTACACCGACAGTGAGGTACAGGTGTTGCTCGCCGCTTGGGTGGAGGCACCTCGTTGGGGTGGTCGTTCCGAACTGGGACGGTTGGGGAATCGGCCGTTGCCCATGTTCATTTCGCAGATACATCGGCCTGGAGCGTTTGGCCTGGACCGAGGCGAGTCCGCAGATACGACGACCTCCCAGCAAACTCAGAGAATCAGGAGTAGCAGCGGCAAGCTGTGTTTGATCAGCGCCGCCAATTTGAGTTAGTTTGAATTGGCTGGCTGAAATAAAAGGAAAGAAAATGGGCGGCGGAAAACAGTTCCGAGAAACGTGAATAAACCCTTGAATCGTGATTACGTACTGACACAATAGAAAAACTGCAACGTCATTGGAAACGACAGCAGCACAAAGAGTACATGGAAACATGTGTCGCATTTGATAAAGCGTTGGCAGAAATTAATTGCTACTTATTATTGTACGTCATATAGAACGATGTACGATGCTATGCGTTTGGAGCACGGCACTTCTAAACGGCAAAACGGTGAGCACCGACCGAACGCTGAGCGACGGCTGGACAACTACCCTCATACCGGCTGCGCAGGACTGTAGGACCGAGGGACCTCCTCTGGGGATGTGACTCTCGGACCAGCTGGGCAGTCTGGAGCTCCTCTAGAGAGGTGACCGGACGGTCTCCGGACCGGACGGGCTCCTCTGGGCAGGCGGCCGCCGTCTCTCGCTCAGCGCCGGGAGCGATGCCGTCTTCCCGGAACGCCGGAGGTGCCATTTGTCCGGCACGATGTCCGATAGCGGTGCGCCCGCCTGGGAGGCGTCTCCGGGACTGTCAATTACGGCCGGGGCGGCGCCACGTCGGTCCCCGGCGATCGGCGACCGTCGTGCCGGCCTCGCCCGGCACTGGACCGTAATGCGTTTTGCGAAACGGTCGCGGCGTGCGGATTCACGATCTGCCGCGGGCGATTTGATCGGTCGCAGCTCTGAAGTAGCAGTTCGGCTGAACGTCGTTCAAAGTGCAGCGCTGCCTCGCTGAAAGCACGCCTGCAGGACCGAGCGAGTCGTGCGCGTGACGGCGAGGCGCCATGAATAAGCCATTGGAGCGGGACGCCGGGGACCTGATTCCGAGGTGCTCCGCTGTCCGCGTGCCGATTGGCCGCGCGGGCCGTTGTGGCGCGCGGACGATGGTCGCCTCCAGTGGGGGCTGATTGGGCCGAATATTGGCCCGTTTGCCGCCGCCGTGGTTCTTATTGCGGGCCATTGGCATGCGTGCGGCGGATCACAATGGCCGCACTTGTTTGGCGGAGCGAGCACGCAATAGCTCGTCCATCAGCTTTGATAAATATCGGCCCGCTGCGCCGGCGCCGCGAGCGGCCGCGCGGCGGGCGGGAGCGGCCGCCGCGAACGCCGCGCCGCTACTGGCCGCGCTGAGTGGCCTGTGGATCAAGCCGGCTCGGGCAACATTCCACTCGAAAAAAGTTGTAGACTGTTCATTATGCGGACTATGACACTGTTTTTCTCGTCTGATCCGTCTCGTTATCCGTATCGATCAAGTCCCGTTCCAGAATTTGTCGTTTGTCGTTGGTTCTCAGCCAAGCGTCCCTGAGCTAAACTCCTGTTTGGAATCTGTCTGTATCCATGCCATGTCAGTGCTTGATCGTCCATCGTGAGGTTGGCCCGCTGTTAGTTGGCCCGGCCAGTGTCCAGTTGGGCCCGGAGTCAGCGGTGTCGTGTGCATCTAGTCTGCTCTATACGCGGCACGGCGGCAGAGGGACCATGGCTGGTGTGTGGCATTGCGAGTGTGCCGCATTTGTTAATGAAGTGTTGATGTTGAAGTTTAATGTGGATGTTGATAATGCATTGCTAGTTGTCCTTGCTTCAACCAGCTGTCTGTGCGTCGGCTGCGACTCGTCATCTCTGCAGTGCGTGCCATGCTGTGCTGTGCCGTGTCGTGCCGTGCCGTGCTGTGCTGTGCTGTGCTGTGTTGTGCTGTGCTGTGCTGTGCTGTGCTTTGCTGTGCTGTGCTGTGCTGTGACCGGCTGCCAGTGCCGAGTCTGCCGTGCTGTGACCGATTGCCGGTGCCCAGTCTGCCTTGCCTTGCTGTGCTGTGCTGTGACCGGCTGCCCGTGTCTCCGCCAGAGTCGGGGCTCGCCGGCGCTGGCGGCCCGGCCGCGGCCCGGCGGCCAGCAGCGGGCCGCCGCTGCCGCCGCCGGCGGCAGCCGCCGGCACTCGCTGGTGGAGCCGACCACGGAGTGCCGCATTCCCAGCCTGGCCCGGCTCAGGATCCGCGACACCGTCTCAGGTGAGGGCGGTGCCCAGTCCGCCGGCAGGCGGCTGCACTGCGGGGAAAATTAATGGGTTGTCCGGAGGGACTCAGAATGGCTTGTCGGCTGTGTTCTGGGGGATGTCGAGAGGGGATATTGTTTGGTCTGGAGATGTCTCCTTGATTTAAGTTCGGTCCTGCTGGTAAATCCTCCAGTCCTGAGGTATGTGGGTGCCTTTTTTGTGTGTGTGGATTTGGGGTGGGGTGGGTAGGGGGTTGCGTTTGTCGGTGCGCGAGCAAGGCAAGACTCCTTTGGACGCTGTGACAGCAGGAATGCTGAGAATCGTGGCCCGGACAGTCGCTCCCCGCGGGAATCTGCGCCGTCAGACTGACGGCAGACGTCAGAGCTCATTGCGCTGGCGGGGGCCCCGGGCTGGCTGGGCGGCGCCGGAGCGGGGTCTGCCAACAGAGGACTCTGCCGCTATTGATTTCAGTCGGGACAGGCCGGCGTTTCGGACGCGGTTTGGCGGCGGCTCCCTGGGGCAGTGCCGCCTGCCACTGTGATGGGGCGTCGCTGTCGCCCTGTCTGGCCGTCCCGCTGGGAAAGGATGGGAAGTCTGTCTCCGCAGCTCCGCCCACCGGGACGGAGCAGGAGTCAGTCGCCGGGGACAGACTCGGAGTCAGCCGCCCGGGGCAGACTGGGATTCAGCCGCCGGGACAGACTGGGAGTCTGCCGCTGGGTACAGACTGGGAATCTGCCGCTGGGCACAGACTGGGAGTCGGCCGCCCGGGGCAGAGTCGGAGTCGGCCACCGGGAACAGACTGGGAGTCTGCTGCCGTCGACGCCAGACACAGAGTCAGCCGCCTGGGACAGACTCAGAGTCTGCCGCCGGGACAGACTAGGAGTCTGCTTCCGGGACAGACTGGCAGTCTGCCGTCGGGACAGAGTCGGAGCCAGCTACCTGGCTCCATCTTGCCGGAGTGTCGGTTGACTTCCAGGTCTCTGAGGCCCTCGAAGCAGGCCCTCAGACAGCTGGAGCAGGTCCTCCATCGCCGGTTATCTTCTTCTAAGGCCCCCAAGGGAACCTCAGAGAAGGTTCCCTGACGGTGAGGAGGGAGCGGGGGGAGTGGGCCTTCCGGCGAGCGGCTGTGGAATTTTGTCCATCTATGGGCGGAATTTCGTCCACCTACTGGCTGAAGATACAGGTTTTTGCTTCGAGCCGAGTGTGGGCTGCAGTAATAGGATGCACCTGGATATAGATACCCGGATAATGATGCTGACACCTTTCGGGCCCTGTCGAGTAGTCGGGTCATATCTCACAATGTGGTTCTTCGTGTTGCATTCGTGGGCGTGACCCTCTCGCAATACAGGGCTGCACGTCACGATCCTGCTGCATATTTCACCAGCTCCAAAGTCCCATTTCTGCCACAGACGTGATAGGTGGCGGCCCTTTTGAAATGGGCCGCGCGGTGCGTCGTCAAATGGCCAAAACCCGTACCCGGGCGGACGGAAAAGCCGGAGCGGGCGTGCAGGCCTGTTCCCGCCATATTCCCGCCACACAGTGCCGCGTCCCGTCGGGAGACGGGCTGACGGAGTGTCGGCGCCTCCGCCGCGCCGCTCCCGGAGGCCGTTCCGGAGCGGAGGCCGCGGGCCCGTGCCCGGGGGCGGTTTGACGCCCGGTGATGGGACCGGTGGGACGCGGCCGGCCGTCCCGGACGCGGGAGGCCGCCGGTTGATTTCTCCTGCCGGCCGGCCGCGGCTCTCCGGCGGATGTGACGTCATTCTTGTGACGCGGAGCGGTGTCGGCCGCCGCTCCGGTGCGCCGGCGGCGGTGACGCACGGTCGCGGGGTCGCGCCGGCCGCCGGCGGCGGTATTCGTGGCGCTGACCTTCGCGGCCCGGTCGGCGGCGGGCGCCGAGCGGCCGGGCCAGACGGACGTTCGTGATGGGCGGCGATCGCGCGGCGCCGCGACCCAGAATATCCGGCGATTTTGAATGGTGCCGCGTGTGGGCGGCCACGGACACGGGCAATCCACTTAGCTGACGAGCTCGCCGGGGCGCCGGCCGCCGCCGGCCGCGCCGCGGGCGTCCGATCGGTTCAGGGAAGCGGCGCCGGTCGGCGGCCCGCTCCGGGTATCGGCTTCGTGCCGCCGCCCGCCGCCGTGTCGCTGGCCGCCGGATTGAGCGGCCGCCCGATGGTCGGTGTGTTTGCCCGGCGGCGCGGCCTGCGGCCGCCCGGCGCTGTGTGCTCGCCGTGATTGAGTCGGCTCGGCTGCGGGGAGGGGCGCGGCCCAACTCGTCGGCTCTCCCGGTCGTCGGCCGGCCGGTGCCGGCGATCTGACAACATCCTCGGCTGCCGGCGCCCGCTCGCCGGCCGCGTGTTTGCCGCCGGCGGCCGCCGACGTTCGCGTGCTTCCCTTCAGGTCGTCGTCGGCTTGTTGCGACGGCGGCGCGCGCGCCGTGGTCGCCGCGGGGTCGCCCCGCAGCGCTGGCTGTCGGGACGCCGGCGGGAGTCGAGCGGCGTGTTCGCCGGGCGTCCGCCGTCCTGCTCAGCCAGCAGCCGCGCTAAGTCAGTTTCCCTGTGCTCGGCGCCTCCCGTCGGGTTCTGGGAAGGGCGCCGGGCCGGCCAAATCCCCCGGGCACCGGGGCCCGGTCTCGGCCGTCTCCGCGGCCCAAGTTTGCCCGCTAACGGCGCTGGCCGCCGAGCCGGGGCCGACTCGGCGCGTCGTTGGCGGGTCGGTACGGACGGCCCCGGCCCGGCCGTCAGTCAGGAGGGGCCGCCCGGCCGCCGCCGCCGCTCAGGTGTCGGTCGGCCGCGAATTTTTAACGCCGCCCGGCCGGGTCGGCAGTGGCTCCGTTCGCCGCGGCGTCCGGGCCGCCGCGGCGTCGCGTCAAACTTGCATGCCGGCCGCACGCGGTCCCCGGCACCGCGTCGGTGGCGACGTTATCCGTCAGGTGTGGCGCCGGCCGGCGACGAGCCGGCGCGGCAGGAGAGAGAGAGAGAGAGAGAGAGAGAGGAGAGAGAGAGAGAGAGAGAGAGAGAGAGAGAGAGAGAGAGAGAGAGAGAGAGAGAGAGAGGGTGGTGTCATTGAAAAGGTGCTGTCAAGGTGTTGTTATTCAGGGCAGAAAATGATGTATTAGTGTTAGCCAGTTCACCGGATCGGGTAAGCCGCTGACGTTATTCGGTACAGCAGGTGACCTGGCGTTTTGCCGGTTACAGAGCCGGAGCTGCCTCAGGCGCCCTCAGGAAACAGGCCGGCAGGACACCGCGGCCGGCTGGGTCATGCAGCCAGGTAAGCTCGGCCGGAGCCGGAGCCGGAACCGGTCGGCCCCGCGGTAATGCCGCCCTTGCACGCCGGAAACGGATTTGAACGTTGTCCCACGAAGTCGACCGTCGACGCTTCCAGTATCGGAGACTTCCAGGAAGCCGTGGAAAGGAGGGAGGTGAACTGTTTGTCAGGTGGAGCAGGCACCGTGTCGTCGCATCACTGCTACCGTTCATTGGTCGCGGCGAACATGACTGTAGACGGGAGCTGGCAGGTGTTGCCCGTAGCTGGCGGCTGTGACGTGGACATTGGGGACATTATTGGGGTGGACGGGCGGGGCAACACTAGGTGAGCTGCCAGCCAGCAAGCCGTCTGCACGCGGAACAGACTGGTGTGCAGTGAAGAAAGACTGCCATCTGTACCAAGTTCATCACTGTTCGTCGTCCGAGGACCCCCATACGCACGCCGTATTCCCTTGCAGCATATTCACCGCTTACCGTTCATCGATTCACATCCTGCTATGAATACGTAAACCGTGAATATCAGGTCGGCCGCGGTGCCAGTGGGGGACGTTTCGGATAAACTGTCCGTTTGGTGATGGTTTGATGGCGGCGGCGGCCGCCGCGGACCGTTACACCACCTGCGACCGTCGCCGCATCAAAGCGCACAGCCGGGGAACCGGCGCCCGGAGCTGCGGCGCGGCGTCCGCGGCGAACGCCGGCCGGGTCTGGCGTCTGGCGCCGGGCCCGGCCGGCCGGTCCCCGGGGGACGGCGCCGGCCGGCCGGCCGAGATTGACTCGTAGATCGCGGCCGGCGGCGGCGGCCCACCTGCCGCGGCCAGGCGGCGGCCAGTCATCAGCGTCGGCCGCCGGATGGGCTGCAATAACCGGCGAACGTGCCGCCCCGGTTGGGCCCAGGGCCGGCCTCCCCCGCCCGCCGCCCACCGCGTTGATGGGGGGGGGGAGAGGGCCGTTGCTTTGCGGGGATGTAATTATAGAGACGGAGCCGTGACGGCAGACGAGTGACGAGGCGGGATCGGGAGGGTTGCCTGCTGGCCGCCGCGCTCGTGGCCTGTTTACTGCGTGTTGGTGCGGGAGGAGCTCCGTTTACGTGCGCTGCGGCGTCGACAGGTGCGATCTGCCGCCGTTCCTCCGATGTCGCCGCTCGGTTCGCGGGTGCGACGCTCCGAGCTCCTGGTCGCCTTGTTCGGTCCTCCCCCGATTCCTGTTCCTGGTCTCCTGTCGTTCCTCCTCTGCTGTCGGTCTTCAGGCCGTGGTCCTCTGCCGGCCGGCCGCCGGAGCTGGCCCGGCGTCGGCTCGCTCCGTCTGAGGCCCGGACCGATCGCTGGCCGCACACGGGCTCACCGGACGCGGTTTGTCCGTTTGCTTGTGGGACAGGTTTGACGACTGGGGCAGGAGTGAACGCACGTGTATGTGGGCGGGAGCTGCTGTTCGCTGCGGTTTCGAGGCTAACATGCTTGCTTTGTAGCTATTGCTGACTGGTGTCGGGCGCTTGTCCACTAACAAAGAAAGGTTCGCTTGTCTTGTCACCGGGAACTCCACTAACAGAGGCAGGGGCTGGGCGTCTGCCGTGCTTGCGTAGTGTGCCGCCCGTCCGCCGCCTGCCTCGTGGTGGCGGTTGTCTGTCGGGTGCCTAGCCGCTGTTCTAACTCTGCCCGCTGCGGTGGTGGCTGCCGCACTAGCCGCTTGTCGCCTGCTTGACTGACGGAGCCGGACGGTCGCCGGCTGTTGCAGGGAGGCGGCCTGGCCCGAGCCGCCGCCGGCCGAGCGCTCGCCCGACGCCGAGCCCTGGGACGAGCCGGCCGAGCCGGAGCCGGAGCCGGAGCCGGGCTGGGCGCGGCTGCGGCAGCCGTTCTCGCAGCTGCTCGGCCGCTACCGGCTGTCGCAGCCCGTCTCAGAGGCGGTGGGCCGCGTCTCCGGCCGCCAGGTGGCCTCCAGCGTGGGCCGCTTCTTCGAGCGCCAGACGAGCCGCGTGCTCTCGTGCGCCGGCGGCCTGGGCACGAACACGTGGCCGCCGCTGCCGTCGCGGCTGCCGCAGCTGGCGGCGGCCGGCGACGGTGGTCGCCAGCCGCGTCCCTCCCTCGACCACTTCCTGATGGCCGGCATCTCGTCCGTGCGCGCCCGGCTGCAGCCGCGCGCGCCGGCGGCGCCGGCCGGCCGCGCCTACGACCGCAGCGCCTCGTACCCGGCCGCCGGGCCGGCCGAGGTGCACGCCTTCACGCCGCACGGCCACGCTGTCCACAGCCTGGAGAACCTGGACCCGACCTGCCGACGAGTTCTACATCGACGCCGGCATCCGGATCGCCGCCAGCGAGCTGCGCCAGCTCGACCGCTCGGTCACGGCCGAGCCGCCGCCACCGCCGCCGCCGGCGGCGGCAGCCGGCAGCCCGCCCGGCGCGCCGGCCGCCAGCCGGCTGCGGCCGCCCGCCTTCCGCCGCCGCTCGGCCGCGGCGGCGGCGGCGGCGGCGCCGACCAGCCGGGGAAGAGCCGCTCGGAGGAGAGCCTGCCGCCGGGCCGGGGCCGCCGGCCGGCCGGCCGCCGCCCAGCCAGCACGTACGCCGCCTCGGGCGTGTCCAGCACGCAGTCGAGCCCCGGCTGCAGCCGCGCCGCCAGCCCGGACGGCCGCGGCTCGCCGGCGCTGTCGCGCATCCCTCTGCGCGCCAGTTTCGGCGCCGGCAAGACGAGCAGTCTGCCGGCGGCGCTGACGCGCGCCCGCTGGCGGTGAGTGGCGCATCGGGTCGCCCCCGGGCTGCGGCCCGCTGTCGTCCGACCCTGTCCCGGTGGTCTGGCCGTACTCCGTTTCGGTCTCCGATCCTCGGTCGTCCGCTCCTGGCCCGGTCTGCCCAGTTGACATGTCGCCCGGCCGGCGTTAGTCTGTCACCCCGCTGGTGGTCTGCCTATCCTGCCACGCTCTGCTAGTCTCATTCTCCTGCTAGTGGAATGACAGCCGACTCAAACAGTTTTCTGGTCATCCTCCAGTGTGATTTGGTTACGCCGTACCATTGGTCCGTTTTTCTCCTTTCCCGAGTCGTGGTTTTACCATGGTGCGATGTTTCGTCATCATTGTCTTTCGCCATGGGCATCTGAACTAAAACGTGTCTTCCCGCCTGTCGTCGTTATGTACCGCGACCTCTGAGGCACCCGGCCCTCATTATGTTCCAGTTTCCTTTCCTACAACTCCTAGGATTTTGCAGCCGTGCTATTTCAGGGCTTTGAGCGGAACTTCCAATATTCTTCTGGTACCATCGCGGCATATCTCTTTGTCGGCCTCCGTCCTGAAGGCCCACCGTCCGTTCAGCGCGCTACCCTGCCGATGATTTGCGCGGACACTGTCGTGCGCGGCCCGTATCTGTCCATACTATTTTGAGCTGCCCATAAAGTGCCGTGTCTGAGCGTCTTGGCATGTTCGCTGTTCATAACTTGCGGCCACCGCGGCCGGATGGCCATTGTTGGGCGAACGGTTTCGGCTGTTGGGCTGTCAGAGCTGTCCGGCCACGGCACTGTGGGGAAGTTGTTGCAGGGCCGCGCTCCGTCGGGCTGTCCAGGCTCCAATGTTTGCCCGTGGTGACCGCCGAGGGGTGTTGTGTGCACAGAACGCCTCTCTTCTCTGACGCGGAGAGTTTGTGCTGGTCTATTCATAGATCGCCATCCCACGCCGGCCCTCGAGCGGTCTGCTGGACTTTGGTTGTAAGAGAGCAGACGGTCTGCGTGTCCGTGTATGTTGCCATGTAGCCATGCCATATAGTTTTAGTTCGTATAGTTCCATTGTTGTACCGCAGGCGGGGTGAATTCCCTCGCCGCCCCGCCGTTCATGCCTAGTCCGTGACGAGGACGCCCGGTGTTTCAGGAGGAAGTGAGCCGCCCGGGACTCCCAGAGTCCGACTGGAGGACTCCGCTGCCGCCGCCCGGCCGGCCGCGGCGCCCGGCCGCCCTGCGCCCCGTTCAGTATTACACCCGACCAAATACCGGCGATTGTGATAGGATTCCGCAACGTGTCTAGTCTCCTAGTGCGAGCGAGAGTAGATTCGGTATAGCATACGTGTAGGGAATGGTGGGTGGGCCGTTAGTGGTTTATCGTAAAGACCGGGCTGCGTGTGCATATAGGCTGACCCGTGCAGTAAAATGTTCAGTTCAGTTCAGTTCAGACCAGGCCCGTAAAAGTCGGACATTTCGACGTTTGTACGAAAGCCCGCTGCAGTGGTCATGTTTTTCGGCTCGCGTTCCTCGTCAGTTTCCACCGGTCTTCCCCTGGCACCGGCCCGGGTCCTGGGGATCGGGGAATGTCGTTGCGAATCAGCAGCGGCCCTGGCTCCGGACCAAACAAACACATGTTGCCGGGAACAGGGGCGTTCGGCCGGCGTCGCCGCCGTTGACCTGGCGAGCCCTGCTCGGGTCAGGAATCCAGTCGACGTCCGGTGGAACTCCGGTTGGTTCGGTGGTGGTGCAGGGGACTGTCGCGAGGCACGGGTCGGGGCTCGGTGTCTCAAAACGTTGACTGGTACGGATGGGGAGGCCTGCACGTGACTGGGGGCTCTGGGTCTGCGTGCCGGGCTGTACCTGACTGGGGACTCTGGTCTGTGTGCCGGGCTGTACCTGACTGGGGACTCTGGTCTGCGTGCCGGGCTGTACCTGACTGGGGACTCTGGTCTGCGTGCCGGACTGTACCTGACTGGGGACACTTGTCTGCGTGCTGGGCTGTACCTGACTGGGGTCACTCTGGTCTGCGTGCCGGTCTGTACCTGGCCGGGGCCTTCGCGTGTTAGACAGTGCGCTGGAGCTCCTCTAAACGTGATACGGAGCGCCTGGCTCTGGGTCGGCCACGGGGAACGCGCCTGACTGTGCGCGTGAGGCTGACCTTTCACCGGAACTCCGCCGCAAACGCCACCACGCGTTGCGGCGTTGGCACAAAATGCGTCGCAAAATGGCAGAGTGCATGTCCTGCGTACGCTTCAGTTTGGCGCACCAGGTGCAGTGCGGTGTCGTATGAATCGCCTGCCGACTGCGTGCGTGAGCGCGGGCCTTTGGTTCGCTGAGTCGGACCCGTGTGACGGCTGACGTGCGGTGCGGTTCGTGGCTGTGCGGAGGTGGATGTGGGGCCGACTTTGGCGTCACGTGACCGTAGTTCAGTTGGGGGGGGGGGGGCGGAGCGAGCCGTGTGCGGGTGCGGTAGGCTCTCCAGTCGCTGCCGGCGGCGGCTTCAGCACGGGTGGAGGACGGATCGTGTGGCAACTGCCGCAGCGGCGTGACCGGGCGAGGTCAGCGCGCGACCTTGACCTCACAACGTACAAAGGCATAGGGCGCGGCGGCCCGGCGGTCTGTTGATGTTTGCACCGGCCGGCGCCGCCCATGCCGTGGCCCCTGACCTCCGGTGACCTTGGGTGACCTCCAGTGACCTTGGGCCACCGTCTTCGCCGACGGTTCCGCGCAAGACTCGTGTGGCGGTCTCGACCCGTATTGTTCAGTAGCTCGTACTTGAGTAGTTTTAGGATGTAAATTGGGAAGTTTGGTGATAGCTACTTAATATTGGGCACGTGATTGCTGTTGCTGGCGTTAAGGCCACCGCTGATGTGTCTCCATTCTCTGTCCGGGTAAGATTCTTGGTTTTTATTGGAACCAGTAATCATGGCTTGCTGTTAGATTGCAAGTTGCCACTTTGCTGTCTCGTCTTGCTTCAAGATCTCTTCGTAATTAGGGATTTCTGTAGTTGAAAATCCGCACATTCTAACTTGTATTTCCTCCTTCCATTTCTCCCGTGTCTCACTTTCTTCATTGTGTCACAGAAGTGTTTTGTCTCATCGCAATACCGTTCCAGTTTGCGCATTTACAGTGCACTTTGACGTTAACTTTGGCACTCAGACATACCAAAGAGAAGTGTTTGGATATTACCGTCGTTGTCTGCCGCTCATTAGTGTTTATTTTCGTGGTCAGTTGCTAGAAGCGGGTCGTTTAGCATAGCCGGTGGTGTCGAAATGACAAGATATTGTTCGCTTTAGAAAACAGTGGGTTGGACAAATTAGTGTTAGTGTTCGCCATTCCAGGAATAGCCTCTCATGGCCATGCTCTTGGCATGAATCAAGTGGCTCTAAAAGCGTTTTGTTTCTCCTGTATCAATTGTCGTGGCCGACGTAATGAATTGAAATCAACTTTATCGCATTGTGTAAACACCAGTCTAAAGCCATTTCAAATAGAAGTCTGCAGAAGTCGAAGGAAGAGCAAGTTCCAGGGTGTCAGCCTCATACCTCAGCCATTCTCCAATGACGTCACACCTCGCGTCACATCGCACAGCCGCCGGTAGACGTCACTCGGCCGTCCCTGTTCGAGCTCGGCCGGCGATTATGTGCGCGGTCGACAGACCTCGTGCCGTCCCCCACCGGCGTGCAGGACATCGCGCCATCCGGCCGGCACGCTCTGCGCCGCTGTCGTGCGGCGTTTATTGCGCGCCCGCGCCGCGTCCGCCGCCGCCCGCTGGTTCGCTGCTGGTCACGAGTGTTTTCCCGCCGGCGGGCGCCGACGCGGCCCCGAGACTAATCCGAAATACCCTCGGGCACAATGGGTTCGCGACTGGCCGCTCCCGCCCGGCCCGGTCGTTAGGGCCGAGAGGCGGCCTGTTTTTCGGGGCCGCACGTACGCTCCGCCGGCCGGAACTGGCTCGGCGTCTGCCGGCGGGCCTGTGAGGGGGACACCGGCGGACATAGTGGTCCGGCGTCGGAGGCCGTGGGTCCGCGGCTCGGTCGCTGCAGTCCGGTCAGCGCGTGCGACCGCTGAGCTGGACCACCGGGGCCTGGTCAGGAGGCAGGCTGGAGCGGACGTGTGGACGGTCTCCTGCTCAAGATACGCGCCGCACTCACTGGCGGCACCTAACGATGCCGAAAAGAGATACGAATTCCGAGTATACGATCGTCAGGCAATTCAGTCGCGTTATCGGACGGTGCGGAGTGCTGTAATAGTGTGCGGGGGCAATCCGTAGCAGTAGAAATTTTAATCCTCTCGCGTTTTTTCCGAGAGCTTGCTAGGAACTGGCGTGTGGACGGCAGATAGTTTGTTTACGAAGTTGCGTCTGCGTACGGTTGTGTTGAACGGATGGGATGGGTTTGTTTTCGCGCACCCAGCTCTCCCACGGGCGGGGGGGGGGAACGACCCAAGACGCGCAGCAAAATACGGGAGCCGACTCTCGGTCCGGCGCAAAAGGCGGTCTGGTCCCGCCGCACTTGTACGTAATTCAAATGCAAACAATGTCGATTGGACGGTCCACAGCACTGGGTGGCGGGCGTTGGTTCTGTTTGATGTTGGAGTGTTTGCCGTGAGCTGTGCTGTTGTGATGCAGGGCTAAGAGGCCATAAAAGAAATACGGGAGGCGGGGTAAACATTGTGTATTTTGAACGCTCGTTAACTTAGCGTCGCATTCGTATTCAGATTCATCGTCGATATGGTTAAATAAGTTCTGAAAAATAATTTTATGCAAGGTCAGACTAGGGAGCTATTCACAAATCAGCGTTCGGTTTTCCTTTACGACCCACCGTTTGACTGTGAAAGGTCAAACAACGAAGTAACGCAGAAGAGCCAGGCAGTGGGACAAAATGCCGCACTTGGTGCGTTATATTCAAGGCCTAGTTCGTTTCCACGTGGCGCAACCAGAATTTGACCCGGACGCCAAAGGTCAAAGTCATACACGAGGTCATAGGACGGAGTAGCGCAGGACGGGGTACCGCAGCGTAGCCAGACTATGGAACAAAACGCCGCAAATGGAGCCATATCCAAGGTCTAGTGTCTTCCCAGGTGGTGCGACTAAAACGCGGCCCGTGGGATCAAAGGTCAAGGCCACAGTCTCACCACCTGAGAACGGACTAGACCTTGGATATGGCACCTCATTTGCGGCGTTTTGTCTCGAAGCCTGGTTCTGCTTCGGTACCCCGTCCTCAGACTTCGCCTGCGACCTTGACTTTTGGCCTCACGGTTCAGTCTGGTCGTGACACCAGACAAGGGACTAGACCCTGTCTGTGACGCCCCAATTGCGGCAATTTGTCCCGCAGCCCGATTCTGCTGCGGTACCTCATTGTTAAACTTCTCAAGGTCAAACGGTGGGTCATAAAGAAAAACCGAGCACAGATCTGTGAGCACCAATAATTATCATGTTTGTAGCGGCCCATAAGGTAGGAAGGCAGCGGTCAAACCAACTTGCCGGTGACCAAGGGAAGAACCTACCAAAAAAGCTCGGCCCTACCAAGTTTGAAAACGCGCCTACACTGATGATAGCTGCAGTATAACCTCAACCGTACTCTGCATTTCAAGGCATTCCACCTGATACACTGATGACGTGCTAATAGTCCATTGCTGACGTTAATTGTATTTTTGCCGTAATGCTAAGTTATAAGGCAAATTGAAGTAAAGCTACATTTGCATGGTTTCTCTTGCGCGGCTGGGATCAAGCAGAATTGAGTTTTACGCCTGACACCGGGCGGAAGGGAACGTTGGTTTCCTTAGCAGTCTATCTGACTTTACTCGACACTTTCACGAGGCGCGGCAGAATGGAAATAAATCGAGACCCACTTAAATGCCCCACCGCTGCCACTGAACTTGAGTGAGGTACTGCGGTGGCATGCTGTAAACGAGAGTGCCGGCGACTTCAGTTTCATATACGTTTGCGCGGAGCAGCGTTTGTCAGATAAACGACCGCTGTGGCGGGTGAGCCTGTCGGTGAGCCTTGTGCGCATTGTCCTCGGACGCCCACGCAAAGCTCTAGGGGGGAAGACTGCCTTTTGGGGGCAGAAGCTCACCACGCACGACTACGAAAAGGAACACGACGCGGTGAGCCGACCTGGAGGGCGCCCTGCGTGAGCCAGCGGTGCGTGTGCTCGAGGCTCACGGTACGGCGAGCTGCGATATGCCGCTGCCCGCGGCGTTCGTCCCGGCCGACCCCAGACCCCGCGACGCACCGCGCGGCAACAGATGCCGAGCCGGCACGTCCCGGCGCGGGCCGTTCCGGTGCATTTCTGATTGGTGCGCCGAATTGGTCGTCCATCAGACGGGGCGCGAGACGCAGGCCGCTCGTGATCTGTCGCTATCAATAATGCGCGCCGTGGGGCCGATCTAGTGGCCGCCGGTCCCGATTCGGCGATCAATAGCCGTTCACCTGCGCTCGGCGGAGAATTACGCGGGCTCATCACCGACGGCGCCGAAGAGCGCCTCATAGTTCTGGTAGTTTTCAACGTTTGTCCGAATGAGGCTTGGTGAATGTCGCACGTCATGAAGGCCTTAGTCGGCGCACGTTTAATCGACTACTTAGCAAGAAAAAAGTAAGATAACGGATAGCGGATACGTAGATTGGTAGGTTTAAAACTGTGTTTTTATTTGTGACTTGTGCCGATTCCGTCGAAATCAGTATCGACTCCGGAACCGATTCCGTTCCGGCCTGAGTCAGAATTGGAATCGATTCCACTGATCTGGTCCGGAATCACAAAAGTAAATCAAACAGATGTCTACATAATTAAAGCTGGCATTGATTCCAATGGCTTAATCCAGTTAAATGGATTTCCATTAAATCGATTCCGGAATCAATTCATTTCATTTTCAGTCGGAATCGATTCAGCTTTGGACAACCGCGTTGTGTCAGAATCTGAACCGATCCAGCAAACTATGACTCGGGTTTGGGATCGATTCCTCCGAAGTGGCATCAAGCGCAAGTCTCGTGCTACCTTGGATAGCATGTTTCAAAAACGGACATTTGCTACAAGCAGTAAGAAATGCGATCCGTAAAATATAACATTGTCATATATAATACAACATTGTCATGTCATGTGTCGTAGACCGCAAAACAGCACTAGTCGGTCTTTCGGGTGGTGCTTCATAAACAAAATGTCTTTTACTTTTGCGAGACTATCATGTTTGGAAGATTACCACGTCAGAGACAATGTGAAACGCATCATCAGGTGGCGGTGAACCACCCATCTGCTGGGTTGCGTTCGAACTCGAACCTTTGAGACGCGGAATTTAAGCGTCTGCAAATGGCAAAGGGTTCCCTGAAAATGACCTGTCCGAATTGATGACCGGATCATCTGCCACAGAAGTGCAAATCTTCATTTGCTTCATCTTCATTGGCTTAACATGCCGGCAAGCATACTGATATCAAGCCAACATCCAGACATGTGCGTAGATCTCGATGGAATGCAGGTCATCCTTGTTCTGTATTGGCTCCCTCGCTGATCCGTGCGTGTCATTGCGTCGCCTCCGAAACGTCACGTCCAAACAGACCTAAATCGTGCCCGGGTAAAGAACCTGGTTAACCTGGAATCGGACGCAAAACGAGGGTGACGCACCTTCCCTACCCTCCATGAACCGCGGTGGGTCGTTTAACACCCTTCTTCCCGGCATCTCTCAAAAACCAATCGTCCGGTCCGGCTGATTCAAGCGGCAATCGATAGCGCCGAACCTCGCGGTCCTGCGGCTTATGCTTGTTTTATTTTGGATCACTAATGATGTCACAGGTCAGGTCAAACACGAAAAAGTGACCATTTTCTCCAGTCGCCTAATCACGACGAAAAGGAAAAGGAGACTGAAGTTTGCCTAGTATTATATTCCTGGCAGTTCGATGTCATATTCTAAGTGCCACTTGGTCCAAGGTCGCACAAGGTCAAGGTCACAGCTTGGGTCAAATTTGGCCTCCGTTACAACGTGTCACGCGATGCATGTTTCCTGGCCCATTTGATACGGAGATTCTGAAAAGGACACTGAACGAGCACTGGCACACACAGGCCTCGAAATAATCCCGATTATCTTGCACGTGCAACGGTGCAACATTTTGTAGTTTCGAACTTTGAGTACCACGAGTACGCTAGTAACCTTCATCTGACATGTCTGGATAACCCTACAAGTAAGTATGCCCATGTTGTACATTTCCATGGAATGTTGCACAACACTGCAGATACCAATATCTTCGCGCCGGTCATCCACAACGTAAAACAGACGCCGCCAATTGACTGGCTAAGCTGGAATCTGTATAAAATCTCCTGTCAAATTATGAAAAAGGATTGCAGCGTTGCAAGATTTTGCCGTGAAAGTTGTACTTGCGTTTTGTAGCAAGAAAATTCGATTCTCTACCGTATTCAAAAATGAGTTTATTCAACTCCTATGTAAAATGTATTTTCATTGAACCCGGAAATGAAAAATGCACACGTGACCTAGGATGATCTAGCATGCGGTCAGAGTAACTCCATATAGTACCTTCAGGTCATGTTGGTATTCAATGCAAACCACAGTCACCATACATGTGAAAGCACCGACAGTGCGGCGGTGAAGTAAAATTAGACGCCAAACAGCAAAATATCTTTCTTCGTCTTTATGACGTATTTATGACGTCATTACGACTTAGATGACCTAGTTTATTTCTGTCAGTATGTGCACAGTTGATGTGAAAAAAACGAAATTTTCAGGGCGACACGTTGATTCGTTTGGGAGATATGAAGGAATGCGCTAGGGGAGGGGGTGTTCAACTCCCCCCATTAATGGTACGTTAAACGTCGATGATCTCGCTAAATATCTGTAAGTTTGTAACCCCGCGCAGTCCTTACATGACAGGCACCGAAATAATCTTGCGTCATCTTGGCTACTGGAAACTTTCGACTCGTAATAAACCGGCCAGCAATAAGCAATAAGCAATACGCAGTCACAAACGGCACTTGACATATAAGACCAGACATATAAGACAGTACTCAGGACCCCGGGAGAACAGATATCACGTGTCGTTGGTTTTGTTGCTCTGTGGTGACATGCTTGACGCATTCCCGGTGTGTGGCAGGCATCAAAGTTTGCTACTCACAAAGAGCAATAGCTTTGACTCGAAACAGAAAGGGTCGCCCAGATGACACGGCGAATATGCCGTGCATGGCTTTCAAGGCGCTCTGAAGGTCCTTGTCTACATCCGGCTCGGTTTGCAGGGCGGAATTACAGCAGACGTGGATCCGCCCTGGGGCGACGGTCTGACAGTCTGCATAACAAGTTACTTTGTGCGGACGTTGACCCGTGCTGTCCCCTTGAAACGTTCCGATGGAGCCACAAGCTCCACACCAGACAGGATGTATAACCAGTGATTGCTGTTTAGAAAGATCTTTCTGTCAGAATAGACATAACTGCTACACACGCACACGCACGCGCGCGCGCACGCACGCACGCACGCATCGCCACCCTTGTGATGACTCGAAAAGGCATTGGCATCTCCCCGCCTCGATATGCTGAGAAGCCTTGGTCGTGGATCAGACTCATGCCGCAGAAAGTGCCGCGTCCATTGACATTTGAACAGTGCGCCTGTCCGGCTTAAATGCAGATCCAGAGGGGAGTGCGTCGACAAAAGGAAAGCATCCCTAAGCCTCAGCAGGCTTACGTAAGAAAGACGTCGAAAATTTTATAATACCTGTTATTTCCTACTGCATTGGGCGGTAGCATCCCCCCCCCATAATCTTCGCATGGGCACAAGTTTGGACAGCTGTACATGCATATATAAATTACGGCGGCCTATAATCCTGGGTCATGCATAACAAAGTTGGGGATCGCGAATGTTACGATCCTGAACGTCTTCGGGACGACGAAACGATCATGCTGGAGTTCAGCGAAAGGTCAGGCAAACCATAATCGCGCAAAGGGCTGTTACTGTCTGCGGTATCCGTTCCAGTGAGTGGCACCGGCGCGCCAAACGACCGTCTGTGACCGTCCAGCGTGACCAGGCGTCCTACAGGCACGCAGCTCCGCCGCTTTCACCAGCCAAGGCATTCAGTCGCGCCTTTTACCCAGGAACTATTGGTCTAGAAGCGGCCACCAAGGCCGCCGCACCTCACCCCATTCGGCAGAATTGTTTGGGGACGGCACGGTTGAACGTGTCGTCGGCCGAAGACGCGGGCGAGGCGTGCCCCCGAAGTATCTGTTTCATTCGGCGGCCGCAGGTCTACTTGTCGAGGAGGAAATCGTCTGATCATCCAGATTTTCTGTCGCTGACTGCAGATAGTGGAGCAGAGGGTTTGACGTCGGCAGGGGGTTCCTCCGAGCGCATCCCCTGACTTAGCCAGAAAGCTCCGGTCCGAAGTGCGCGACGAGCTGTTGAAACTGAATCCGTTCGCTGCAAACATGGCTACCGAGCGCGGCTTCCGGGTTTGTCACGGGCGACAGCTGGTCTGGCAGACGCCGACTGCTGCGCTCTCCACGATGTCAAAATGGAGATGACGAGTCCAGAGAGAGAGCACGTGGAGATGAAAGCAACGTTCAGTACCAGACGGTCCCGTAGTAATATTCACTGTCACGTACTAAAGTAAACTGCTTGGTAAGGTAGCTTGCTGGAATCCAGCATTCATCGTCATACGACAGTTAATTTACATATGGGTGACCTTTTACAGTTAGGTGGGCACTGGTCTAAGCCTCAAATTTCTTCGCTGCTTCGGGAAACCATAGCCTCCCTTCTCCTTTTCATGTGCATTTTTGCCGTACACTTCGAAAAGCTGCCAGACTCCAGCTGAATGTGGTCGCAAATTGGAACGGAGAGTATTGGAACCATTGGACACAGAAGAAAATATCTTTACACGACGAAGTGCTGAATCAGGGGGAGGATTAGCTGTCGAGTGAAACCTCCAGGCAATGTCCACGTTGCCCTACGGTGGTGTCCATCTCACCTCACGGTCAGGACAGAACGGACTCGCAAAACTTGACATGCACAGGCAAAACGAGGCAAACACAGCCGGACCTGTTTAAGGCAGTTTCACAGCTGTTGGCAGAAAGCCGATGACGTTTTGGCTACCGCGGATGAATCGACGTTAAAGCACTACTACTCAGAATGGCACTAACTCAGAATGGCAGTCGTACCGAGTGATATATGAAGTGAATTAGTTCCGAGTGCCCTGAAAAATTCGTCGCCATGTGAAGGACTCGGCGTCGTTTCAAAATCTCGGCTTCTTGGACCGGACACGATCGGTCTCGTTCTTTCATATGTAGATTAGCCATGGAGAAAGTTTCGGAAGTAGAATAACTTCGGACGCTGCCTGGCCAAGGCTGAGATTTTAAGAATTCACGTTCTGCAAAATACTGTAAGTGTCTGGAGAGCCGCGCACGAATGCAGTAAAAGCGCTGTCTGGCTAGAAATCTCCAATCAGAACAGCAAAATACGTTGCACTTACTATGACACCTTCCAACCCAAGCCTCATTAACTCGCCCCCGACTGGGGGGGGCACTGACCGCCCCCCCTGAGGTTTTCTTGGATTGTGAGAGAACGAACAAACACAGAGCCACGACACTTTGTGTACCTTTTATTTCATCATTTTTACACCTTGTGTCAAAATTTTGACCTCAGGTCAGCTAAGGTACTTGACCTAGGTCAGGTCAAACAGACCTATGTCAAAAAAAGTTTAGCTCCTTGTAACTTTCTCAGAAAGAAGATATCGCATTAGTAATTTCAGGGATTAGTGATCTTGACAGATGCAACAAATCTGCTATCTCAAATGTTTCGAAATCTTCCGGGTCATCGACCTAAGGTCAAGCCCATTTTTAACACATGTCGTCGTTTTTTTCCGAAATTGACGGAATATTTCATAACATTTTTAGTGTGGAGTGATGCAGACATCTAGTTACCGTCATTGCGCAAAGTATCAATGACTTCCAGCCACTGACCTGAGGTCGTCACGAATAACTGTATTGAGCCAAAATGTACCACCGTCAAAATCAGCGATGAATTACTCAGAATGGGTAGAAATTGGCAGGACTGGCTTGCACAGACGTCAGTAATACCGGGAATTTTAAAAAGTTTTAGAAAATTGCGTATTTCGGAAATAAACAGGCTCTCGGGAATGAAGCTCAGCCAATTTTGTAGATTGGTAACCAATGAACTTTTCCAAAACTTAAGCACGAAAAGCCATCACAAGAACCACTAGGATCAATAAAATTCACATGAATATGCTTATGTCGCGAAAATAAAGGAACGCTAAAATTAGTTCCGGTTAATTTCTTACTGCGAACGGCTGCGGCGCACGCCGACAGCCGGCGCAAAAATTGCTGTCTCTTTAACCCGCGCACGACCGTCGGTCCGTCCGGAACATCGGCGACTGGGGGGGGGGGCAGTTGACTGCCCCCCCTCTAACTCACGAACGGTTGGTCGCACGATAAAAATAAGCATACCGTTGGAAAGCCTGTGACGAGTAGAGCTCGAAACTGGTCTCATTTTTAGTTTTAGATAATATGTAGGCCAATTTACGCCCTATATATGTTTTCTCATAGCCGACTGCATGAGACCGAGAAATGGCCTGAATGTCAAGGGCTGTGACCAATAACGCATCGGTAAAGGCACCAACGCACAAGTAAATGTCCGCGGATGCCGATCTACGTCTAATTTCCCCAGATTTGTTCAATATATACGCCGGAACGTTGAGTTAAAGACACCGTAATTCTCCCGTCAGCCGTCAGTGTGCGCCGCGGCCGTATGCGGTACCAAATTGACGGAAACTAATTTTAGCGTTCCTTTATTTTCGCGAAAAAAGACGATCTGTGTCAGTTTTATTGATCTTTGTGGTTCTTGTGATGGTTTCTCATGCTTAAATTTTGGAAAAATTGATTAGTTACCAATCTACAAAGTTGGCGGAGCTTTATTCGCGAGAGTCTGTTTATGTCCAAAATATGCTACTTTTTCAAACTTTTTGAGGTTTCTAGTATTAATTACGTCTGTGCAAGCCAGTTCTGCCATTTTCTACCCATTCTGAGTAATTCATCGTCGATTTTGACGGCGGTTCATTTTGGCCCACTACAGTTATTCGTGACCTGACCTCAGGTCAATGAATGGAAGTCAGTGATACTTTGCCCAATGACGGTAACTAGATGTCTGCTTCACTCCACACTAAAAATGTTATGGAATATTCCGTCAATTTCCGAAAAACGGCGATATGTCTTAAAAATGGGCTTGACCTTAGGTCAATGACCCGGAAAATTCCGAAAAATCCGAGATAGCAGATTTGTTGCATCTATCACGGTCATTAATCCCTGAAAGTATTATTGAGATATCTTGTTTTGCGAAAAAGTTAGAGGGCGCTAAACTTTTTTTGACATAGGTCTGTTTGACCTGACCTAGGTTAGGCACCTGGCCTGACCTGAGGTCAAAATTTTGACACGAGACGTAAAATTGATGAAGCAAAAGGTACACAAAGTTTCGTAACTCTGTGTTTGTTGGTTCTCTCGCAGTCCCAGAAAAACCTCAGGGGGGGGCAGTCAACTGCCCCCCCCCAGTCGGGGACGGGTTAATTCAACGTTTCGGCGTATATATTGAACAAATCCGAGAAATTACATGTGTATCGGCATCCGCGGACCTTTCTTTGTGCGCTGGTGCCTTTACCTATGCGTTATTAGTCACAGCCCTTGAGATTCAGGCTATTTCTCGGTGTCATGTAGTCGGCTATGAGAAAACATGCATAGGCCGTAAATTGCTTATATATTATCTAAAACTAAAAAATGGGACCAGTTTCGAGCTCTACTCGTCACAGGCTTTCCAGGTGTGCTTATTTTTTTATTGTGCGACCAACCGTTCGTGAGTTAGAGGGGAGACGGCCAACTGCCCCCCCCCCCCCAGTCGGGCATGATCGTAATTGACCGACGGTTGTGCGCGGGTTAAGTAGTGTGGGCTCAGTACGCAGTTCAAGGGCGGATCCAGACCATGTGCTGGGGGGGGGGGGATCTGTGGAACGTAACCTATCCCAAATGCTTTTGCCCGGATTTCGGGCGCTTTGTTTTGCCGTTTCGAAAGTTAAGATGTACTTTTAAATCACATGATTCAAAAATCAAAGATACATTTGTCTATTCGAAACAAGGGCCAAAAACACGTTGGCCCTTTTCCCGACGAAAGGAGGGCTATGGCCCCAATGCTCCCCCCGATCCGTCAGTGATGTTACCACGAAACACTACGGAATTAATTGTCAAAACAGGCTTGATTTAAAATCTTCCGATATTTTTCCGTTGACTCGGAACGATACTCCTTCTTTCCTATTTTGATCCACAAATCTCCACACAACCACTCACCCGGCAAATGAATGGTATCACTCACTTCACGTTCCCCTTTTCGTAAGAACCCGACATAGTAAAACTGCCGGTGTTTTGGACGGAACACCGGCACCCGCTCCAACAAGCCACGCGTCTTGGACTGCCACGTGGAGCTGTTGTGTGGGGGTGCGAATTTCCTGGTCCCACTACGGTGGTTTCTGTATTTGTGTATGCATGACGACGTACCGCAATATCGGCAATGCCCCACAGTTGTCCTGTATGACTTTGTGAACACAATGACGTTTCACGCAATTCTGGCAAGGTAAAGCTGCTAAGTATTTACGCGCGATAAACGTGATATTATGTTTGATGGTCATGCCGATCCAATGATCTACGTTCCACAAATGCGATGGTATTTAGTCACATAGCACTAACCTGTAAACTGTCTGCAGCTCAAAAATGCGGACATCGCAGCTGTTGGATACGTCAGCAAAGGTTACAGGGAAAGTCCCATCTTACCCTCGCCCAGTGGGACCATTTTTATACCCTCGCCCGGCGGGGGTCCTGAAACGACCCCCCTCCATTAGTGTTTGAGCAAAGAGAGATGCAGCAACACAGTAAAGCCATTTGTTGCTTGTCTTGTAGGAAACTCAACGATATCCGATTTTTTTAGTTTTACGTCAACAGTTGATCTCAATGGTCACGGTAATGGCCTCAAAGTGGGCATGTCAAAAAAGGTATCAGTTTTCTTAGCAATACAATTTCCAAAATTACCACGTAAACCGGCCCGTCATTTGTAGCGTGTTGACTGTTGTCTTGGCTGTCGGCAGTTGAATTGGTTTTTGGGTCTAGGTTAATGGGTAACCTCCCAAGTCACGAAAATGCTATCATAGCTGAAATTCGCAATGGGAGGTATAATGCTCCCACCACACTTTTGTTGGGTTGCAGATCGACGAACGGCGACACGCGTGTCAGACTTGGTACACAGATTCTCCTTGGGCCGGGAAGGGGCTGCCCATAAAGCCCTGAAAACATTTTCGCCTGCGTAGGAAGATTTAATCCTGAGTACAAAGGTTCTGCATAAAGTTTACGAAATAGTCGAATGTGACTGTCGAGTGTTTCCAATGAACACCTGAATTTACTCGACAGCGATAAAAAACCGGCCTCGAGTGTTGATGTCCCTGCTGCGCCGAGTTCGAACCCACACATTACGAGTCACGCGTTTGGCTCGTAGAATGGGAGTAGATTACCCGCCGGCATGTCCGCTTACCATTTATCAGCGGGTGAATGACACGATGTATTCAGGCAGATTTTAGCGCGCACAGTGCTGCAAGGGCGCCATGTTTTTGAGTGATGAAATGCGAGTGAGTTGTGAGGTTCTTCGATTGATTCGCGTATTGGTCGCCCGGTAACCTGTGCAAGCAGAGCAGCCTGTTAAGTTGACATCATAAACTGTCATCAAAACTAATGTTGCGAAAGCGTTGACGCTATGCTTGGTGTAGGCGCTTGTTCAAGTGTGCAAAGCAGTTCTTTCATTGTGCCCATTTTGGGCTCTTCACAAATGCCGCATATTTTCCGACGTGGCACCTTATGCTCTTCATCTGATCGAGCTGAATTCTGGCCTGGATGCTGCTATTTTATAAAGGATCCCATGTTTATTTATATGTGCATTCTTACCGTGCTCATTCTGTTGCAGTATTGCATTAAAACAGCAATGTGCTGGTTGTGGCGTAATGGTCACATATGAGCTAAAGTGATGCAAAATGGAATTAAAATAACAAAACTGGACGGGAGCAGTTTTGGCAACGAAGTGGAGTCTTGAATGCATGTATTGGCGTTTTTGTGATGTTAGCATTGGGTGATGATGCCGCAAACTAGCGGGCCACGGACCTGCTACATTTATTACGCTAGAAACGTTACCCGTCCACGACGTGTTAGATGGCTTTAAAGTGATCCCAAAACATGGGAGAATGCTTTTGGTTTACCCGATATCATTGGGTATACGTCCAGCGTTGACTACGCTGTAGCGTGTGACGACAACGAGTAGCACGGAAATGTGGAGTAGGCGAAACGATTAACATGAAGTTCTGTCGCGAAGGCAGCGGGTAAACACGCGCACCGCGGGGCGTGAATCCGTCAATGACGGATGAAGAACCTTTACGCGATGGGTGTATTTACCACTGTCCTGAGTGTCAAAAACGTCTATGTGTTGGCCACGCTGCAAATTTTGGGCTTACACGCTGTCATTAGGTCAAAATGCTTCCAGTGAGAGTCCCGGCCACTTTAGTTCTCAAGGTCACCGCCAGGGGTGCTCATGTTGTTTTACGGAAAATGCGCTTTGTCGAGACTTATGCAAGCTAGAGCCACCAAATTCGAGATGCAGGTAAGTGGGCATACGGTCTGTCCTGTGGTGACCGTGATAGTCCCTTAAGGTCTCCGCTAAGGGCGCAATCGAATTCCGAATTTTGAAATTTTTTACATCTCCGATCCAGCGTAAGTTTGGTCGCATAATGATATAGTGACCATATATGCAATAAACTGGCCTCACATTACGTCAAGTGATGTTCGTCAAAATAATGTCGACGTGGTGGATTTTAATGAAATATTCTTGCAAGTTTAGCTTCCACTTATTCCGTATGCAAAACTACCACGGCGTTTGATGTCAATGCTTGAGATGTACGTTTGACCTAGCTTAACCTCTGATAATTTGGCCCTTCCCATACTTTCAAATCAGGTCATTGACACAATCATCTATAACAGAAACATGAAACACAACGATGCAACGCCAAGTTTCGAACGAATCATATGTATTGTTCGATTTGGTCAAAAACACATCTGACATAGCCTGGACAAAAATGTCGCACGTCACGATCTATTGCATGTAAAACTCTGAAAAATTTACTGACGTGCATAAATTTCAAAAGCCGAACTAAAGAAAAAATCAGGGTTCCATCTCCATCACTAAACAGTTTTTTCAAGAGAAGCCGCAGGGGCCCTAAAATGACCCCCGTGGGCCGGAATAGCAAAGTTGAAGATCGTAGTCTTACAGCCAAATCCGAATCATGCATTGTGACTCAAAACTCAACACGCACGGAGGTTCAGCGACTGTACGTATTGTATCGTGTTGTATGTATTGTACTATGCTGTCATAGTGATAGTGACAGAGATGGAATGATTTCCCGCGGTTTCCCCGTTCGTCTTATTCGGCCATGTCCTATGTGCAACTGTACGCCACGGGCGGACGCAGCCCAGCGAACGGTCGCGTTCATTGGTCTGGGCACGTCTGTATTGCGTCATAACGACGGGTGACCGCGGAAAATGATTTTTAGCCCTATTCCCGACGGGGGGATGAATCCGGCCCCCTCTGGTTTTTTGCTTGCTGGTTCCAGGATTTTTGACGCAGCTTCGCAAAACCTGGCGACTTTTCCTACCTATTTTTTCTGCGTACTGTGACAAAATTTCGTAATTCTTTTTTGCTCGGGGATGGAGTCAGGCAACGTTTTTGAGAGGCACCTCAGGCCATTTTTGGTCCTGTTGAGAGTAAAAGGAAAATGACTCTTAAAAATAGCGTTTTTAAGATGTAACTCAAAACTTTCAATGGATGTATAGGTAAACAGTTGGGCAACATACAAATACATTGTTGTTCATCTGAGGCCACTTGACAAGGTCAGGTCAAGGTCAAAAGTCAAAATTTGGTTTCATAGCAACAACTTTGGCTACATTTTCTCAAATGCCAAACCCAGAATATATATGACCTGGTAGAGTGCTCTCTATTTTTGCACCAAGATTCAACGTGATATCAGGTCGGGTCACGGAGGTATAATCTAAAATGTCAGTGCGCGTACCCTATATCAGAACAGCCGTAAAATGGAATTTCAGAAATGGAGTGAATTTAAATGGTTGGAAACGTTTTCAATAACATTAAATGCACACGAGATTATTCCAAGCGGCTCTAAGGTCATTAGAGGTCATTTAAGGTGGAACCGTTTTCAAATAATAGTAAAGGGCACACGGGATTATTCCAAGAGGCTCCGAGGTCAATAGAGGCCATTTCAGGCCAAAGGTCATGAGCTGATCTGAAGAACATGTGACCATGGCATTTCCCCCTTTTTGATGTCCCTGGCACCGTCTATGTTAACATTAAACAAACATTGTAATACGATTTGTACTTCTTCAGTATAACATGATTAGCAGAAGCCAAAAGTGATTTTACTTCTGTTTAAAAATTTCAAACGTATGGACCACTGGTAAACGTCTCATCCATAATCTCTCGATTCATGCCAATTTCATCAAAATCGGTCGATAAACAAAGGAGTTATAAGAAGTCCAAAGATATCCCTCATTTTGACTTTTTCGTCCCCCTATATTCACCCCTTTCAAAATGTTGAAAACTTCTTTTTATAAAAATGTAGGTTACGCCATGACAAATCGATTGTCCTTCGTTGCGATGAAATCGGATGTGTACGTCCCGAGATCTCGGGGGCCGAATCGGCCCCCCCCCCCCATGACAGGAGTCGGCCACACCGTCCAACCCTCCGGAAATAGTGTTAAATGAGTGCATTTTGAGGAGCTCCTAGATGTTCTATTTTAGAAAAATGCGTATTAAGAACGTTATCAGCGATAGGTTTATGCCAGCGAAATCCAACTGTGAAAACCGGCAACGGCGGAACATTCATTATAAGTTTCGTTTGTAACTCTCCTAGGCGACCCATTGGTCATAGCTGTAATCGCCTGCTCCTGTACCCAGCAGAACGCCTCCCAGTCCAATAGTCGTCACATTCCCAACGAAACGCCTCGACGACCCACGGCCGTAGCCGATGCTCCATAGCTCAGAATTCCGCCGACATAAAATTCCACGCTCTACGGAAGTCGTAACCCAGCAACGCGATGATCATACGGAAAAGTTATGCCGTGAAATGCCGTTTCCCTGCGGCAATACACCGCACTTCCACCTAATCCAGGTTACTTCAGACCGGGCCGTTATTCGGATCCCGGGTCGGAGCTCGGTCGCCTCATCGACCAATGGCTGCAGCCCAGCTCCCACTCGAGGAACACCTCGCAGAGTGCCACGGTACCCCGGCGTGCCGCGGAACGTCAGTATCAGCCGGCCGCGCGGCGGTGACGTCCGTATCAGCCGGCCGCGCGGCGGTGATCCGGCTCGGCCGGATCCTGTCTGTAGCAGGGGCAGACGAACGACCCGGGTCAATCCGACTGGAGTTACCCGAGTTGCCCGAGCCGAGCCCGCTTGACTTTTGACGTTGGCCTGGCCCCCTAAATTGACGTGAGATTAACAAATATTTTTATGATTGCACATTTATTTAACTAGATACGTATAAAAAGGTCTCAGTTCCATTTTAGGACTCTCTTTTTTGGCAGTCATTTTTCTTCTACCATCAACAGGGTCAAAACTGGCTCCCAAAAGGTGCCAGTTTTGAGGTGCCTCCCAAAAACGTGGCCTGACTCAGCCCCCCTCCAGGAAAGAAACACAAATTTGACAAAATGCGAAGAAACCGTTGGTAGGAAAAGTGACTAAATTTCGTGAAGCCGCCTTAAACACCCTGACACTGGCGAGCGAAAAGAAAAAAAAACGGGGAACCGATTCAGCTCCCTGCCCGGAACAGGGTTAAGGTCTTGCCGTCTAAAGGGCCCCTCTGGCACTTTAAACGGTCTGCCGTGTTGGGACCCCGTTGTGGTCTCAGGGGCTCCTTGCAGTTTCAGTGGCTCTTCTATCGGTCTCAGGGACCATCTAACCCTCCCGGAGGCCCCATTACTGCATCAAGAACCCATCAGGTTTCCACAGAGACCCGAGAAGCTCACACAGAGCTCCTCCTGAGGCCTTAGAGGCGCGCCGAAGGAGCCTCTGAGGCCTCGGGGGGATCATTGTCCTCCCCACCTTGAATCTGCGCCTGATATTTGCATTTATATGTATATATGCATATGATATATGTAGTAGTTGATGAAAAGTCATATATATATATATATATTTATATTTATATTTATATATGTGTATACATGCTTTCTGCACCTAAAAAATCCGTACCGGAATCATCTCTTCGGATCTTGCCGGATAAACCTTTTCATAACACAACTCAGAATTGCTTGATGTAGTGCATTTTTGGTGCAAGTAATGCATCTGCTGCAGAGTGCTCCTGGGACCGCCAGAAGGGTCACAGGATCCCTGGGATGGCGAAAATGACGACTGAGTCCCTAGGACGGCACAGGGGCGCCTGGAATGTCATAGGGGCCCCTAATGGGCTTTACGGGCTTGTGTGAAAAGCTTTCGTTTCCTGATGCAGTTAGAGGGTCTCCGGGAGGGTCACTGAGAACCTGACACGGCAGGATGTTCCCTAAGATGAAGAGAAGTGCCCCTGGAACTCTCCAAGAGCCTCTGAGACCGCAAGGGGGTCCCAACGCGGCAAAGGGTGCATGAGACCGCTAAAGTGCCAGAGGGACCTCTGAGACAGTAAAACCCTATGCCCAGCAGGGGGCTGAATCCGCCCCCTCGGTTTTTTTCATTTTTGTTTGACAATGCCGGGGTTTTAACGCAGCTTCGCGGTACTTAGTGACTTTCATACCAATTGTTTCTTCGTACTGTGTCAAATTCGTATTTTTCCTCAGGGGCTGAGCCAAGCCACGTTTTCGGGAGACGCCTCAGGCCAGTTTTGGCACCGTTGAATGTAAAAGAAAAGTGGCTGCCAAAAAGATAGTTTTTAAGGTACAACTTGAAATTTTTGATAGGTGTATAGGTAAATAATTACGCAATCACAAAAAAATGATTTTGTTATTATCAGGTAACCCTACGGGATTATGTCAAGGTCAGAAGTCGAAATTTGGTTTTATATTCATAATTTTGGTTCGTCTCCAGGACCCATTAATTCATTCAAAGGGGCCGTGATATTTTCAGAGGGCACTTCAGACATTTAGGAAAGGATATACTGGACGAGAAAACACCTGAGGCCCCTTTCAAAATATCAAGGACCCTTTGAAAAGATCGAGGGTCCCATAGGAAATCTCTAAGGGCCCTTTACATGAATCCACGGAGACCTCCCACAAGATCTGAAGGGCCCTCACTGAATTCCTCTCCAGGGCTCATTGCAGTTTTTGCGCAGGCCTCAAATATTTGAGAGGCCCATCGGTATTTCGAAGGGTCTTTGAAACATTCAGGATATGAATTTTTGGCCGGACCTGGAAATGTCTGAGGCGTCCTCCGAAAACATTAAGGGGCTTCTCAAAAGGCCTGAGATTCCACGCCAACCCGATGGATCATTAAAAAAGAAGAGACAGTAGACATAGAATAGAGACAAAAGACAAGAGACAAAAGACAAAGACGCTGAGAAGGCAAAATCTCAGCGTGCTGGAACCCCTATGGGCTGGTGGTGGAGGCGGGCGCCCCGTATGCTGGCACTCCTGCTCCGGCGGGGGAGGCGGGTGCCCTGCTTACCGGCACTCCTTGCTCCGGCGGGGGAGGCGGGTGCCCTGCTTACCGGCACTCCTTGCTCCGGCGGTGGAGACGGGTGCCCTGCTTACCGACACTCCTTGCTCCGGCGGTGGAGACGGGTGCCCTGCTTACCGGCACTCCTTGCTCCGGCGGGATAGGCGAGCGCCCCGCCTGAGGCTTGCGTAGGCTCAGCTGGGGCGATCTCCTGAAGGATCCTCACAACCACTCTGAGCCGGCCTTGCTGTTCTTCCCCCACGAGGGGGCATCCTCAGCTTCAACTCGACAGCAGATTCGTAGACCAGTTTCCTTGTTTCTAGAGCCGATAGACCGAAGTTGATCCCTCGGGAGAACTGTGGGTACTCGACCAGTTTTGCTCCATCTCCTCAGAAAACACTAGAACAGGCTCGTTGTACCCGAAAGCAGCGAAAGCATCCTGGCCGTCTGCCCGGTAGTGCCGCCAAAGCATCATGAATGTTACGGCGTAATGCTCGGCAGCTTTGCGGATAGATAAGCCTCCTCGAACCAGCTCCCTCGCACGATCCATCTCGCCCTGAGGCGGCGGCTGACGGCATGTCTTCCGCTTGAATGTACGCGCCATGTGCAGAGCCGAATTAGATGCAGTAATAATAGGACGAATTTATTGGAATCATTATCTGCGACCAACTGGCGGATCTTTTAGGCCATGGAGATTCCCCCCCAAGAGGTCCAAGAGGTCTCCGCCCAGAAGAGGTCTTTTGCCTCCTCATCAAAAAGTCCAGGCAGTCAGCGCCCTGGAGGTGCGATGGGTTTCGTTCCTCCTCTCGACACCTGACTCGGAACGCTTGCAACAATATTTATGTCCCGAGGAATACCAGAATAGGAAAAATGGTCTGAACACTGAAATAAATTTTCCGAGGTCGCTGGAGGTCAACGGTGAGTGGCAAGGGGGGGGGGGAATAATGCTATCACCTTAATCGGTCCTCTCACAATAAATGAACGGGTCTGCGGCGGGCACGCAATGCGCTCCGCTCGCGGCGGCCCGTTTACGTACGGTTCTCCAGAAAAGTAATTGTAGGTATTATGCTCCTTGGCAATATCGAGAGCATTTCCTGAACTGCAGGAGTTACATCGTGTCACAAGAACACAGCATGGTAGGTGACAATGCTTCGCATCATTCTACACAGATGCGCTAATCTGCATGGTCTCAGATGTGCTAAATCTTCCAAAATATTGGTTTTTGCTTCATTCGTCAGAGCTTTCACCGCCTCCTGTCGGGCGCACCCTTGCCAGTTACGACTCTTCGCTGACAGTTGGCCGATTGTGTTTGGAACACGTTTAGAGGCTGCCTTTCGTAGAAGATCAGACAGTTGTTAACACGCCTAAGAATGAGCGGATGTGGAGGAGAGGGCCAGCTTCCCATTGATGGGCATAGTGGCTGGATTCCGAGCAACCTGACCAACACAACCATGCGCTGCGCGGCGTTCTTGGTTGGCCGAGTAGTATTATCGTTTAACCTGAAATGGGTGACAGGGAATCGCGGGTTCGCGTCCACGTAAAGCCACTTTGTTTCTTCTCTATTCTCATTTCTGAGCACATGGGTGTCGACCTGACCTGGGAGGCTACTGGCTGACCCGACGGTGTCGACACGGTTACCACCGAATTCATTGGGCATACGGCTATTGATTTCTTTTTGTCTCGACGTGCTACCTTAATTCGGGGCCAAATGGCGACGGGGACGCTCCTCCCCGTCACCGGTGCGAGTGGAAATCCTTCTCGTCCAGCGAGGGTTAAACAAGTGTACGCTTTGGTGCCGTGAATGTTGGAAAACATAGATACTCATACCCCACCCATAGCAGACATTTCCAGTGGCGTCAGGATAATGTGAAAAGAAAAGAGCAAATGATAGGTCACTTATCCGTGCCCGGTCCGATGAGCCCGGGATGACCAGTCGGAACGTAATTTTTGACACCACTAGCACGGATCCACTCATGTCACCGATGTCTTCCATTAGATGGTTTTACACAACTGCAACTTCTGTTTAACTTGGCTCGGTTTGAACCATTCGCGCTGATTACCGGTGGTTCATGATATGCATGCCTTTGCACATGCATCATTTCAACGAAACGAATGAAACGGGTGACCATGTTGTATTGTCGTGAGATAGCCATCTTACGCCTCTGTGGATACGTATGAGCGCAGAGGCGTAGGAGCGTTTCATGACGGGGCAGGAGGGCAGGGGCCACATTACTTTTGCTGATCGGGGACCGAAGGGAGGAGGCGGTTAAGTTCGCAAAAAATATTTCGTTTTGATAGCGTAAAGATATGTTCGGTATAGTGCAAAACATTTATCATTCTTTAGATTAGCGACAGTGTAAAATGTTCTTGCAGGGGCTTGCTTGAAATGGAACTTGGTTCTGAAAGGACTTCACGTTGCAAAGCTGCGGCCGGAATCAAGTGGAGGGGGCGAAATCCATCCCCGCCCCCGACCTCATTTTTGTCGCGGATTGCCTGTTTTTGCGTACTTTATATTGATATCTAGTGCGTCGTCAAAAGCAGAAATAAAAGAGATCGAAAAATCAGACAGACATCTTTTGAGATGTCGCCCCGTAACGTCAACCGTAGAGCGGCAAAACCATGTGATCACTTCACCTCTCCCCGCCATGCGTTACCAACGGCGATATTGATGACACACGAGCGATCTGAAGTAAAACGCCGTGTTCTGTTTGCTGGTCATCGTGGTTCACCCTTGAAATAGGGACAGGTCTGATTTTGATATACTTTCGATTACCTGTAGTATTTACTCGGGAAAAATCTCAGAGCTGCCAAATCGACGAAATTTTGACGTCTGACCCGATCTGACCTAAAACATGTTGCCCTAGCGTCGCTAAATTTGGACAAATGTAGTTGTCCACAGCTTTCCACTCGCCTCGAAAGTTTTGTGTCACTAGCTGGTTTCTGAGGTTGGGAGTTGGAGGGGGAGAGGTGGAGAATTTCGCGCCTCTCCTCCACTGTGTGTAATTTTCAGAAGCCCTCCACTGCGTGTGTCAAAAACATAAGTAGAAGTTGTTTATCGGGCCTAATTACACATTAAGTAATATGAAGACAGAAGTCGGGTGTATCCAGTAGTTTTAACTTTACGAACATTTCACAACACAGGAATTTAGTTTTTTCACTGCCTGCTAGGAATTAGAGCTCTGTGTCCATCCACGGAGCCTAAATGCCATTTGATGACCTATGAAGATATCACCGATAAGATATCTATATAAGATAAGATAAGACAAGATAAGATAAGATAACTGAAGACATCGCCGCTGACTATGCCGGTTTAGGTGAGAATGGGCTTTATGCTTTCCGCAAGATTGGCATCACTATTTATAACTGATGGGTCATTTCCAGTCGCTTCATACCATCACGTGCAATATGTGTTCCCGTGTGTTTTCAGTATGAACCGCAAAATCTTCATCGCAATGTTCCCGTGCAACCCATGAGACCCATTTATGCTTGGGAGCTATAAATCGATTTTCCTCCGTTAAAAACGACACATCTGGGGCCAAACAGGTCTAAACTCGTCCCGCCAAAAAAAGAAAAAGTGCATAGGAACGTTCTAGGGTCGAAAAGGTCATCTATGGTCACGGACCTTGTTTTACCCTACAAAGGTCATTGGGCTATCTAAACTGACCTGCGTTTATGACGACTACCATTCTGAACCCAATTCATGCCCGTCATCTGCCGTTTATGCATGTCTATTGCCCTAAAACAGAAAAACGACATTTGGCCCAAAAACCGCTCTGCAAGCTTTCATCAATGACGTCATGGTTCGGTGCAATGAGACAAGATGGGGTCACTCTTTTTCCAAAACATGTGCAATGAACGTGTTGTCCGTGGTCCCGGAAATAATGTTTGGGGTGGCATCCGCCCACTCGTTCGGCAAGGGTTAAGTTTTTATCACTACGAACTGATATCACTTCAACTTTGGGAGGTGAACTGAACATTGGGGGATGCCCCCCCCCCCACACACCCAGGAGATGCAAAGTTCTGGCCATGGTAATGTGTGTGTATGCATGCCAAAGTATATTCCGGCAAGTGAAATGCTCGCATGTAAAGAAACCCAGTATTTGTCCGTTTGACCTCGTGTCATTACCATTAATCTGCCCTGGCAATGGCGTTCACCATATAATTATCATAAAAGCTTCTGTACACAATATGGACCGTTCATTCGTGTGTAAGTCATTTCCAACGCTATTGCTCAGATATCGCTCAGCCCTCATTGTTCGGGTCGAACGTTCAGGTCCAGTCAGATGAAAAACTACCCGTTTGGAAGAAACTGCGGGTCGGATGCGGCCTGGTCAACCCCCGCGACACCCTCACAGCCCTCCAGCAGAACATGCCACGTGATCAAGACGCGCTTCCTCCTCAAGGCCTCTAACCAGTACCCCATTCACAACACAACTGATCTTATCAGTATGACAGCCGAGAGGGTTAGCGCAGTGGTGGAACTAAGAAACCTGCCCATGGTTCCCGCCTGCCCAGCGTAAATATGGTTTTTCGTGTTTTTAGGCATGAAATTAAAACGTGAAATACAGGTTTGACGTTATTACGGGTATTTATGCGTCGCGGCAGATAGCTGCTCAAATTATATTACATTGGCACCATAAGCACTGGAACTATGGCCGGTTTACCACAAAAACCCTAGTACCTACCATTACTTTTGTGGAGACCTGTACCATCGCACGGCCTATTTTCAAAAGTGGGATTCTGTTTCACAAATGGACTATTACTTTTAAAAAGAGGATCATACCCACTGTTCCACAACGTACAAGAAACCCAAACACATTCGGGCTTGTTGATACAGCATTTAAGTTGTTCCGCCCTCTCGCCATGCGACGTGCCGCATTTTGCGGCAGGATTTGACATGAACAGTATGACTGATACGGGTCAGCGTAGTGTCATGCGACAAGCATCAGGTTTAAGTTTCCTAAGCGCATATGTTATGGAGTTAACCCTCCTATGGTAAGACAGGAAATGAATGGGTAGCCGAGCCAGTAAAATCTACTTTACGCTACACAACTAGCCCCATTCTACGTACCGTCCCCACCGTCACGCATCGCGCCAAAGGAGACACTGACGCCGAGAGATTGCAAGGTCGCAAGTCACGTGGTGTGATGCGCAGGACAACTGGAGCCCAGGTTCGTCAGTAATTGCCACTGTACCAACGCACCCGTGTAACGACTAGGTTCACTCTCCCGCACTTTTCTGTCTTTGAATTCCTGGAAAACAAGGACTGTAAAATGTACGATCTCTTTTTCTTCTTACTGACAAGCATGTTCTTATGCCTCATTTACATTTGAGAGGATGCTGATGAAATACCCAAGCACATTGCATACACCAAAGCATGGTTTCAGGTTCAAGCAAAGGTCAGCTAAAGTCAATTAAGATTAAATTTTCAGACGATAGGAATCGAAAACTTCAAAGTTTTAGCAGGGTCTACGTGGCAAGAGGAATATTTTTTTTCGGGATTCAGCAAGGATCAGTAAAGGCCAAGAGAGGTCATGTGAGGTCACCAGCCAGCGGTCTCCGACACCACCTGATGCACCTGCCGTGGGGAAGAATAAGTAACGTGTGCGTGGCCATGTAGGAATTTTCTTTTAATGGAACCTTGTTCTCGTAATTCATCTTTAGCAATGCTTTTACACACTGCAGCGCCCCACAACAAATTTAAGTGCCTTACTCAGACAAAAAGGCTCAGTGACCTTGGATGACCTCTAGCGACCTGGTCTGGCCTACAGTATGTCGTAGGATGATTTTGGGCCCTGAATTCGAATTCAGCATCTGCTTTAACGTTGCAGAGCTGCATAGTACTAATTCTGGGCAAAAAGTTTGGTGTTACAACATGCTCCCACAATGGTGGGCCATGAACTGAGCCAAGGTCACGGGTGCTCCGCTGCCATGGTGGTGACATATGTCATGTCATGTTGTCATGTTGCTGGTAATATCTAAGCATCGCAATCACGTAAAAATTCGCTCAAACTTAGATAAAGTTTCAAAAAGAGGCTGATATTGAACGTGACCTTAGGTCACTGACCCGCAATTTTCCAAAAAGTCTGAAATATGGAAACTAAACTGTTCCTTCTGTCATTATAATTATGGGGTTCAAAGTTTTTTGGAGGTTGACCTCTCTTACGTGACTTAGGTCAGTGACCCGCCATGATCAAGGGCTGAAATTTGGAAAGGATATGTGCAATAAATGATACAAAAGTTACTGTAAATTTGGCTGATCTGTCTTTTCCCGTTTTTCCACTATGACAAACAAATTCGAGGGGGTGTTCAAACACCCCCCTCCAGTACAGGGTAGCTTAAAGTGTACAATGTAGTCATCCACCATGTCTCTTGACTTTATTGAGCATCAGCCTTTATCATACACTTCTGATGAAACGTTCGGAACGTTGTGGCGAAAGCAAAACATCCCTTCATTACCAAATCGCACCCAGTTCATTTTATGTTTTTTTGGTAATGGTTTCACCTGAGCTTTGGCTTTTGTTTGCGTGTTCTGGTCTACGTTCATCACTCTTGTGGTCTGAAATATGTCTGGAGCCTGCTTTTTAACACCACTAGCACGTTACCAGCTACGGGCGGAGTTTTCTCGCATCCGAGGAAAGGACGGAGTGAACATAAGGGCGGGCTCATTTGGAATGGAGCTCTGCCTGGACAAAGTCAAGAAAATATACGAATACAAACTGAACATACTTTTTTAAGTGTGTCATTGATCAGGTACTCTCCTTGTCTCAGCATTAGCAATCGCAGAATGGTTTATGTACAGCCATAGGTGGGCATCGTTACTAAAAAATGTAACTTCGTTACTCGTTACTCCGTTACTCAAAAAAGCCAGTCCGTTACTCGTTACTCCGTTACTCTGCCTTAAAAAGTAACGGAAGTTACCGTTACTCCGTTATTCCGTTACTTTTTTAAATGCAGTGAAAACCAAGCGCACGCGGGTTTTAAGTCTTTTATGCTGCTTTGTGGTTGTAAAACGCATTCCATGTACAAAGTGAAGAAACAAAAAGCGCTTACCCAAAACACTCCGCTAGCTGCCCACTGCCCTCACCAGCCGTTGTAGAGTCGGCGGCGCCGGGACAACAGCCGCGGCGGGTATTCTACCACTGTGTTAGCCACAATGTTCAAACCAACGAATTCCTGTTCACTGCCCGCGGCGCCGACGGAGCGAGAACAACCGGCGCTGGAGCGGACGCATGCAAAATGCGACAAACAGCGGACATCTATCGACTGGGTTTGATCAACAATGCCTCTCGAAGTATCCGCCCTGAACATAATGGTCTCCGTTCAGAGCTCGTTTCGGTCTCGCGAACTTCTTGTTTTGTTTTGAAATTATGTGTGTGTATTAGTTTGTGTACGGGCGCGTGCGTGGAGGTAAGATTCCTGATACCCCTGACGTTTTTTTTAATACCAAACGACGAAGAACTCAAAAAACATGAGTGATATGGATTTTATTATTGTGAAATAAAGGACTAAAAAAAGGTGCTTTAATACCTCTTCAGCACCGTTAAAAAGACAAATTAGCTATAAAAACATGGTCATAAGTAAGATGCAACGGAGGATGTTAGCCGTTCACAAGTGGAACATTTTGGAACGATGACGAGACCTGACCTGACCCCTGTGAAAGGCCAAAATTGATATCAATGAACTCGCTATTGTCTTACGGTTCAGTATATGTCGCTTAAGTTCAGCTTTTCAGGGACATGGTATTGTGTCTATTTACCTAATTCCAAGGACGTGTTTTGACCTTTCATGGCGTCTGGTGGCCTCAAAATTGACCTGAGGTCAAAACTCTTGAATGTTTTCGTCTCGGTTTGACAAAACCTTTCCGCCGGTGTTTTCTTTTTTTCCGTGCGATATATGGGAGCCGAGATCCTGAGAGGTGCGGAAATCCGCGCCCTCCTCCGGCCGGGCAAAGGGCATTCTGAGTCCGGCCGGAGACGGGTTAAAAACACTTCATTCAACCCTATTCCTTGTGGGGGCAATTCTGCTACCCGTGTCTTTTTGCTTGTCGCTCCCACACTGTTTGCCGCAGCGCCACAAGATTTTCTGGCGTTTCATGGAATTGATACACACGTGTTTTGTCAACATTTAAAAAAAAAATCGGTCCCGCAGAGGCGGTTCCAAGCCCCCGTTTTCGGCGGTAATGTGCTGTGCGTGAAGCTGCAAAGTTGTGCGGTTCACTATCGTGACATTCTGAGTAGAAATAAAGATCAGACTCATTTATATAGTCATACACATCCTAAACAATGCGTACGCACACACATTTTCAGGCGAACGCACACCCAGGTACTGAAAAATGGGGGAGCACACTATTGTGCTTATGGTGCCCTCCCAATTTTGTTTACCTGGATCCACCTCTGCGCTACATATAAACTTAAACTGGCTTGCTAGTTGTACATCTGATGTTTATATCACCCAAAACAAAGAAAAACAAAGGAAATTTCTTATTTCAAAATCACCCTTCTTGCCCTCCTGGAACTGCCTATGGTTTTCTATTTTAAATTTCAGCTTTCGGTATATAAAAGACTTGGACATTCCAAGCTGAACCGTGTTATTCCCATGAAAATTGGTTGGTAAACACGACCGCAGTGACCTTTCAAAAATCCCGAAATTTTGGGGTTTGTTTGCCCCCACACCCTATTTTCGCAATTTTTAAATTTTTGGGGTCCGGTATTGGAGATCTCGTTGAAACATATTAAATGGCATTCATCCCATCAACATTGGACGAATGCATCTCGAGATCTCTGGAAGGGCGGGAAGGGAGGGCAGAATTGGTAATCTTCACCTTTCGGCCAATGCATATTTTTCGAAGGTGCAAAAGTGGCAACGGCTCATATCATGTTTGAGTTTGGGTCCTCACTTCTGCGTCTACAAAAATAATGTGTCAGCCGAAAGGTGTTTCGGCCAGTTGATATTTTTTTCGGGAACGCAGGAGTGGTAACTCGAATCGCATGGACAATGTAGCCTGTCCTCCAAGTTAAAAATGATTTAACCTAACCTAACCTAAAACTTACTGTATGGTTGCAGGGGTTGCCCTAGATGGGCACGTAAAACTAATTTTTTTGTTAGGTTCAATTTGCCTGTTTTTTGGTTTGGTTAGCTCGTATCGGCTGAAGACAAACATGTGTCAACTGAATCAAAATTCAAGAGTTACCTAACCAAGTCAGTTTACACATCCAGTAGGGGCCAGTGCTTAGAAAAATACCTGAATAGGCTAAATTGTTCACACAACTTGTGTTGCCACTTCCGCGTCTCCAACAATTACGCGTAAGCGTCGGCCGAAAGGTAGATTACCGCAGATCTCCCCCCCAGGGTAATGTAAATCTCACTGCCTGCAGAGAATATGGTTAAGGCAAATAGTCCAAGCAATAGTCGACAAGCTTCATAATTATGCTCCACGACTGACAGCTTATTGTGCACATTCTGTTCTCACCTGGAAATACCGTAAATAATGCTTCCTCTTGGTATGTGCCTTTAGGTTTGAAAGGCTACTCTTGTGACCCTTGATTATAACCTCTTTGGCCGGCCAGGACATACGTAGAAATGACGTTTCTCCCCTCCTCCTTAAACTCAAAGTACGTTTCTAGATGTGGCCATGGGTGACCCAGACCGGGCTCGTCCTCTGCCTCCGAAGCTGAGGAACCGTCGGACTCGGAGTCAAGGTTTTAGACCTCCAGTGGCGGCGTAAAGACGCCTTGATGGGACATTTTAGTGTCAGGTAGTTAAAATTTCAGGCCAGTCAAGAATCAATCACCATTCCATCACCCCATGGACATCACAGATCCAAGGCCATGGCGGCAGTAATCATGTGCTCAACAGCCTTGAGTGATCTTGGCGGGGAACCGTGTGGCGGTGGTAAGCTATCCGTGACTAACTTGAGATAACATTGAAAATTGCCGTCAGCTGGCTGTTCCAGTATAAATGACAATAACTTTGATATCTTTTAGCCTGAAAAATGACGACTGGTTAATTTATAATTTTAAGTCATATCAAACTTACGCATAATTCAATACTTTTGTCCCAAAAGAGACCAAAGTCAGCTGGCCTTTATACTGAACTATTGCCGCCAGCTTGCCGTCAAAGTTTATCAGCTGACGAATGTTGTCAACAAGTCTACTCCGCGATTGTCAGCTGAGTGCGCGCCCAGCCGCGCTTGTATCGCCGCACGCTATTGGGTGTTGGCTATTCAAGTAGCCAATGGCGTGTGCCGATGCAAATAAAGCCGGGCGGTGTCTGTAAGGAGTTTAAAGTAACGGAGTAACGGAGTAACGGACCAAAAAGTAACGGAGTAACGGACCACAAAAGTAACTTCCGTTACTCAGTCCGTTACAGTAAAATAAAAGTAACGGGTCCGTTACTCCGTTACTAAAAAAAGTAACTTCGTTAGTAACGGAGTAACGGAGTAACGGACTAGTGCCCACCTATGTGTACAGCTTGAACAGACCTTCGCCTTGATTGAAATTACGGGGACAATCAGTCGTCATCGAAAGTTCCATTGATGATACCCTGCTGAATTATCTTCGAGGGGACGTAAAGATAGCGTTAAAGTGTGGGATATTTTTTCGAAAATCACTGTCAATTTCTGTCGATTATCTCCCATCGACCAAAAGTTATAGATGGCCTGTACTACGGAGAATGTGTGATTTAGAAAAAAGAGATTGAATAACAGTCGAAGGTGTGGTGAATGTAGCCCTTCCGCACCTATTATCACCAGAGTCCTCGTTAACAGACGCTTGCGTGTCACAGTTCAGCAGGCAGTTCCAGGGCTCCTGGAGGCCCTGTGAACATCGGGAACGCTGCGAAGAGGCGAGGTCACGGGACGGCCTGATCGTGGAGAACGTCACAGTCTGCCCCGTCCCGGGCGAGTTAGGCCACCGCCTGCTTCTGGGGCCATCGCCCACAGCGTCTTATCCAAACACGCGACGCCAAGCACCCGAAACCACCAACTGAACTCGCTCTTCGTTGGCGTGGGGCCGCGCGTGGCCGGTGAGGTGAGGGACATGGCAGAGACGCCGGACTTGCCTCGCCGACTGTCACGTGTTGGCGCCTGTGCGTTTGGCCTGGCGCCCCTGACACTGTCTGAGCTGCGGGCAGTCGTATTTGGCATGAACGCGTCGGCTGCCTGCGGAGAGGGCGGTGTCAGTATCCGCATGATCCGAGTGTATTTTGATGCGATCGGCGCGGTGCTCCTGCATTTGATCAATTCCAGTATCTCCTTGTCCAATCTCCCAGATTCCTGGAAACATTCCCTCCTTTATCCCATCTTTAAATCCGGGAATCCTACTAACTCACCCAACTTCCGGCCGATTTCCATCGTTCCTGTCACTGCCAAGATTGTAGAATGGGCCGTCTATCTACAGCTGTACAATTACCTGTCCCAGAACCACCTCCTTTCTCCAACTCAGCACAGACTCCGTCCTCGTCACTCGACGGAAACCGCGCTAATATCCTTCTCCGACCACATCATCTCAGCCAATGGCCGTGGGGAGATGTCCCTACTTTGCCTACTGGATTTGAGCAAATGCTTTGATGTGATAGACCTTGCTAAACTCTTGACCAAACTGCAACTTCACGGGATCGATATTTCTCGGTTTTTGGCGTACCTCCGTGATCATACCCAGAGTGTCAGCCTCACTGGCGCTCAGGGAAACCCTAAAATATCTGTTCCGCTCCCCAACAGCATCGGAATTTCCAGGGCACTGTTTTCAGCCCCCTGCTCTACTGCGTCTTCGCAAACGACCTCAGTCTGTTCGCTGAGGGCGCAGTAGTCGTCCAGTACGCTGACGACACTCAAATTTTGATTCGTGGTAAAAAGTCTGGATTCTAAAACGTCATGCCACGATGGAACAGGTGCTGGCTTCTCTTGATATTTAGTTTCGAGCAAACGAGCTAAAAGTAAATGCCAGTAAGACTCGGCTGATGCCGTTGGGCAGTGCACAAAATCTACGCAACGCCCCAAATTTCATCGCAAAATTTCGCGGTCATAATCTTCTCTTCGTGTCGGAAGCTAAAAATCTGGTTCTAAACTTTGATCGCTGTCTCAACTGGGACTCCCCACACAACCGCCGTTACTAGGCGCTGTTTCGGAACTCAAAGTGGCCTATCACATCTAAGGAGTTATCTGCCGCCGTTATCTTCGCTCTGATTAATGCCCTGGTTCTGTCGCAGATCCGATACTGTGTCTCTGTATACGGCAGTTGTACTCAGAAAAGCCTGTCTCGCCTCCAGAAAATCATTAACTTTGCAGCAACAGTTATTTTTGGCCAAAGGAAATTTGATCATACAGCGGATCCGCGAACGAGACTGGGCTGTCTCAGCATGAAGAAACTGGTCTCACCACTGGTGCGCAGCATGGGTGAGCCTGAAACACTGGCCACCCAGTTTTCATGTGTTGTGGAGCATCGCGGCCGACACACCAGGCAGGATGGCAACCTGTGTGTACCAAGATATCGCACGGATATGGGTCGGAGACGTTTTTGCAGTCATGCGGTGCGGCATTTCAACTCGTTGCCACCCGATCTGCCGCGGCTTCCCATCTCCCTGTTTGTTGATGTTTGGTCGCCACCTGAGACGCGTAAGCATAGATCAGATGATGCGCCGTCCATCAGTATGTTGTTTTGTCCCGTCTTGTGTACTTTTTTAAGTCGTTCAAATGACAGTGATTGCGTACATTGTATGCTTGACAGTGACTGCGTGTGCTGATTACTACTGGTCCCTTGCTTCTGTTACTTTGACGAGAGGTCGTAATAGCCGCGAGCCTATTACGAATGGCTTCAGTATACGTTTGAAGTCTGAATTCTGAAGTATGTTCGTTCAAAACAAGATGCTAGCTGAGATCGAGGGGCATGTCGACAGAACATGCCGCAAACAGCTGAAGGGTCTGGGTCTCTAAGTTAACAACCGGAAGAGGCCAGTAGCAAGAGAGAGTGCGACACGCTACCGTTTGCTTGTTACTTCAATGCATGATTTAAGTGATGATTCGCGATTGTTCAGCTTTGTGTGGCATCCTTTCCGTCATTCCGATTAGAGATGAAAAATTTTGGTAGCACGACATACCGGCAGTCTACGCCAGTATACCGGCAGCCGGTAAATAGGTGCTGCCGCACCAGAGCAGTGGCTGAGGCGGCAATGCCGGTATTTTATAAGCAAACATTATTTTCATGTAGAGCACCGGTACAGTGAGTCGTAGAGCACAGGCACTGCCGGCCCTGGTGCTGACTCGGTACCGCGGTGTTCAAGGATCAGCTGCCAGTATATCGGCGTAAGCTACTGGTATATCGTGGAACCAAAATATTGCATCCCTTATTGATGTGTACCAATATAGTCGCTCGATCGATATGTTGGTTTGAAAACTTTGTGAATCGTGAGTCCACGTGCAACAACGTAACGGCGTAGATTAGAATGTTGTACGAGACCGTGTTGTACCCGACAATGTTCTTCAGCCCCAAAGCAAAGAACGCTGTGAGCTCTTACAAATACGCGTAGCGCGGGAATTTCTTAAACCCCATAGGGTTCTTCCAGGTACGTGTAAAGAACCCAACCGGTTCAGCAACGTAAAGCCAGAACTAAGTACGGCTTTAATTCAAATCGGAGAAGGCTCTTTTGCAATTCCTGTGTCAAACCGACAACCTGCATGGATTCCGTAGAGGTTCTTAATAGCGTTCTACAAGTAAACTCTAAACCTGCTGTCATTCTTCGCGTAGTTGACTGAGAACGTCATTGGTTCTTTTGACAAGAATGCAGTGGGTTCTATCAATAAGAACCGTGGAGCTTCTAAAAAATGATGGGATAATATTCTACCGCACCTTGGTTTAAAAAACGGCACCTGTTCTAATTTCGAGAACTTTTTCGTGAAAGGTTCTTCAAAAGTGTTTTCATTGTAGTAAAAGGGGCCCCTGAGACGAACAGCGGGGCCTCTGAAACTATTAAACACATCCTGAAACTACTAGACACAATCTGACGTCAACTCCTGAAACAGCCAAAGGACCTAGAGGACTGTGAGGCGTGTCTGTCACGGCAGAGAGAGATACTTATAGGGGGCCCTTATTTCTGCCTGAGGGGCTTCTTCGACGACAAAAAAATGTCCCAGGGACGACGGAAGGGACCCCGAGATGGCCAAAGCTTCCCTGGAACTGCCAGATGGGCCTCGCAACTTTCCAAGGTGCTCCTGAAACTGCCAACGGAGCGCCTGAGACATCCCGAGGTATACGTGAAACTGTAAAAGGAAGCTGAGACCACTAGAGAGCCCTGACACGGCAGACGGCCCGAGATCACCATAAGGAGTCCCTGTAACTGACAGAGGGAACGTAACCAAAGGTAACCTAAGCTGTCAAAAGTCTTCAGAAACTACAAGAGCACAGAGGGGCTCCTCGACCGTCCCTGACCAAGTATCTAACAACTGTCAGATCCAAAAACGGGGTTTCAAATATGGTGAGGAGCTGCCTAAAATCCCACTGTTTTTGTCATGTTTCAGCCACTTTGTACGACAACAAAACGCAACATGTTCTCAAGTACGGTGACGCGCTTGGATTTTTTTCGTTTGCTCACCTTATCATGTAGATAAAAATCAAAAACTACATCTTACATTTGCCCCGGACGCGCGCGGATCCACGTTTTTTTGTATCTGAAGGACAAAAAATGGGGGAGGGCGGCCGGGGGATGGACCCCTGCTGACCAATACCCCTTGACAAAATCCTGAATCGGCCCCCGACATATATCCCGGGGTGAGGGGGCTAGAACAGACACGATACTTTCCCCATTGTCACCCGAGCTATGACAGCGAGAGGAAAAGGAAGAAATCAGTGTAGCTACCTATCAGGAATCGTCTTTTCTTCAGAACTGTGCGCAGTTTGCCGGACTTTTAGAACGCGTTGAGCGGCGGCGGGGAGCCGCCGACGGAGAGGGTTCTCGGTGCCAAGAAGCGCGAGCTCTGTTGTGCGCGCAGACTCAGCTGCAGTTGGGCCGATCGGCCCCGGGGAAGGCCGCCAGCGCGCTGCACCGCACGGGTCCAGCTACTGCACTCGATTTCCCTGACAGGATAGCCGATCCGGCCTGGCAGCCCGGGCGAGTCACTGGAGGGGAGGGGAGTCCGCCGCCTCGTCCCTCGGCGTGTTTTTCTCGGCAGAGTCAACTGACTGATGCCCACCGCATTTCGATGCCTTGCCCTGGGGAACCTCTCCGAGGGAAATGGAGTGCGGGTACGGGGAAACTGATAGGCCGGGGAATAACTGACCGGCTAAGGTCTCTTACAAGAATATAGTCCTGTCTACCGCGCGCACGCCCTTCCCTACTGAATACAAATGAAAATTCTTGATTTTGTGGTTCGGTGTTGCTTACTGAGCTAAGATACAAGGTCAGTGCCATTAATGCGCCCGTTGTAGAGATTTACGTTCACCTGCGGTACTTTGGTGCTCAGAACTGGCAAAATGTGATGTCTGATTGTCATATGTTGTCATGATAGCTGACGTTTGAAAGCTGGCCGACTCAGGTTTTAATGAAACCCGAAGTGGAGTTTCCCAGATTTCAGTTCACCACCAATGTCCACGTATGTTTGAACCCAATGTTCACGCATGTTTGCACACTACTTCGCTGACAGAATGTTGTCTGAGCACATTGGAAATCGGCGAAATGAGGTGTTCGTACACGTTATGACCGAAGACAAGTTAAAGGTTTGAACAGTCTTGGCAAGTTTTGCCATCTTTTGCGGGAGGTTATAAAACAATATTTTGAGAGGTAGGAAATGACCTCTGTACGGTAAACCGCAGGAAGCCTTTCTAAAATACATTGCGGATGTCCAACGAAGCTGTCATATTTCATTTTTTGGATCCCAGCCAGAAATGGAATCGTAAGTATTGTTAACTTTTCATCATTGTACTTCGTCATGGAATGAACTAAGGATGTACGTAAATTAGATCGATTTTTTTGTCGCAGATTTTTTAGCAGATTGGTGACCAAGGCACCCCTAACTGTTACGTATGTCCGCTTCAGCTGTGCGAATGCACGGACATTCAAGAACATGAAGAAAATTTCTCCGTGCTCTACGTAGGTGGGAACAATGCTCTACAAAAACAGCCTCACAAAAGCTTGGATACCCAATGCGTCTTCTGGAAACCAAACAAGAAATGTCAAGGTCACGTCTGCATCATTCCCGCAGATAATCAGGCGTTGATTTCAAAAGTGCTGTGATATTTTCTGTTCGCTTTGCGGTCCTGACATGTTGCCGTTACAGCCAGAGAAGTTTGACATCATCAAAAGAGAAGGTTGACCTTAAGAAATCATCAATCATTCGGAGTCAAGATGAATAATGACTTATTTTGGTTCAAGTAGCTGCGAATGACTTTAGTGAAGCACATACCAGGAAAGAGGTCCAATTCACTCCGCCATCTTTCTGCCTGGGTCTGGACATCATGGAAACAGAAGCCGGATCCATTTCCCCGGCCCGAATCTGTCTGCGACCGACCGGTTCTGCCAGCCGTACAAACGGCCTCGTCAGCCTTTTCCAGAGCTATCTGGATTGTGTCTGGATGGCCGCCTGGCAACTGGGGATCGTGGCACGACATGTTCGCGGGAGACCAACTGCACCAGGTGCGGGCGAGGCCGGGTCGACGGGGCCACAGTCGTACGGGGACGAACTCGGGTCACGAAAGGTCAGGGTTCGCAGTTTTCCGACCGGATAGTTTCATGGCGCCAGGGTCAGTGGGTTAACAGAGCGCTGGGTTTGCCTTCTCTATGGCGCGGCACATCGTCCGATTATATTTACGACCGCCAGAGACAGATCCATGATGCTGCAACGTTGCCGGCGGCGCTGGTCGCCATGACAACGGGCAAATGTTCATCTCGCCTATTTTGCAAATGCTTCGGCCGAGCCGCTGCAAACGATGAGCCAGACCGGCGGGCGGAAAGTTCGCGAGTTGCTGGCAAGCCTTGTGTCCGGGCCCGTTTGATGGATTGCGCAACAGCAAAAACGAAGAATCTGCGATCAAGAGAGCAGAAAGCGAGTTGCTGAAGGGAATTCTAACAATCAGAGCACACGATTTGCGACTTGCAAAGGCGAGTGCTCTGATCAGTCAGAACACACGACTTGGCTTGCCTAGGCGATTTCTGAAACGGACAAACAAATATGTGCCTGGACAGTTAAAAAACACGCACGGCGTATCTTTTGAGCAAACCCCGGCAAAACACAGAAACTATTCATTTCGGTAAGCTATTCTGTTCGATTCAGTACCAGAACTATTCGATTCGGTAAATGTCCGTTAATCCCTCGCAGTGGAATCCACCAGGGGGCAATTCAAATCCGGCGCCGATTGGCAAACTTCAGGCGGCGCCGCCCGGAGATGTGCCGCGACCGCTCCATGCAATCAGACCCGTTTGTGGCGATAACGACGACAGGCCGCGGCGGCCTCGGCCGCTGGCCGCCGGCCGTCGGCGGCTCTCTCGGCACTGGTTCCCGCTCACCGGCGGCGGGGCCCGCCGAGTCCGTGGGTACGTCGGAGTCGGCGAGCCGGCGTGCTGAGTCCCGGGGTGAGTCCGTCAGTGTGTCGAACTCGGCGAGTCGGCGTGCTGAGTCCGGCGTTGAGTCCGTGGGTATGTCAGAGTCGGCGAGTCGGCGTGCTGAGCCCCAGGGAAATCTAGCCGCCCGCGCCACGGTCGACGCACCTGTCTGGGAACAGCCAACCGGTGACGGCACCAGTGCCGAGCAGGCAGTGGGCGCAGCTGGAACGCAAACCCGCTTATATATATACGTAAGCGTCGGGAAGTGGCTGAGACTGACTTTGTCCCTGAAAAGGAGCTCAGGCCTTACGCCCGTGTTTTTGTCAGTAGACGAATTTGGCACTTTTGAGTGCAATTTCCTTTTAATTCGAGAAAACCTGAGTGCAAAAAAAATGCAAATCGAACCCATACTCAGAATCGCTTAGTCTCAAGACCTCTGCCGAACCAAGTTTGCTAATGTCGACTGTTGCATCCAACTCGTACGCCTGGGCGTACACCTAACCTAGCTGAAAGCTACAACGTACCTGCATCGCGCAAACACATCTCAGTTCACTCATAAGCTTGCAAACGAGCAACAGTTGCAAATGGACTATACCGTTCAATTTTGGGCTTGGTTTATAACTGAGGCACTGGCTAGTTCTCAGTCGTAAAGTACCTAGAAGGGGATTGCCTTCATTTAAACTTCCATTGAGTAGGTTTTGTTCCTATTCGCGTGGCATGCCACGTACTTGCGTTATTTATCGCACGTCAATACCGCCACAATTAGCAATTGCGTCTCAACATCTATACCGGCCAGCACCATAATGGTCCGGGACACGCAGCAAAACAAGACCACCAGCGATCAAAGAACGACGCCTCCTGCTGTCGTACTGTCCTGTCCTGTCCTGTCCTGTCCTGCAATGTCCTGCATGTCCAAATGTCCAAAAAATGTCCTGCAGCTCCAAAAGCTGCGCTTCGTTGCAATTCAGACGGGACAAAATTACGAACGGCAGTCGACAAAACACACGAGGCCCGGAGGATTCCAAGGATCCATCTTCTGAACGTTTTCAGCCTGAGCCAAACGACGTTACGGAGAGCAAACTAGCTTGAGAGCTGTCCAGGCCGAGGTAGGACTTCTGCGGGCCACTACCGCAAAAAGGGGCGTTATTTCGCCAAAACGACACGGTGACAGGTAGCGACAAGCACCCGGTCACACCAGCCCGAGGTCCGGCAGTGAAGACACCAGGCACCAGCCAGAGGTACGACAGTAAAGACACCACGCGGCACCAGCCCGAGGTCCGGCAGTGAAGACACCAGGCTCCAGCCCGAGGTACGGCAGTGACGACACTAGGCGGCACCACCCCGAGGCCCGGCAGTGAAGACACCAGGCACCAGCCAGAGGTCCGGCAGTGAAGACAGACATTCCAATTTCATTCTCCTGTCTGTGACTCTGTATCAGTTGAATCGACCTTGCCTACCAGAGCCCACCCGGGACAAGAGTCAAACTTATGGGAACGGGGGAATTTCAGGCAAATGGCAAGCATTGGCGGACAGACCATTGCGGAACTAACAGAGGCAAACTGATGCTGACTACCATGCTCACTTATTCAGCTCACTATTGTTTCAAACCAGGGCGTGGGAGTTAGCTGCATACTCAGGCAAGTTTCGTTTAGCTTATATGGAAATCTGTTGGGAAGGTCCACAGCTGCTGTTGAAAAAGTTAATGCAAACAAGGCCAGCACTAAACCACCTTTTGCTTGGCAGCATTTGTGGGCCAACAAACGATGAGAGATATTTGAATGTGTTACCGAAATCCTTGCATTTCTATCTGATAAGGTCACATGTGCAGTCTCTTATTCCGAAAAATCCTCGGTTCAGGTTCTCTTTATCTTGGAACTCGAATTTTCATACACGTCTGCTTCAGGAAAAATGGACTGTGCAGCGTCAGTTGCAAAAAATGCCACATGTAATTCTCGTGTTTGAAAGCCTTGGGAAATCCTGGCCTTCAAAGAATACTGCGGTCAATAACTGTCAAATTAACATGAAAACCCGCCAGGCCTGAATTGCTTCTTAACCTCAGCATTGCTACACATCACGCTTTAGATTCGAGTTGATAGTCGTTGCTACCCATATCTTATGGCTAAGAACCATCACGTCCCCTGACATTAATTCCAGATGGCATAATAATTTAACCGTCTTAAATGCTTTATTATTGCACTAAAGTTCCCACTCACGGTAGTAACATGGTGAACACGAGCAACTAACGATATGCACTAGCGAATGCTTCGGACGAGTTGGAAAAATCGTTATAATGCCGACATGCAGCAAACACACGACATGAGGCACAACAGAAAAGCATATCTGGTGCCACCCAGCTAATCGAACATGGGTCGCAATTTCGCACACCAGTATTAAATATATCGCTCAGAAACGCGGATCCATACCAAAATAATCCGAAAAGTACTTAAAACCCCGTGTTAACAAGTGCTTCTGAGAGTACGCAAATACACTAAGTATTCTGACAAAACCAATTTAGGAATGAACAACCAGGTAGCGCGCAATAGCGTCAGAACAGTTTTGACGCGGTATGTGGCTAGATGTGGTCACACCATCCGATAATGGCAAGGCATGATGTCTTCAGCACGCCGACAATGAGTAGGCAGGATGCCTTCGTCGGCAATCAGGCAGAAAGCGCCGCTGCAGCCTTTTTCTGCGCCAGCTGATACCTGCAACACGACCGGCACATCTGACAACGGAACTATCCTTCTGAACCCTGCACACGAGCGGCAAGCTTACGTTAGCTGCACAACGGGAGGAACACGGGACAACGGTGCGTTGCACTTGAAATCTGCACAACTGCAAGAAGCATCCTATGCATCCAAAACTACTCTGGGGTAAATGTGATGCATGTCAAACAAATACACAGGCCCGGCACATCAGAACATCGGAGCATGACATCCGTGGGAAGAGAGAGAGAGAGAGAGAGAGAGAGAGAGAGAGAGAGAGAGAGAGAGAGAGAGAGAGAGAGAGAGAGAGAGAGAGAGAGAGAGAGAGAGAGAGAGAGAGAGAGAGAGAGAGAGAGAGAGAGAGAGAGAGAGAGAGAGAGAGAGAGAGAGAGAGAGAGAGAGAGAGAGAATTTAATACCGTATGCTAAGTATATATATACATAACACATGTATCAAATCATACACATATATTTTTTGTGCATGTTTGATTAAAAACGACGATTAATTCTGCATTGGCAAGCTTTTTATTGCATTGCCCGAGGTTTCTAGCTAATTTCTTTGCAGCATCGCAACAAACTGTCCGTCCAAAATCACTCATATATTCGTCGATATCTTACGGTCCAACGTGTCGAGATCACATCTCATCGTCGGAGTCACGGATATAGACCCTTCTTTATCTATGGTCGGAGTAAACTAACTGACACAAACTGTCAATTTGCCAGTGACAACCAGAGGTGCATAAAATGCCAGAACTGTCACATTGAAAAGTTAAAAACATCAACTGTCGCATTTCCGATTAGGCCAAATTCTATACCACCCGTCGAAATAATACATTAATCGCTTACTTCCAGAGCCAGCGAATGGGACCGCCAGCACATTTGCAGCGATTTGCTATGTCGCATTCTTGACGTTTGTATTTTCCTCAAACACTGATTATCTGTCACAGGTCTGCTGCAATCTTAATCAATATTCGTCACCCACGCTGGTAGGCAAGTTGGCCTATTCATGCACCTCAGATGACAACCGAACCAGTAAAACAGAGCCAGTGACACTGAACCAGTGGCAACTGAACCAGTGACATCTGGTCCACTGACAACTGAGCCAGTGAGAACTGCTCCAGTGGCCACTCAGTCAGTGACAACTGAACAGTGGCAACTGAGTCAGGGATGACTGAGCCAGTGACAGCTGAAGCAGCGTCCAGCCAGAAACAGCGTTACAGCTTGAGCCCGAGAGAGCACACGTCGGTCATAGCCCTCATTATGACCGCGGTCACACCCGCACAAGGGGTTCGGGCTTAGTCGGCGGATGTCAAAATACTCCGAGCAACACCTGGCCAGGCCCCAAGATTTTGCTCAGGCCGGCGTGCTCGATGATTATCCACCGTAACTCGAGCTGCCTGCCGTATCCGGAGTGGGGTTCGGCATGAGATTTATCCGGTGTACGAGATTTCGCTCGAGACCCAAGTGGGCTGAGATAGGGTGAGCCCAACTTGCCGAAATACTGGGGACAGCATCCAGTGGCCTTTAGGCCCCGAAAACTACTGAGCACAATGTCCCCCAGTGTTCCTAGTGGTGGATTCGTCCATGGTGCCAGCCGCCTCGCTCGTAACAAAACGCGAGCTAAACGTTTCGCTTGGTCCGTATTCATTATCTGCAACAAATCTGGCATCAGTTGCATTTGACATGAAGGCGTCATCCGTCACAATGACGTTGGTAACGTGCTGTTTAGCTTGGTCGCCGAGATACGGGTGACGCTTCAAGCGATGAAACAACTTCCCCGCCCCCCCCCCCATTGTATCGAATGGCGAGGGCTGATGTGCCGCCGACAAAGCCCTCAGGCCCTCTAGTCGTCGCTCGGCCAAGTACCGCGACCTCAGTCGTGCTGCATGCTCTGTAACGCGGAGCGACACCCGTTTAGGCTTTAGCCGGCACATCTCGGAATTCGCGCCTGGTTCTGTTTTGTTTGGGGTCACGTATAGTGTGGTACCTATGGACAGCAATAAAAGCTGGCCAAAGTGTCCCTGGTTCAGTTGCCGCTGGCTCAATCGTCATTGGCTCGGCTGTCACTGGTTCAGTTGTCCCTGGTTCAGTTGTCATTGGTCCGGTTGTACTGGTTCAATTGTCACTGGACCAGTTGTCTTGCTTCAGTGTCACTGGTTCGGTTATCACTGGCTCAGTCGTCCTTTATTTGTCCCCAGGTCCAGTTGTTTCTGGCTGAGTTGTCTGGTTACCCATACGTACATACGAGTATCTTGGCAGAGGATTGAATGAAAACGACTGCTAATTCTACTGTAATAAGCTTTTTTATACACCGCTTTAGGTGTACAGCTTTAGTCTTTGTAATATCGTTTAAGTTAAAAACTATTGCTACAAAATCACTCATATATTCGTCGATATCTTAAAGTATAAAGCTTCGAGATCTCGGTGTAAACAGCTGACACAAACTGTCGTTTTCGAGTTGACGTAATGGGAAAAAGAACTAGGCATAAATACAGACACACATACCATCATAAATACAAACGCAAATACAAGTACTTAACGCCCCACACTCACGAACTCTAGGGTTCTACGAGAGTTGGACTGTTTGTTTAGGGCTGGCGAGAATTCATTGATAAATATGCTTTCCCAAATTTTATGGCATCTTCTGTCGTTCCATGCCCAAAAGATGCCAGTGTTGTCCGTCAGTTATTCTACGAGCAATTTTTAACCTAAACGATAATGCGAAGACAAAAACTGGAAACCTCGAGCGATGTATTAAAAAGCTTGTTAATGCAGAATTAGCGGTCGTTTTGAATCAAATGCGCTATTTATATATATATATATATACTCATATGCATATGCATATTATCGTATGCATTTATATCATGCATATACATCATACATAAGCCATACTTCACCTCCGTGGACCACTTCACACTTTTCATATGGAGGTATCCTGCAGAGCGAAGTACGTACCGGCCGCCATTTCGCCATATATGTAAATATCAGTACCAGTAAATATATATATATATATATATATATATATATATATATAACCTGCGCTCAAGTAATCTATATATATATAATCTATCTCTCTTTGTTCAAAAGCTAGTAGGGCTCGTTTTAAAACTCCTCCGCCGGGCGAGGGTGTAAAAATGGCCCCGCCGGATTTTCATCACCCATTAACCCGTCCCCGACTGGGGGGGCCGTTGACTGCCCCCCTGAGGTTTTTCTGGGATTGCGAGAACAAACAAACACAGAGTCACGAAACTTTGTGTACCTTTTGCTTCATCAATTTTACATCTCGTGTCAAAATTTTGACCTCAGGTCACATCAGATGCCTGACCTACGTCAGGTCAAACAGACCTACGTCAAAAAAGTCTAGCGACCTCTAACTTTTTCCGGAAACAAGATATCTCAATAATACTTTCAGGGATCGAAGAACGTGAAAGATGCAACAAATCTGCTGTCTCAGATTTTTCGGAATTTTCCGGGTCATTGAACTAAGGTCAAGCCCATTTTTAAGACACGTCGTCGTTTTTCGGAAACTGATGGAATATTTAATAACATTTTTAGTGTGGAGTGAAGCAGACATCTAGTTACTGTCATTGCGCAAAGTATCAATGACTTCCAGTCATTAACCTGAGGTCAAGGTCACGAATAGCTGTAGTGAGCCGAAATACACCACCGTCAAAATCGGCGATGAGTTTCTCAGAATGGGTAGAAAATGGCAGAACTGGCTTGCACAGACATAAGTAATACCAGGAACCTCAACAAGTTTGAAAAAAATAGCATATTTTGGAAATAAATAGGTTCTCGCGAATAAAGCTCTGCCAATTTTGTAGATTGGTAACTAATGAATTTTTCCCAAATTTTAGCATGAAAAACCATGACAAGAACAAAGATCAATAAAATATACAAAGATCGTCTTTTTCCGCCAAAATAAAGAAGCGCTAAAATTAGTTCCAGTCAATTTATTATCTCATACGGCAGCAGCGCACGACCCGCAGCTGACGTGAGAAATGCCGTGTCTTTAATTCAACGTTTCAGCGTATATATTGAACAAATCTGGGACATTAGACGTGTATCGGCATCCGCAGACCTCTACTTGTGCCCTGGTGCCTTTACCTAAGCGTTTTTAGTCACAGCCCTTGAGATTCAGGCCATTTCTTGGTCTCATGCAGTCGGCAATGAGAAAACATATATATAGGGCGTATATTGCTTACTATTATCTAAAACTAAAAATGAGACCAGTTTCGAGCTCTACTCGTCACAAGCCTTCCAACGGTGTGCTTATTTTTATCGTGTGACGAGCCGTTCGTGAGTTAGAGGGGGCGGCCAACTGCCCCCCCCCCAGTCGCCCATGTTCGAAACGGACCGACGGTCGTGCGCGGGTTAATATATGAGCAATATTGTATACCTTATTTCAAGACTAAGCAACGATTAAAAGAAAAATGTCCGACTCCTTGAGAGGTACACCAGAAACGAAATAAAAGCAGAACAAACCGTTTTTTAAGAAAACACACACAGATGTATGTATATATATATATATATATATATATATATATATATATATGCAGTGATCGGTATTGATCCTGTGGTATCCATACATATCTTCATGGTTATATATATATGTATGTCAAGCTATACATATATATATATATATATATCCTTGAGAGGTACACCAGCGAGATATATGTATATATATATAAATATTTGGCACATACACACATATACATATATATGTATAGCTTGACAAACATTAAGATACATATGGATACTACAGGATCAATACCGATGACTGCACGTTTTGGTTATTGCTGTATGCCTCAAAACTCATCAACAAATGGACGTCCGTCACGGGAAACAGTCGGAGGCCTGGGTCCGACATGAATATACCATGACCAGGCTGCGTCCCCCGACATCGCTGAAGGAATCCTCGGCCTGTGTTCGCGACACTCCGCTGTCGCCGGCGTCCGCGTCCGCGATGTTTCGCACCCAGCACAGACGACGGATTTACTGTGGTCGGCTCGGACAATCGCGGGATTGGTCGGAGGTCGCGCGCAGTCGGCCGTGACTGGCCTATCGGCTCAGCTGGACTCGGCCGGCGATGAATGTCCGCCTGCCCTGGGGCGAGGGCGTTAGGCACGACTCAGGCACGGGCTATCATTCTTTTCAGAGCAGAAGCGAGCCGTGATGGACAAGCTCTATTACGTGGGAAATGGGAGCTTTTCGACCATTCGACGAACGCGCAGACAACCACCTCTCTCCCTCACCCTTTCGCGTCCCGGCCCTTCTAACCCCGGCACCCCACACTCCAGACCACCTAATTTCCTGCCACCTCAATCCCAGCCATTTCCATCCCCGGCCAGCTCCGGCTCCGGGGACCACATCAAACCTTCCATAAGGAGGTATCCCGCAGAGCGAAGTCAGTACCGGCAGCCATTTCGCCGGCCTGTTGTGTGCGGGTCGGTGGCCGCCGCACAAAACTCAGACTTAATGGTCGCCACGTCCGGCACGCCAGGAACCGACGACTTCCGCCTCACCACAGCAGCTCATCTGACCACGACAGCTCACCTGGCCACGGCAGCCCACACCTGACCACGGCAACTCACACCTGACCACGGCAACTCACACCTGATCACGGTACCTCACACCTGACCACAACGGCTCACACCTGATCACGGCAGCTCACACCTGATTACGGCGGTTCACACCATCGTCGGTTTCCTTGGCATTCGTCTACTCACCTGACCACCTTGGCCAGCTGGAATGTGCCCGACAGGCCGACAAAGAAGTTTACGGCGAACAGGTTCCAGTTCTTCGGAATGATGACAAGCGAGTACCTGTAGCGAGCCATGAGGGTGAATAGCGTGCTGCAACTCGTGCTGACTTAGGCACTTTGCGTGTTCTCCATGTTAACCGTCATGAAGCGGTCAGGAAATACAGGCTTATTTATGCATCAGCCGAATGAGGAAAAGGTTCGTCCAGCGCCCTCAGCCAGAACTGGTTCACGGACAGGAGGTTGAGGAAAAACACATGTTTAATCGTTGAAGGAGGGTAGCGAGGGGAGGCCAGTCAGCTGTCACCACAGTTTGTTTCATTTTCGAATGTTTGCTTTGTTGGAAAAGGTAGATATTGTGAACGAGTTTCTAAAATGTATGGCGTCCTCCTACACTCATCGCAGACGATAACAAAACTGAGTTTACTCTCTTATCCGGATGGGTTCGGAAGAGACCGTTCCAATTCAATAACATACCGTGAAACAACTAGAAGCGTGAACCATGGGCCTAGACCGATTGAGTTCTGAAGAAACTCAACCACTGAAGAACGAACCTGCATTAACGAAACGTCAAGACGATCTGACGCGTCTCGTGACTGCTTCCCGCCGATCACGTGCCGGTTTGTTGACTGAGAGCCCCGCGATTAGTCTCCTACGCCCCGGTGAGCATGATAAATTGCTGAACCGCGGGAGAAACGCACCGTTGACAAACCTTATAATAAAGAGCCTGCCGGAACGAGGAGCTATACACCTCGAATATGCTGTTGAAAGGCTAGAGACTTTGGGTATTTATTAGTGTTGCCAGCATTGCTTTGAAATCCATTCTTTGCATGCATCACCATGGACTTCCCCCCAGAGTTTGGAATTACTGGTATCGCACTGGCAACAATACTGCAGGAAATTTCATCCCTGTGCTACTGCCAACAAGCACAGAGAGCACCGCCGCTCTGTCCAAAATGCCCCCCCCCCCTCCCCCCGTTTCGCTGTAACCACTGTACCGCACGCCACAAACACGTCTCGCAGGACGCCCCTGGCTTACATTTGGCTGTTTCTGCCGGCGGCAGCCGAGTGTGGCAGCTGGGGAGACGGAAAAGGCGTGCGTTTCACGCATGAGATCGATCAAAGGATGTGCGGGCCTGACACGCTGGTGAGATGGAGGGGAGGGGTCCCCGGCCGGGCCTCGTTTAGTGTCGGCGTCATACCCGGCGAACACTAATTCTGGGGATTAGTTTCCACAACTGTGGCTGACTGTCGGTCAAGCTTTGCATATGGCCATTTTATCTCAGACGCGGATTTCTGGAAAAGATTCCGTAAAACCACGCAGCAAGTACAGGTATTTTCCATAGACGTCCAATGCTGAAACAGTGGTGGTGGAGAACACTCCGGGTAGAGGATAATGACGGCGTCATTCACTCATTCATGGCGTTGTTCATTCAGCGTTAGGCTCCGCCCGCTACCGGAGACACACTGACCGGCCGTCAAGCATTCCTTCTGGGCATGCGGACGGGGAGGGCGGTGCGTCATGGAATGTCTCGGGCACCACGGCGCAGAAACAGCTGAAAAATGCTGCTACGAGACAGAACTGACTGTGGAAATGTGAAACGATGTAAGCGGGGGCAACCAGAATGGCATGGAAGATGCAAGCTTTCCCATACGGATGGTTACGAGACGAAACGCTGGAATTTTGTCCTAATAATTTCATGTTTCGCTTGAGCTGGAACGACGATATGAAAAGTTTCACGGGCGTGAAGGAAAATTGTTGGAATTATTCCGAAAAATAGGAAACGCAGGGTATGACGTCAGCGCCAGGTGTGCTATTTCGCTGTGAGTCCAAGCACACTGAGCTATGGTGTTTCAGGTTTTTGGCTCACATGATACCCTTCTGCCATGTGCCAGGTAAAATGAGCTATGGTAAATCCCGCTCTTGGCCCTTATGTACCCGGCTACCGGTCCAGGTGAAGCCAGCACTTGGCCCCCATGTGTCACATGTTTGATGCACATGGTCCACATATATCCGGCGGGCGGATCTGGCCCACGTGTATCCGGTATCTGATTCACGTGCGTCCGCCACACAGACCTGGCCCAGATGTATCAGGTATCTGATTCGCATATTTTCGCCACACAGACCTGGCCCAGATGTACCCAGTGCAGGCCAGGGAGCCGGCCTGGCTGACGCTCATCTTCTCTGGTGGCCGGGTGATGGTGTCAGACAGGCCAGCCAGCACCAGACACTGCGGCAGACACGACCACACGGCCTCAGCACCAGACACCGCGGCAGACACGACCACACGGCCTCAGCACCAGACACTACGGCAGACACGACCACACAGCCTCAGCATCAGACACTACGGCAGACACGACCACACGGCCTCAGCACCAGACACCGCGGCAGACACGACCACACGGCCTCAGCACCAGACACTACGGCAGACACGACCACACGGCCTCAGCACCAGACACCGCGACAGACACGACCACACGGCCTCAGCACCAGACACTACGACAAACACGACCACACGGCCTCAGCACCAGACACCGCGGCAGACACGACCACACGGCCTCAGCATCAGACTCTGCGGGGGCGCGGGCAGACGGCAGAAACCCTACGGCGGCGTCCGCCGAGAGCGAGGCGACAAAAAAAAACCCTGTGGGCAGAATACTACAACCACAGCGTAATAAACGCCGTAACGGTCAAAATATCTTAAGAAAGTCATGCTATACCATCCAAAAATACACCATTCAATGATTTAAGCATGATATCGTCTAACATTACACTGTTCCATATTTACCCCATTATTGTTATCTCGCCATTATGTTCGTAATACATCTTACGTAAATACAAGTAAATGCAATCATTCACAGTTTAATTCGCGCGCCGGGCGAGGATACATACAAATGGATACCCTAATTCAACGACGAAGTGCAACAACGACGTAGTTTCGAATCTTCCTTTTGAACTGCAGAACGTGGAGGCAAATGCATCGAATGTGCGCATACCCATTTCTGCAGCGGGGACCAGAAGAAAACTGTTTTCGGTCCTGAAAAGACGAATCTCAGCATTACACACTGCCCAGACGGGCCATCAACACGCAACCATAAAACAGCGTCGATTTATCTTCGCAAACAAAGGAGGCAATACGCCCTCTTGTGACAGATGACGTCAAAGTGACAAATGCTAGCCTGTGGCTTGGCGAGATTAACCCACGACCCTGCCCCACACACCCTACCCACTGCAGCGGGAGGCACGCCAGCTGATATGCCAGCTGGCTGGCTAAAACGTGACATGGTGCGATAAAACTGGCTATGATGTGCTAAACTTAAACTGTTGCCTTGTTTTTTACGATGATAAATTGATGGGCATGAGTAAGACATGCGACGTGATACTGAAGTATGGCACAAACCTTCAAGTTTCTTTATTGAAGGAAAGAGGTAAAATATGCAACGATGAGTCATCTTAACGTAACCCAAAATTTGTCTGAATCATTTCTGCTATATGCCCAGTATAACTAAGCTGAGGAGCTGCGGGCACCTCCCCCAGTACTAACATGTTGGAATTTAATAGTTCTCTGTTTCTTCCTCTCCGTCTTTCCCTTGCCGGTTCTCCGAGGAAGCGCCGGCATTGATCGCGCCATCGGACGTCGTCAGAACTTCGCAAGACTGGCTTCCACAAGTCTTTTTTATCAAAAGCAGCTCACTACGGTACACTGGGCTGACCGGTGTTTTGAGGATGTAGCTGAAGTGGCATTATGGTCAGTTGCCAGCTCCATCCACTTTTTGGTTTCACGCCACCTACCCACAAACATTCGGGGGAAACTAAGTGCAGCCATCACGGCTGTAGAACTGGAGCAAATTTTCGTATGGAGCAATAAATCCATGGGACTCTAAAATGTGGCACTGGTAAAATATTTACAGAGCTTTAATCTTCAACGAAAGAAAGCACATGAACCGGTCAAGACAGTGATATGGAATTCCACACCAATGATTTCCTTTCGTATGGGAAGCCCAAATGTAAACAAAGTTACGTCCGCGGCAGCCATCAAAGCAGGTTTTATGGGCAAACATCCGACGTGATGCAGCTGTTTCGAACCAACAACAAACGAAAAAGTAAAAAAGCGATATCAGAAGTATGAAATCAAACGTCACATTGTAAAAGGTATGTAAAAGCATTTAAAATAAAATAAAACATAATTTAATGTAAAATTTATATTTTGCACTTAATACATGTATAAATAAATAAAAAATAATACAACGTGCGGGTAAAAACGTTTCTCACCTCAGCTGGTCCCTTGACACCGTTCATGACCGCAAACATGTATCAAATATATCAAGTGCATTGATATATTGGCTTTCAAATCTGTAGACATGCAAATCAACCATCAGTTTCTTTCCAAGCACACAGCACCCTTGCTGGAGATCGTCGCCCCCTCCCCCCTCCCCAGAGGTTGGCGCCCCTGGGCGAATGGTCCCCATCCCACACATCCTACGTCCCTGAATGATCCAAGTTCAGAGGATTCAGGTTCAGTACACTTTCCAAATGGGAGCGGGAAAAATGGAAGTGATGTGACATCGGGAAATGTACTGCGGTCAGTTATGAACAGGGCCAAACTAACAAATGTCTGCATCAACAACAGAAACGTTCGTTTTATCCCATCAATAGCAAAATGGATTATTCATTACAACTTCATCCAAACGTACACAAACATCCGACACTTCTAGCACCCTTTTCCATCGGAAAACACAAAACTTACATGTAACGAAAGGTTCATTTCGAAGTAATCCTAGACACTGTTTCACAAAATTGATGTTCCTGGCATGAATAATCCACGACTTCCACAAAACACATCAACAGTCTTTATCCCCACGACGGCTGACGCCAATTCCCTCAAGCCGCCTGGGAGCTGCCCGGGGGCGGTCTCTGACAATGGCTCACGTGGTCGGCATCAAGCCAATTTGTCCGAATCACACGCAAATGGGCCGAGCCCCCGGGGAGGCGACGCTGCTGTCCACCCCCCCCCCCCGCTCCGGGGTCAATACTGCCGACAATCGGACCGACAGCGTCACGGGCGTCACGTGCGCTCCTCGTGATTACCGCAGAGCGCGCCGGACCGCCTTATTGCCGCAAACGGACGTGCTGACGGGATGGAGGCGTTACGGATTATCCTGACATGTGAAGGGACCGGGATGGGAGCGGGGGTGGCATTGACGACTGTGAGTCAGCCAGTGCGTGTGCGGGTTGAAGAACGTTCGGCAAATGGCTCGTTGTTTGCGGTGCGCCACTGAAAATTGGGTCAAGATCGTGAACCACATCTTAGCGTAGTTCCTTCGTCTTCCCTGCCGATCTCAACACAAAACAATCACATATTCCGAACTACGTTGTTTGGCTTGGTTAGGTCCCGGCAGACGTCCAACCGTCTTGATTAGCTATGTATTCCTACGTTTTATTTTTGTGCCGTATGAAGGTTCGGGCATTTCTTAGCATAAACTGCTCCAGCGACGTCGAAGGTCAGATGGAGGTTATGGACAGCGGGGAAATGGTGTTTAAGCGCCTGTACTTAGCTGGTTGGCATCTGACGTTCTCATCATCGGCTGCGCTGCAGGCTCTGAATACTCAAGTCTGAGTCCAAGTCGTTAGCGTGAGACGTGAGATGAAAGTCGAATTATCTTAACCAGGTGTTATTTTTACACGCAACCTGGGCTTTAATCCGTAACATTATATACACACACACACACATATATATATATATATATATATATATATATATATATATAGATAGATATAGATATGCATATATATATATATATAGATATAGATATTCCGGAAGGGAATTCCCGACCAGTTAACGTAGGCAGTGCGAGGGATGCTCAACGTGTGCTGGCATTCCATTGCACCTTAAACGTATCTGAAATCCATTCCGCAAAATTCCGTTACGGCGCGGCCTACTGCGTGGTAAAACTTTCGGCCGAATTTCACCGGATGTAACGAAAATGTATGCAGAATACAGTAGGCACGCATCGCAGCCAACTGCTGGCAGCAAGCGTCTGCATTGAGTGTGACAGAGGGCACGACGCATTCCCGCGATTTGCTGCCGCACATTCGAAGTGACATAGCTTCACAGTTACGTCCAAAATGATGAGCGCTATAATTCTGTTAGGCTGGGCGGCCGTCAGGGATATGCAATGCAAACATCGCTTACACAATGCAAGGCCATGCTATTTGGTTAGCCTATTCAACATAGACATGGCATTCGTACAAGTAACACAGACACATTATGCTTACCACATTTCTTCAAATTTCTCTTTTAAACGAGGCCCAAGGGTCGTCCCGGTTAAGACATAAATAAATGTGAAGCAGACAGTAGCGGCGGAACGTGTTCCGGCAAGGAGTGGGAGGGAGCGGCTACTTTTCGAGCCATTTCTTTCCATGCAACGCCATGACTAATGCTTAATTTTGTCCGCTGAGGGAGAGGCACAGTGCCCCAGTGCTCCTTGTTTAAGCCCTGTTACATTAGTCCTAGAGCCAGCGGCGTAGTCAGGATTTTGCTAAAATGGGAGGCCAGGACAATCCTCTAACCTCTCAAAACCGTGAACTTCTTCGATTTCGGCCATTATATCTTCGAGTCCCCGAAATGCTAATGTTTTCATTTTTAGTGCGTAAACGTCGAATTTTCAACCCATGGGCGGCCATGGCTCTCTGCCACTCTTATCCCTTTGACCCCTGACGCGCGGCGCGGTACTGCACCACCTACACCACGAGCGCGCCATTACCGTTACGCGCCCCCTGGCGGCACACCACCGGCAGGCCCTTACCGCAGGGGTGCTCCCAGAGGAGGGCGCAGCCGGGCTGGTACTCGGGGGTCGAAGAAGCCGATGATCCGCCGGTACAGCGCAGAGAACACGGGCACGGTCATCACGACGCTTCGCAGCTCGCGCGCCACGCGGCCTGCCGCAACGCCGCTCTGCCGCGGTCGCAAACAGCAGTGACGTAGCGGGAACGTGCGGCCAAGGTCAACGAAACCGGTCCCGAGTGGAGCGGCTGCTCCTATACGGCGGCCGGTCCAACCCTCAGTGTTCCGGCTCCAACCGTCTCGCCGGCCCTGACACGACAGGAGCGGATTCAGGGTGTCAGAAAAGGGGTGTCGGTAGCTCGTCTCCCGTTCGTGTCACAGCTGGCTGCTGGCGGCGGTAAAAATCATGGGAAAGTGTGGGGGGGGGGGAGGGAGAGAAAGAGAGACGGCGCCTACTCAACACCCTCGACTCCGAGGACCGTCGTATCTTGTGGTATGGATGTTGACTCCATGGTTTTGAACTGGACCGAAAATAATTCAAAGCCAGGGGTGTGGTTTCCTATCTCCTTTGTCGATGCCCCGGCACCCACAGAGTGGAAATGAGCATCCACAGTATGACTTAGGCACTCACAATTTAAAGTATGTTTCAGTATTAAAATATAGTTATATTCTCAGGCAGGGGCGCCAGTTTCTGTTAATGATTGCGTAGGCCGAGCCGTGAGCCCGACAACTTAACCTACCCCGAAATGTGGGTATCTCAACGGATTTAGCCCACTTAATTTTCATTAATGGAAATTCTCGAGTTTTTTGTCACCACTTTTCAAAGAAATGATTTTGTATGTCCCATGTATATAGGTATATATATATATATATACATATATATATATGTGTGTGTGTGTGTGTGTGTATCGAAGATAGAAAAATAGATACCTACGTCACTTTATGCCTTATTCTATACCCTCTGCCTGTCTTTTATCTAGTGCGGCCGTTTCTTTCGTTATTTTTGCCCATTTCCTTTAAAAACTGGCAGAAAATATTGGAGGGTATCAAACCAACATAGGAGGGGACCAAATCAACATTGGGTGTGCCAGGGCTCCCTCAAAATGCAAATCGACACCCCTGTTCTCAGGCCCATGATGTTAACCACCTAAAATCAGTTTGATCGGTAATAATTAGGATATATTTACTTCGTTGTCACTCACCAATTACTTTTCTCCATCACCCCACCAAATAAAATTGTGTCAAGCTGATTTCTGGAGCAAGGTCCTCGATTAAGAGGAGTGTATCTACTCAAATCATGATTTTAACTGTAAACGTGCGATTAAAGGGAACATGTTCATGAATCGAAGCATAGGTATCATTCATTATTGCCCACTCGCTCTCATTAGCCCATATTTTATTTAGATAAATACGCTGACTGCCAGCCCAAGTTTAATCTATTTATCCCAATTTCTTGTCACCGTTAAGATCACCGATAAAACGTGCTAGCGTCAGGCACGTAGCCAGGAATTTCATCGGGGGAAGGCGGGTACATGTCGGATGTTGTCATATGCCACTGGCGTATGACAAAATTTGTAGGAAAAAAGGAAGATTTGATGCAATTAACCTTAGATTTGACGCACAGGAAAACACATATAATGTTAGCTTTCGTAGCATGTACATGATTACTATTCCGTATTCCTGCGAAATCGCTAAATATCTAGTGTAGACCGTTTGGCTAAAGAGGAAGGGGAGGCAAGGCCCAATTCCCCCCACCCCTTGGCTACGTGCCTCGTTAGCGCATCGTTAGCCTCAGCAATGTCGAAGCTGACAGCGGCCCACGAACACCAGAATTATGAAGGCGGCCATCATGAATTCAGGCAAGTATCGCCGCAGTTCCACGAATTTCTCCGCAGAACGTGAACCAACAAAATCATACAACGACCTATGCATTACATGAATAGGCCGAAATACGCTGGCGTTGTCAGTCAAAACGATCGTCGCTGCCGTTTATAGCTACGTTTGGCACAGCAAAGCAGAGTGTTGGGAAAGAATCAGGTGCGTCCAAGGTTTACCTACGTATTTTCTGTTCGCTGATTGGTTGCTTCCTCTAATACTGTGTTATTGTATTTCGCGTATCGATAACACTGTCAATGAAAACAATAGAGAAAATACGTGGAATATTGGTCTAAGATGACCAAAAACTAAAATTAGACCAACGTACAGGTTTAAGATTACCAAAAATACATGCACATGGCAATTCATAACCAATTTTAAATAAGCCCCGACGTGTGTTTTTGGGATACCGGAATAAACAGATATATTCCCGTTACGGATGTCGCCGCCATAAAGCCACCCATGATTTACTTCTGTGATTTGCCTCCGTAACACCTTTTTAAATTCGTTTCTCTGAACTTTAGGCATAAACACCTGTTACGACCCCCCCCCCCCACCGATAAGCAAGGTATGGATATGCCCATAACCTTTTGGACACTCACAATCATTTTCCAAAAACCACACCCATGCTCAGGGCTGTACTGGTGCGATGGGAAACACAAGGCCGATTATAACGCCCGGTATCTCTGCTGACGGAGTATGCGCCTGCGCTGTCTGCAGTCTCCCATGATTGCTTATAGACCTCCAGCAGATAAGTGCGATGTCTCAGGAAAGTGTATGGCAGGACTCTGTCTGGACTGTGGTCTTTTGGATTATCATACGGCGACGACACGTAGGCAAAAAAAAGCCTTCATCATTCTGGAGCAAAAAAGCTCGCTTCATATCAGAATACATGACTGATGGCTGTCACTGTGCGTGGTGATGGCGCGGCCGAATTTTCGCCATCGTGGACGCCTTTCACCGTCCCTGCGCCTCCTATACCTGATAATAACGTCCCTGACAGTGGTGCTGGTGCTGTGGACAATGTGCGGTCGGCTGTTCTATGTTCGCCAGTGGACGCCCTCTTGACCAAGATGTCCTAGGAGGAGAGTGTTGGTTGACGGCCAGTGTTTAGCTCACGGCCAATGTCCAGCTCACGGTCAGTACCCATCTCACGGTCAGTATCCTTCTCACGGTCAGTGTCCATCTCGCGGCCGTTAATTAAATCGGCTGACAATATGTCAGCAATTTTTATCAAGAACGACGTATGTTTTGTGACTTGGGCCGTCGTCTTGCGAACTGAGATGACAGCTTGTTTGGAACCAATTTCGTTTCCTTTAAACCTCAAAATGCGCATCCAAGCGAAAAATACTAGTACAATGGAATGAGAATGAAAGTGGTGAGCAGTAAGTGGCAACCAGGAGCGAATTTACGTTTTACGATGTCGTTCACCGTTTTCTACGGTTCCAGCGTCGTTTTACATAATGCAGCAGCCGCGTTTGATACTGTATGAAAAAAATCTCTTTTGTGTCAGTGAATAGTGTCCTTCGTTCCTGTCGGTTTGTGTTCTACGTTTTCATTTTCACAGCGAACGCACTTCTAAAAAAACTGTCACGTGGTTCTTTTTTATGGAACCGATTGGAGGTACCGCAATGGTCATGTAAACGGGCCAGTTTATCGTGACTTGCAAAATTGATTAAAAAAATCCAACTCGGGTTTGAAATGTCCATGTAACGAAGTGAGTTTATCTTGACTTCTTAGACTTACCTAAACATACCAAAAGAATGTTTCAAAAGAATGTTTCAGAATGATGTTTCAAAAAGGATGCTTTGCAAACACCCGGCTTTGCTTCTGCGTCACTTATCGCCTATGCTCAAGCAATCGGAGCAACAGTCGTAGACGAAGAAATGCACCTCTGCCCTTCTGAACTGTTCTGCCGTCACACTATTAGCATGATTTACGCAACTGTACACCGACGCGTGACCAGGGAAGAATGATATCACACAAAGGTACAATTCAACACGAAAACGTCAATAGGACACCCGAACTCGTCGAGTAATTTGCGAAGAAGCATGTTTGTGCCAGCCTAGTCATATCTAGGCGCCGAAGCTGAAGCTTTTCTATCGCTGGTACCAGAAAGTTTCCTAGAAACAACTTAACATCAGTGCCATAAAGGACAGGAAGCGCAGTGCACACGCCAGTCATACGCATTCATACAAAGAATTTCTAAGGTCGATTACCCATTTCAGTTTGCCTTCATCCATCATGACTGTGTTTCCTAACTTAAAGACGTTGCTGTAATGCATTTTTACGACTCATCAGACAATGAGTGGAGACGACTTGCGGTGGAGTACACTGACAGCTGTTTACCTTTCGAACAGATATGAGGGACGTGACCAATATTTCATTGCCATATCCACACTCGCAAACAATGAAGACAAAGCGCAGTTGCTAATAGTATAGCCTCCTTGCCGAGTTATTAATGTTGGTTTATTTTTTTTCGTTCTGAAGACACAGTAGAATTTCGGTCAACTACGCTGTATGAAGTGTCACCGCACCGTAAATCGTTTCATGCTGATCAGATATGCGAATCACTTGGTTCCTCGGGGACATGCTTTAACCAGACCATAACATATTGTCTGGGGACAATAGTTAGTTGGGGATATTTTTTCCCATCAATCTGGTTCTCCCAGCGTCACTACCGAACGACAAAATCCAACTGCCTAAAATGCCCAGGACCGTTCTTGAACAACACTGCGACTTCTTGGTAAAAAGAAAAAAAATGTTGACTACGTTGTTCCGGCACTGACTGAAGTATTTCACAATCTTCACTTGACGGGGGGGGGGGGCTAACGCTCGCCTCCGTCTGTCTCGAGAACCAATCGCCCGATTTGGCTGAATTAAACGGCAATCAACTGCGCCGATCCATGTGGTCTTATGGCAAACACATTTTTTTTGGTTCATTGACGACGTTACAGGTCAGGTCAAATACAGGCAAAGTGACACTTCTCTGTGATAAAGCTTGACCGATCACTAATTTGCATTGCATGTGTTTGAGTGCCACTTGACCCAGTGTCATCGAAGGTCAAGGTCAAGGGCTAAGACAAATTCGACGTCCGTGATAGCATGCCATGCAATGCTTCCTGGTTAATTTGGCACAGAGAATTCTCAAAAAGACACCTCCAAAGAGGATCAGAGTACTATTTAACCTTTAAAGTGGTCTCAGTTACTGTGAACGTGCAACATTGCAACATTTTGTAGTTTCAGACTCGGATCATAACGACCACGCTAGTGAACTCCACCTGCCACTTCTGTATTAGAGTACCATAAGACCCCTAAGGCAATTTCGCTTATGGTACAGATTCACGAAATGTTGTACAACGTTTCAAAGGCCGACACCTCCTCACTTGTCACCTAGGGCGTCAAACGGAGGTCCTCAGCTTACTCGCGAAGCTAAAAACATGCATAAAACTTGCATATAACACGTCACGCTACTAGAAACGTTGCACTGCTGCAAAAAATCATGTGTATGCATGTATATGTATACATATATATATACAGATATATATATATACAGATATATATTATATAAACACGAATTTCAAGGGAATATTTGCATGCCAGGTGGGGTTGGGCGAAAACATTTTCGATGACACTCACGAAACCTGCGTCTTTTGCTCCACGTTGGTATTGTTCATAATAAATGTAAGATGTAAGTGCTCCACGTGCCGGCTTTCAGTAAATGTAATCTGTGAACCTTAATTACCCACACCACTGTAGCAGCGAAACAAAAGACAGCTGTGGGCCGTGGCGATCGGCTCTGTGTTGACCAGTTGGCCCATTCGAAGTGCCATTGTGGTGTCGGTTTCGACGGGAGTCGGCCATTATAACGACTGCCAACAGCCGGACGGTGCCTGGTGCCGGCCGTTACCGTATTTTCCCGCCCACCTCCGAGTCGCAGCCAGTCGGGAGGTTTTTTGTTAACGACATCGAGCTGGTCCAGGACAGGTGCTCAGAGCAAGGAGCGTCTGCAGAAAAATATGATGAGGTACGGCGAGCAGAGGCAAACACTCACGCACGTAGGCAATTGAGGTAAGAGGTGAAATGATCCGAGACATCAGGAAACATTATCAGTCGGGACCTACCGCGGAACGGTCGCCAGTTGGGTAGTGATTAGACCACACCGCATCAGTCGGCAGTCAGTTGGCCGGTGCCTGGACCAGACCGTACCAGACGGCCGTCAGTTGGTCAGTGCCCGGAGTAGGCCGTATCAGACGACAGTCGGTGGGTCAGTGTCCGGACCAGGCCGTAGCAGACGGCCATCAGTTGGTCAGTGCCCGGGCCAGGCATCATTCGACATCCGTTCCCATTCATTTGTTGCAAAGCTTCAATATTTGTATTTTCACTTCAAAGGGCCTCTTAGAAATTCTTTTTGCTCGTCTACGGGCTGGTGCATTCCGTAACCAAACAGGTATAAAGTTTTCAGCCCGACCCTGATTAATTATGACTGACCGGATCGAACCGAAACCGGCCGTCAGCAGTCTACGAGCGAAAGGTAAACAAGCCCGACCGACAGCCGAACTAATAACCGGGATTAGGGGGCCAGCCGCGATCGGCCGCCGCTGCGGCGTGGGCCGCGGTCGCGGTCACCCCCGCGGCCACAAAGGGCGGCGGACACACCCCCGGAGCGGGCGGTGCTGATTCGTCGCGGCCGCGGCCGCCGGTCGCCATTGGCCGGGCGGTGGCGGGCGTGGGAGCGGCCGGGCCGGGCGGCGGCGGCGGCGGCGGCGACGGCGGCCGCCGTCCGGCCAGTGCACGCCGCCGCAGCCCACGGGAGACACCGGCCCGATGGCGCGCCGCCGGCTGGTCTGCCTGCTCTGGCTGGTCGTCTGCGAGACGGCAGTCGCCATAGACATCTCGCGCTTCTACGGCTACGGCCACGTTCCCGGCGTGGCCAGCAAGCGGCGCCACGAAGGTGGGTCACGGGCCTCGGGCGACGGGAGGACCGGGCGTGAGGCGACGAGCAGACGGCTGCAGTCACCGCTGCAGTTAGCGGGCGCCGTAGCACGTAAACGTTGAGCCGTTTTGAAGGTATTCTGCACTTCGCACATGCCTGCGCGGAATTCAGGCACACAAAATTTGCTTCAAATGAGAAGTTGTAATGCGCAATATCGACATCTCCTCCCGAATCTTCGATGCAACATGGGCCATATATTGGTGGTGTTCTGGGTACATTTTGATGTAAACAGTGATGTATGCACTTTGAAGTCCCGCTGTTTGGGAGGGAAAACGAAGCCAAGCTTTGAATTCGTCATCGCCAAGGCATTGAGGCTTCAGCTCCCTCACAAATGATCTGCAAGTATGCTACAATGACAACATGTTTGTCATGGCTATCTTGTTATCATCCAAAGTGATGGATTAATCCAACAATAAATACAGCGACATAATCGATGTACCCTCAATGTATAAAGCCTGCTCGTCGAAGCTCAGCGTTTTCCATCGACCAAATGCCTCTATTCAGATTACAGTCTGACGTACAAAGCGCAGTCCACAGAACAACAGGTGACTGAATCCCTGCTTGGCTCGCGCCGCATTGACCGATGTTATTCGACTGCGAGAGCTAAATTTGCCATCGGAGCCGACTCTTGCTCCGCGGAGGCCAGGCAAAGCCTGCAGGCACTCGCCTCGCGACAGAGAGGGTCGTAAAATCAGTGGCGTCCCGATGTCTTTGCTCCGGGCCGCCGCTGCACGCGGTCTGCCCGCGCTTGCAACAGGCAAAGCCAGCCAATTGCCCGGCGACGGAGAGGGTCGTAAAAATCAGCGACGCGCTCCGCGAGTGACCGCAGGACTCTGCCAGTCCGGGCTGTCCGGTCCCCGTGAACCCGCCCCGCCCCGTGAGCCGCGGCTCGTGAGCCACGGGACCGCGCCGGCCGCGAGCTTCCACGCACCAGTCGGGATCGGCGCGGCGCGCCCAGTGGCCGCTCTTGCCGTGGTCTTCCGAGGCCGGCGAGCGGCCGTTTCGGCTGTGCTGGACACTGACCTTTCCCGCGCCTTCCTGTTGGACTCGGAGACTGGGGCCGGGACTCGGCTGCGGACTCATGGACGGTCGCCAGCCGTGCCGCCCAGGCGTTAGTGGGGTGAAGAGTTTGGCTCTTACGACCAACGATGCGACCAAGAATAAACTGTGTCCGTTGGTCCGGCATTAAGTATAATCATTACCGAATGTCGACAAGTCTGTGAACAATAGCTGTCAATATTGCGTCACGTTGCATCAAATTGTATATAATATACAACTTCATTTCCGATGTTAATGATTAATCCAAACCATTTTGACGTCGGGTGGGCTGTTTTTGGCGCTATGGATGTAAAGCCATCCAGTCGCGACGTCGACAGATTGTCGTAGGAAATGTCGCTTGCACTATGAACACATGTGTATATCTTTGGGTTTGGCTACCGATCATGGTCGACTTAAGCGTTGGCTATAATTGACTTCATCCTCCATTTTCCCACTTTGCACCGTACCTGACAGCGGAGTACGAGGTGATACCAATCACTGGTATTATCTTACATCAAAACTGAGGCAGGGCGCAGTTTCGGAACGTTTATGAATGTGTTCGCTTCATCGCTTTTTCTTTGTTTCTTATGTGCGTTGCGAGCCACGAAAAATCATTCATGAAATGCATGTGTTATTACACATGCACATAACACATACTTTTTGCTGCCTTCGCCGTCTTCCACGCGCGAACAGCTACCATTTGAACCGCAGATCCAGGGCCAGCACTGCGACGTTCTTGACTCCCGCTATTGTGACATGAATTTGGGTGAAAAACGCGTTACTCATGCATAGAAACTGCACGAAGATTTATGTTTAGGTCATTCTAATCAAGGCGCACGAGCACGGGCTTTATTCTTTGCTAACTGTGGTCATTTTAAGCAATACTTTCGGGTCAGAGCATTTCTTTCGTAACGCCCAAAAAGCGCATTAATGAATGATGATAGATATTTCCTATCTGAAACCACATGCAGATGAAAAACGCTGTCTTATAACAGGATCATGATCTCGGAGAAGAACATTACTGCGTTTCCTTCGATATGGTTGGTTCAAACGAATCTGTACACACACACACACACACACACACACACACACACACACACCTACACACACACACACACATACACAGACACACACATATATATATATATATATATATATATATATATATATATATATACATGTATTAACATCGGAAATGTTATAATCAAACTGAACCTCAAAGGATTACGAAAAGGACAGCCAATGCACTACAAAGAATGTTGTCTCTGCGGTGCGGTCAACTTATTTCTTCCGAAGGTTATGGCATGAAAACAGCGGTAGAATTAGGGAAAAGGAAGAAAGAGATGACTAGTAAGTCTTGGGAAGGACGCATTTCTCATAGTTCTGGGATATGTTTATCCTTCACGTTAATTTTTTTTATTTTGAAACAGTTGTTAGTCCCACTCGCGTTGAAACTCTCCGACTACGTTTAATCCAACGCCTTCTTGACGCCATCATTTATGACACACAGTACATAACGATGCGGGAAGCCGAGTGAAATCTAAAATCTTTTCAAAAAGTGGAACAAATTAATGTTGGCGGCCCAACCGGACCGTAAAATGCTTTAGATTCCAACAGTTCTGCAGCCACACAGCAATGAATGATGTAATTTTCACCGGAAAGTGTACTTATTCCTTAACAGGAACGATTCATTCCGTAGCAGGATTCATTTGACGGGAAAATATCAAAGGACTGAATTGCAACACCACCCTGTTTTTGTTTTTGTTTTGCGCCAGATATAACAACATCACAAACCAATGATCTCTGTATAGCGGACCTGCGCGATTCCAAGTCGTAATAAGCTAAAGCACTCAGTGTCAAACGTCGTACTGTATGAGTGTGTTGGAGTGTAGGACGACTCTCTAATAGGTAATACAGAACGTTCCTGTTATCAATGTGTTACTCGCGTCTCACAGGCATAGTGTTCTTGGTATGTAAAGCGAAGTTTTGTGGCCTTTGGAAACGATATTTTTCAAAGATAAGTTACGTATTTTCATTCCTTTGGGAGTTCTTGCACAACGCTGGCAACGTTGGCTCATTCCATTCGTTCATTCAACGTGGTACCTTAGAGAGCAAGCAACCCCAGTTGTTTTGGTTCGCAGGGGAATGCTCGAGTGAGCACCTTCAAACTATTTAGAAAGGTTCCACCAATGGCTAACCCTGTTTATGAAAGTGTTCTGCATCACTACAGACTGAGCTCCGACACCAAGGGATCCTGAGACTAGCCGCATGATGCAAAAAACGAAAACAAAAACAATAGTAAAACGAAACAAAATGAAAGCACACATTAAACACACACCATTGAACTGCCGTGCGAATGCGTAAAACACGACCGGAGCCCATTCGTCGCGCTGAATGGCCGGCGGCGGCGCCGTCGTTCGGCCGCACGGCGCCGGCTCATCAGCGTTTGGCGGCCGTTTGTGCCGACGGCCGACGGCCGACTCGACGATCGTCAATCTTGTGCCGTGCGAGTGCAAACGCGCCGCCGTCACGGCGCGTGGCACGGCCGCTCAGCGGTCGGCGGCTCCCGCACGCTAGTCTGGCTCACTCTCCGAGGTTCCCTGGTGGAAGCTCCCTCCGCATGCTGGCTGGTTCCGCCGGAGAACAGGCCCAGTCACGAGGGATCAGCTCAGGCTGGCTGCAACTGGTTCGAGGAGGAGTCGGTACTGGCAGCACTGGCTCAGGTGCTGGCCTCGCCGGAGTGGCAGGTGACCGGGTTAGCTGGTTTGGCTTCGTTGCTGCTATTTCAGCGCTTGCCGGTATTCATTTGGATCAGGAAGTTTGATGCTAACAGTTTTAGCAGTAGCAGCTTATTAAACTTCCTGTAAACCACACTGTTCGTTTCATGCTGGTTATGATTAAAGTGACAGAGGTCGGATCTTTCTGCAGTTATCTGGAGGGATCTAAAAGCTTTTCATCCTTTTTCTCCGTTACTGTCTCGAAAACTGCGAACTTATGTGGTAAGCATGATGTACCATTCTGATCAGTTTTGGAAAGAACTGATCACAAATGAAGCAGTACCGTAAAGCCACCAGGACCGTCTTAGATGGCACTCCTCTGGCGGCTATAATTAGGATCCTGCCACAGCACCTCATCAGATCTACTGCAAACACCGGACCAAATAGCTTATCTGCACTGCCACACACACCAGACGACAACAGCTCATCTGAACTGCCACAAACACCGGACCACAACACCTCATCTCAACTGCCACAAACACCGGACCACAACAGCTCATCTGAACTGCCACAAACACCGGATCACACCAGCTCATCTGAACTGCCACAAATACCGGATCACAGCTCTTTATTTCATCTACCGCATACATTTTCCATTGTCCGAGCTAGGGTCACCGGCCATCGTGGTGTACTGGTGTATGACCCATAGACCCTTGTAAAATTTAACGTCTGTCTTATGGCGCTGCATAGAATGAAGTCACACAACAATGGATGTAGGGTTATGGGTACTTACTTTATAATATATATACATATATATATATATATACATATATATACATATATATATATATATATATATATATATATAAAGATGTATATAATACTGACTTACATATGATAGGTATAATACTAACCTTATAACATACTAACTTTAAAACGGCCCATAATCTGGTTTGGTGTAACTCGGCACACCGGATCAAATGATGCCAAAGGATCCTTAGCGCGCCTTCAGGACAAGTCAGTGCCTCCCGTGGTCCAAGCTGATCCCTTCCAGGCCAAACATCACAGGTTCTTTGTGTCATTCCTCGGTTCTTGTGATATGCCGCTATGAGTTGATATGTTGCCACAGAGCAATGAGGACTTCTATTATGGTGTCATCGGCATCGGAACCGTGGCCATTCTGTCGTTGGTACGAAGGAATACCATACACTAGAATCTTTCGCGGCAGTATTATGATGGTAATGACTGATGATTACCGATATTTTGGATTGCGGTGCCTTTTGCCTGCCACCGTTCCCGTTATTTTCCGTAATGCTTGGATGGGTGATGAAGCGGCACGACAAAGCGTGATGACTCAAACATGTAATACCACGTGATTTAAGAGAAAGAACAGGATTGGGCATCAGGCGACATATATAATTACTTTTACGGTGAGTTTATATCACGTCCAGACCCATTCTTGCCTCCAACATTTAATCATGGGTGGAACTCCGGGGGGGAGGGGAGGACAAGGGAAATTTTTCCCCACACTTTTTGGTTCATGGTGCGGGCGTTCCTTTACGCTAAAACAGAAAATAGAGACTATAATAAAAAATCTGTTGAACCTGATCTCGAAGAGATACCAGACTCCGAAGAGTTTTTCACCTTTTTTGTCCTTTTTGCCTTTTTTCCCTAGGGGGAGGACTTTCTGACCTCCTCAGCAACGACCAAACTCCAGGCGCCTGCTCCCCAGGTATTGATCAACCACTCCTCGTAGCTTTGGCGTCCCTTACAAGTAAGCGCTCTCGTACAGATGAGGTAAACTTCTCATGCTCGGCGCCCAAACAGGCCAGGCGCCCCCTCGCCTTGTACAAATGAGACGTCTCTAAAAAATTGGCTTCCCTAACAGACCAAACACGTCTACGATGCGAATGCAGTTTACAGGTCAGGCGCCGCCCCCGTATAGATAGGGCGCCCCTCGGGGTCTCAGCGCCCTTGGCGAGCCAGGCGCCCCGTACAGGTCAGGCGCCCTTCATATGTCTGGCGCCCCCTCTACAGACGAGGTGCCCATACGGGACTTGGCGCCCCATACGGAACATGCACATCTTGTACGGTATGCGCCCTGCATAGGCCAGGCTGGTTGTGTACATGCTTATTTCCATTTCATGCGTTCGTTTTTTTCTTGCACTTTATCACACGAAACAGTACTCAGTTTTGGATGTGAGGTATTGGTGGTGCTCATAGCTTCCAACTTAGCCTTAAAAAGCTCAAAAGATGGCTATCTCTATTGCAACCATCTTAAGATTACTGACACACCTAAAAACCTTTTACTTTGGACAACTCTTTTTGCCAATAGTGGCCAGATGAAGCAAAAATGAGGAAAAATCAGGTATGACGCTGCTGTTTCGGACCAGTATCAGAAACGCAATGGTAGAAAAACTGGCGCTAAAAGTTGAATTCGAACGCCACATTGTCAAAGAAGCACAAGCAAAAAAAAAAACACCTAATGTGGTTCCCTGTTACCGCCCATGTCCTCGTGCATGTATCTAAGGATAAAATTGCACTGATATATGTGGTTTTAAATTCCGTAAGTACGTAAGGAAACTACCAGCTCCCTTCTAAATAGTTGGCGCCTCTGCTTGAGATCGGCGCCTCTCTTGGAGGCTGCCCCTCACCCCCTGGACGAATAGTTCCTCTTTCCCACTTTTCGTCGCGTTCCTACACACCTATGCTTAATGGATAGGTAGAAGTGTCCTCCCATGCCCTGATGATCCCGTTACTAAACATTGATTCAGAACCAGAAATAAAGACTTTTCATGAATGTTTTTGATGCCGGGACGCCCATACCGTCCAGTCAGCATAACACACCTTTGGGTGAAGACTGTTTTCGACAGACAATACTCTACGTATCTTTTTATTGCTTTACTTACCTAGTTATGCGCTGGAAAAGGCGCTATGTCCCTATTTTCTTCACAGGTACCTTGCACAGATATCCGCACGTGACATAACTATGTGGAGGCGGTGCACATAGCGCCGGCGCACTTCCAGGCTTTGCTCAAGACTCCAGTCCGGGTACGGACTGGCCTCGGCTCTGTCCGGATCACCCTGTGGCCGCTCCAGAGCCCCGATTCCGGTCCGCAGTGACCTCCGCACTGCGCAGTTTACATTGCGTCCACAGCGGCGGCAACGGGGGTCGCGAGCCTGGAAGGCAGCAGCTGAATTTCGCGCAGACCCGGCTGCTACCAGAACTCGATGGCCTTTCGGTCGGGAGCTCCGAGTGAGGCATCCACGAAGAAGGACCTGCGTCCTGCACAACAGTCGGAAGTCCCGGGAGGACACCGTTGACGACCCGCAGAAAGCAGGAAGAATCAGAATTGGCCAATCGGATGAAAATATTGAGGCCGTGAGAGATTGCGTAGTCCAGAGTCCCGACCAGTTATGTCGTCGGCGATCAAAAGAGCTCGGGACTCTCGCGTGCCACCGCGTATGCTATGACGAGATTTAAAATTGTATCCGCACAAAGTACCGTCTTGCTGACGGACCCACTTGCTGGCTGACACTGACAGGAAAGCGAAAACCTCATTTGCCGTTGTTCCAGTCAGATGATGAACGCGGATGCAACCTGGGTTGATCGGTTGTGGTTTTCGGACGAGGCGCACTTCCACCTGAGTGGCGTATTGAACAGCCAAAACTACCGCTTCTGGGGAAGCGTATACCCCGAAAGTCACGCGGCCGCATTTCCTAAAACAACAAAAAGTGGACTGCTTGGGTTGCCTTGAGTTCGCATGACATGACTGGACCCTCTAAGGCCCCAAAGTGGCGACACGAAGGCTGCGACATTGAATCAGGAGAATTATCGCGACACTCGCTGTAAGCTCATCGCCGTTCTCCGAAGCCGTCGTGTTGGCTTCATTAGGCCGTGATTTCAACAAGATGGAGGCACTCATCACACTGCGGCGGAGACAAGAGAAATGCTCTCAAGGACGCTCCAAGGGAGAGTGATTTGGCTGAAGACGGGGCACGTCTGGGATCTCAAAGCCCCGATCTCAGTCCCTCAGACTTCTTCTTGTGGGCTTAGCATAGGGCAACGTTTACAAAGGCAGGCCCCAAAGCATGCAGGAGCTCAAGGCAGGTATTGTAGAGTTCTTTGGGGTCTATTTCAGTCTAGGAAAGTGACGCGGAATTTTTGTCCTCAGGATCAACTCGTGTTTAGCACGTCACAGAGGGGTTCTTTTGTTGGTTACATTGTTAGATATGGGGTATCACCGCAGTATCCCAAGCATCCTTGCTACAAAATGTCGTGCTGCGTGGTTCAGCCTTACGGGATTTGTGAAAAATAAGGGATTATTATTGTACTTCTGAGACACTACGTATGTACCTGGCACAGAAGAAGAAACGAAAAACACCGGAGTCACTGTCCTGCTTCTCTGTCTTGCCATGCTTAAGTCATAGAAAGGGGTAATCTCTTCGTACCTCCTCCCCCTCTCCGAAGGGAAAATTACAGTGAACAGTAGCAAGCGTAAATGAAAGCTGACGCCTGAAGGGCAAGGTGTCCAATACGATCTAATCCAATTCGATCAATGCAATCAACGTAGATGGAGGTCCAGTAATGTGCGCACTAAAGAGACATAAGCGCCCCTGGAACCAAAAACGGAAGCCGTGCTCGATGAGAAATTACCAGCCGGGTGCCTTAAAAACGGCTATTGACGCGCTTCCTCGAAGTCGGGCAGTATCCTGTCGGCAGGCTGGACCGGTTCGCTCACGTGCCGGGTCGATCGGAAATCGATGGGGCCGATGGGTTGTCGTGTCCCCCGCTGGGCTCCTGGTCAGGTCTGTCCGCTGGTCGGTGGTGCCGGTCCGATCGGTGACGCAGCCAGCCGAACTGATAACCGCCAGCACGACCCGAGAACTGAAGCACCGTGCAAGCCAGGTCTGGCGGGATGTCTGCGGGCCGGGACGGGAAATACTGCACAGTTAACTCGGCAGGACGTGGCAGTTAAATTACACCCGCAAAGAGATGAAGCGTGGTGTTCATGCGAGGAGGTATGGTGTCTGACGTCTGTACTGGTGCCGCGTGAGCAGTGTACTGGTCAGAGGGTACGTGATGGATAACCGCTGAGAAACATGCACGAAATAATGCGGGCTAGCGGGCTAGGGTCCTCATCATGAAAACTGCCGAAAAATTATCAGTGTTTAATTCATCGCAAAACACGTTGCCGGGTACCATGAGGACCACCACCACCCCATGCGCTTTCACATTTCATTACATTTCCTTGTTATTTTTCGCTTCATCATATTCGCGGTCCAGTTTTCCGAATCTGGAGCAGAAATCTGTCTGTCTTGTGTGTTCCAGCTTTTGTCTTGGCCTTGAAGGGTCTTGTTTTAAACCTAAATCTGGAGGCCAAAAGAGACTGCATGATATCAAAGGACTCAGAAGACGCTGCTCGCTTTCCAGTTGCACGGTAAACCTGTATTGTTTGGAATAATGCCGGTGTGTAGCAAATATAGTGCAGGTACTTATTGCTGTGGTTTGGAATATCGAAATAGGATAAAAAAATATATCCACGACTTTTCCTTTATTATTGGCGACAGCTGTCGGCTACGTGACATTTACCCAAGCATGATAATGTTTTATACGTTTTTGGTCTCATGTCCTCTTTCCAGGCAAGCTTTTTTCTTGCTTTCGAAAATGAAATTTATTGCGTACATTGCCGTGCTGGAAAATGAAATTCACTTTCCTTAGCTACATGACAACCTGTTCGAGTATTTGAAAATGTTATTGAGGTTAGTAGAATTTTCAGGAATAACGATGTATCCGGACGCATTCTGCCGGTCGAACTGCGGTTGAACACATTTCCCCATTTTCCTTCGAATATTGCGTGATGACTATAGTTCAACCATCTGAAGAATAACCAACGTCAGCGTATCAACGCTGAGCGAATTTGCGCTAAAAATACAACGGGTTACCGCCAACTGACTTAGGCTCGTGAGATCAGTTGGTGAAATCTGTGGGTGGTCAGCCCGTGCTTGGTATCCAAAACATTCCGGTGTTTTTTGGACCGGCAAAACGCATGGATTCTCGCGGCCGGCAGTCGAACTCCGTAACGACAGTCCTATTATTTAAAAGTGGATCCGATAAATTAGATAATATTTTGATAGATCAATGATGACTTGTTTTAATGAATCCCAAAATTGACTTTCCAATGGTATTTTTCTAGTGATTTCGTATTGTTCAGTGTTTTTCGGAGTTTACGCCAGTAAAGTTGTAATTGCTCGAATTTCATATAGCATGTCACACAATCCATGTGCATGAGCCAACATGCAAGATAAGTAATCTTAGAAACGGAGTCTGTTACAAAATCCATCGCTTACACAAAAATCCTGCATTGCCATTACATCAGCTGGTTCCGATGTGCATTGCTCTTGATTTTTCGTCGTTTGAGCCTGTGACATATGTCTTTATCACTGTCAATCACCTCAACGAATAACTGTCAATACACACGCCAACGTGCAGCTCATGAATTGAGTCCCGCAGTTCTCTCTTCTCAGTAATCTATTACATATCTATCAATGACAGCTCCACAAGCAAGAAAAAAAATGTCTTGAAAGTTTCCCCCGTCATTTTGCCTAAACACCGTGCGTTGAAATGATTTTGTAATTACCACCGCTGATGGCAGTGCGTTTTGCACTTACGTGTATGCTAGCCGTTACGGCGCATCTGCGCTGGCTGTGCCTATGGCAACATATCGTATTTTGGCAATTATTTCCCATCAGCGCTGCATGATATCAGTCTCTCGCTCGGCATAATTTCCCACTCGTCGGCCTGGGAATATCATGAATATTCATTGCCGGGTTATCCATCATAGTCGAGCAAGACGGTGCAGGATCATTTGCTTTAACTGCTCAGTCTGTAATATTTCACGCAAACAATGCGGGTTGGCATGCTATCATCATTAGTTGGAACCAACTAGGGCAGTTGCTACTCTTGACCTCAAAGGACAAAGCAGTGCGCTTTAAGGGAAGGCTCAGTAATAATCGACTTTTCAGAAGTAGATTCAGTTGGTTTAAGCAAATATCGCTCAGCACATTTCATCATTTTTTTTTAAACACCTGAGCGCAGACAACGTAATCAATCAAAAACTAAGCGCCGACGTCACCCATTGACGTTCACGCAATGCGAGTCTTCTGCTCTCGTTCACTGGTCCATGCCCGTCTGTGCCGTCACGCAACAGGGGACAATAGGACAAAATGATTAGGACTCAGGGGAAAATCGCGGGAAAACGCGCTGAAACCTTGTCATATAGAGTTTTTATCTGACCATTTGAAAACTCATATTACTTGATTGAGTGTGAGAAGCAATAGCCTCTTAACAGAAACACTAGATGCTCCAATCAAAGCTGTCACAGATTTTTATGTTGCATCTTCGACAAACATTGTTATGCAAGTGTATCGTTGTCAGGCTGACATACGGCCCAAACTCGAAGACTCTGAGCGATAGCTTCGCTCAGCTACAGCTGAATCCCCGATGCCAAATTGGAAAGTCCCTCGTAAAGAACGTTGCTGAAAGAACGCTGGAATCTGACCAGGACTAAGTTTGTTTTCAAAAACCTGTATTATGAATTTATGAATATTTGTGGGAAAATTAAATTGTGCAAGCATCACAGATGATGTCTTTTCAATGTGCTCACCGTGGGCTTTTGCTGTTGTACATGAGTAATAGAAATGTGTAGACTGGATGTCACCTGTGGATATTATCAAACTATAGTCGATGGCGAGTAAAGGAACCTGACAATGGCAAAAGTAAATCGTAAACAGAAGCAGAACCCTGGAATTCGCCGTAGGATAGCGTTGGTTCCTTTCTGCGGGTTCCTGCTTGTCACCAAACCAGTGAAAACTAACACCGCGCCAGCTTAATTTGCACAACAATCGGCGGCGTTTCATACTGTCAGCGTCCTTGGAAGTGTCTGCCGTTGCGAGCGATGAAATTTGTCGACGATCCACGACGCAGGAAATATGGTTAGTAATGCTGACTATGGCCAGTTCTGTGAAATACTTTGGTTTAAAGCCATGCTGCTCACAATGCGCTTGTGGCCGGAGATATATGGCATTATGGCGTCATATGCTACTTGACCAATCTGACGACTGCCGTTAAAAACACGAGATATGGGCGTTGTGCATTAATCTATATGCATGCATTGCTCACTGAAGGTCAAGTCATAATGTGCTCGCACCAAATTATTTTATTTTTTTCTGCATATTTCTGATCACGTTTCTTTTTCCAAACTCAGCATTTGCACATTTCATTATATATATATATATATATATATATATATATATATATATTATACATATAGGCATGTATAAAAACAAAGATATAGGTCACTGCCTACTGAAATCTGTTTCGCAGTCCGCTTTAACTTAACGTGGCGTCATGGAAAATTTCCAGACCAATGACGGCTTCCAAGAAACTATCGATAGGCTTATCGCATACACTAGATGTGGGGCCGTTGTAGGTGACGTGATGTGCAAAATGCTCTAGGGAAATATCACTCTTACCATAGTCGCTTCATTCACCCGTGTCCTGAAGTGCAGTACCAATTAAGTGGAATGCTAGAGCTCGCTAGCTCTATCATGTGCATTGCCTTATCTTTCCCAAAACCGTTTTACGTGAGTTCCGTCCGCCAATACCGGTGATGGCCAGCAACAGGCCCCGACAAGTGAAAACATACAGGCGGAAAATGAATGGCCTTGTCCAGTGACGTGTGGAAGAAATCGATGGAACCAAATGGGGACCAGCGTCGTTTGCTTTATTCAAGGGTGGGCGCGTCGGTACCGACGAGAAGCCTCCAATAGGTCAAGTTGGAACGTTTCTAACGGCCCATGTGTGCGAATATTGATGACGACCTGCTGGTAACACCGGTCGTTTTCTTCACTGAATGTTCGGTGGTTGGATCTTATGCAGATTTTACAATTTCGATCGGATGCTTCCCAGCCCGAACCGGTCAGTGGAAATTTGGCTGTTGACATTTAGCTTGGATGGATCGTTCTCCGCCCATGGATGGTCTGACGAAAAGGGACTGAAGCAGCTTCTGCTCGTCGGTGTTGGGCGGAAAAACACTCGCTTCCTCGGCCGAGAGAAGCAACAGTTTATCGCCTTCCCCGTCCCGGCTAGCCGCCCTTTGTCCAGCAAAAATAATCGGTCCTGCTGACAACTGTCATAACGAGGGTGTGGTGTTTCGCGTAGTCAACCAGTGCTACCCATCGACTTTAGCCACGCCTCTGGTTATGCAAGCCATGTCCCTTAGTTTTTGGGCGAGTCTGGTAGTTAGATAGCGTGGATGAGCAATGTGTTGCAAAGCCGTCCAGAAGCTCAGGTCTTTGAAACGTGAGTTAACTTTCGCGCAAACTTTTGCTGCCAGCAGGTCCGAGGTTTTATGCAATTTGCATGGAATTTAGCAGTGCGACGACAATGTCTTTATCTTAACCCTCGCCGGGCCGGCCTCCGGATCCACCTTTGCAGGGCTGGGGGATGGGTAAGCACCCCCGTCAAGATCTCAAGATTTATAATTCCCACAGTAAAAGGTAAAGATCACTGGAAAGTCTTTTGCGAAACCAGAAGAAAGCGCCCAACTTTTTCAAATTTGGTAAGCATTGAGGTCACTAGAGATAATCATTCTGTTGAGATTTTTGTCCAAAAACCTTGATAACCAGGCTTCTATCCAAAGGGTTTCAACAGCAAAAGACGGTCTGATCTAGCTATGAGGGGCGGAAAAGGACGCTTGAGGTCGAATTTCACCTTTTCGAGGAAAGCGAAAAATGAAGGCAAAGGTGTTTTTTTTTTGTGTGTGTGTGTGGGAAGCAGTCCTTTTTTGAATGCATTAGTATGTGTCTTGAGTGAAATACATCATGGATGTGTCTGACAAGCATATGAAACCTGCAACTACATTAAAGTCAAACAAGGTTAAACTTGTCGAAGGTATTGACGCCGATACGTTGACGATCCTCGTGTCTGTCACATCATCTGCCACGCTGCCTTTGGTCAGATACGATACTGCACAAAATTCTACAGCATCGGGCCATATGATAATTTTTCTACATCATGAAGTCCGTGTCGAAAAACGTTTTTCACGAAGCCGCTGAGATACCTGGCGTGGGTACTTTCGCAATGAAGAAACCTGATATTTAGTGTCAAGCTATTTTCGCGACGGCAAGAGGTTTTTATGTTGGCGACCAGAAATAGGTGGGTTGTGGCAGTACAAACTTTGTGGAAGTAAGCCATGGCAGTCCTTGTCATTTCTGACCATGGAAAGTTTGTTGGCACTGAAAACAGGCGCAATATTTCAAAAAGCCAAATTAGGCCAGCCTTGGTCAAATTGGATTGGGTCACCCTTAGTTAGTAAGGTTTTATCGTGCATTGGTACTTCCGAAGCACGTATGACTACTAATAGGCATTCCCCGACTGCAAACCAAAGAACTGTGCTCGGTTGCGAGTCTGAAAAATTCGCTATGAAACGTGACCTGACCCCCAGGTCACCGCTGAGCGGAAACACTTACGAGTGCTGATGGTGTGAGAAGCACCAGAATGCATAGCCAAGCTTCAGAACCACCGAACCAGTCTCATACTCTCCATACTAAACGTAAAAAGGCCGAAAGCTTAACTGATCTCAAGTCAATGAACTGGACATTGGCAGAAAATTCGAGATAGAGGAATTATTTCATTTGTCATAATCTATCAATGTGACAACTTTCATGTGAACCGGTGCATTCCTCAAAATTTTATGACAGTTTCATTTCTTTGGAACATGGTGTTACTTGAGCTGTTCTAGGGCAATGGCCTGAGGTGACCCTTAGTTTAATAATTTATGCAAGGTGTAAAAATGATGTAGAGAAATGTTCTCAAGTTCCGTATATCCACGCCTTCTCCTTTTGTAACTATCCTCAAAAAACCTGACGGGTGTGTTCATCCACCCTGTCCCGCCCGGCGACGGATGATTTTAGGCAGTGGTTGAAAATGATGGGTGTTTCGAACTTTGAATCAAGAATCAAACGTGTCCATGTATGCTTATTTTTTTTTTTGTCTTTTACAGCAACTTACAGTCCTGTTTTTTGAAAGAGCACAAATATTTTTTCCTTTGGATGTTCGACTTTTGACATGTTTATACAACGATGCCCTTTTCGTGGCGACGAACATCTGACGCATGGTTTGAAACGCCGAGATTCGCACGGTCCGGAACAGCTTGTCCCGTGGAGATCCCGGCTCCCCGCCAACGGAGTGACAGGCCGGGAAGGCCGCCGGTCGGCCCGCCTCGGGCCGGCGGTGCGCTCTCCAGTGAAATAATGCATTCAGCCAGCACGGAGGCCGGCCCCCTGCGGGGCCCGCCGGCGGCTGTTGGACCACAACTCACCGCGTTGTCGACTCATAAATTCCGCCAATTCGGCCGGCCCGCCTCGCGCTTCGTCCGCGGAGGCAGGAAGTTGGGCGGTCAGCATAGCTAACGAACCCCCTGCGGACTCAACGCTCCGCAGGTGCCCGACGGCTGTTCACGGCTCGGATCAAGACATAAAACTTCATCACGTCGGCCGGTTTATCAGGCGATATGGGAGGTGGTGGTGTGAGCTGACGCCGCTAGGACGAGGAAATTGGACGCCGGAGGGCGTGTCAAAATCTGCAGGAACAAACAGCGCTTGGCAGGTGCAGGGTTTGAGTGCAGGCTACGGCTCTCTGTCTGTCTGTCTGTCTGTCTGTCTCTCCCTTGATTTTCTTTCTTTGTTTCCTTCCTGCTGTCTTTCACTCATTCACTCACCGCTCCTACTTCTCATTGACTCGGCTGTTCACTCATTTATTCATTTACCCACCCATCCTACGCACTTACGCGCTGTCATGCACTGAACTACCCACTTGTTCACTCACTCTCTTGCTCAAACAACTGACCTCTCACTCAATGACATCGTCAAAGACTGACAGCAGTCATTTGACCAGGCAATATGCGTCATGCCGATGGCACAAGCAACCACCGCACGTTTGCAACAAAATGTCGCACGCCGTCCAGCCTCTTATGACCTCTGGTGTGGACTGTGTGCGGATACTGGAGGTCCTCGGCTCTTAATCTTCACCGGGCCGAGGGGGGGGGAGGTTCATGACAACCCCTTTTCAGGTTTCTGAAGCTAGGCAGGAAATACAAACCGAAGATATGGGAAACCTGGGATGCCTTTTGGATATTATTTTTACGCTTTCTGTCAGTTTTTAAATTGAGTCACGTCAAGTCATTGACTTAATGCAGGTCAAGTGGGATCATGTTCCCAAAAACTGCAATAAAAGTGGGATAATAAGTAACATATAACAGTGGCATAAATGACAACTGATTGACATAGGGGGCGGCGTAGTGTAGTGGTTACCATGCTCGCTTTATGGCGGAAAGGTCCTCGGTTCGAGTCCGGGTAACAGCGACATTTCGCCGTTCCTTGCGACAACCAGTGTAATAGGTTGCGACGCGAAATGACCCTGGCAGTCGATAGCGGTGTTAAATAACCCAATAACTAACCATGACTGGCATAAAACTTCGGGTGTTGACAGGAAGTGGCCAATGGGACAATTCTGATATCTCGAATTTTCCGGAAATTTCCAGACCATTGACCTTAGACCCAGACCATGAACTGAACTTTTGGAATTTTATGTTTGCTATTGAGATTATGGTACTAATTCGGCAGGTTTGAAGCTTGAATAGGCAATTACACCTTGGTGCTTCTCACGTCACCTAAACACGAATTTGTACCCCATGAACTGTGACCTGCGGTCAGGTCACGTTTTATAACGAACTTCCAGACCCGCAAGTACAAATCTTTTATTTACAGCCTTGGAATGTTTATTGTTATTCATGTGTGATTTAAAAGCACTAATACATAATCGGAACTTTCTTGACAAGGGTTATCCAATCCCATTTGACCCAGGCTGACCTTTTATTATGCTTTTGAATGTCATACCTTATTTTGAGTACAAATACACTTTCTTTGGCCACGAATGATAAGACATCTACCGATGCCTTCCTTCTTAAGAGTTTATATTGCAGCAGTCTTCTTATTTTTAGTTGTCAAATTAAAAACCATTGTTGCGAAAATATATTTTCGCCAAATATTAAGTTTTTCGCATTACAGCCGTGTCCGCCGTCCGGTATCTGAGTGACTCACGAGGAAAAAGGATGCTGTGGTGTACTGGTTTCATGATTTAGTACGGATAGAATGAATAATAGAATGCATAATCCGAAGTTATAGAATTTTATGCTGTATTATGCCTGGTCATTGGCCGTGTTGCAAGTGATACGAGAGACACCAGAAGTCCCAGAGGTATATGTGTCAATACATTGACCTAGGCTGACTTTGTTGGACTTTAATATGATAGCCGCAGACTTCATGTGCGTGCCAAGCATATTTTATACATCTGCGATGTATTCCAGCCAAGGCACATACTTATTCATTTAGAAAAACGAGACTCCTATCCTAACAAAAGACGGTTTTTCGCCTTCATTTTCCGCATTCCTTCAAATCGTCAAATTTAGCTGAAAATGCTCTTTTTCCGCCCACATGAGTAAACCAAGTCTTCTTGCTCCTGCTGAGCCCCATTTTCGAAGACTTTGATAGCCACGTAGAAACCTTGGCTATCAAAGTCTTTTGACAAAAATGTCAACAGGGTAATTTAAACTAAGATGACCTCTTGGGACATAAACATGAACCTATGTGAAAAAATCTAAGGGCTTCTTGGGGGGGGCCCTCATGACCCACCCACCCCACCCAGCCGGGCGATGCTGTATCCGGAGTTCGGCCCCGCGAGGGTTAAATGACAACGATTAGGCCACGAGTTAGTATGAAGAGAAATGGGTGGGGAAAAGCCGTACAGACGGATGTGAAATGCCCCTACTCGAGACAACGGAAGGAAAACCGCCTGATCATAATTGGTGTACGGATGTATAATGCATTGATGAGCCTCCCTAGAGGCTCCTCTGCCTAGTAAGACTAGCTAGGAATGATTTGACGCTACCAAAGTGAGAACACCCTTCAATGAAGATGAAATTTGAAAACGTGAAGTGAACAGAGTCCAAACTGTTGAAGTGGTTACCGTTGAGATTCCTCTGCGCAGTGTATCCTCATATGTGAAGTAGGTTTGCACCAGGCACCAAACCAGATGACACGGGAGGATCTTCATCGTACCGTGCGTACGTGGCTACGGAGCGGATACGACCGCTACGGTATCGTCTACGGATCGGATACGACGGAGCGGATACGACCGCTCCGTAGCCGGCTGACCCTTTCGCTCTCGGGACATGTGACAATATTCGCGACAAATACAGGTGCCCGTTCTGGGGCTCGAACCTCCTGCTTGCCGTGCACCGGACTCTCGCTGGACCAGCCCGCCAGACAACGGCGATGTTTTCTTTTTGCATTATATAGATAACACGATTTCTGCGATCTTTCAGTTTGTAAGACTGCACTTTACGAAACCAGTTGAACAGACACAGTTGTTGATAAATACTTACTCGTCGGACCAAGTAATTTTCAGCAGTAAAAGCACGCACTCGAAGCACGTAAGCAAACAACATTTGCTCAAAGGGAGTGGTTGTCTACGCCGCCGGTAAAAGCTTCTGGTGAAGGCTCAGCGTCGATGGCGGGCCCCACTGGGTAAGTATGCGGAGTTAACGAGGTCTTCGCATGCCAAAGGTCACCAGGCTGTGTCCACGAACCCAGGAGCAAACATGCTTTCAGGGCAGGCCGGGAGGCGTGCGTGTAGAGCTGCCAGCTTTCCGGGAAGATATTCATGCTAAGTGGGACCGATGAGCATCATGACCGCAAGGAGAATTGTGTTGGTCATGTTAGCCAAAGGTACTGACTTAGCTTTAATGAGAAGAGATGGCAATAGATGGTGGCCATAGTTCGATCGTTGTAGAACCACGCGTCAAACCCGAGTAAACTGTCATACCTAGGATTAAGGATGTAGTTTCGAGGAAATTTCTGCATTCTGGTGCACGTACCGTTCTTGGCACACGCCTGGAGAGAAACTCATCGGGGATGTCACCAGTGCCAAGCTAAGGTCGTGCAAGTCATCTCTGACATCAGACGACATTAGCCACGGCCATTTGTTGGCTTCTCTCTGGTCGGCTTTGGCTTCTGCTTCGGGAAAATGTGACTCCTGCTAAGAGAAAATCATAAATAAAAACAAATGCAGTTTCAGAGATTGCCTTCAAATTTTCCACCAGACACATATAGCAGGTCAAAGACCAGGACATGGCCTAGTTTGAATTTATGGCCCAATCTGAAATCGGAACAGTTTTGGCAAACAAATAAGTCGTGATAAAAAGCCTATCTGGTGGCTGACATGTGTCTGAGACTATATTTCTCCAGCTGGGTCCATTTCTTCACTGCGTTTCCAGAAATGAAGCACAATGTCGGCAATTTCAGGGATTCAGGGATTAGACCTGTAAACCCATAATTTACCGTGAGTTCAACAAAATGAAAACTGATACTGCGTCAGGGCGAAGTTCTGTCGATAGTCATTCCGATAACTGAAATCCGTTCATGGAGTCTCGAATGCAGGCCTGGAAAGGCGAGAAGAAACCGTCAGTGATTGGCGGGCAGCAAAATGCCCGTCACGTAAGGCCAGATGTCACCCTGCATGATGGTGTCAGCAAAATCAAAAGTCGAAAGTATTTTCAGAGGGAGAGAGAGAGGGTGAGAGAAAAAAATAGTAAACCATCTAACTGATACGATAATGCATGAACTGATAATGCACTGTCACTATCATGAGTTTCGTCGCACGAAATAAAAACAAAAATGAATTCATACGGTTGTTAAAAAACGGAATTCACTAAGCATTGCAGCTGTCGAAACTATTTCCAGCGCCCGTCTCACGTAACGCGCGTTAAGGTTCCGTACTCGTTTGGGTTCCGTCCAATTACCTGAGTACTAGACTGTCCCGCAATACAATGCGCTCAGCATTTAGTGTAGTCCGGTGCAGTCTACCAGGACACTGAGAATGACGGTCTTTCCGGGCATCAGGCGGCTGAATGTGTAACACTTCCCAGCTCAACTCTCAGCTGCTCCTTGGCGCTGTTTACGAATGATTCAGTGCCTCTCAGCGGAGATTGCAGCTCCTTTCCTGGGTCCTGTACCGGAATAACAATGAGTACTTCCCAGTGGAACAGGCAGGATTTTGGACGGAACTCAAATGGCAACTCAGACTCCGACATGATTCTGCAGACACGGCCATATGCGTAGAAGTCCGGAAAATCCCTTGTAGTTATGCGAGGAAACGACTGGCAGAGTTGAAGACAGTCATTGTGCAAGGTCGTAAGCGTAATACGAAATAATCACAAAGAGAGGGGGAGGGGTACTGAGAGCACGCTTCCTCTTTCGATCCCGTTTTCACGCCTCAGTGGATTTACAACGTGCTCTTTTTTATTTCATCACTAAAAGTGGTTAGGAAATAGAGCTTGAAAATCGCCAGGGCAATCAAAGGCCAAACCCTGATGAAACTGTTTGCTCTTGTCGAATGACGTAAATTTGGAAATGGAATTGCTTTACAGATTATCGTTGTTTAACTGTTATCATTGCGTGTTTTCCACATGGATGTGCTGAAGAACGTAATATACAGCCTGCCATGTTTTTTTTCCTAATTTCTCGTTGAGTTGTCCGATTCTATGCGTGGGTGCGTAGGTACCGTACGTTTCTTTTAATTTACCAAAAATGCTGCACTGTGCGGAGTTTCAAACTACATGTTCTCATATGCTACTTCGGGCCATGCTTTGTTGTTGGTTGTTGTTGCCAGGTGTCGGGATTTCCGTGAAGTTTCTCTCAGGGCCGTTGCTGTAGGCTGCCAGAGTTGCGTTTTTTTCACACAATGCCAAATCGGAGCTTCATTGGTGTCCTGAGCAGTGGCCAGCCAACAGCTTCCAACAGCTAATAAATTCCTTTATTCAAATATATAAGCCTTTCTTTGCCATTACCTTTCTTGAGCATTACCTTTCTTGTCCTTGGGGAAGCTCCCTGGCTACGTCGTCTTTCATTGTGTTACTGCCGTCGTCATTGAAGCAGACAGGGGAATCGGAGGTCTCTAATTTCCGTGCGAGCGCATGCTATCAATTGTAACCACACCGTAACCACCATCATCGCCACCAGGGAGTCAAATCCAAGTAGTCTCATTTGCATTCTTTAAGTATTGTGAAAATTGCTGCATTAGCTCAGCAAAGCTGCAGCTATTCGTTTCATTTGGCTTTTCATTTTCGTCTTACTTTTCCGTTATTCAGTTATTTAAACTTCGCCATTACGTCCAAAAATATCATGAGTCCCGTTTTCATTAGTGAAGAAGCAGTTAAAAGCCGTGCCGCGCTTTTTCTGTTTGCCACTCTGTCATACAGTTTCGCTCACTAGTGCAGCAGCTGATCGCCGTCCATAATGCTGTCCGCGCATAGGCGGGTCGTTTGGTTGACAGATGTGCGACCCGGAAAGTGTCTCTAGATTTGTAGGTAAAAGCCTTCATGCCTAGTGACAATCTCATCACATTAAGACACGTATGATGCCTTTTTAACATTATTTTTTGTGGGGGATTAACGAAATCGATGGCAGTTTTGTCATGACACCTACTAATGTACATGTCGTGCATGTTCTCCCCCATTTCACAGGGTCGCAACATGTGACCAAAGCAACCCTCTGGCTACTGCACTGTTGATGCCACTGTTTTACTGTCGTCTTTACAGACGGGTCTGTGCTGCTGTCATTTCTGAACGTTACCATTAGAAAAGAACGGAGCTGAAACAATAAATAACATAATTTTCGACAGCCTCACTACTGAAGCCGACTGAGGTATCATGCTCTCTTCATACATTCTATCATCCCGGAGGAAAACAGCCATCCTGAAGCACATCGTTACGCATTTTATACTGATATGGTCAGCCTTCCATCTTCCAGCCTTCCACGCCGATTCCATATTTACTGACAGACCGGCCGCGTCCAGCTCCAAAAGCCGAGAATGACTGTCCTTCGCGGCTTAGCGCGGCACACAACAAGCCCACCTAGCCCCTATACCAGCGCGCTGGCAGCGTTGTGGTCGTCGGCGGCGACGGCGCGCCAGCCCGTTAGTCACGCCGCGTCCAGCTCCGATTTGTCCTGGTTTGGCGGCCGCCGGCTGTCCATTACCTGGCCGCCGCCAGCGCCGCCGCCGCCGACGGCCAGAACAAAGACGCCGGCCGGCCGACGCGGAAGGGCCGCCGTGTTCCTGCCCCCCCCCCCCGGCCGCGTCCCTGCCCCGCACCGCCTCAACCGGCGCCTATTGATTTCACCTGGCCGGCGGACACGGGACGGCGCCGGCCGGCTGGCCCGGCGGCACCACTCACCGCCGGACGTCCGCGAGGGAGGGGGCTGACCTGGTGGGGTCAGCCTGCTGCCAGGGATCCGTGGACGGAGCGCCGTGGGTCTGGCGCACTCAGCGTTGTCCGGTTTTAATTTGCGGTCTGCAGAGGACACACTGTGGTCACGACGAATGTGTCGAATGGTCAGTGCTGCGGACATAATTATATCCGACCACAAGACTGCCTGTCGTTATGATTTCCTTTCTCATTTTATGAAAAAGACATTGTGGGGTAACGGAACTATTTCATGGCAAAATTTCTTAGAAAGTGACGTCATAACTTATCGTGGAACAGGAGTTTTCGAAAACCATTGTGAATAACGCGATCAGTGCGACACTAGACATAAGTCGGAACTGATTGGCCATGGGGTAATGTTAGCATTCCCCTGGTAGTCTTCAGCACGTGGTACCAGCTACCAGGTGCTGGTACAAGAGGCTGATCTAGCCCGAAACCAAAAGCTGGAAACAATAATCTGAACGCATAGAAAATCGGTCAGAGCCCTTGCTGTGTTTAGAGACAGGTTTAATTAGGAAACCATCTGTATGTTGAAAATGCACTTTTGTTGTCTTGGACATTTCATGCAAAACCTGGTGGTTAGTTCGGTCCTGGAGGCACCTCTAAATGTAACTGGCGTGACTTCAGCTCATTGTTGTTTATAAGAAAGCAGAAAACATCAGGGCCAATCCAGATGATCGGGCTCCGGCCCTGAGAAAACTTTTCGCTGTAGTTGGCAACACCCATTTGCTTAAAAGGATAGTCTACGTCAAACATAATTAAACCCCAACGCCGATATCAACTTTAAAACCTGCGATTGACCTGACGGTTATATTAAAGGGAGTGCCTGCTTTGGTTTCGACTTTTCGTTATCTGGAATGGAGTGTGTTGTTTTGTGCTTTCGTGGATGTCACACCAAGAGACAGCACGTGGCAGTTTTCTGGCTCCTTCACGTGTGATATCGGTGATTTTGAGGAATAATGTAATGCCTTATTGCCATGTTTGGCAATACTTTGGATTTGAACATTTAATGCGGCTTTCGTGTGCCCAATGACTCCGTTTTGCGGAACTGCAGGTAAATAATTCAGTTTGCTGCATGCAAGATAGAAGCATTTAACATTTCTTTTTTTTAAGCCGTACCGCTTGATGTAACAGGATTATCCCGCAGCCAGAAATCCATTTCATGCAGTGATGCTTTATTGTCATTATAATAAACAAAAATTGCCGTCCTGCACGATTTACGTCGCTGCCATTCTTGCTGCGCAGTGTAGCGCCCCCCCCCCCCGCCGCTGTACGGAAAATGCAGCCCCGCAACGTCCAGTACACAGTTTTACGACCCTGCCCTGCTACGCTTCCAGTCGGACAGCGCTTGTTGGACTTCAAATCTGATGTCAGTCTGTCGCCGTCTGTTGACAGCATTACTGTCCGCTGTCACGCCATTTGAGCAATGATTCCTCCTACCATAACTCGCATGGCACGAGTTTTTTGTTTGGATTCGTGGCGCCACCTCCAAAGGAATACCCCTAAAATGGTTCCAGCACCACGAACTTTAAAGAAATGTCAGAAGGCTAATACGTAACGCTGACTGCGTGTTCACGTCTTTTTCGGTCACTTTGTGACCTGTGTATCGATGGGTTTTATGTCCTCGGTGCCATCTGAATTGGCTGTGACAATACCTGTGTCTACGATTTGCTTTCTTGTTCGTGTACTACGCTCTTGAGACGTTCATTCTTACTGAGTGCGTTGTTCTTGCACTGCTTCCGCCTTCATCAGGAGTCTTGTTGCTTCGTCAGTCTGCCGGCGCTCTCTGCCGAGTTTCGGCCAGTTTGATGGTGCACCACACTGAGACTTCGATTGTGACGATACGCCCTGTCCATGTTTTCTCAGTCCGGCGACACGTTCTGTCCAGTCTCTCCGCAGCCCGGCGGCGCGCTCTGCCCGGGTTCTGCCCGTCTGACGATACTCTGTGTTCAGGTTCTGTCACTGTAGCAATACGTTATGTCTAGGTTCTGCCCGCGTGACGGCCCGCTCTGCCGGCGTTCTGCCCGTGTGACGGCCCGCTCTGCTGTTGCAGTGGATCGGTGCCGTCCGACAGAGCCGTTCCTGTGTCCAGGCGGCGACGTGTGCATATCGATAGCGTACCTCTGCGACGGCGCACCCGACTGTCCTGACAGCTATGACGAGGACAATCGCCTGTGCACGGCTGGTGAGTAACGGGGATCTGCGCTGAATGGGACGGGATTACGGCGCTAAAATGATTACATCATCAAGTTATTGCAAAACCACCAGTTGAATGGACTTGTTGAGAGAATGTTCCAGCTTTCCGCAGTTCGTCACAAATACAATGACTGAACCAGCAAATGGTCCCTATCTTATTTTCAGCTTTGATATAACGTCACTTGTTTGATATAGGTACCAGTAACTTCAATATCAGCAGCATGCCGGGCAGCAGCAGCGTATGTTTTTACACAAAGAACGAAACCACACCAGCTGATATAACCAAGGCAATGGCCACAATGCTGCGCCAGCGACAGCGACGCTCGAAGCAGATGGCGCGTTTTTTGACTTCTTTCTTCCATCCGAAATTCTGACATATGAGTCGTTCTGGTCTTTCCTCACCAAGAATACGTGCTGAACGCATTTTTTCGGATGCAGTGTTTCATTGGTCTGAAAGATCAACAGCATGAATCACTTGAACCAACACATAATTATCGATTTACGTGAAACTAAAAAGCAAAGGCGGTACGCTGATTTTGTTCTGCTAAAACCCTGCATGCAGCCCTGGGCACAAGTCGAGGCCACAGCCACAGGACATTCCAAGCAGTCAGCACGTCCGTAGTTTTTCAAAGATCTCCGCAAATTTGCGCCTCACATTATGAAGTTTTAGCTTCATCCATCAGAGTTTCTCGTGTTCGTTCCAGAATTTTGCTCTCCATTTCGCACGGGGCTGCACTGAATATCAAAGCCGTAAAAGTTGTTGCGCAAACAAGCTCCGGACAAGGCATGCTGCCCAGGGGAGCGTGGACCATAAAAGTGCGCATTAGCCTCTTCCGTCGTCACCAGAGGGCGCCGGCCGGCCGGAAATGACGTCATTAGGAGAGAGACCGGCCGAACAGCGCCGGGGTCCGTCGCTGGGCCCGTCGAACAGAGACGGGCCGAACATCGTCTTGATCATAGCTGGGCCTGCTGAACGGACCGTTTGGTCGCCCGTCCAGCAGCGACGGACCAGACTGTCCGGCCGACTCTTCAACAGTCGGCGCCGGGGGAAATGAGTCATCACGTTGACACTGCCCTCAGGTCTTCCTGTATATCCGCGATATGGTAATTCTGTCCCCATTGCATCTGGTTCCAGTTAATGGCAACGTGCTGGGGGGAAAAGGGAGGAGTAGCCATGCTCTGGGCTGCTGCGGTGACGATGGATAGCATTTGCTATGTTAGCAGCGAGCGGTGCAATCAATAGAGCATGCCTGCCGGGACAAAGAATGGGTGTAGTGAATATGCGATGAGGAATAGCATGGTGATGCGCGCATTTGTCGTGTGATCGCGGATTAGTAGACAACAAAACTGATGCCAGTAGCGTGACAGGCACACATTCTAGGAAGGCGTCCTTTTTTGTGCCCATGAAGATTCGCATCCTTATCTTATGACGTTGAGATTTTTGGGATCGATGTAAGAGAACACAAGGCATTCTTCCGGATGTTTTCTTTCTTGTCAAAAGCAGCTCAGGTTTTCGTAGTTTGTCCATTTAAATTGCCAGGAAAAAAGGCAGCAATGGAAATCAATGTCATCTTCACATACAACATGGAAGCTGGGGAGAAATTGTGATTTGTTCGCAGCCTTGGAGTGACCTTGTATATGAAATCATTTTTGCGGTAACACATGATATGCAGTCATTTCGGCGTCATGCTTCGTCATCGAGAACGGTTTCATCTCTTTAACGTGTCGAAAATGCTTTTATCGAAAGGATTTTCAACAACGACGTGATTAACACCTCACATCCCGTTTCTCGTCCAATCAAGTTAAGCGACGAAACAAAAGAAGCGTGTAGGACTTTAATTCGGACGACGCCTGTCTTAATTCCTTTCAATCAACTAATAACCTCTGAGGTCACCTGGAAGCAGAGTAACTCGTCGTTTTCCGTCTCTTCTGTCATCATAGTAGTTTTATAACAGAACAGTCTGAACAGTTCCATTTCCGCCTCAATAAAACCGAAACAAGTTGACCGATTTTAATAAAACAATCACGCAAATATAGCTGTGTCATTTATTGATCAGTATACAGATATTTTTCGACATAGTCCCCTCCAACTGCGACATATTTCTGCCAACCTGTCTTTAGTTTGCTGAGTCCGTCAGCGAAGAAATCGGGTTGCGATCCTCGTACCCACTGGCGTACTGCTTACTTCGTCTCTCTGTCGGATGAGTGGTGTTTAGCGTTCATGTGTTCTTTCAGCTTCGGGAGCAAATGGTAGCCGTTAGGAGCGGGGTCAGAGCTGTACGGAGGATGCGGTGGCACGGATAACCCGAGCTGCCTTATTGCAGCAGTTATGGCTCTGCTGGTGTGCAGCCTGGCGAGGTCGTGCCGCAGAATTGTCTCACGTGGGTTTCCCCGATTTCTACTGAGGCGATTTTTCGGCTTCCTTCGAGACTGTTTTTGCGTTCGAAATTCACTATATCTCCCTTTTCCAAGAAATCCGCGAGGCAAATTACGTGGCAGTTCCAAAATACAGTCATCATGGCTTTCCCGGCAGAGGCATAGGATCTGAACTTTTTCGGTTGCGGCTGATATTTATGACGGTATCCCATGCGTTGTCTCTTGTTTTTTTTATCCAGAACCAGTTTGCGCGGTCCCACCTGGCGCAAACTTTACGATAACCAAGAACATTGATTACGTAACCAGTTCTGTCTTTTGAAATGGCCGATTCAGTCGCAGTTTCTTTTTGCTCGATACGGCGAATTTCCGCGAACCTGTTCGTCGGCACGGTTTCGGGGAATCACGTCCGTTGCCGCCACGGACACCCCCCCCCCCGACCGCTGCTTGTCACGCGGACTTGCATTCCCAGCGTCACCGTTTTTCAACCTTTTCTCCCAACGTCCCGCATCCATACATTGGTCACCACGAACCGCCTGCAATATTCGATGGATGTCGACGGGAGAAACTTAGCGATGTGAAATTCAATGACGGCATGCTGCTCGAACCGCACGTCTCGCCGGCCACCATCGTGACGGCGTTGATTGTGACATACACTGCGAGACACTTCTCCCCTTTTCTTGCGCTATGCACATGCCAGAATCATTTCGGTTCCACCGTCTACATGGTTCGGAAAGATGACCTCCGGAACCAATTTTTACCCAATATCATCAAACGCAACCAAAATATAAGACAGGAGGAAAGACTTTCCAGCCCGCCGCTGTAACATTTCGGCCGGCCAGCCGACGATCCCTATGTGGCGACCTGCTTTCAAAACTGGTCAGTCGCAGCCGGTAATTGCCGTTCTCTTGAGTCCATGGTCAAGTCAGTGACAGCTCATATATCATTATCAGCCTGTGGTATAATGCTGGCACCGAAAATGACTGATTATTGTCAGTAATTACCCCTAATCCGGTTCCATATGATTCTGGAGACTGACCTTTTAAACCCAAGTATATTGTGAAGCATATGTGTGAACAATCTTGCATTGAAAATGGCACCATGTATCGCCAGACTGCTGAGATAGAAACCAAAATATTGCTTAAATCTCGAAGAATGTTCGCAGGCTGTCGATAATACCGTCATAGCTCAGTAGCCTATCATGAGCAAGAATACTTAGAAACGATGCAGAAAGGAGGTAAGGTCAGATTCAGGTATTATAAATTTCAGGCTCTTAATGTCCGTTCTCCGCTGGCGGTCTAAGAAAACGCGTTGGGGACGATAACCACCCCATTTTCGCCCGGCAAGGGATTAAAAACAGAATATCTTGGATGCTGATGTCATGCCAGGTTACTCCTGTCATTTTTGGCGCGACATTTGTTATTTATTTGAAAATTAAATTTCCCCAGTACCAATAATTCCACCTCATAAATCATGGTGTTATCGGTGGACCATGAGGGGAAGAGCAAACTTTTTACTAAACTAACTAAATATAACTAGATAACTGAAAGGAACTGTCCAATTAAAGCAAAGAATAGTCTGCCATAAAATTCTTTGGACATTTCCGTCGAGCATGGTAAATGGTTTTTTTTTTTTGCTACGACATGGCCTCACTTTCTGTCCCTCCCTCTAGGTTCGTGCGTTTTTCTTCCCCTCGCCGCTGTGTGCTACAAACTGCAGCAAAACGTAACAATGTTTTAACAAACATTGTCCGTTGCAGCGAACGAAGAACGTTTCCCTTTTGAATCTGCTTGGCGGAGAGAAGTTTGTTTACTCTTCTGTTTTCGGCTGGGGGAGTTGCCTACCAGTTAACGCTTCGTCTCACCAAGAGCACCGCCCTCTGGCTGCTTTGACCGCGTTGCCGTTGTGTCAACACCTTAATCTTGTTACGTTTTACTGGGTGCTATTACAAACTTGACAGAGTCAATCCGTTACGACCAGCCAATTTTCCGAGCCACATGCCCAGGGGAGCACGAAGCCAATAACAGGTCTGCCTGCCCGAAACAATGATACAAGGTAAACATTGGACTTCACAATTTACAACAAAGTAGTGCAAGCAGAATTTCGTCTTTAATGTAAGATAATTCCTGCATTTAATGCTGGCTTTTCTACCTTATGGTAAGTGTGCTGTGAAAAGGCACAAGAAACGTCTTGCTAAGTGAGAAAAATTTGGATATTTCACCTGAATAAAAACTTTCAGCTTTGCATGAGGATAAGGTTGCAAATAATCTAGGGACTCAACGATCGCTATTTAGTCTTTTTACGAGCTCAAAACGCTACGATCAGCCGCGACGACATTACCTTGTTCTTACCTGGTCTCCTCATCGACACACCGACCTCTCACTTTGTCCTTACAGCTTTGTTTAGGGAAACGAAACTGCACAGCCTGCAATGCTTCCGGCACTGTGCCACGTCTGACTCCCAATCGATGCTGCAACAGTTAACCCGTATGCAAGGCAAACAAAACGCCAAGCCTGCGAATTACAAAGCTGGAGAACGCTGCAAATCGCACGTCATGCAGCATTGTTTATAATTTGAAACTTCGTCCAGAAATGGCTTGCACTATGGCTGCCGCAGTTCAGGGTGCACGTCGGCTTTGGCAATGCTGTCGTCAACCAGTCCATTATTCAGCTCTTCGAGTGTTTATTGTTGCAAATAAACATCACAAACCGCATCCAGCGCACCGCACGTCGCAGAGCTGACGACCAGCTGGGGGCAGCGGTTGTCTGGGGGCCATCCACATCCAGCGTGGATCGAGCCTACCCCAGCACTTTTTCCATGTACCTTGGAAGACTCTAGGACTAGCATTTATGTGATACGTAGCTGCAGGTTCAGGAGGTTCCGTGCTTCATTATTATTACGTCCCCCCTCCCCCTCCCTTTCCTAAACTCGGGGTCCGTTCCTAGCACTTCCCGCACCTCCCGCCTTTTGCCGGCACCGCGGCCGACGTGCCCCTCAGGCGTGCCGCTGCCAGGCCGGGCTGGGTCCCGGCAGTCCCAGGCCGGGGGCTCCAGCCCGGCCCCCTGCGGCTGGCGGCTCCGAGCGGTGCCGGCAGAGGACCGCTCGTCCAGTCCGGCAGCTCCCAGCGGGCCGAGGCTGGACCGCCTGTCCGGTCGGCGGCTCCCAGCTGGCGCGGGCTGGTGGTGGCCGGGGTGGTGGCGGTGGACAGTTATTGGGCGGCCGATGGAGATATATGGCGAACGTTTCGGCGAGCAACTCCATCGTCAACACGGAAACGACCTCACCAGTCCGGGGAGGGGGGGGGGGGGAGAGGGACGGCGAAATGAAGAGAGCACGACAGAACTGACTTATTCTGATGGATGTTATCAGCTCGATGGGTTAACCTTCGTGTAGGTTGACGCTCGAGCCACTTCGCGTTGTTGAGGGGAAGGTCTAGAACCCCCTTGCAACTTCTGATCCGCCTTAACCGAGTTTCCGGACTCATATCAGTTCACACAGAATATCGTGGGGCGCATAGCAGTGAACACAAATCTGATTTTCCTCTTAAATCTTTGCTTGGATACCATTAGACGGCGTAGATTATCTTCCACGAACGACTGTCGAAGTCCTATACATAGCCTTCAGAATCATGTCATATCTCCGTGGCCAGTCGTCGGCCGTGCAGCGACAGGCTACACCGGCGAACCCTGTTAGAGCTTGCAGGTGATGAAGATCTGGCCACATGCTGTGAATTGTACCCTGTTTTTTTGCTTTGTTACAGCTCGCAATCTTGCCGATGGATTTCAGGGTGCCTGCTGTGTGACTCACGCCGCTCCTCCCTGTTACAGCTCGCCGGCCTCCGGTGGAAGAGACTGCCAGCTTCCTTAAATCACTGCTGGCTAGCCACGGGCCCAATTACCTGGAGAAGCTGTTCGGAAAGAAGGCGCGTGATGCGCTGATCCCACTCGGCGGTGTGGAAGCCGTGGCCGTGGCTCTGTCCCGTGAGTTCCAGACGGCCGTCTGCGACGACGGGCGGACACACCCCCTGTTATGTAACACTGATGTCGTTTAGGAACGTGGAATTGGCCTGTTGGATAGTTTTGCTAGGTGACAAGCCTAATTTCGTAACCGTCACTGGAGAGCGGAAACTGGGAAACTACCCTGTGGCCTAATGAAGTCACAGAGCAAATGGTTCCTCCACGACTTCGTCGGACGAGGAACGCCCACCCTCACCGGCCGTTCCGGCTGCCCTGTTTCGGACGCCTCCGCGACAGACGCACGGGACGGATCGAAGCGCGGAGAATCCGTCAGGTGTTGCCGGGCCGCCGCGTCGCCGGAGGCCATTCGCCCGGCGACGCGGCGGCGGCTGCGGCCGCGTGCCGCCACCACCCCGGGGAAATGATCACAAATTGAAACGCGTCGTGGCGGCCCCGGCCCCGTCCGACCCGTCGGCCGCCGTCAGCCAATAGAGCTGAACAGCGCCCGGGGGCGCCGTCGACGGTCCGCGCCGGACGTTCGGCGTCGGCGGAGCAGCGTGGTGTTCGGTGGCGCCGATATTCCAGGCGAGCGCCGGCCGGCTAGAGGCCGGCCTCCGCTGTTTCATCGTAATTTGGGCGAAATGCGCAGAATTTCTGCCGCTATGAATCTTAGCGAGATGGAGGTGGTTATCAGATGCCACGTTGCATAAAAAAACAATCTAGATTAGTTAGGTAGTTGCAGTAAGCACTTTGCTTTTATCTGCGCTCTTCTTCGCAGTTACCAGGAGCTCGGGTGGGGTTGCATGTATTACATTTTCGCAGTTTTCTCCTTTTTGAGGTCACTTTAGATCAGTGATCTACGTTGACTTCAGATGACCTTGGGCGACCTCTGCGGCCAAAATGTGACATGTGAGGTATCTTAGCCCTATTCCCGGAGGGCTAGACGGTGTGGTCGATTCCCGGCTGGGGGGGGGGGCGGATTCGGCCCCCCCCTGAGATCTCGAGAACTGTTTGTCCGATTTCATCGCAACAAACGGCAATCGATTTTCCATGATGTGAACTACATTTTTATAAAAGAGAAATTCCCAAAATTTTGAAATGTGTTGATACAACGGGGCAAAAATCTCAAAATCAGGGGTATTTTTGGGCTTGTTATAACTCCGTTGTCTATCGACTGATTTCAATAAACCCGGCACGAATCGAGAGATTATGGATAGGGCTTTTACCATGGGTACACAAATCTGAAATTTTGAGGAAATTCATGGGCGTTTACAGGGTCTTTAAAATAGGAGGATTAGTTTTCTAACATGTGAATGAACAAAAATGGCAAAAACACTTTTTTGGCTTCTGCTAGTCATGTTATGCTATCGTTATGTTATGTTAAAGAAGTACAAATGGCATCACAATGTTTGTATAATGTTAGCACACGCGGTGCCAGGGACATGAAAAAGGGGGAACTGTCATGGTCACACGTTCTTCAGATCGACTTGTGACCTTTGACCTTAAACGACCTCCAGTGACCTTGGGGTCACTTGAAATGATCTCGTGTGCATTTAATATTGTTTGTAAACGTTTTCAATCATTTGAGTTCACTCTATTTCAAAAATTTCATTTTATGGCTATAGGGTACGCGCACTGACATTTTAGGTCATAGCTCCGTGACCCGAGCTGATATCAAGCTGAAACTTAATACACAAGTAGAGGGCACCTTTCTACGTCATATATATTCCGGGTTTGGCATTTGAAAAAAGGCACCGAAATTATTGCAAAAAAAAATTGACTTTTGACCTTGACCTGACCTTGTAAAGTGATCTCAAATGAACGAAATTACATCTGCACATTGCCCAACTATTTAGCTATTCATCCATATAGTTTTAAGTTCTATTCTAAAAACTCTGTTTTTGGCGGACATTTTCCTTTTACCCTCAACATGACCAAAAATGGCCTGAGGTGCCTCCCAAAAACGTCGCCTGGTTTCGCCCCTGAGCAAAATAGAATTTTGCAATTTTGTCACGGCACGTAGAAAGAATAGCTAGGAAAAGTGACCGTTTCGTGAAGCTGCGTCAAAAAGCCTGGAATTGGCAAGCAAAAAACCCGAGGGGGGCGGATTCAGCCCCCCTGCCGGGAATAGGGTTAAGTGCCAAATTCGAATTCAGCGCCAGAAAGAAACCTTGAGAGGCCACAAAACAAGGCACATGGCACCTCGTGAAATCATAGCCATACGGCTTGAGTGGAGCTGAAGTATAAAATTGGCCACCTCCTATTGGAGTGCGTTTTATTTGACTGGCCGCCCGTGCGAGTGTTAAATATGCGCGATTTTCAGTACATGAAGGCAGATTTTCGTCGCCAATGAAAACGAACTTTTTAGAGTCTGTTGTAGCTTCTGGTACTGTACATTTACAATTCTTATTATAAAAAAACTTCCTTTCCAGAAGAGAGTGGACCTGAATCTTTGGCATGCTGCATTCGGACGATATTGTTATTTCCATGATATAATGAGCTTCCGTCATGTCAAATAAATATTGATGCAAAGTGCTGCCATGATGTAGGGTAAATGAATAACAGGATGGTGGGCTGCAGCAAAACTGTTCTTAAGGTGTTGGATAAATATGGCAATATTCATACCTCCGGACAGCGGGGCCTGTTATTGTCCAGGATACCAAGCTAAGGCAAGCACATGATAACAAATGCCTGGTGGCAAGTGTCAGTTTAAGGTATTGTTGTTAGACATGATGCAAATTTTACATGCAACTTCATTCCAAATTTTTGACGAAACAAGATTTAAACATGCATTGATCTACGAGGCGGCCAAGTCTTATGTTGTGTAAATAAGTGATCTTCCGAAACCAATGTTATCGGCAGCCCTTCCTGTCCCATTAGACGATGTGCTGCCTCTTTTGAATAGACATTTGGTAGACTGGGATTTCCCCACTGCTCGCTGGAACCAGTCTCTGGTCGATTAAATGATTGACCAAATGTGTGAGGTAAATGTATTCAAGGTGTGTTTACCCGAGAACGGACGAATGTCTATTGATTGCACTGAATATTCAGTGCTGACCTTTACTGCAGCATGCCAAACAAGAGCATTACGTGATTAATACAGACAAGTTGGATCGATAAGCTTGATGGGCTACTAAAAAAACTATTTGTGCTTTGCCGCCTATCGATAATAGCAGCATAACGCCTTAGATTGTACAGAGGAAAACAGATTTTCAAGGCTTCTTTGCATACAGGACCGCTGAGAATATGTTGCTTTTTCTGAGCCAGGGAATCGTTGTTAATTTCTTTCTCAGGGCACTCCACTGGCTCCCAAGCCATGTAGAATTGCAAAACAGATTACTACCAATTACTGTCCACAGATCGCCGTTGCGAAATGTTTTGGTCGGTTCCGAACGATCCGCATGCTTTTAACCTACTAAGCTCCAGCTTTCCAAGCAATCTTTCGCGCCATAATGATACATCAGTGCTGGCATGAGCGCCAGTCGACCTCGAAAAGAGACGCGATTGACCGTGAGCCGCCGGCCGTCCGTAGATCCCAATTTCGCGTGCTTATGGCGCCCACCGGCTCTGATACGTCATCAGCGGGCCGGGGCTGGTTGCCGAGGATTGGACGTGCTCCCCGCGGCCCAATTTACGGGCGGCGGCGGCGGCGGCGGCGGCGGTGAGGCGGCGGTGGCTGGCCTGTTTAGCATGGAGAGCCGAGATTGGCGTGCGCCGGTTTGGCGGACGAGTGGCGCGCGTGATCCGATTTGGGGGACCCGCCACGGCCGCGGTAATGATGGCCGGCGGCTAAGTGCGGCCCCCGTGTAAACAGAGTCGTATGCGCGGCGCACGTGACCTGAATGGGGGCCTGTTCATCTTGGCGTCGCGTCAGGTCAGACCGGCGGGAAAGGCGGCCGGATCTTGCACGAGGAGACCGCATGCGCCGGATCTGGTGGGAGACCACTAACGACGGACCTAGTGGCGGGGGCTCGCGGCGGCGGATCTGTGCATGAGACTCCCGACTCCGAAACAAGTGGGGGTGGATACGACACGAATGCATGGAGAGACTCAAAAGAATGTTTTTTTGACGTCTCGGTGATCTGTGTGTTGAATGCGATATGTGACACGTGAACATGAATGCAGTGGCTTTATAATCTTGAAATTGTCAGAGGATCGATTACGGCTATTTCATGTGCGTCGTTTGCAGGCAAAATGCTGACCGTTCACATCAGCTCAAAGTGTTTGCAAAAACGTCCATGAAGAGGTCAGCTTTCCGCTGCATTTTCCTGCCTAGCTTGATTCCTGTCTCGCGGAATAGTTTGACGTCCGCAGTCCCCGACTGAGGGCACCGTCGCTGTTGCAGAGTCCCAGACGATCGAGGATTTCGGCACTGCGCTGTCGCTCATGTCCAACGACGTGGAGCACCTGCGCTCCGTGTTCATGGCCGTGGAGAACGGCGACATGGGCATGCTCAAGTCGCTCGGCATCAAGGACTCGGAGCTGAGTGATGTCAAATTTTTCCTCGACAAGCTGGTGAAGACCGGCTTCCTGGACTGATGCTGTTCGCGGGCCCAGCTGCTGACCATGTACGCCTGTCAGCTGTCCGGGCATGGCGCAGCGTCCGGCTGGCGCCGCTAGGCCGGCCGCCGCGCCGTCCCTCACCTCTGTCCGGGCCGGCCTGACCTCCGACCCCGAGCGTGACCTCTGACGCGGCCAGGGTCGAAGGTCAGCGCCGGCCACCGCCCGGCGGCCGGCGACCGGCCCGCCCGCGCCCCCGCTCAACCTCGATAGCAACCCCACGCCCACCACCAGCCGCGGCGCGGGCGGCTCACTCGCGCGCCGGCCGCCAGGCGGCAGGCCGGTCGTGGCCGCTGGCGCCTCGGGTTGCGCCCCTACCCTCCGGCGCTGCCGGCGGGCGCGACCGGCCCCTGGCGCTCCGCCTCACGCCCGCTACCTGGCCTCCATCCCGCTGTGACCTGTCGCCCGTCTGGGCTGCGTTTCGCCTCTGACTTTGCGTGCAGGGCTCGCTGCCAGCGGCCGCGGAGCGGGTCCGCGTACACGGGCCCCAAGGCGGGCTGAGGCTCGGGTGAAGGCAGCAACCGAGCATGTTGCGTTCTGCCGCAAGCAGGCGGCTCGACGCTCTCACTTTCCGGTTTTTACTGTGTTCGATTTCAGACCGCGGCTGCGTTTCGCGTTTCGGAAACGTTTGTGGTGAATTTGGTTAGTGTCCGTCGTGTGGATTACGGGACCGTGCAAGGTTCGATCTCTTGTACTTCTTACGTAATAGCTAGCGTTTGCCAGTGTTTGGCGAAATGACCATCCTCCTGGGTGAGTTATGCACCGTTCAGTGGTTACTTGACGGATAAATCCACACCGCAACCGAGCTGATGGTGCAATTCTGTCACGCAAACAGAACGAAGATAAGGATGGTGTGAACAGCAGACCAGGGAGTCCTACTCGTCCGAGTCCGTTGAGCTTCGTCTGGATATTTAGCGATGAATCCTATTACGCAAACAATCCCATCTTGTACATTTTCATTCCGGTATCCGTTGTAGCGTTGAGCACGCATGCCGCTGAAGGAAAATCGTAAATTCTAAGAGGGATGTTCAAGGAAAACGGAAACAGCATCATGAGTCACTTAAGATAGGTTTGTGGCATGTTTCGTGTGGAGTCGACACGAGATTTGCCTCAACACCTGCTTCGCTTCGTCAGGAAAGAAGACTACGCGGCTGGAAAGAAGAGTGCTTTTAAGAATGTAATTCGGAAATAAATGTTATGCTAAGGTATCTTTACATCGGAGTTTGATATTCGATTGCTAATAACAGCTTCGCGCAGCGAATTGGTCGCAAGAAGATAACGTGCCATGGAAGAAGAAAAACTTGTCTCGCTCGAGCAGTCTCGTTGGAATCCGACTTCAGAAACGTTTCCACGCGCAGTACGGTTCTGAGCTGCGTCAGCAGTGGCGGCACCAGAATCACACAACTCAGTCTGGCAATCGGCCGTCACCATTGCACGCGAGCTGTGAGCTATGCAAGACACTGCGGCGCGAGCGGTGTGTGCCAGTTGAAATCGCCCCGGGCGTCTTCACCGCGAACAGACGCGACCAGCTCGAGCGATGCACGCCGCTGCGTGAAGAGGGCTGCGACGTCGCCGACCGGAAAAACAAACTCGAAATTTAGTTTAACGAAAAACTACGGCGACATATCATAACTGAGACTGGAATTCAAGGACACAAGCGTTCCTGCCGTCAGCTCGCGGGCGTCGGATACGCGAAATCGATGTCGTCTTGTTGGGAGGAGCCGTTTGAACAGAAAAAGCAGATCTATGCGAAAAGTAAGGCTCATGCGAGTACGCGCACATATACCGATACATACAAGAGCGGGTCCGGATCATATGCTAAGAGGGGTGAGCAGGAGGCGCCAAATCCCCATCCGCGTAACCTAACCCAGCTCTAAATATTGATTTCCTCCTGGATTTTGGTCACTTTGCTTCACCATTTTGGAAACTTTCCGTGTACTTAAAAAAAATCGAGAACAGAATATTACACCTTTTCGTCCGAAAGAGGGAGGTGGTCAAAGACAAGCTGGCCCCACTTTTCCAACAAAAGGAGAACAGCCCGATGCTCCGGTGCTGGATCCGTCAGAGCACTCACATGTGAACTCTCTGAACCCCCAGCTGCCAACGTACACTGCAGCACAAACCTCTCATATCCTCCATTGCATAGCCCACGATCACCATGCACAGAGCGCTGCACAAATTATACACCCTATGTCCAGCATTCTACAGATACCAGAGCGACGGCAGTGGGCTGGCGGATGCGGCGGCGCAGACAGCTTCAATTGCAGTGTGAAGTTTTGTTTGAAACTCGCAGACGCAACATGAAACGAACATGGCTTCAAAATTTACTTCATTTCAGAGAGTCGTTCGACCCCGTCTTGAGGATGCTCTTAGTACCTACTGGCCCAACGTCATGAGCAGGGGTGTCGATTTGTTTTTTTTTTTACGGAGACCATGACTTTCCAAAGTAGATCTGGGCTCTTCCAAAGATGATTTCCCCCCCCAATATGTTACTGCTAGTTTGTCCAGGGAAATATAATTTGTTATTGGGTAACTGTAATAGGTAACCAAAAAAAAAAATAAAAATGCAAATTGCCGCCTAAGAAAATGAAGTGGGCTTACTTCGTTAAGGAACTCACATTTGGAATGAGGTAAGGGTTTCAGGCCATCGGCTGCCCCCCCCCCCCAATCGTTTGCACAAAACGATCAGTGAAAGCAGCGTCCTGGATAGGTGCATCGATCCAGCCGAGATCCTGCGCCGCATAGCGGACTGGAGTGGAGCGGGGATGGTGGTGATGGTGGTGGTCGTGTAGAAACAACTAGCAACGCATTCGAAAACGTTAGACTTCCAAATTCCAAAAGCTAGGCAATGTATTGGTTGAGATATGGACTTGGGGGGAGGGGGCATCATGCTGCCGTCGATCTATGCGCATGCCTCCATGGAGCGCAACCTAACACTTAACAAACCGCTGGAATCGAGTAGATCCTCCATTTTGTGGAGAAAACTTCTGGACTTTTCGAACCATGATTGGCAAGATTACGAGCACAAGATCTGCCTCGCATTGGAATAAAACATTCGATTTTCGTACAGTTTTGCTCGCCTTTTTACGCATTTCCCTCTTCTGGGGTTGATGACAGTTGAACATGTTGGAAACTATTGGAGTAGTCTTACTCACGCTAGACGCAGTCTCCGTTTCCGTTTTTCCTTTTCTTGTAAATGGCACCAATCTCCTTTGCAAATGGACGAAACTTCCGTTTCCGTTATTACGATTGGACAGCAGCCTCAGTTGTCGTTTCTACGAACGGACAGCCGTGAGAGGTCAGGACATCGCGTCCCTCCGGCCCCTGAACCACGCGACAGCCGACGGCGGAGCGTCGTCGCAGTCGACGCCTCCGACCGTGTGCCTCGCCGACCGGCCCGCTCACTGGCACTAGACACACGCCGGGGCGGCGCGCTGACCCTGATGACGTGGGCCAGAGCGGCCGCGAGCCCGGCTCGGATGCTGGCGGCGCCGGCGGCGAGCGTGACGCGAGGTCGTGCGGGGTCGTCGACCTCGCCGAGCTGCGATGGCACCGCTTGACGTGACGTGAAACCGTCACTAATGGGACTCACCAAGCGGTCAGCACTACTTGGGGAAGCTGCACAAGCCCCGTAGGAGCTCTCAGTTTGCACCCGTGACATGAGCCATGCAACGTGTGACAATCGCAAGCTTTCTCCGTTCGGCCGGTAGCCTTTTGGTTTGTGAGACCGTGAAAATGATGTAGTAGTATCGTCTGTACCGTCTGGCAAAATGTCATTGGCGAGAGTGATAAAAACGGGTGCAAGTGGCAAAAAATTCGTGAATTCTCGAGACATCCGTCGAGAAAACAGCGTTTAGTGGTGCCGCCAGGCCACGGGAAGGGTTCCCGATCGCACCTCCCGGCGTTGCAGTCTCCAGCCGCGCCGCGGCGGCGGCCCGGTGAGTTACACCAGGTTGCGAGTGGTGGCCGGGAGGAAGCGGTAATGCACCGGCAAGAAATACCTGTGAAAGTCTTATTCTGTCATTCTCCATGTGACTAGGGTAGTCGGAAATGAGGACTGCGCTTGTGCAGAGTCCAGGGAGTTCGTCTGATTCCATCAAAAGCTACGGCGCCACAAAAGCCCGAGACTACGGCATTAGGTAAATGAGGATAAAACCTTAAAATCGAGAACGTGTTGTTCTCGATTTTAAGGTCATGGTGCTGTGCATTAAAATCTTTCAGACGACCACTAAAATTTTGACTTTAGACAAAGCACGTGCATTCTTCAACAGACGGACTGACCTACAGACGAAAGCCTTCTTCCTACAAAATGATGACATAGCTTTGCGATGCTCAGAGCGGGCGCAGCTGAAGCCATGGCGATTTTTCGTCCAAAGACGACCGCTAAGGCTTCAGTGGACACATCAGGCTCGCTCGCAAGCGGCTCGCTCCAGTGCCTGCTTGTGCACCGGATAGTTCTGGAACTCCATCGGAGAGTGGATGATACCGTCGATTTCCTCATCGGAGACGCCTGCCAGCAGAGGCGGCTTTGTCACGAGCTCAGACTCTCAGCCGGTCAGACTCCCAACGTGCCGTACATGTGATCATTGAAGCCTCGGCAGCCGTCGCCGAACGGATAATTGCCAGGTGTTATCTATGCCCGCCTTCCGCATCGGAAAATTATGCCGTCGTTCTGTAACAAGAAGGATGCTCGTCTCATGTGTCAAAAATGCACGTGATTTGTCTGAAGTCCAATGTCCAGTATACCATCGGCAACACCCGGACATCATTTTCGACGCTGTTGGGAAAGTTCAGCTCGTGGGTTCCACATGATCACATGTCGGAATGATGGTCCGAAAAAAGAACAGTTTACAGCACCGTGATCGTTCTCGATTTCCAAGTTTTCTCCCCACTCACCTAATGCCGTAGCCTCGAACGTTCGTGGCGCCGAAGCTTTTGATGGATTCAGAAGAACTCCATAAAAATTGCACACGTGCAATCTACACCCCAGACTACCCTAGACGACTAAATAAAACGGTGGCAACTACTACCTGCCGATGTATAGCCACCTCCGCCCGGCCGCCGCCCGCAGCCTGGTGTCAGCTCACCGGGCCGCCGCTGCGCGCGCTTGGAAACTGCAACGCTGAGGGCAACGATCACGAGCCCCTTCCTTGACCTGTTGGCATCAGTAAACGTCATTTTCTGTCCCTCTTTTGCCTTTTGATTAAGATTTAGACACGTGTGCCACTTTTTATCGCTCTTTATTTCACATATGTGAAAAAACATCATGACAATGTACCATATTATGTAGTCAGTCTGATGTACGGAATAGGGTAGGCTGGTTCGGTCTACAGCGGCGGCATACGACAGACAGATGTTTGTGGGGGAAGTAAACTGTCCTTATGACTGCCTTAACTTTTTTGATTGCACCAGTTACGCCCACCACACCGCTCAATGGGCATTCCTCGCGACATTACCCAGACCGTGATGTAGTCGTAACGTTAACCAACGGCGCAGCTGCCCCAGACGCGAATTCCTCGGTCTCCGTCTTGAAAGCATGGCGCATTTCGTGGCCGCATTTCGTCCCCAAGCTGCACGAATTCATTAATTAATGCCGGGCTAATCAAAGGCCTTTCCAATTAGCAAATGTCCCGGCAATCGGTCTACTGAGACGTTGTCGAGCTATCCGATCCTCGTGGTGCCGGGGACTGGCGCACCCAGTCGTCTACTGCATCAGGGGCCATTGCACGCCGCGAGGCTTCCCGAGCAAACGCTAATGAAACGGGCCATTTTTCTCGGTTGCTTGCAGCTGAGCTGAGAGTTCCAGGAACTCGGCTCAAGGCTGCCGTCTGTGTACAACTGTTGCCGACAGACCAGTTGTCGCCTGGCGTTTCAGCGACGTGCTGTCGGAAAAGCTTGTTACATGGCCAAATTCAACTACGGAGAGCAAAAATTCACAGACCGCAGTTGCAACGGAACTGCCGGTAGTATACCTCACATATACGTAAACATCTGGGCTGAACAATGTTTGTTGAGAACCTTCGAGAAAAGCCCAAGATATGCGCTGATGACGGCCGCTCGTCTCTCTCTTTCTCTCTCTCTCTGAGGGGGAGACCGATGGCAGCAGAATGTTAACATTGTGATGAGTCGAAGTTCGGTCGTTGAGAATCGTTGCGTGGCAGTGTTTGAATGGAATTCAAACACTGCCACACCTCGCCAGGAGCAGACGCCTGAAGCATCACATGATGCGCTATGGGTATTAAAATCACCCACATCAAACCAAGAAGAAGCATCTGGTGTAACGACAGCGAAGCTGAATTCTGCAGCAGGTTATGCATTTTAGCAAGATTTGCTATAAGCAGTCACGTTGAACTTTGGTGTTTTTAGTCGAAGCCGAACTGAGTGATGCGATAGAAAAAAGAAAAAAGAAAGAGTGACGTCAGCAACATAAAAGCAAGACTCGTAGCCAAAAAGCCGCCTGGCTCATAATGAAAGAAAGCATCGCATTTATCCGCCTAAAATAATGCGTTGAGGCGGGATCTGGGTGGAAGGCGTAATCTGCATGTTCTTCTTCTGATAATTTCTGGATTGATATCCCTTTCAGAAGTGCTCTTTGTCAGAATAGGTTCCTGACAGTGGGACTCAACGCCATCATCAAGCGTCGACTTTATGTTGTTCAGTGGTCCTGACAAGAACCTGTGTTAAAGGTTCGTCACTATTACAACAGCCGTGATGTCATGGCCGAATATTTCTGAAAATGAGGATAGGAGGCCCTGCTACGATTTCCGACCGTTTCTTTCCAGTGAGTGCCACAGGTCTCATGTCAACTCTTTAAATACTGGGGGAGGGCGTCTGGACTCTTCCATTCCCCGCCCCCAACAATCTTCAGCCATGCGCAATGTCGTTTTCTAATTGCAATATATGAAACGGCATAACAGTACTAACAAACATTTGTGTGGTACATGCTCAAACAAAACCTTGTGCTTGGTAACTCAAACAGTGCATCAACTCCGTGTGGCAAATGACACGCGTGACAAACCATCATGCTCCAAATGTCTAGTCGATGTGTCGAAAATTCCCTCGCCATCCGCCGCCCAATCGTTCG